>WHVC01000017.1:0-721327 GCA_015178925.1 Russula emetica | reverse complement strand
CTAACCCTAAACCCTAAACCCCTAACCCCCTAAACCCTAACCTACCCCCTAAACCCTAAAACCCTAAACCCTAAACCCTAAACCCTAAACCCTAAACCCTAAACCCTAAACCCTAAACCCTAAACCCTAAACCCTAAACCCTAAACCCTAAACCCTAAACCCTAAACCCTAAACCCTTCAAACCCTAAACCCTAAACCCTGTGTACTTAAGGACGACCAACTTGGCCAGGTAGCAGCAAGTTGAGTCTCTTGTCTAAATAACAAAAGCGTCTTCTCCTCTTCTCATAGCGGGGTCTTATCGACGAACTGATAAGGCGGGAACCCGTTACTCCATAGTCAATCGAGTCGCTCTAAAGACTCGGCTTATGACCCAACGTCCCACCAAGGACACGGTCACTCTACCAAAGTACGCCTTCTGTCAGGAGGTATTCCCCGACTTAGTGCACAAGGGAGGACACTGCACGTGTTACGACGCGCCGAAGCCCAAGGAGGAGGCCACTACTACGGACACTACCGAGCTCTAATCATCTCGTCCATACCGGCGGTGACATATAAACTCAAGTATGGGTTCCTCCTCTATTGCTTCCCGCGTACCCTTGTCCAAAGACACTCCCGTTACTCCCAGTCCCTCAATCTGAACATACCCCTCATCACCCCTCATCCCCGATACCCCGGAGACCTCCACTCGGCTTCGACCTCTCCCGCGTCATAGGTTTCACCGCCCGATGCTCACGGGTTGTGTCGGCAGATTCGAGCCCGGTCGAGGGTCCTGTCATCCCACACAGCCACGGATCAAACTCTACCCTAGTAAAGCCTGCTAAGGCTGTTGCGTCAGCCGCCCTTACTTCGTTGGCTGTAGCTCCCAAAAAGCCAAAGTCGGCGTGTGGTCAATTTGTGTATGCGACGCGGGCTGATCTGGTAATCGCCCTGAGTCCCCTCCATACTATACATAGACTGACCCCTCTTTGCTTGCCCAGACCGTCTATTTCGGTCACTGTTTACCGTGGATCATCATTGATGCAATCCCATGCTTTCGCAAGTTGCAACCCAACAAGGTCCCTACGCCAGAGGAGCAGTGGGAGTGTACGAAGGGTGTCCTCTTTTCCCACTTCACCATTGAGGGGCCAGCCGTAAGCACGCCATTTAATCCATCTGTTTTGGTTGTCTGCTCGTTGACTGGGTCCCCCACAGATCTTCCTCTTCCACCCCGTCGCTGAGTCTTTTGGCATGAGCACTTGGCAGGTGCCTTTCTCGTCGTGGCAAACTATGCTTATGCAACTCGCATTCTCCTTTTTCTTCGAGGACATGTTCCACTATTTCTGTTCGTTTTTCGCCGTTCGCTTTCCCTCGGGGCGCTCTCTGACGCACGCAACCCTCTCAATATTTTCCGCCGCTCATCAACTCCTCCACACACCCTTGCTTTACAAACATATTCACAAGCTCCACCACAAGTATTCTGCACCCTTTGGTCTTGCCGCTGAGTACGCACATCCTCTCGAAGTCATGATCCTTGGAACGGGCACAATTCTCAGACCACTCTCTACTGTTGGGTCGAGCAAGACTTGCACATAGTCACCGTGTGCATCTGGATCACCCTCCGTCTTTTCCAGGCCATTGATGCCCATTCTGGATACGGTAAGTCTATGTCGTCGTCGTGCTCGCGCTTGATGACGAAAATGGAGTCACTGACACTGACACTTACACTTCTCTTCCCACGTGAAGACTTCCCCTAGTCGCTCCAGCACATCGTTCCATTTTAGTCGGGCGTGGAGTACCATGACTTCCACCACATGGCGTTCGTGAAAAACTTTTCTACCTCGTTCCGCTGGTGGGACCGCCTCCTCGGAACCGACAAGAAGTATCTGGCGTACGGCGAGCGGGTGCGCACTGCTACGAAGGGTCTCGATGCTGCTCAGCGTAAGGCTGTTGAGGAAAAGATGGTAGTGGCGGAAGAAGAGGCAATACCAATGTAATCACATACATTTCTAGCAATTGGTAGAATTATGTTTTGAAACCATCCAATTAGTATCATGAGGTATGCTTGGAATGGGCTGTGTCAGAGTGCCCACCAGCCACTTTGAGTGCATGGGTATGGGGTATTATACCTTGAAACCCTTTCTGACCTTGTCTGTCTAGACAGGTACCCTTACCCCTCATGGCATTTTCAGTATTTGTCAAATTTGGAAAATATTTTCTGGCCTTTGCAAATTCAGAAAATAGTTTCCAGCCTTTGCAAATCTGGGGAAATATTTTCAGGCCTTTTCCAAATATTTTTAGGACCTTTGCAAATATATGGCAAATTTGGTAGGGAGGGTTTTCCAGATGTACCTTGAGCAGGCACTTGTGACCTGCACTTACAGCGGACGATGCCCCAAATGCAACGTCACTCCTGATGAACTTGGTGAACACCGCGCCTTCCCACCCCACCTCCATCAATTGGCAATCGACACTTACTTTCTGGCTAATGAGGAGATGAACATCTTCCATTTAGCATGTCACAACGCAGGACTAAAACCCATATACTAACCTTTTTGGGAATTGCTCCTGCTCGCCGACATTTTCATTTCTATCACACCCAACATCCTTCATCAGCTGCTTCAGGGCATGATAAAGCACTTAATCAAATAGTTAGTCAGTATATTTGGCCCCACAGTGATTGACGTAGGGTTGCCGAAGTCCGGTTCAGTCCGGTTCTTCAGGTATTTTGCTGAACCTTGAACTGAACTTCAGGTTCGGTTCAGGGAATTACTTGAACCTTGAACTGGACCATCGGTTCAGGTTCGGGAGGGTCCAGTTCAGGTTCAGCAAGGGTTCGGACCAAAGTTACTTGAGCATTTCCAGGATGAACTCTTGCCTGTCGGTGGCCGTTGCAGCTCAGCCTACTGCGCATCCTGTGTGTACCTTCCCACTCTCCCAGCAACGTGTATACTAACGATTCTGCAGATCGTGTTATCAACTCTTTGCCGGAGTCTCAGAGATCCTCGCTCAAGTGGTGGAGTGTTCAAGTTGATCGGAGTCGGACGATGCAGGCATGCCAGCTACTGTAGAACAATAGATAAGATGGACCATGGATCGCAGTTCATTTCTCAATACTCTTTTTGGAAGTCTGGGGAAAATGTGAAAATTGTTCTACTAAGTGACGACTCCGGCGAGCGACCCTACACAGTGGCACCACCTGTGCCCAGGCCTAGACCCGCAGTGGGGGAAGATGCAGGTGGAGCAGGGGCAGTAGGGTCACCAATGCCCATCTTCTTGTGTACCACCTCGAACGTTTTGAGCATCTTCCTGCACGCCCCAAGTGCGGCGACACCCTGTGCCTCGAGTGCAGCCACTGCCAGCCTCATCCATGACGACCATGTCCCTCCACGTCATACACTCAAAATTGAGCGTGTATTTGTGCAAGCGCAGTGTGTGCAACCACCCCGTGACATTGTTCAACACTGCCGGATCAAAGTCATCCTCGTCCTTCTTCGTTCCACTTCCCGACGAGCCTTGTTACTCCCAGCGTCCACCGGAGCGCCCTGGATTGTTACGTGGCCCCGATCCACCAATGCTGCCCTTGCAGACCGCCAACGTTGCCCAAGCCCATGCCGAGACCTGGCTTGTGACAAGTTGGCACAGTGCACCAAGCAATGATAGTACTGTCATCGCAGTCAAGATGCCTAGCTGCATCATCATCATTGATCCTAGACCGTGACTTGGACACTGCCATTTTGCCTGTAGTTCAGTTTGTACTACAGTACCATGGACCATTCCTACCACTGTGCATAGTTTACAATTTCAGTTTGTGTGCGTGTTGTACTGTAGTCTCTCTTCTGTTCATGTATTCTGGAGCACTTGCAAACAAGGTGAAGAACCAATGAGACGGCTCGTTTGGCTCTGACGTGCCACTTGCACTGCACCGCGACGACCAACTCTCACACCCAATGGGCTTCTCAACTCTTTCTGCACAATGCAACGGTGTTTAGTACATAACGAAACCGCAGCTTTCTGCACCATAGCTGCTCTTCTCGCCTCTTCACCAATGCCACAACTTTCTTTGTCGTCAACCTCTTCTTCACCAACTGCATCAGGGGAGCCATACACACACTTCCGCATAACCCTCCAACGCTCCGGCATCTCTCTCAGAAAATGTATCCAAGGGATGCTTGCAGCACTCGGCCTGCGAAGACGGATGCAAACAGTGTATCATCCGCATACACTCGAAGTGGCCGGCATGATACTCGCCGTTAAGGAGCTCGTAGAGGTACAGAACATACCTGCTAGCATGGTACAGGTGATTGGACAGCAGAGGAAGGAACGGAAAGCTCTGCGTGGATTCGTGGTCGTTGGGTCCGAGAGGGAAGGAAGCTCTGATGCAAGTATATTCGAAAATCTAGATACCTTCATGTCCAGATCGTGACCTTACGTCTCAGGTAAATCCTCGTCTTCTTTTATATGGTAGACATGTGTTGTGTCTCTGAAAGAATCACGAAGCTCGAATTCTGTGATGATTGATGAAACTGGATTGGCCTTTTCTTCGAACATCGCCAAAGGGAGTAGGTTGGTCATCGCTGTCCGGAGTTGGAAAGGGGAGAATGAAGTCGGGGAGATGGGTCTGAAATTGAGAGGCTGTGAAGGCGAGAGGGGGCAACGATCGTGAAGTGATCGTGATGATAAAAAGTGGCTGCTTTTGAAGCGCCCAGGACTGTGCCTCCGATGCACACCTTCAATTACAGCAAATCCGAAAATAAAACTTCCTTTCATCTTTCTATTATAAGCATGAAGGCCAGTGAAACTGTGTATTTTTCGTCGGATGAGAAGAGAAAAGTTCAGGTTCAAACCGGGTTCAAGGTGGTTCTGCCTTCCTTGAACGCGGAACCGGACTTGTGGTCTGGTTCGGCACAGCCATTGAACCTTGAACTGAACTTTAGTCAGGTTCGAAAAAGTTCAGGTTCGAACTTCGGTTCAGAACTGAACTGCAGCAACCCTAGATTGACGCACGGTGCCACACTATGCCACCAAACTACAAGACAATGCTTTTTACAAAGGGCATTAGCACCCTGTCACGTGTCTCAGGCCATGAGCACAAGAAGATGTGCAGCATACTTCTCGGACTTGTCATCGATCTTCCAATTCCGGGTGGGCGGGATTCAACTTGCCTCGTGCATGGTGTGCATGCACTTCTCAATTTTCTTTATCTAGCACAATATCAGTGCCATACAAACGAGATGATCAAACAACTGTGGGACGCTCTTTCGGTATTTCATGATAATAAGGCAATATTTTTGGACATTGGAGCATGGGAAAACTTTAAAATTCCTAAGCTCCACAGTCTAACCCACTATGCTTCATCAATCCTTCTATTCGGGACTACTGATAACTACAATACAGAGCAGTCTGAGCGCCTCCATATCGACTTTGCCAAGGAAGCCTACCGCACGACGAATCGAAAGGACATTTATTCCCAGATGATGACATGGTTGCAGTGCCGCGAGAAAATCCTACTACATACGATGCTTATTAACCGGCGACAGCACGGACCTCCAGTACAACCCCGGACTCGTAGGATTCCTGAGCCACCACACATACCCACCCAGACAATCAAGATGGCCCTCAATCCCACTAAGTCGGCGACATTTGATGTCCTTGCCGAAAGCTATGGAGCTGTTGAGTTTCAGGATGCGCTGGCCAATTTCTTGGCATTTCTAAACCACCCTGGAGCATCCACATCTAACCTGCACACACGAGCATCAGACACACTGATCCCATTTTGCAGCGTCCCTGTGTTCAACAACATTAAGTTTACCAAATGTGGGCACTTGGGCAAATCCGAGATATCCGACACTGTGCACGCTCAACCAAAAGTAGTGGATACACATTTGCATGTCATCCCAGGACGATTTGACATTGCCATTGTCTATCAAGATGCCCTGCACAGCCAGGGAAACAAAGGTACTGTAGGCCTCGCTCGTATTAAAACAGGACACCTAACTAATTGCTACTCAGGCATTCGCATCGCCCAGGTCACATCGTGTTCCAAATCCCAGGAAGGGTGATCAATGAGGTTGCTCCATCTTTGGACACTTCACCTCACCTCGCTTACGTTGAGTGGTTCTCACTTGTGGCTGCTCTGGACCCCAAACATCGGATGTATAAGGTGACTCGGATGAGTTGGAATGGACGCAGGAGCGCGAGCATAATTCGGGTGGATACAATACTTAGCAGTGTCCATCTGTTCCCTTGATTTGGAGCAACAACTCCCTAGGAGTGGAACACTTCTACAGTACTTGATAATTGCAATAGTTTCTATATAAATCTGTTTGCAGATATTGATAGTTACTTACAATTCATGTAGATAAATTATTGATGTTTTATCCTCGCATGATGCCTTGGCAACCGACAAGTGATTGAGTGATCGAGCCTAAGGTTTGGCAGTTATCTGACAGTCATCCACTTGTTATCTTGCTTTATCTTGCTTTATTTTTCTTATTTCGCTTATCAAACAGTTATTTAAGGATTATTTCTCGCTAGCGAGGGTTTATCTCTCGTTAGCACGAGACCTTTTCCCTGATGAACTTGCTACTCAACCGCACCCTAAGTCGCGAAGGACTTAGCTTATGACTCAGCGTCCCACCAAAGACATAGTCGCTCTACCCAAGTACGCCTTCTGTCAGGAGGTATTCCCAGACCTAGTCCACAAGGGAGGACGCTGCATGTGCTTCGATACACCGAAGTCCAAGGAGGAGAGCACAACAACCACCACCACTGAGCTCTAATAGTCTCGTCCATACCGGCGGTGACGCCAACACAGCATGTCATCTAAGCACGAAGTGCTTCAATGCCAAATAGGAACGAACAAGTTTTTTTGGGGGGGATTCTGTACAATTATGAAACGCGCTATAACATATTAGCCAGTCTCACACAGTCCAGTCACAGTTTTAATGAATACTAGACAATTATGAATCAGTCACAGTTCCAGTTTTATAAAAAAAGATACCAGAAAACTGAACCAGACCAGACCTAAAGGCACTAAACATTAATACAACTACTGCATCATGCACACCCATGCAAATCTGACTGTGCACACAGGCCAAGCACTGTAATGAGATAAAATATGTCCTTACTCTAACACATCTAGGGTAGGAACTTATTGTCCAGCAATAATCCAAGAAAATGTTCAAAATAACCGCAATTCCAGCCCATTCTCATCAGGTTGCACGGGCTTTAAATGCCCCCATCTTCTCCGCCTCCTTACACTTCCGACTCGCCCTCTCGATGTCTGTCACCCAGGTGTAACGCTCGCGAGCATAGCCCGCCCGCAGCGTGATTGCGTCTCCGCCGCGTCGATAAGCGACTGACAGCTGGAAGGACAGCTCATCTGCCACGCCATAATAAGATAATTGCAAAAGAGGGACAGTCATCCTGACGCACCACCTCTATACCTCAGTCCCTCAGGCTCCCCTACCTGAATCTCTGACAATGGAATCGGCTAAACCGAATTGAGGCTGAATACATTGACTGATCCAATCCTTCTCGTTCATGCACGCACCATGCGATACAGTGTCTTCCCGTGTTCGTCCGTCAATAGGAGAAGATCACTGCAAAGGAACGCCCGCAACTTGCGCCCGCTTTTGGCTTTGTTGAGAAGTCCCTCTCTTAGTAGTTTCCGGTCACCTAGGTGCCGCGTTGGCGCTGTCAGATCCAGCCGCCTTGAAGGAATCGAAGGTAAGCGCGTGTATATCCAACCCTAGACTTGGCGGCACGCACCCTTGGCCGATCCACAGATCCTGCGAGAGGGTCTTAAGCCGATCGTGGCCTTCTTGCTCCCGTATCGCCTCATTGATGGCGTTTAGGATCCTTTCGGCCGTGTGTAGTGCACGTTCAGTCAGCGCTCTATCTTGATCGGGTTCTGTGTATTGCAGAATCTGCTTGACAAGCAACGGGTATCGCGTTATGCGTTGCACTGAAAAACAAATATTGATGGTCTCGACGAATAACTTAGATGGGTCTTTCTTACTAGGCACGAGCAGGTAACTGGAAATGTCTAGGTTGCGTACAGCGGGTTCCTCCCGCAGTCGCTACGATCTATCAGCTTCGCTTTGACCCACCATTGGATAGTCCTTGAGAATGACCGATACTAACATACCTGCAAAAGAGCGGAAAGATCTGCATTTTTATCCCTTTCTGATTGCAACACTCTGACCGCGTTTGCCTGATTGACACAGTAATCCTAAATCCGACCATCATAATTGGCTAATACATGAAGGATTGAAAGAAAGAACGCACCTTGTAGTTTATCATGTTGACCATATCTTTGTCCAAAATGTCCCCAATTGTATCGATGTATAATCTACAGCTGCGCTGCCGCTCTTCGAGCGAGCTCAAAAACGTCGTATTTGTCAACAAGATATCCTCAACATTTGCAAATATGACAGAAATCGTCTCGGGACCCAAGAGCGTTAACATGTTCGAGTAGAATATCTATATTTACAGACACAGAAAGGCACCATTAGATCATCGATGAGGTACAGAAAATGTTCACGCACCTCAACAACGAGCTGCAGGTCCCGCACATAGGCACCTTCCGTGGCAATAAGCTCGAAGATTGCCTTGCCGGACGTATGGATCAAAACTGTGTTACACCTACGCATGAACAAGATAGAAACATACCTCTTGCCTGCGCCGCTCACGATCTGGCAGTCCCTCCAGTGCAGACTTATCCACAAGGCTTGCCCACGACTCCACGTTTGATAGTCAGTATTCCTCGCTGTAGCGTCAACATGCAAACGTACCAATCCGAAACCCGGACTGTCCCCCCGAGTTGGTGATCCTAGCGTTACCGTACCAGAAGACGAGCTTGAGTTCATAATCGGAGCCGAAATCGTCGGCATGACGCGAGATTCCCTTTCTTGTATGGGGGTCCGCGAGCGCCCCAGGAAATGCGAGATGCGACTCCCATATGACGAAGAGGACGTGCTGCTTACATTCTCCTTACTCCTGTCCTTGTCCGAAAAGCTCTCATGCGACTGAGCAGGGGCGAGCGAAACCGAGCCAGAGCCCAGGCTCGGACTAGCGGGCGGTAAAGGCGACAGTTGATCAATGGATGATATGGACAATCGCGAACTCTGCTGTTTAAACGCCTCGTAGCGTTCGTATGCGTCATCAAGATGCTCCTGCACCCCCGTGGGCCGGTCCAGCTCGTCGAGATCTGGCCGCTGGGTTGATGTGGGCGCAGGCGGAGGCGCGGGCGCTGGGCGATGCATAGGTCGTGCTGCTGCAATCGTACGCCGACGTTGTAAACGAGGCGGCGGACCCGTCGAGTCTTTCTTGACAATAATCCCGGCCGCTTCAAGTACTAGCTGACGTTCCACCGCTCGCACCTCACGCTCAAGTTTGCGTTCCTCCTCTGTCATATCCGTTTCATCATCCTCTGAGTCCGAGTCAGAGAAAGAATGATATTCAGTGGTAGCGCTGTCTGAAGCGCTCTCATTCCCAGCTTCGTTTATATCACTTTGCGACACCCGAGAGAATACTGCGTCTTCAGCAGAAGAGAGTGGTGATAGTGTATCGGAGAATTCTGATATCGAGCTCGTGTTCGGGACTAGTAGCGACGGTTCGGAAGGCGATCGCATCGACATCAACTTGGACGATGCATGAGCATCTGGAAGTGCCCAACACGAAATAACCAAAGGTTCATATTCGGGGGTACATGTAAAAGAAAACAAAAAAAGTATGTTTAGCCTGGATCCAGTCAAAGAATATGTAAACGACGACTCAGGAAAATGGAAGCTTGACTAACCCTCAATCTCCAAGTAGGCAGCCGGGATGATGAAGATAACCCCATCCTTTTCAGCCTTGTACCAGTCGCGGTCTGAGCGGTCTACGACAGATATTATATCGCCTTCGGAGAATGGCAGCTCGTCGGCACTTCCCCCTGGGTAGTCATACAAGCCTTTTGCACTGACTGCGAAAAAGTAAGTAAAAAAAAGGGTTAACAATGAAACGACTCGCCTGTCTCAAATGTCTGAACATACGTCTTTGGGAAGAACCCAGCTTTGCCGCTACTCGTAACGGTGCCATACCACCAGTCACCCCCTGTCTTTGATGCATAAGCAGTTATCACAAGGTTCTCGCCGAACGCTACGAAGCAAGTAAGTGGCGGCTGGATGCCGAAAAGACGACGCACATAAGTCCTCGGCTCGCTGGCCCTCATATGCGTACAAGGTCCTGACACGGTATTCTGGGATCCCAACGGTGTCAGCGCAAGTAACGCCGAAAGCCATGGTAACATACCGGTACTACGATCTATGTCTTCGAATGGATCCAACAGTGCCTCTTCCGCGACCTGAATGACTGGCACAAGTTCCACATGACCATTCATCTCCTTGCGGCCCTGCTCATCGTCCTCCTCTCCCATCGGAGGCAAGCTCGGTTCCTGGCTCGCGCGCGTGCCTTGGTCCGCAGCGAGCCCCATGTACCAGTCTACTGACTGTCGACTTTGATGGACATTGTTTCCGGGGTGCGATGTTTCAGCAGGCGTGACGTTCGGGGTGGCGCCGACATTTGGAGGCGGCACGACGTCCCCAAGAACGCGTCCAGAGAAAGCGGACGCACTTCGGTCACTCGTGACAGCCTTACGCAAGCGAGTACCGCTTTGGATGGCGCCGAGTAGCGCGTTGCGGTCGCCTGCGGGAGCTGGGGCAACAGGGACAGGAGCCGCGGGGGCAGGCGGTGCAGGCGGTGGTGGTGGTGTAGGCACAGAGACCGACGGGGGAGTCGAGGCCTTCGGCGTCGCGCTCGCTGCTGCCGACTGTGGACGCGGCGGCACGCTAGCCGGCGGAAGGATCGAGCCGAACAGCTGTCGCGCAAGCTTATCACGTGTGTCACGCGAAGAGTCGAGCTCGTCCTCCGAGCTATCATTGCCTTCATCTTTCTCTTGTCCCCACTCGTCTTCGCTGTCACCAGGAGCGGTGTGATATGACGTCTTGACTATGGGTGGCGCAGGGCTCTTCGGCGCGGGAGGCGCTGGCGGGACAGTCGGGACAGTAGGAGCAGGCGGCGCTGGAGGTGGATTAGGAATAGGTGGAGTAGGCGGAGCGATTGTGTCGTTGTTATCCGTGGCAAAGGGAGGCGGGACAGGCTGCGACCTGAAGAACGGGTTGTTGCCACCATTGGTTGGGGGAGGCGTAGGAGCGGCTGGCGAAACACCACCGCTTATCAAACGATTAAAAGGATTGTTCTTGCCTCTGTCCATAGGGGAAGTAGCGGTAGTTGGCGGAACTGGCGGTGGGGGCGGTACCGGCGGAGCAAATTGAACTGGGGGAGAAGCAACAGGGGCTGGCGCAGGTGTCCTTGCTCTCCTCGCCTCTTTTACTTCTTCTTCGCGCTTAGCCTCATCTGCTTCCTCCTCTTCCATACGCTTCAGGCGCTCTAGACGTTCCTGCTTTGCCTTTCGCGCTTCCTCTTCCAGCTCTCTCTGCCGACGAGCAGCCTCCTCACGCAGCCTCTGCGCTTCTTCATCTCTTTCTTCTTCCTCGAGGCGGCGAATACGCGCGAGGCGTTCCTCTTTCTGCTTGAGGAGGGCCTGTTCCCGAGCACGGAGTTTCTCTTCTTCAGGATCAATGGCAGGCGGAGCAGGTGCAGGCGGGGGAGCAGGTTTCAAAACAGCTGGCGCAACGACTGGCGGACTAATCTTAGGAGGCACATTCCCAGCAGGAGAACGGGCAGCGACCCCAGCACTGGGCTTGCGTGGCGGCGGTGGGGCAGGGGCGCGGGGCTTGACGGGAGGTGGGACTTTAGGTGGGGTAGCAGCGGGAGCCGACGGTGTAGCCGGCGCTGGACTCGCAGGGGTGGATGAGCCCCCGCCTCGCTCGCTTCTCAATCGCTCATCCCGTTGCCTGGCACGTTCTGCAGCCGCCTCCTCTGCTGCTCGCGCTTTTTCCTCGGCTTCCTTCTTCTCGCGAGCCAATCTATCCTCAGTACTAGTATCGAGGGTCGGCTTGGGCGTAGATGATGAAGGACTAGCGGTAAGTCCCATGGCAGCCATACGTTCAGCGGTGCGGCGTTGTGCCTCGGCCTGAATGAAAGCGCGACGCTCTTCCGGAGTCATGTTCTTAACATTCGCCGCGGGAGATTTGGCAGGGGTTGGAGGTGCTGGAGGCGGTTTAGAAACCACAGGAACCGGGGCTGCAGGAGGGGGGGGTGGTGGGGAGCGGGCCGCGACAGGGGGTGATCGTGCGCGCTCCCTGTCGTACTTGCGATCCCGGGAACGGGAGCGATCACGGTAGGAGCGGTCACGGTCAAAGTCGCGTGAACGGTCATCACGATAGTCTCTATCACGGCCTCGATCTTTGTCATAGCCGCTGGTATAGCCGCCACCGTCGGCGTCGCGCGAGTGGCTAGTGCCATACCGATCCCTGTCGCGATCACGGTCGCTGAATCGTCCAAACGTTTCATTCCGCCGATCACGATCACGGTCCAGTTCACGTTTTTGCCTCGTACGACGCTCCTCCCTGTCTGCCAGCTTTCTTTCGACTGCCGGAACGCGCTCATGCATGAGCTCGAGAAGCTCACGCTCCAATCGCCGACGATCTTCATCCGCTCGTAACGAACGCGGACCTCGCGAAGCATACTCTAAGTCCTCCTGCACGCGCTGAACTTTCCATTTGAGATCTGACATCTCGCGATCGAGGGCATCATCCTCCGCAGTGCGTAGGGCACTCTCCTCCGTTGCGCGATCGAGCATTCGTGCCGTGTTTTCGAGTTGTCGTTTCATATCATTCAGGTCGGCCGCAGGAGAATCACGATCAGAGGACGCACGTACGGCGCTACGGTCCAAGTGGCGTGAGCGGGGCGTATAATAGCCACCAACCGGCTCCTCGTCGGTGTGCTTGTATACCGTCGCATCCTGACGTCCACCGGCGCCTGGTGCGCTGGAGGAGAGGAGAGAACGATTGGGGAGACGCGATACCGGTACATCGAGCCCTGACGGTGAACGCGCACGTGATGGCTCATTCTGAAGAAGATTTTTGACGAAATTAACGGAGGTGTCCAAGTCGCGATGCGAAGGGGGCACGAGCTCCGCCGGGAGTTCATCCGGGATGTCGTTACCGTTCAGCTCTGGGACAATATTAGGGATTGATAAATCACGGCCCAATCGTCATCACATACTACGATAGATTAGACCCATGGCAACGTGAAATTCTGCGATGTTGAGCTTGCCTCGGTTGTCCACGTCAGCCAAAGTCCTGAGGACATCCATAAGCGCGAGTCGACATTGAAGAGGTAAGCTCACCAGACTCGGGCAAGGTCATTCCTATCTAAGCCACTTTGCCCAAAGACCTCAATCGCAGTCTTTCCGTCAATAAAACCTGAACCCGATGTATCCCAAGCCCTGAAAATCTGATCGTAGCTCTTCTTCTCCCCCTTGGAAAGACTCCACGGTACACGAGGTGTGGTTGTTCCCTTGACTTCCTGGTTATGTTGCTGGAAGCTTTGCTGCAGGGAGAGACCACCTAACTGCTGCTGAGGTTGAAACAGTTGCGGAGCACCGGTAGGGTTATATGGTGCAGCAGGATTGGCCGGAAGGAATGTATTGGACATCATCTGGAGACGAGGGTCAACGAAGCCAGTGGCCTGAGGGACGAGGGGTTGTATTCCGCCACTTGGACTGGGGAAGCCAGTCTGTTGAGGAACGAGGTTGGAGCCGCCGAAACTAGGAGACGAAGTGAGGAAGCGATTTTGCTGATTGACTCCCAACATATTGGATGAAGGTGGAAGAGGCGGTGGTTGCTGCTGAAACTGAGAAGGTAACGGCGGAACGGGCGGAACCGGAGGACGTTGTTGCTGCTGGAAGCCAGGAAAACCTGTTTGTTGCGGTACCAGAGTAGGACCCACTCCTGGAAAACCAGTCTGTTGGGGCTGCTGAAAGGGAGGACGCTGACCAGGAAAGCTGGGCTGCGGAGGGAGACCTCCCTGAGGAAAATTAGGTTGTTGAAAACTCTGATTTTGAGAAGGATAACCGGTTTGCATGGGGTATTGGTACCCCGGCTGGCCCTGTCCCCACTGAGACATTGTGAAAGTAAGGGAAGAGAATAACGAAACGCTTTGCGAATACCCTGTGCCAAAAAGTCACCGCGTCAATCAGTCTCAGTCGGGCTCGGGCAGACCGGACTCACCGGATAAATCAAGCGGAGATCGAAAAATAAATCCCTTTTGGAGCACACCCCGCTCAACACTCTTTTTCAACCCACGAACCTAGTCAAGGCCTCCTGTGATCAGTCCACGCTGGATTCCTGTTACGGTCGTGGGAAACTGTAGCAGCCTAATCACTCTCTGCCATTTCCCTTCGTTATGGAGGCGTTAGGACCACAGAGAGCTTCGGTTGTAATGTCTCCGTGAGTTGAGGCCAGTGTGTACGTCGCTCGTGCGCTACTTTCTGGCCTCGTAGTTTGGGGACAGACATCTATCATCACGTTCCTGTGTTTCACTTAAAAATTGTCTTGTGTACCAAGCTCCGGATATGATTGAATTGTTAACATCACACCCTCCATTATTGGCGGCTCCAACTTGCTTACATTCCCGCGCTGGCGAGTCAGCATCAGCGGTGCTACTGCTAGTAACCCTAACCCCATCCTGGCACCTCGCAACAAATCAATCAATCATCGCCGGCTTCAGTTAACCAATTGTCCGCGCGGTCTCGCCGACCTGGTTTTTCTCCACATACCAGGCGATATCTTGCCCAAGGCTCGTCGACGACCTTCAATATGGAGGGGGCCACAATGGCTGCGAACCGAGGTGCCTCTTTGAAGGCGATGCACCGTAGCCGAATGGAATAAACGCACGATGTTGCTCGTCTAGTCGGGTGAAATCGCACGGGGTCAAAAATATGTCCCTGTTGTCCCCAGATATATTTATCCCTGTGCAGGGCCTCCAGATCAGCAACCTCGTCGCTAGCACTACCCCATGTTGGAAAGTCGGGGAATTGTGGGGGTGTTGCACGCGCCAGTCGTCGGCTCGGTGAATGGAGGCCCAATACCTCGCATAAGAAATATTCCACGCTCGGTCCTCCATTGTTGAAATATTTGTACTGACACTCGTTTGGTGATTCACCGAGATAGGCGGAAAATACTGCCCGAGCCCCGCGGTCGTGTCCAGCCCGCGCAACTGTCACTGCCACGACACGCCACATGGTCTCGTAGGAAGAAATGATGAAATCCAATGGGCGTTCGTATGTAGGACGCCATTGCAACAAATGGCGGTTTAAACGCTCGAGAACTCCTGCTTGCGTGTGGGTGGGGCGCTTCTTGGACGAGGCCCGCAGCTCATTGATTGCACGGACGACGAATATGACGTCCTCGTCGGTATCTTGCGGTATATCGCCTCGCAGAAAGGAACAGATGACAAGCCGCATGGTGACGACTTGCACAAATGTGGCAAACGGAGTCGCGTTTTGATGAGGATGGGATGGTGATAGAAGGTGGCTTGCCACACCTGCAACAATACGCAGTACGGAATCTGGAAATGCCGCGAAGTGTTGTGTATGTTCGCGGAGAAGCTCCCTCGCCCGAGTGATGAATTGTTTGCGGACTCTCGACTCAGCACTCACGAACGAGTTGCCCAGTCCAAATATTCGAGCAAGGCGTTTGTTCGGCTGGGCGTGTGCCGACAAGAGCAGGGGGATGGGAGAATGGGGTGAGTCCAAGAGTGTCGCGATATCCGAGTACTTCGAGTAAACACGGAGACGCTGTCGACCCTGGAGCCGAAATACTGCCAGTATTAAGAAGAGTGCAGTTTCAAGGGTAATACAGGGCATAGTGTCAGGTCATCCTCAACGGCTACATGCAGCTGGATTATATGCCACTCAATCTAAGACTACCGGCGGCGCCTGCACAAAGAAGTCGAGAGTCTGCGTCACAGTGCGGCTGAGCGCAGTTGCCCAAACGGCCCAGAGGTGATAAATGCAAAAAGCCTATATCGAAAACGACTACTTACCCAAAATGAGAGGTCCGTAGTGGACCCCGTTTCTGTGGCGGTCAAATCCACCGACGGAACATACGCTGACAGCGGGGAATCGTACTAGATCGAGCCTCAATGCCAGTAAGATTGAGGCCATTCCACGAAAGATAAGTCCAGGTTTTCTGCCGACCCTGTGAGTGACAGCATTCCCCTGGGGAAAGGTTTCATGATAGGCCCGTGCCGCGCCATGATGGTCGTAGTATATATAGTACGATAGCAACCCGTCATACTGAATGTTGTTGACACACTGGCAGACTGGTATCATTGCCAGTCACTGAATGTACAAGCCTCGAGTCCAATGAGAGTAGGGAAAGAGATCTTCCAAGTTATTTAACTATCTGTCGCGGTTTCTAGCCTGAGCGTGTGTCACTCATCCAGCGGCCTCCCCTTTTGAATATAAGCAGTACATATGGCGCACAACCGTGACGATCCTTGTGTCAACCAATGTAATTCCGGTTCCAAGCGGACCTTCCATTTCCGGTGCATACATAGTAGACCATATTTCGAGCTTCGAGTGAGCCCACCCATTGTGGTCCTTTGACATACCCAAACTTGACTGGAACGACGCACTTCCAAGTTACTGTAAAGCTGAAGACGAAATAAGTTTCAAGCTTTATGAGGCATCCATAATATTTCTACTCGACGACATACCATCATCATATATATATACCGAAGAATTCAACAATAAGCTACTGTCTGTACTTGTATTAGAATTGCTACAGGCATGCGATCAAAAGACGGTGCATCAAGACCGATGGGCGATTCTTTCATAGCGTTGTCAATCAAGGGAAATAGAAGGGAAGAAAGAGGGCGGGGGCGGGTGGGGGAAAAAAGCATAAAGGAGCATTCAAATCGGTTCACGGGTTCACACGAGCATACTGTGCCGTCGACCCTCATCATCTTCAATAAAAGATCGCCGGGATGCAGAGACCACAGCGCTCCGCCGTCGCATATCGACGTTTGACAAACCAGCACGTACACTCGTTCCCGCGAGTGGCTCATCATCAGCTTGAGCGCCATCGCTCTCGTCGTCATCTACGGGTGGGCGCAGGCGTGCCTTGCGCCGTCGTTCGGTGACTGCGGTGGTATCTTCGAGGAAGGGACGTGGGTTCTCCCCTAATAGGGGTTGAGAGCCGGAGGGTGTCCGCTTCAACAACGGCAGTGTGGGATCGGGTTTGCGCATCTTTCTGCGGATCGAGAAGAAGTAAATCAGACCACAGTAAAAGGAACTTAAGAAACCAAATGCGTACGTGTTGAGCTTGGGCTCAGCGTAATTGACGCTCTTGCGCACGCGGCGCTCACGGCCCACTGTTGAGGAATCGGGATCGGCAGGCGGAATGGGTATCGGTGGTGGACTCGAGTTGCGGGGAGTGGGAAGGTGCGATGGTGCTGGTGTGGTACCAGGTGTCGAAAGTGGTGGGCGGGTAGAGCTAGTGAGTGCCGAGGAAGGCATATCCGAGTCGGTATCTGACGGCGTTCGGTGGTGATCCTGATCTGCCAACAAATAAATAACACCGGATTTGAAACCGAAGGGGCCATACCCGAAAAGTTTGTGTCGAGCGGAGGGAGAGAGACGCGCGACCCAAAAGCGTTCGTCACATCCTGCAGTCGATGACCAGCTATTTCGGGGTCGTCTCGCAGACGACGCTTCTCGCGTTCACGGTCATCCTCTACTACCACTTCATCGGCTTGTGCTTGCGTCAACGTGCGTTTCTTTTGCCCCTTGCTCGTTGCACGCTCGAGGTAGGGCTCTTCATTGGCATTGGTTGGTCGTTGTCCGAGGATCGCCTCGTACTCTTCTTCCTCCTCCGCCAGCGCAGCATCACGCCGTAACGGCGAACCAAAGGCGGGACTAGGGGGTCGTAGAGGGGGGGAGGCCCCACGGCCCTTAGACGAGCTAGAGGCAGAGCTTGAGCTTACACTACCGCTAGAATTCGTAACGTTGATGAGGCCACTCTGGCGTCGTGATATGCGTTTCTTGCCCTGCTTTAGCAATGATTCATTAATATCGACTTGGATTGTTGCGACAATTGGTGGGGGTAACGTTGGTGGGGATACAGTGCGGGCAGGTGCAGGGGCACCGGATGACGATGACGTGGAACGCGACTTCTTGCGGCGCATGACGGGTGTCGGACTCTGAGAGCCATCCTCCGCGAATGCATCTAATTCTGCCTCATCCTCTTCAAATATCTCGGGGACACGCGGTGGCCGCGCAAGGCGGTTGGTATGAGGAGAAGCACCGGGGTTTAGCACGGGGCGACGTGCCTTCGGAAGGGTATCTTTCTTTGGAGATGGTGACTTTGGGGAGGGAATGTTAAAGCTCTTGCGGATGGAGCCAAAGCTTCTAATCAAATTATGGACCTGGAATAGAGGATTTAGCGCACATGCCCAGAACAAACGAAGACCCTAGATTTGAGAAGGAATTAAATAAATCGACCACAAAACGAGTACTTAAGATGGAGCGGTAGAAAAGGGTGACCCTGCGCTCGATATATATGAGCCACCATGACGTCCGACGTCTCATGTGAAGATTGGTGTTCAGCCCCTACTGAGCATAGATCCACCGCCACGCATTCGAGCCAGATGATACCCTGAATAGCACACTTCGTATAACTACAGGAGAGAAGCGCAAGTTAAACAAAAAATTGTCCTGCGATAAGGCGGCAACTGAAACCCGCTTTAATGATTTCATGTCCAATATCGAGGACAGAATAACTGGTAGCAGAGTCAAATAAGGGGTGTGCAGGTGAGCCAAGTGAGAAACGGCATGGCATGGTTTTCTACTGCAGTGCGATGAAGCAAGAAGATGAAAATGTATGCTCACCGCGGACTCTGCGTCAGTTATGATGCGCTGTGACTTTTCCTTCTCCTTCTTGAGCTGCGAGCCAAGCGCAATTTCAGAGGCACGTAAACGCAAGTTTTCAACGTGGAGGGCCGAGATTTGAGCGTTTAGTTCCTCTATTCGGACACTGAGAGTTGAATTAAGCCTGACGGGGCGATCAGAGGGTGAAGAGCGGAAGCGCAGCATGAACGGACTTTGTGATATGTTTATTGGCGAGGAGAAACTTCTTCTTGACTGTAAGATGAGATGGAGGGTGAGGAGGGACATGAGTGGTGGGAAAAGATGGGAGACACATACAGTTTTCGAACTCGAATAAGGCGTCATTTCGTCGTTCGCTCATGGACACGCGCGACTCGCGCCTGCTCATCATGGATAGCGGTGAGCAGGCCGAGATCGTTAGGTAAGAAATGAAGTCAAGGGGGATCAAGTGGGGGGAGGTGGTCGTGGCGAGTGAGGAGGCTGAGTCGAGCGTTTTGCCTCGCGGTGATGAACACTCATTGTCACGTGGCATCTCCAGTACCGTGTGTCTGATCCCCCTATTGTTCCACTGCTCGCTCATTATGCCTTCCCCAATTCTAACTGTGAGACAGAGGCGTAAAGCCGTAGTCTCGACGCCGAACGGCTAAGAAAGAAAGAAAGTTGGGGACCAACCGAGACTCAAGTTAGAGTCGGGGGCAAGTCACAGCCACCAGTATTGCCTTTTGTGGCCACACCAGGTCCGCCAACTTCCGCTTGAACCTTCCGCGTTTGTCACGCCCTCCCGATAAGCCTCGAATTAAGCCTCGAATTCCCCATCATTACAAGTCAAGGAGGTCCACGTGCTGCATAAGTCGCCCTTGGGACCGGTGAAACCCCCTTCAAGTTTTCGATGTCAACGTATACTCCTTGCTTCCCACCTACAGACATTATCCCTTCGAGACTACGACGTCCCATATCCTCAAACTCATCCGGTACTTCGACCTCCGAAAGCCATGCCTCACTCAAAGTCTCTTACAGTACCCACCTCTCTCGGTCTCATTTAGCTCTGGCGTCAGTTTCTGAGTACACTCGCCGTCCGCCATCCCCAACGTCTGCTGCAGTCGATATCAAGCGCGTGACCCTCCTACGACGCAAGTTTCGTCTCGCCATCGATGCCACATATCGGGATACTAGTAGCGGGAAGTGGGCACATGTGTATGAAATGGCTAAACTAGGAAGCACAAGGGGGAAATGGCAAGGCATGTGTTCTGGACGCAGTGCCCCATACTCGCCTTACAAAGCTCGTAAGCAGGACCACCAAGGTGAATGGTTCAAGTAAGAGAGCATTCCTCACAGAACTCATCTGGAAGCAGGAATAGTTGCTGAGAACGCAGACCCCTATCCTCGCCCGCCTGTTCCTATATTTGACCTCGGAGAAATCCGTGAACGTGTTGAGAACTGGCAAGCTAACGTCTTATGTTCCCCTTTTCCCCAAGTCCACAGTAAGGACTTTGAGCTGAATCGATCTACGCACGTCGGGGATGCCAAGCAATCATCACCACTCAACTTTCCTATCGTCAAGCAGCGCAGAAGTGATGTTGCCAAAGCAATGAAACGTAAGGATAGCCCTCCATGCAAGGATCTCTCTATGTCTCGCTTCTTTCGTGGCGTCACAGACCCCAAGTTCCGTGATACTGACGGCGTAAACCGTGACACTGAGGCAGTGACCACAAGACCTTCTGAGCTGTGTGGCTCGAACGTGGGACGCACGTTGCACTCCCGGGCGGGAGCCCAGGGCGAGCATCCAGACACCGCACCGAAAAGCTCACACATTTCAGAAACAGTAGCCGGCCAACAAAATATACAGCAGGTCTCAGAGGTACGGAAGACCTCCGCTACCATCGTAACTCAAGGTTACTAAGCGTCGATTAGCTGTTTTTACCACCCTCCTTCCCTTCGCACCTTAGAACATCTACCCCGCCCCCGTTTCCCACGGCAAAAATTGCTCAAAGTCGACTTACGAAGCCCCCGGGAATTCCACGAAATGAGAACCCGTATTTTTCCGCTTCCCTGCCCTCCCCTTTACCATTCCCCCTCTCGCAAGCCATTGACGAAAACCAAGGACATGAATCTCAGCCTGATGACTCATCCTCCCTATCAAGACACAAACGACCCTTGCCGGACGGTTCTTCTCCAGAAGTTTCCCCAAACCGTTTGTCTAAGCAGTGGCACCAGTCACCAGCTTTTAACAAGCCCACTCCTCCAGAATCATCTCTCAGCAAGCCCCACGACGATGTACGGCGACGTGATGGCAATGTTTCCTCCACTCCCAGCCCTCCTGAGCATGTTCCGGTCATTGACCTTCGCCAGCTCACGCAGCGATCACGCGCAAAACCACGCCATCCCTCGTATGGGATCAACCCCATGACTCCTAGGACAAAAGACAAGGGAAAGGATCGCGTAATGACGGTAGACATCTCACCCTCACAGCTGAGCTCCTTGTCACCGCCGCGGACCAGATCGTTGGCTCGTGTACCCTCCTCACACTTCTGGACACCTCCGCACTCCCAGACTAATTTTGCTCAAAATGCCAATGCATTCGCACACGCAACTGCGTCAACACGGTCACCGCCAGCAAGAGGCTTAGTACCTCGTGCAGATAGTCGGGCGTTTTCCCTCAGTCCGGGTTCGCAGGTTAATGCCGAGACCCATGAATTACCTGTGAGCGATGTACTCGATCGTGGTGTAGCATAAGCTAGGTGCTGCGAGATAGGGGAATGTCGTTCAGAACAAAGGGGGGAAACAAGGGGGGAGAGGGGTGACAAGGAGAGACAGAGACAGAGTGGTGTCGACAGAGATACATTGTTGACAGAGGCGTTGTGGACAGCGATTCCGGACGCGAGTGCCGGGCATCACAGCCTTCACAGGCGTCGGAAGAGTTCATGCCACACGTGTAAGAAGTGTGTCCTCCTCTTCGAGTGATTCCTGTCCTGTCCTCATGCCAGATGGCCTGAAGCCCAAAAGAACTTAGGGTGTGCGCGAGTATAGTGTCGCCATCATTCGTTTTACATGCTTGTGCCAACTCCGGTCAAGTATACAGTAGCGATCAAGTCGTCCTGACATAAGCTAGTAATTTTTTTTTTTTTTTTTTTTTTTTTTTTTTTTGAAAGCGTATTATTTCGCATTACTAGTAACCATATTACGAAATAATTACTGTGTAGCAGGTGAAATTATATCAGCCCTACATAGCGCGCTGTAGCCAGGGCCACCACTAGGGCGGACCCGGAGTGTGAGGACTAAAAATGCATTTATTCACGCCCCTAGTACGGGGCAGTGTGGGGCTCAAGTTGTGGACCATTTTGGCGTGTCTCACCACCCACTACCCACTAAAACCTCACGGTTACTTATCCAGTTTGCAGGTAAGTCTCGATGTTTTTGGAGGGCGTGTCTCCATGTGCTCATGGCAAGTGTTGTGTGGGGTTTGTCTCTTTTGATTATTGTCGCGATGATCCTATCACATGTTAGCCACTTGTTTATTTTCATCAGCCTCTCTTGTATTGTCCTTTTGCACAGATCAGGTGAGCCGATTCCGACATTAGTATCTGTTCTTGGTCCTGGTAAGCTGGTGCATCCGATTCCTAGTTTTAGAGTGAGGTATCTTCCTCAGCCATCTCGCCCTTATGCAATTGGCAGGCCAGGCGACTGGCCTGTTTCCTTATGGGCCAGGGAGAGATGGCACGCGCAGGGTTGTGTCTTGCTTGGTGGGCGATTGTGCGGTGTGTGAGTCTTTCGTTTATCGCTCAGTGCCATTTTGTGCTTATACCTTCTTCATCAAGGTTGCTTCCTTGTATGACGTGCTCACATCTCAACATCTTAGCATCCATATTACCTTGGGTTTGGGTTGGTGTCGGCACATTGTCTGACCTGGTCTAGTGTGCTTGGTCATGCGGGGCATTCTGTCATGCGGGGCATTCTGTCATGCGGGGCATTCTGTCATGCGGGGCATTCTGTCATGCGGATTGTTCTGGTGGGCGAGTTGATGGTTTACTTTACAGTGTGGTGGTGCGGTCAAGAGTCGCCCGGCGTTATCGTGGCCTGTGCCAGTTGTGGTTAGTTGTTGGATCGTTGGATCAGGGCAGGTGTGAAGATTTGGGTGAAGTCTTGTTTCGGATCCCATTGGTGCACGGTTTACAATGTTCACTCGGAGTTGACTTCCTGTTCTGGGTGCTGTAAGGAGTTAGATCCAATAGAATGGTCATGTTTTTAGGCTGTATCTGAGTCCTTGGAGGTTCCGTGGCATTGGTTGGTCGTCCATTGTTTGATCCTCTCGTTTGCGTTAGGTCGTTTTGTTGGTGGCCTCAAGGAGCTTTGTATTGCGTTCGGTGACCATCGTGTTGAGAATCGACGTGTGTGAGGTGATCAGCAGGAGATCCGAGGTTCGGACTTCCGATCCAGGACAGCGGAGCACCCTGCCCGGGATAGCACATACGCTACCCTGGACACCAATAACGCGTCTCTGTGTGATCTGAGACACAATGAATTAGTTGTAGTTTTACTTATTATCTTATTGATGGACGCTAAGGACTACTGATCTGTAAAACACATGTCATCTACGGTCCTTACAGTACTTAAGTAGATAGTTCTCGCCTACTTCACTTCAGATCTGTTCTACCAGACTGAAGTAAGTCCCCCTATGCCTTATGCTACGCTCTATTACATGCTTATCACGTTTATTAGATCTACTTACTAGGTACAGTACTAATCTAATATCAGATCTGTTCTACCAGACTGAAATCTACTTACTAGCGCGCTGATAACCAGCGCGCCTTATCGCTGCGTGTTTTATCAGGTTATGGGCCCTGCGCCCCTGTGAATTTTAAAGAAGATCCCCACACAAGCTCCCTTATCGCCCAGCAGAATCACTCACAATCTCTCTCCCCAAGGCGAGCCTCTGTTCACACATCTCTGCTGCGACCCCACTTCCTCCGGTTCTTGAAACCGTCTGGATTGGCGTGACTGGACCTGCTCACCCAGGTTTCCCACAAGCCGTGCGAGGAAGTGTACCTAGACGCAGAAGCACGCGCAAGTATTCTCTCCGAGATCACGCATACGCGGATCCGGAGGACTGGATCTAATTAGATTCAGGGGCTTACAGTCGGCAACGCCAGGGGTCTTCTGCCTGGATCTTCGATCAAACTAGATCTGATCGCTCCTCACTTCTAGAATTAACCGTCACTTATCACATACCAATATATCTAAAGCAGCACTATGAGTCCCTCGATCAGCTTTCCGCCGTCTGGATCGGCTGCTATCGAGACTCTAGATGGCTCCAACTGGCCCTCCTGGGCTTCGCGCATCACCGCGCTTCTCCGCATGAACGGTCTTAAGCACCACTTGTTTGATTCCCCTCCCACGCCGACAGCTTCCACCGACGCCTCCGGTCAGACCATCTTAACCCCCAACACAGACTGGCTGGCTAAGGAAGAAATGGTCCTGGGCGTCCTTGAGATGTATATTCAAAAGGATGTCTGGATCACTGTTGCCGATGATGCAAAGTTTCCCACCTGTAAAGGGAAGTGGGAGGAGATCAAACACGTGCATGGAGGTGTAGGATCTATGTCCTCCTTCAACACCTGGATCGCTTTGACCAGCACAGTGTTGGACGACTGTTACGAGCGGACTATCTCGTATGGCGCGTAAGCAACCTCCCAATGGCAGTTACTTACACGATGAGCTTCTGTATAAGAAGAGCCTTAGTACGTCAAGGCTAACCTCAGTACGTCGAGGCGTAAGCTAACTCGAACAGGAGTTAGGTCTGGTAGCTGACTTAGGACTTGAACCTAAGCGCAAAGGATACGATGTGATAAGGGAGTCGAGCTGTGCGGCGAGCGTAGTAATAAACCTGGCGAGCCGGCACGCGAGATGGAGCTGATCGAACAAGTCGCAAGGGAATAAGCGAGCGAGTCGAAGACGAGCGAGCGAAGCTCAATGGAAGTTTATGGTCCTGAATTCACAAAGGAGACCAAGTCTGAAGCGACTTAGGTCTTTACAAGTGTGCTAATATACAAGTACAGAAAGGCCGTGTCATTGCGAGCCAAGGAGATCACTAAGCGAGTTGGTAATCGACTTAGTGATGCTTCGTAAGGTACTGAGTAATCGTACCGGTTTCTGAGTAAGTAAGTGGAGAAATGACGCACGCGTGAGGAGTATAGTACAAGGGAGTCAAGGTGAGTCGAAGTGACTGAGACTCACGTGGCATGGGAACACCTGACCGAATAGGAAGGTATGTAGGTACGAAAAGGAAAAGACATAGCTGCTAAGTATCGAGATTGCGGCAACGGCCGAAAGGAGTCCGGAAGGCGCTATGAGCGGGCCGGTGGTACACATGGTGAGAGAATATAAGCACAAGTAAGCGCATAACACCAAGAACAGACGAAAGGCGTAACAGACGTGAACTCAAGGAAAGGTACCCTTAAGGTACACGATTGAAAGACGATCAATAGATGATGGGGGCGTCTGTCGTAGACATAAGGGGTGAGATGAAGCCAATAATGGCGGGGGCAGTCCGTAGCGAAGGCAGGAGAAAGGAGGCAATGAGCGAGCGAAACGCAGTGCACTATGTCCACAGGGATAACGGTGATGTAAATGGGGGTAGGAATGTGGATGCATGTGATCGAGTCATAGGCCAAACCTTTACAACTTAGCTGCTCTCTTCCCTTCGAAGAACTTGGGTCCTCGGTCGCTGTAGCAGTGGGCGCGGATGTGTCCGAGCTGCCCACATTTGAAGCATTTGACGGCTTTCGGGAAGTGAGGGTGACGAGGGGCGCGAGCGTCTTTGCGTTGCTGTAGCTGGTGTCGGAGATTGTCCTCGATGACGTCCGCGGTTTCGCGGAGGAAATCGACTCCATCCGTATCAATACGGTCACGCTGCGATGAAGCGTGAAGCGGAGCTACAGGAGCAAGGGGCGCAGTCTGACGAGCAGCGCGGAGGTTGCCTTTGGCGGTGCGAAAGGGGTTGGGCTTTGCGTCGGTGCTGGAGTTGGTGATGGTGCCGTCGAAGTGAACGGCTAGGTGGACGAATTGGTTTGCGGTGAGGGGGTCCGAGGAGAGCGCGTGGAGGATGTTATCCTCGTAGGCGTAGAGACGGCCTAAGAAGTTAGCGCGTCTCAAGGCACAGAGAACTGTTGTGGCCTCGTTGAAGGCCTTATACTCTGCCTCTTTGTCTCGACGGAGGCGGTCTTTACAGCGCTTGAACTCCTGTTGGAGAATGCGTTGCTCCTCCTTGTAGTATTGGTACTTACGGAGGGCAGCGCTGATGTGGTAGGGCCCGTAGGGGAAATGGTTGTTGACGATCTGGTTGACCGTCGGCACAAACCTGGAGTTAGCGTCCAGGAGGGTGAGTTCGCAGGTGCGAATGGGTGGACAAACGTAGTCCACAGGGATGGGTTGGAGAACGCGGTGGTGGACCGGGTATCCCTTGCCAAAGGTGGCGGATACCTCGGAGTAACGAGGGTGAAGGGAGTAGGAGACGTACGGGGCAACGATGAGGCGTGCAGTGGTGGGATCAGGGATGACTGTCCTGTAAAAGGTAGTGGCAAACGGATCGTTTACCTCCCATCCCATTCCGGGATGATCACCGCATACCATCTGTTGGGGTGGATAGGTTTCGTTGCCTTGCGGGGGTGGTCCCCAGGAGTTGCGGGTCCACTCTTCTTCCTCGTCGGAAAAGGACCAGTTGTCAGGAATGGCGTTGATGGGAGAGGTGGTGACGGCGTCCTTAAAAGAGGTGGGGATTGTGGTGGTGTCGGTGACGGGCTCCTTGGTAGTGGTGCCTTGGGTGGTGGCCTTTGACGTGCAGGCCTTAAAGTGGTTGGAAAGGGACTTGGCGAGGAGGCCAAGGTCTCTTCCGACGTGAGAGTTGGTGAAATGAAGGGAGGGGTCGTCCTCGTCGCTGTCGTCATCGGTGGTGGTGTCGGCGGGGTCGATCTCTCCGTCCTCCTGTTCGATCTTGATGTCGATCTTGATCGACGCAGGGCTGTTGGGACCGAAAGTGTGAGATGAAGGGACAGGCGGAGTCTCACGTTCACGCTGAATAGCGTGGAAGCAGGAGGGGTTAAGGGAGTCGCTGTTGAATGCACAGCTGACGTCCTGGAGGGCGGCCTGGAGTTCCTTGGGAGCTGTGTATATGATGGTGGGTCGCTCCTTCTTACTCTGGCCGTTGGGTTTGTCATTGAGGGAGTCTGAGCTGATGGACATGCTGGAGGTAGAGGCGTTGTCTTCATTTTGGTTGATGAGGTCGTTGATAGACAGCATAGGGATTTGAAGAACGATGAGGAGGGGATGTTGGAAAGAAGAGTGTAGTGGAGGTTGCGATGGACTGGTGGAGTGTATCCGAAGATGGGGACTTTGAAGCGTAAACCAGGGGGTCTTTATACTCTCTGGGTGGAGTTCTTCTGTGCGAGATACTCTTGCAGGAGTTCGGGGGAATGTAGGTCTGTAGCGTTGACCCAACTGTTGCTGGATACTGGATATCCAACCCACTTGATTAGGTATTGCTTCTTTCGTCTAAAAGTCCGGTCATCAATGATTTCTTCCACTTTGTATTCTTCTTCTCCATCAATCAGCTCAGGGGGTGGCTGACTGTGTTGTTCTCCATAAGCTTGTGTTTCGTGATGGGGAATTAGAAGGTCGACATGGAATGTAGGATGTATCTTCCATTCTTCTGGTACTTTGATGCGGTATGTAACAGGGGATACCTGTCGTATTACCTTGAATGGTCCTAGTCTCCGTGGAGATAGCTTCTTGGAAGGGGTTTTGATCTTCAGATTCCGTGCATCTAACCATACTTTGTTACCTGGAACAAAGGATCTGGGTGGTGTTAGTGGCTTGATGCGTCTTTGTAGGGCTGTTTGAGCGTCTGCTCTTGTCTTGATTAGCTCTTTGAGACGTTCCTGCACAGCAGGAACCGGATCTTCGGGGATTGAGAGCGCTGCAGGAGGGTTCATACCAGTGATTAGTTCGTGTGGTGTGTGTTTGGTATGCTCGTGTTTCCAAGAGTTGTGTGCAAACTCTGCCATTGGTAACAGAGCGCTCCAATTGTTCTGTCGTCCTGAGACAAATTGTCGAAGGTAGTTTTCGACCCATTGGTTCATTCGTTCGGTTTGTCCATCTGTTCGAGGGTGGAAAGCGGTGCTGAGGTTCTGTTGTATTCCTGTTGCTTTGCAAACTGCTTGGGAGAAATTGCTTCTGAATCTTGGACCTCGATCAGATATGATTCTTTTAGGAATCCCGAACCAAGGGAAGAGATGCTTGAAGTAGAGGTGCGCAACGCCTTGACCATCTATGGTTTTCTTGCAGGGTATGAACTTTGCGGCCTTAGAGCATCCTTGATCTACAATGGTTAGAATGGAATCATACTTGTTTGAGGGTGGTAAGTCTGTGATGAGATCCATTGATACATATTGGAACGGTCCTTGTTCCACATGTGTGTCGAAATGATAAAGTGGGGCGCGTTTCAGATGAGTGATGACCTTTGTTTCTTGACATTTTGCGCAGCCTTTCACATAGCTTTCGACGAATTCGTGTAGATGGGGGCCTTCGTAGTGTCGTCTGACAAGGTCCCATGTGTTAGCAATTCCTCCTCCAATTGGGGTGTCATGTATTTGATGAAGGGCTTGTTTTCATGTTTCAGGGTCGTCTGATAGGTAGATCTTGCGTGCGAATAGGTGATCTGGCAACAAAGTAACGCTTTCATTAGGATTTACTCCCCCTTCAAAGTCCTTTCTTCGACTAAGAAGGTCAGCTATTGTGTTACTTTTGCCAGGGAGATGGATGAGTTCGAAATTGTAATCTTGTAAGAACTCGTGCCAGCGCGCTTGACGGGCGGTTATTTTCTGGGGTGATTTGAAATAACGCAGGTTGTCATGATCGGACCTGATCAGGAACTTCTGTCGTGTGCCTAATAGAAGATACCTAAATGCTTTCACAGCATAAATGATGGCAAGTAGTTCGTGATCATATATGTCGTAATTGCGTTCAGCAGGTAGTAATGACTTCGAAAAATAGGCGATCGGATGGTGTCCGTCTGGGTAGTCCTGACTGATGGTGGCTCCTACAGCAATATTAGACGCGTCAGTGTCTAAAATGTAGCGTTTGTCAGGGTCTGGATTGCGAAGGACTGGGTAGGAGGTGAATATCTCCTTCAGGAGTGTGAACGCGTTGTTCGCTGATTCATCCCAATTCCATTGGGTATCTTTCTTGGTAAGATTGTGTAATGGACGGGTGATCTGTGAGTAAGCCTGTATGAAGTCTTTGTAATAGTTTCCGAAGCCAAGGAATGAGCGTAGCTCTCGGAGATTGGTAGGAGTGGGCCAGTCAGTGATCCCTTGAACTTTGATAGGATCCATTTTGACATGTCCTTTCCCGACTATTACGCCTAAGTATTCGACTTCTTTCTTGTGGAAGTGACACTTCTCTGGCTTGAGAAATAGGTTGTTGTCCTGGAGTTTCTTGAGGATGTGGGCGACCTTCATTCTATGTTCACTAAGACTACCTTGTGTCGCGATTAGAATGTCGTCCATATAGATGATGACGTCTCCTGAGGCAATTTCTTCTCGGAAAGTGGCGTCCATCATTGTCTGGAATGTGGCTGGAGAGTTAGTGAGTCCGAAAAACATTACAGTGGGCTCGAAGAGTCCTCTGTTTGTTTTGAAGGCGGCCTTCCATTGATCGCCGTCCTTGATGCGGACATTGTTGTATCCCCAGCGGATATCGAACTTGGTGAACCATTCCTTGTTGATGAGCTGGCGAATGAGTTCTTTAATGAGGGGAAGGGGATAAGTGTTTCGAATGGTAAGCTCATTGAGCTTGCGATAGTCTTGGACTGGTCGCTGTTTACCGTCTTTCTTCTTGACAAAGAAGAAGGGCGATGCGTATGGTGAGTTCGAAACTCTGATATACCCTTTCTCCAAATGTTCGTCTAGAAAAGTGTCCAGGGCTTGTTGTTGTCCTTCGGCGAGGGGGTACGTCTTGCAATCAAGCGTAGGGGGTGCGTCGGATATGAGGTCTATGGCGTGGTCCCAATGGCGTTCTTTAGGGAATCGCTGTGATTCTTCTTCGCTGAATACCTTTCCATATTTGTGGTATTCGGTAGGGACTTGTTCTTGCCATGTGCGTTCGGTTTGATCAGCATGTTCTGCTGCTAAGGTTGTGGCTTTGGTGGTGTGTCGAACCACAAGGTTATTGTCTGGTACGAAGTTGTCTTCTGTTTCTTCGTTGTCCGTAAACTTGTCAAGGAGCGATTGGAACAGGGCTCCTTCTAAGTTTGTCTTCATTATGGCGCCTTGGGTGTTCATCTTGGGGAAATGGCTGCGTTTCCGGATGGCGTCCATGGTAGTGGCTTCTATCTTGCCAGATAGAGTCTTCTTCTTCCAATCGATATCTGGATTGGTAGCGGATAGGAAGGGCATTCCTAGGAGTACGTGATCAGTTCCTAGGTCTACCACGTAGAAGGTTTGGACGTGTGATTTCTTCTCGAAGCGGAAAGACAGGTCCACTGCTTCGGTTACTTGTCCTATCTTGTTGGGGGTTCCGTCAACATTGCGGATTGCCTTGGGTTTGTGAAGTTTGCGGGTCGATATCCTCCACTGTTTGATTACGTGAGGGGAGATGAAGTTGTCGGTTGCGCCACTGTCGATCAGAGCTTCGACCTCGGAGATTAGCGATTCGGATCTGAGGTTAAAGAGAGTTGTGACTGAGCGATCTTTGGGAAGAAATGCGGCTTGAGGAAATAAGGCCCTGAGCATTGCTGCGTACTGCGGGCCATCTAAAAATTTATCCCCATAGCTTTCATTTCTTCGACCCATTGCTCGCATTGATCTGCATCTAGGCGGTTTGTTCGGACTACGAGTGAAGTGACCTCGTTTTCTTCTTGTCCTTCTTCATCTTCTTCGTAAACTTCTTCAACTGTGGCGGCGCGTATCTTCAGTTCGTATTGTCCTCTGGGTTTGTTGAACTTGCGGAAGCGTTGCTTGGTAGGTTTCTGTGGTTGCCCTCCAAAGCATGAGGTTCCGAAGTTAGTCGGTTTTCCAAAAGAGGAAGGTGACTGCCTATATGAGGACTGTTGATGTTTCTTCTTTGGGCAATGTCGTGCCATGTGGCCTTGTTGCTCACAAAAGAAGCATCTTCCTTCTTGTTGGAGTCGCCTCTTGTCTTCCGAAGTGACGGCACGGCAGACGAAGGTGCAAACTGGGGTGTCAACGTCCATTGGTACGGTGCGATCATTTGGATGGACCCATTTCTTGTTGTGTCCATTATGTCGTGGGGCATGCATGGTGTCCGTATAGTACGTTGGTTTGACTTTCCATGACATACGATTGGCGAATTTTCGGGCTTCTGTTTGTGCTGCCGTGATCCATCCGTCAAGGGTTTCTGGTTGGCTGTCGCGATGCATTATTGAGTCCCATAGTTTTGGTGGGAGTCCTAATGCTAATAGTCTAGCAGTTCCCAGGGCTGTTTCATCATATCCAGCATCTCTTGCTAGATGTTTGAACGCTGCGATGAATGCGTCAAGGTCTTCGTTCTTGGGTAGGTAGAGTTTCTGAATGTTCGCTTGTGCTTTCTGTCGTTTGGTGGTATCTGTATACGCAGTGTCAAAAGCGGTTACAAACTCGTTCCAAAGGACGTCTTGGTCTCGTCCTATCAGATTCTGTGTACGGTTGACCTTGTCGCTGAGGGATGCTACTTGATCGCCGACCCAATCGTCTACTTCGGGTCCTTTGATGAGCGATAGGGCTTGCATCGTGCGGTAGTACGGGGTTTGCATGATTTCGTGGTTGTCATTCATGCTTCGATACATTGCGAATTGTCTCTTGAACTTTTCGGCTTGGCTTCTGTCTCCAGTGAAGACATCTGGTCGTTCGCCTCTGAGTTTGCCGGTTTGGACGTTTGTGGCCATAACTGGTGCTGGTACTGGTAGCGGTACGGCTATTGCTGGTAGCGGTCCTGGTTCTTGTAGCGGTGCGGGTGGATCTGGGATCTCTACTCCGAATACTGTCGCTAGTTCGACTTCGTCAAGGTACGCTGGGTACTCTGGTAGTTGAGGGTTTGCTGGTTCCCTATCTGTGATGTCAAGTACGTGTCGAAATTGAGCAGCTAAAACTGTGTGCTCCTGTGGGCTAAGATGTGCAGACGGTGCTGCTGTTGGTGCTAGAGTTTCTGGTGATTCACTACTAGGTGCGTTGTCTTCTGGGCTTGTCTCTGGTGATGGGCTTCTTGTCTCGTGTCGACTTGACGCTGCTGTGACAAATGGAGATGTCGCTGGGAGTTCTGGTGATGGCGACAGTCCTACGAGGGTCTGTGTGTAGATGAGGAGACCTCGGGTCGATGTCGATGCTAGTGGTTCTAGCACATATCCAGGGTGTTGTGGATCTGTGAGTCTCCAATAACCTGTGCCCTCTGTGTATGGTTCGATGCGATCGTCAAGTGAGGTGAAGAATCTTCCGTCAGTATTGTATACCCAATGCCAATGATCGTTGATGAACTCGACTGGGTACCAAAGGTTATTGACAATGTTCTGGATGTGATATCCGGTGTGGTCAAGATACTCTGTCCAACGGACTTGATCTAGAACGTGTGCTGGAAGATTGGGTGTTGTACGAAGTGTGACTTGTACTGGTGCGTCTGGTTCTTCTGTGTTGAACAGTTGTGACAACTGAGCCATTGTGTCTTCAGGGTGAAGGCCTTCAAGGATGAGGACCTTCGGTTACTCTTCGTTAGGAGTTGGATCTGGTACGTTAGATCTTGTGAAGACTTGGGTGCGCTTCGTTAGGCGGCTTGAGAGACAGCGGTGCGCTTCAATGAGCGGCTTGGTTCACTCAATGGTGACTTGGTGTGCTTTGTTAGGCACGGCGCGGTGCGTTGCGCGACTGGGTAGACTTCGTTAGGTCTGGTACTTGATGGCTTCGTGAGGCCGGGTTCGCTTCATTAGGCGAGAGGGAAAGTCTTGATCTAATGTTAGATTAGACCAAACTGAAACTTGGGCTTGACAAGGGCCTGTAGTCGTTCAGTAGGCACGGTACGTTGTGCAGAAGACTTTGGGTGGCTTTGTGAGGCCGGGCGCGGTACGTTGCGCTAGTGGGATAGACTTGGTCTAATGTTACAAGCAGACTATCTCGCATGGCGCGTAAGCAACATCCCAATGGCAGTTACTTACACGATGAGCTTCTGTATAAGAAGAGCCTTAGTACATCAAGGCTAACCTCAGTACGTCGAGGCGTAAGCTAACTCGAACAGGAGTTAGGTCTGGTAGCTGACTTAGGACTTGAACCTAAGCGCAAAGGATACGATGTGATAAGGGGGTCGAGCTGTGCGGCGAGCGTAGTAATAAACCTGGCGAGCCGGCACGCGAGATGGAGCTGATCGAACAAGTCGCAAGGGAATAAGCGAGCGAGTCGAAGACGAGCGAGCGAAGCTCAATGGAAGTTTATGGTTCTGAATTCACAAAGGAGACCAAGTCTGAAGCGACTTAGGTCTTTACAAGTGTGCTAATATACAAGTACAGAAAGGCCGCATCATTGCGAGCCAAGGAGATCACTAAGCGAGTTGGTAATCGACTTAGTGATGCTTCGTAAGGTACTGAGTAATCGTACCGGTTTCTGAGTAAGTAGGTGGAGAAATGACGCACGCGTGAGGAGTATAGTACAAGGGAGTCAAGGTGAGTCGAAGTGACTGAGACTCACATGGCGTGGGAACACCTGACCGAATAGGAAGGTATGTAGGTACGAAAAGAAGAAGACATAGCTGCTAAGTATCGAGATTGCGGCAACGGCCGAAAGGAGTCCGGAAGGCGCTATGAGTGGGCCGGTGGTACACATGGTGAGAGAATATAAGCACAAGTAAGCGCGTGACACCAAGAACAGACGAAAGGCGTAACAACGACTCTAGTCCGATGCTCCCTCAGCTACAGAAGCTTAATGATGCCCGCATCACTCTAGAGACTAATGACATGAAAGTCCCAGATCTCCAATTCTGCTTTATCCTAATCAAGGCACTCCTGGACTCATACTCAGCTGTCGCGTCCACTATCTTAGCGACAGGCGAGCCGAAAGATCTCTCCCCTCAGAAGATCCAAGATCGGATTCTCAATGAGGAAGGTCGACGGTCCGGTACCTCCGCGTCCCTTAATAAAGTCGCCCCTATCAAACGCAAGGGCGACAAGGCAGGAAAGAATAAAGTAACCTGCTATTACTGCCAAAAACCCGGTCACAAAAGTAATGAGTGCCGGAAGAAGAAAAAGGACAAGGAGGGGAAGAAGGAGAAGGACAAGGGAGACGGCGCGAACACCACCAAATCGGTGAACGCACACATCGCCCCTGCTGCTACAGCTAGTATACAGGAGGTAGATGTTAATGAAGATTTATCAGTTTCCCTTTGTTCTGTCGCGCGATCTTGTTGGATGGTGGACTCCGGCACTACACATCACATATCTCCGCACAGATCCGATTTCTCTAACTGGACTCCGGCCAGAGGCGTTGTTAGCCTCGGAGGCCACGCGGAGATCGCCCAGACTGGCATCGGTACAGTTACAATCTGACCATCTGGTGGCGATCGCCTGATCCATCTCCACAATGTGATGCATGTCCCCGATGCAGGCGCTCGCTACTTCTCAGTGAGCGCGCTTATGCACAAAGGTGGCCAGATAACATTCCAGAATCATAAACTCTCGATCTCCATCCAAGATCATAAGATCGCTGAAGGCTATCAGGAAGGCAATCTCTTTTGGATTGACGCTTTCAATACAGCTGTAAACGCGATCGCCGCGCCTACACCCCTTAATCTGTGGCATGAGCGCATGGGGCATATGTCTCACAACGCCCTTAAGCGCCACTGCGATTCTGTCAAAGGAATTAACATTGATCTCTCTCATGAGAGCGACGCCTCCCCCTGCCCTGGTTGCCAACTAGGCAAACAGACGCGCTCCTCATTTCCCGGATCTAACAAGCGTTCGGATCTCCGACTCCGGATCGTACATTCGGATCTCGCGGGTCTGATGCAATCACGCTCCATTCAAGGCTCCCTATACATGGCTACCTTCATTGATGATTATTCTCGTCATGGAGTGGTCTACTATTTAAAAACCAAAGACCAGTGTGCCACCGTGTTCAGGAAATTCCTGGCATGGGCCGAGAATCAGACCTCGGAGCGCTTACTCACGCTGCACTCGGATCGCGGAGGGGAATACCTATCAGGAGCAGTCCGGACGATCTTAGATGAGAAAGGGATCGATCACAAATTAACCATGCCACATTCACCTCAGCAAAATGGACTAGCCGAGAGATGGAACCGCAGTCTCCTTGATAAGGCTCGCGCATTCCTTCACAGCGCGGGCTTATCTCTCGGGTTCTGGGAATACGCGGTTGACACCGCAGTGCATACATATAACCGCACACCCACTAGATCCATCGGATGGCGCACACCTCATGAACTTTGGACTGATGGGCATGTCCCGGACGTCTCATACTTCAGAGTCTTCGGATGTAAAGCATATGTTCACACTCCAGAAGATAAGCGTAAGAAACTCGATCCGAGATCGATCGAGATGACACTCTTAGGGTACGAGCCGGGTTCCAAAGGTTACCGGCTCTGGAATCATTCCAGTAGATCAATCACACTGTCCCGCGACGTGACTTTCGATGAGCGATCTTACCCTTTCAAGGAGTTTAAAGGCGCTGCGGCCCCTCCTTCCCAACCTACTGTGTCAGATGGTCCGATAACAATCCATTATAATATGCCTGATCTTTCAGATGGAGGCTCTGCGCCTCAGGTGCCTATAGTACCTACAACCCTGCCCACCACACCTGCACAACGCCCTATGCCAGAAAGAGCTCCCACCGAGTTCTTCACGCCCAATTCTCAGCCTCCGGATCCAACCCCGCCTCCCCGACCACGTCCACAGCGGATCGCCAGAGACCCTAATGTCCTGCCGAACTCTGCGCTCCCAGGCCCTTCCCTTGGCCCTGCACGCCCGTCGTGTTTACGCCAAAACCCACGTCTGAATGTTCGCTATGTGAACCCGGACAATGTAGCGCGCACGCAGAGACAACCCTGCACGCGCGGAGAAGGGAGTGGAGGAGCTAGAATCAATCATGCCCATTTACTCACTGCGCTAGTCTATGCGGCAGTTGCTAATTATCGAGATCCACTTAGCTTTCGCGAAGCGATGGGATCAGAGCATGCCGACGATTGGTGAGATGCGTGTCAATATGAGATGGATGCCCTGGCTAAAAATAAAGTATGGGTACTCGTCTACCTCCCGCCGGGCCGTAAAGCCGTCAAATCTAGATGGGTATTCAAGCGCAAAGCAGATCTACGCTATCGCGCGCTGGTGGTGGCAAAGGGATTTACACAAATATTTGGATTGGATTATGATGAAACTTTCTCCCCTGTAGCCCGGTTCGAGTCCTTGCGACTCATACTAGCGTTGGCCGCGCTAGAGGATTGGGAGATCCATCAGATGGATGTCAAGTCGGCGTTCCTGAATGGGCTACTGGACGAGGAGATCTATATGGAGCAACCGGAGGGTTTCGTCGACCCGGATCACCCAGACAAAGTATGCCTTCTAAAGAAGGCAATCTACGGCCTCAAACAAGCATCACGCGCCTGGAATAAACAGTTCCATGGAGTTCTATTAAATCTTGGCTTCACGCACACTCGCTCAGATGCTGGTGTCTACCACCGCCACAATGATGGGGGGGATGTTATCATTATCCTCTATGTCGATGACATCACAATCTTAGGCGACTCGCTTAACACTATCCGACAGATCAAATCTTCGCTTGCCAAAACATATGAAATGACTGATCTTGGCGAGATCACATCCTATCTAGGCGTTAACATTAAGCGCGATCAGTCCCAGAAGCGTTTGGAGATAGATCAATCTCACTACATTCTAGAGATCGTTAGCTGCTTTGGTCTAGCAGATGTTAATCCTGCACAGACTCCCCTTCCCTCCGGAGCTGAAATATATCTCAGGAAGCACGATGGAGAAGCCCCTAAAGCAGACATCAGGAAAAGCGTCGGTACTTTTTTCGGTCTTTTAAAAGACAAAAAAGACAAAAAAGACAAAAAAAGACAAAAAAAAGACAAAGACAATTTGTCTTTTGAAAGAAGTCAAAGGCATGTCCGTTTACTTTTAAAGACAACATTTTACTTTTAAAAGACAATTTGTCTTTTAAAAGACAAATTGTCTTTTTAAAGACAGTGGAAAAGACAGAATAACTTTCGAAAGACAGAATAACTTTCGAAAGACAATCTGACTTATAAAAGTAAACCTAACTTACAAAAGTTCACTACATCGGATTGGTAGTTCTTAGAAGCACACAATGGTAGGGCACGGAATCACGGATGGAAATTCTGCACGGCAAATGCAATTTAACAGTTGAGAAACACACCTAGCTAAATGAGCTAGTTATGTACCAGGACCGGTGGCACCATCGCCACCACTTCCAGGCACGTTTTCGTTTGTCCGCAGGGATAACGAGGCGGGCAAGGGAGGCGGAGGAGCTTCCATGCGATGCACAAGTTGTCGTAGATCGCTCAGTGATACGATCTTCGACATGGAGCGTGGGGTGATCGGTAGAGCGGTGCGATGCTCGTCGGGACCGTGGCTAAGTGGGTGGGTCGCCGAATCGTGCGCGCGAGCTTGAGGGAGTCGGAGTTGGCGAGGTCTATGTTTGCAGGGGAGACCACAAGGCCGCTGTTGGTGATGTTGCCAGAATCAAAGCGTTGACCCGTTCTTCGGACAATTGTACAATGGCATAGTGAGCACGTTTGGGGCATGTGCTTAGGGTCCTTGTCGCTTGCATAAACTCACTGTGAATCTACTGGAATTGCATCAGCAAGTGCCCCGGAAAAGAAATGAGGTGGCACAATCACTTACCAATGATGAGAGCCACCAAGGCCGAAATAAATGCGAAGTCCTGGCGCAAAACATTTGTGCACTTACCGTGTTTACCATTGTCGCAGAACCATTCGCCCATTGCGCAACCTGAGAAAGGAGCAAAATATTGCAAGGGAGCAGCCTCCGAAGCAGTAGCAGCAACGATGATAGAGTACTTCATAGCATCGTTCTCCTCGAGAGTCTTGACAAGCTGCGCAATGGTAGAGCGCTTCTGGCCAACAGCGACGTAGACACAATAGAGCTTCTTTTCCTCATCCTTACCCTCGTTCCAGCGCCTCTGGTTGAGGATGGTGTCAATGGCAACAGTAGTTTTGCCTGTCTGACGGTCACCGATGATAAGCTCACGCTGGCCGCGACCAATGGGCACCATTGCGTCGATGGGCTTGATACCAGTCATCATGGGCTGGTTCACGGAATGACGAGGAAGAATTCCGGGAGCCTTCAGAGCGGCACGACGGTGCTCGGTGGTTTGAATGGGTGCTCGAGGGAAACGTGCTTGACACGTGTCGCTCTCCGTGGCCTCGGGGCTCGAAAGGACGTGAGAGGGGTCTCCCATGTCCGATTTCCTAATCGCTTTAACGTGGCACTGGCTTTGGTCAGAGTTCTGACAGAGCAACATGAGGTAGATAGTGTCGCACTATGGGATAGTTGTGGTGAGGATGAAAGTGAGGGGTCAGGGAAGGGAAGCTGTAACGGTGAGAGAGAAGGTTGCTGCTGTTGTTCAGATGGATGTAGACTCGGGGGTGGGAGGATGTGAGAGGATGGTACGGGTGAAGATGATCGAGAATGGGCTGTGTAAAATGATGCTGAAGAGTCCCCGCGTGGTGCACCCGTCTCTGCAATACTCTGTGATGCCACTTCTGCCACGGCGTCCTGATCGCGAATGGGCTTGGCACGAAAGGGATCGTTATCGTGAAATATAGATTCGTCGTCGTTGACGGGAGCTACTTCGGCAGGAGGTCGAGAAGGTGGAGGCGTCCTGGTTGTTGGCGGAGTAGGGATAAATGTCGGTGGTAGTGGAAAGTCAAGGATGAGCCTGAGCTCTGTTTCCCGGCGTGAAGATTGGCGGGATCATCTCGATGTCTTGCTAGTCGTACGCTGTCGTGGCTGCGGTTGAGGCTGAGACTGAGACTGTTTCGTCCGCCGGGAGGAATGAGTCGAGTCGGACTCGGAGGATGACGACTGAGAGCTGAGAGGCGCCGGACGAGCCAGTAGTGTGCCAGAAATGAGAAATAGAGGGGAGCCTTACCCGCGCATGATCTCCATCGCGAGCACCCTCATCCACCCAGGCTGAGGCTTACAGGTGTCAGTCTCGCCACTGATAAGTTTGATGAGTAGTGTGAGTATGACTTCGGCCTCCGCCTCGAGCTCGGAGGAGAATTGCTTGAGCAAGAGCCTGAGGAAGACGACACGGGTGCCGCGGAGGGCAAGCGGGAAAGCGGAGCGCTCAAAGAGCGTTTTGAGGAGCAGAGGGAAGAGGTAGTGTTGTAATAAGAGTACGAGCTCGGAATGCTGTGAACATGAGAGTGATTTGAGGACAGCTGCTGACATACAGGTCTCGGATGGGAAAAGGGGAGGAGAGACACACCTTGCGGAAGAGTTCGTGGTAGTTCGCGAGTACGCTCTCGATCAGCTCAAGAGAAAACGTCTTGTGGAGGTACTCGAGTTGTAGGAATTGCGGACGCTTTCCGTTACCCAACAGACTGAGGTCCTCGAAGATAGCAAACGCGTCACGCACGGCGGGACCGAGCGCTTGTGTCATCCCGTCCGGAAGAGTCATCGATTCAAGCTAATTGGCGAGCAGCATGCGGCGATCTTCCCCTACGAGGCTACGACCTTTTCGACGACGAACATGGCCCAGTGACCAATTGGCGCAGCGTCACCGCCGCCGTTGACGACACCACAGCTGTCCTAGATTCATGCAGCTTGAAACACAGAAGGAGGGCCTATTTCACAGTGTATGCCTGTCAATCCATCCGTCAAGGAAGAGAAGAGGGAGCACAGAACGAAAGCACGTACGTTTGCGAGTAGTCCGCTGTGAATGGTGGGGAAGTCGGTGACGAGGGAGAGGAGATTGCAGAGAGGGAGACGGCGCGCAAGGCAATGAGGCGGTGGAGGGAGCCAAGGGCAATGATGACAACTTTGGCATTTTTCGTTGCATGACTAGAAGACGGGGTGAAGGAGGTATTCTGTCGTGACGTACTGTAAGGAGAAAAACCCGGTTTTTTAAAAATAAAATAAAAAAGAAACGACCTTCTGAGAGAGCGCATTGGGGCTGCATATCTCTAGATGTATCGGCAGCTGCCGCGAGTCGCTCCGATCTTAGGGACTCCTTGACGGAGAAATGTGCGAATTGTACAACTTGGTGCGGCTTTGGGTGAGTCGTGTGGCCAAGCGGGTTCGGGTTCAGTGAGACAGAAAGCGTCCCTCACACCAGCGGGTGTTGCTTCAGCAGACGGTGTGGCAGAGTCTCGTTGTGGAGCACGAGTGGAGGATGAGTGCGATTCCTCCGATCCGTTAAGTGGTGGGGGGACAGCTTGAGACAAAGGCGGGAAATTGAAGACAAAGGCAGGAAATTGAAGACAAAGGCGGGAAATTGAAGACAAAGGCGGGAAATTGAGAGGACTTAGTAACCAACGCGAGAGTAAGTTACTGTAGTGGGTCACGCGTCACGCTCGGACCGGAGCGGCCCATTGTTCAACTTCGCCGCCACATGTTGAACTTAGGTGTCTTTTACTGCACGGCTTAACACCCCACTGGCCACGACCTCCCAGCGCGCTCAAACGCCACATCCTCCACCTTAGCAATAGGATGCAAAGTATCAACACCCTACCCCCAGCGGCGTCTGATGAATAATAGCAGCAGCGAAGAGCTCTGGGCACACCTCCCACCATTTTGCCACTCAATTCGTGCGGATCACCCTTGTTATCACGTCACGCGCAGCCTTCGAAGACATGCGTTCGAAAGGTTTAGTCCAGCCGGGCGCCGCCTTCGCTGGCAACTTCTGCCCCAGGAGCAGGGTATTCCTGTCAAACCCCACATATCCGCTGTCCGGGCATGGCCCTGACATCTACCGTGCTCCTTCTCCCTACCGCAGCGCACCCGAGCATGCTATCCTCTCACGCTCCAGGGCTCCTTCGCCCAATCCTATGGGTGGTTCAGGCCCTGGGATGTATAGTCAGCGCGCCCCATCGCCCATTCCCGGTGCAATGCCTTCGTACGGGGGAAACCGATCCCGTGCTCCATCGCCCATACCCGGCGCTGTTCCTCCGGGCCAATATCCCCAACCGCTCAATCGTTCCCGTGCCCCATCGCCCCTCCCCGGAGCACCTCCCCCTTACAGCGGGCAGCCTGGCTTCCCATACCCTAATGCTCTTCTGTGGTTCCCGCGTGTCGGCGGTGGGGCGCCCCTAGCGCCAGAGCTGGGTCTCTGTCTTCCTATTATGTAATGTAGTTATGAGGGTGTGTATGTAGATAGTCCGCGTGCATGGAAACAAGTAACAGGTTGAGGTGTGTGAAGTCATCTGAAAAGTCATCATAAGTTTCAAAAGTCATTATGTGTTTGGAAATGTCTCCTGAAAGTCATTATATGTTTTAAAAAGTCACTAAAAAGTAATTATACATTCCAGAAAGTAATTATATATTTCAGAAAGTCATTCTATGTTTAAAAAAGTCATTCTGTGTTTAAAAAAAGTCATCCTGTCTTCAAAAAAGTCGTTCTGTGTTTAAAAAAAGTCATTTTGTGTTTAAAAAAGTCATTCTGTGTTTAAAAAAGTCAGAGTAAAAAGTAAAAGATTTTTAAGTACAGAAAGTAAAAGTAAAAGCTGCTTTATAAAAGACAAAGGACAAAAAGGACAAGAAAAGACAAATTTGAAAAGACAAAGTACTGACACTTTTCCTGATGGACATCAAGCTGTATCAGCAGATGATCGGCAGCCTACTCTACGCGCAACTTGGTACACGCCCAGATATATCATTTGCAGTCTCGCGCCTCGCGCAGTATGCATCTAATCCCTCGTCGCACCACATTAGATTGGCCAAAAATGTACTCTGTTATCTTAAGGGTACTAGCGATCTTAAGCTAGTCTATGATGGTGCGCGCGGAAATGGTCTTTATGGACATTCCAATTCTAGCTGGGCTGATAACCCAGATGATCGACACTCCACCTCCGGCTACATGTTCCTACTCGCTGATGCTGCGATCTCCTGGTGTTCACACAAACAGCAGACCGCTGCACAGAGTAGCACCGAAGCCAAATACATGCAATTGGCCGATGCTGGTAATCAGGCCAAATGGTACCGGATGTTCATGGAGGAACTCGGATATGACGTTGATGTTCCGGTCCTGATCCTTGAGGACAACAAAGGCGTGGTCGACCTCTCTCTGAAACCTATGACCGAAAGAAAGACAAAGCACATTCCGCTCAAGTTTCACATCATCCGCGACTATGTCGACAATCAGGACGTCGATATCATCCGGACTCCCACCAAAGAAGTCCTAGCTGATGGATTCACAAAACCTTACGCGCGACTCAAGCTCGAACCTTTCGTGTCAGGACTCGGTTTATCATAATATCACAACCACTCCACCGTGTCTTGATCAAGAGGGGATGTTGAGAATCGACACGTGTGAGGTGATCAGCAGGAGATCCGAGGTTCGGACTTCCGATCCAGGACAGCGGAGCACCCTGCCCGGGATAGCACATACGCTACCCTGGACACCAATAACGCGTCTCTGTGTGATCTGAGACACAATGAATTAGTTGTAGTTTTACTTATTATCTTATTGATGGACACTAAGGACTACCGATCTGTAAAACACATGTCATCTACGGTCCTTACAGTACTTAAGTAGATAGTTCTCGCCTACTTCACTTCAGATCTGTTCTACCAGACTGAAGTAAGTCCCCCTATGCCTTATGCTACGCTCTATTACATGCTTATCACGTTTATTAGATCTACTTACTAGGTACAGTACTAATCTAATATCAGATCTGTTCTACCAGACTGAAATCTACTTACTAGCGCGCTGATAACCAGCGCACCTTATCGCTGCGTGTTTTATCACATCGGTGTTGGTTTTTAGGGTATCTCATACTCGCCTTTCCTGGGGTAGTGCTTAGGGGGTGAGGCAGGTGGTGCCGTGGTGTGGTTGGGTGTCGTTCAGACTTGTGGTGAGGTGGTATTTTTCCTTTGCGGTTGGTGTTAGTCATTGGGCCTATTTATTGGGTCGGGGCAGGAGTGGTGGTTTGGGGTTTTGTTTCAGGTTGTCGAAGTGCAGAGGGGTGCTCATTCCGTGTTCTCTTCCTGTTTTGAGGGAGTCGGATTCTCATTTGGGGGACTTTCTGTTTACTTGTCTCAATGGTGTTGATCATGCAGTGGAGTTTTTAGCTCAGAGTTTAAACAGATCACGAGACAGTAGTGCGTGTTGGTGTTGAAGGGAAGTTAGGGCGAGTGGTGCAGGGTATTGTTGAGGGGTTGCTGGGGGTGTGAAGTACTTCCTGATCTGTCATGGCTTGACCATGTTCTTGGGAGGTTTCACTCGTTGTTTCGCTCGTTGGGGATAGGGAAAGATGGTTCACATCGGACGCTTTGTCGAATTGTCGTTAATTATGTTACATAAGGCGTGGTTGCTTATCATAGCTGAAACGGCAGCGGTCAATTCTGACAGGTGATAACTTAGGGTTTATGTAGTTACAGTACTCGATAACAATTGTATGTATTACATAAGGCTGTCAGGCTAGTGGTATCACTCGTGATTTTTTCCTTTTTTTTTTTTTTTTTTTTACTGGAGGGAGTTTTGTCGCTGGGGAGCGTGGTGTTGATGACAGGTGGTGAGTCGACTGGTGACAGGCATCGACCAGTTTAGGGGGACAGCAGTTAGTCAGTGTGGTGTTCAGTTTATGAGTTGGGGGGTCACAGCTGTGTTATTCGTGGTTGTTTGTCTCACAAGTTCAGGGTCTCCCTACAGGCAGTGACGCATACTCGTACTGTTTGATAACATCTGTACATCATGATTATGTTCATTTGAGTGGGTGTTCATGTGTGAAACAGTGTGTCTAGGTTTAGGGGGGCAGGTGTGCATATATTCCTCCTTGCCCTTGTGTGGGAAAACCGCCCATATGGTGGTGATTACGGTTCAAGGGCCTCCGACATAAGCTAGTAATACGCAGCACTTAGGTGCCCATGCTTACTTAACGTACTTAACCATTGCTCCCTAGGCCACTGAACGGCTGAGATGACGGACGGAAGGGTTGTGCATACGATAGTGACGATAGCCTGCGCCCACCGTAGGCGAACAGTCTACAGAGGACCAATTCGCACTTTGTCCGCTACTGCATTGTACCGATCCACAAACTGTGTACTATCAGTTGCAACACCTCGACGTCATTGGGATGCCAGACGTGATCGCTGTATCATTATTCCGATGCGTAACGCGTATCATGCCGCCACATACTGTAAGTACTGTATGTTCCGAGTGGGCAGGAACCGATTATCAGACGAACCCCCAAAGTCACACGCCATCCAAAGGCAGCCACGTCACCATGCGTATCTATTATATTACATACGACAAACTTCTAATCAACCGCCGGGTCATCGACGACTCGGGCCACGCATCCTTTGTACTTGCATGCATACATGTGTGCTTGGCGTGTTTTAAAAACAAAATGGATCCCTGTGCGGCGGCGGCCTATCTTCCCGACTCGAATCTGACCTTGCTCGCCGTGGAAACACGCAAGATTTTGTGAGCCTTGCGCCGCGCATCTTGCCACTCTCCAGCAGCCTTCTCGTCAACCTGAGACTACTACTGCATGGGTATACCTATAAAATTTGATCGCCCGATGGAATCATTTGCCTCTCCAAACTATTGACCGTGACGATGCGAATCCTGTGGTACTGTAGTGTCAACTCAATAGTACACGTACCTGTTTCAGATACCCCTTCGCCGTTTTCTCCGAGCCTTTTCCTCCTTTGCATCAAACAATGGACGCCACAAGATGAGCGCAGATGCCTAGTACAGTAAATGTCACGCCAAATAGAATGGTGTCTAAACATTACTTTGACCCGGGGGTATTCGGTTGCGCAGACGGACCTTCTCTTCGAATTATTTCGGGGTACGGTATTCGTTTCGTGCGCGCTTTCGACACCGGGCCAATCAAGGGATGCTCAGGGCTCGAGCAACGCCAATCACAGCCCTCCGGTCCGTGCCAGTGGTGCAAAAAACTTGAGGGTGTGGCGCCAAAAACTGATATTAAGCAGTAAATTGCTGTTGTCGTCGAGTCAAACACTATAACTGCTGCGCTCAGGCTCAAGAACGTGATTTTCATCTGCTTCAACCGGCGATCAGTAGGCTGGGTTCACTGCATCTGATTTGGGCGATTCAGTTCAAACGTTCTACCCGCTTACAGTTTTCTATCGTCTCGGGATTAGAGGGGGAAAACTGTGTTTTGACCACTGTAATTTGTGCTTCACATGCCGACAATTTGAAAGGGATGGCGACACCGCTCGGTTCGCTTGTGACTGTGGCAACTTAAACGAAATTAGCAGGATGATGACTTTACGAGCAACCGAAAACAGTTCGTTATAACCTTCTCGGTTGCCATCCACATTGTTCCATCGTGTCAGCGCCCATTAATACCCCCATTATTGCGATTACGGTCATCCCTTTTGGAGTGGTCGGAGTACTGAGCTTCCCGCAGCCAGGCTGAATCATCGAAACGAACATGTAGATGGTTTCATGAGAATCATGACAACCCTACCCCGCGCCCAGAATAGGGTGACGCACGCAATACTGAGACTGGAGTTCGCCGGCTGGCTTTGAATTACAAATTGGTGCACTACAGCTGCCACTTGTCTCGGGATCACACACTATTAGGATAGTTCAGTTCACGTATCCGAGCGGAGACATATTGCCACGCAGCAGCGCCGAAGCCGGTTCCGCGGCGATGGCCTACTTTCGATGCCGTCCCGAATTGCGTTACTGTAGGTATTTGACTTTTTTCATTTATTTGCAACGATTCGTTACATTTGTTCACCCAAGGCCAAGCCTGCTCGTCTATCTGGCAGTTTCCATGCATACATAGGTGACTATGTGACACCAAACGGCCAACCTTTCACGGATCATGGCACGTATGTTCCCCGTGTCCGGATCCCAGTCAGGCTAAGCATCAAGTCCCAATGATCTTGTCTTGTAACGAATCGGCTACGAGAACCCATCACACCGCGTTGGGACCGATCCAAACTTTGAGGCTGCGGCACCAATTCATCGGGCTTGCGTTGTTCGGCATATATAAGTCAGCTCCATACCCTCTCCCTAATCCTCTCACATCTGACTTTCACTAAGACGCCTGGTGAATCCCTACCTAATTTCTAATACATCACAATGTGTCATTCCCGACGGTAAACCCACCCTCTCCTGGGCAACCGTATCCTGTGCTCACATCACGCCTCGCAGTGTCAAGAACATCTACTTGTATTGTGGTCACACTGTTGATCTGGTAAGTAGAGACCTTATAAAATTTGGTTGGGTGATCTAATCGACATTATCAGAAAGAGGAATTAGTGCGTACTTAATTGTCTGATCTCAAGCGCCCAGCAATCTGAGGGATATTTACAGATTCAATGCGCAAACACCCACTGTCGACTGAGCCCTTTCCACCCCACGAACTGCGTTAACTGCAAAAAGACGTGTTGGCAATAGTAAGCCCCCTTTCCAGATTGTGTGGACGCCTCACTCATTAATATTCCGGTGGCCCCCAGTCGGCAATTCCCGGAGCAATATGGTGTGCACATCCGTTGAATGCTCACTTTGCACCCTCATCTGATTAGGCTCCTTGCAGCACCTCAAATCTCAAGTTATTGTCCCTCGTGCTCAGGACGTGCTAGACGGGGGTGATTCCGTCTGTTGTGCGCATCTTAATCGAATGCTTGATTGCTGTCGACGCCAGTCATTAGTACTTACTACGTGATTATACCACAGATCTTGCATAGTATATTGTACATCACTACTACTTTTCGCACTCACACGCACATCCAGTACACTCTACACGGTCGTGATTCTGAGCCGATGCTGGTTTACTTCACACAACAGACCTCGTAGGCTCCTAGTAATAGAGAGATAATGACATTTAGGACTGAATAACGATAATTTTCTTCCGAATGCTCAAGTGTATTTTGACTTGTAGGAGACACGTAGAGCCTGGGACTACAAGGAACAACTTATGGGGCAACAGAGCCGCTGGGGTCTCGTTCAATATCCGCGGGCCAATTGGATCAAAAATATTGAACGTATCAACATGGTATTGAAGTCTAACCATGGGCAATCGCAGAATCGTAGAAGATCAAATGGATTAAAAAATTACTTCCGTAATATATCCTATAGTCGAAATTGTGAACCTCTCAGATTTTGGTACAGGCTCTTGATGGCATACATGACGTGGCCATCGACTCTCACGATGTGATCATGGAGAGGAAACCCAGGAGTCCAGAATGACATTGGATAGAAAATCGGTGAAGTCAACGGGGGCTGTTGTTTCAATGATCTGCGTAAATCTGGAAATAGGATTCCGTGCCAAACTCGCGTGTGATTTGATTTGGAGGGGCGTACTCAGCGGAAACTTTTGACCATCCGTATGATTTTTTTTTCAAGATAATCGATAATTTTTTGATGGTATGTACGTATCCAACCTGCACCGCATCGCAGTCAAGGCGAATAGACCATAATCGTATGGTCAGGGTCTTCCCCAATATCAATGCTTTCCCCGTACTACATCCCCGCCAAGACGAGCGTAAAGGGCACGGATTCCTGGCGTTTCTGTAATTAGTGTTGTGAAGCGTCTCATCAAGTTTAGACTCAGAAATGAGATTCGTGTGGTCAAAAGCGGAAGAGGCCCGCGTCGTCCGATGCAGATTTGTTCCCTCGGCTGTGCCACACCGCTGGATGGGATATTGTACTGCGAGTGAGTGATGCATGTCACGGTACATGATGATGGATGGTGTCCAAGAACTTCTAAACCTGTCCAATTCCATAAAACATAGAACACATGATCATTCAGTACCAACACGCATCGCTGGCATCATGGCATGCAGCATCAACCATCAATCATTTCGGCCGATCTTGGCATGTATTCTCGTAACCGGCGGGAAGACACAGGGGATTCTTAACAGGTCATACTGTAGGACCAGGTGACATGTTGTAGTCCACCCGATTTTGCATAGATTGCCGCCGGCTGGGTAGCCAAACCGAGTAAATGGATCTTGACAGCGTTGACTGGCCATGTGGTTAGGGTGCTCTCCCTGAATCTTGTTCGTGCCTAAGACCGGTTTCAACATGCCAAATTTCGAGGAATGCCATCAAATGAACGGCCAAGATTTTTTTTCCCTGCCAGTGGAATCCGCATTTGTACAGTACATTGCGCTATCAATACGCATAAATAACTGCAAATTCCTGCTCGGTCCGAGCCACGGTCTGGACCGATGTTTAGTGGAACTTACATCCCTCCTGCGAAGGTTCCTCCATGATGTTGGGCAAATAAGCCCGTTCCTGGAAGACTCAAAAACGTCCCGGATCATTAACTATCGCGGGATGGCACAGATTTCGAGAGCCTTATCAAGGGCACAAAATATCGCCTTACCGGGAAAGCTGTCAGTGACATGCAGTTTCACACACATTTGACTGCCACTAGTACCGTAAGTGTAGGCTGTCCGTCCACTAGTGAGGCGGCGTAAGCCGAAACTTAGACAGATGTCAATGGCCCTTCGAGAAGTCTGAGCAGAGTAAGGCAAGCTAGGAATGTTCAGATCGACACGATATGGAATCAAGGTGAGTCATCGTCGTCACGCATCACGTGTCCGAGTCGTTGGTTATAACTTGAAGCCACCGCAAAGCATTGGCATTACTATTACTCTGCGGAGGCGCAAGGGCTACATCTTTTGCTCTACACCACCTGACACTGGTTTCGTGGTTATTTTCACTTATCTACTTTGATCGCCTCGTTGGTCGATGTCCGTGAGCAGGCATCAAGTAAGTCTTTCCTTACTCGGGGTGTTCTCTACAAGTGCCATTGCGAATTTCGCTAAGAAGTCCAAACGATAAAACAGACCAAGAACCAGTTTATCTCGCACCCTACTGATGGTGGGACAACAGACCCACCGCATTAACTCTTCACCCTCGGAACTCGTTCCTGCCGGCCCACGCAAGATGCCGGTTCTTATCGCTGCCAGAATCCAGATCCATATTTCTCTTGAAGGCCTCGTTGCTAGGAGGCAAGACAGTGGCCCACCTGAAGCTTATCTACGTAATTCAGTCGCCCTTCTCAAGAGTGCGTCCTCGTTGTTTTGATATCACCCTGATCATTGGTCCTATCAGTTCAGGCATAGAATGTCATGTAGTTGATCTTGCAGCCATCTCTATGTACTGATTATATATGCTGGGAAGCCACTAGCATGCAAACATAGATTGTGGTCTAGTTTTGGACGGCCGTGATGAGACTTCCTAATACAGTTAGGTTGCCTCTCGTTATTGTTTCTTAACTTATTTCGATCTGCTTTAGTCCGCGCCCGAGCCGGCAGTTCCGTGACGGAGTGAGATGCTGCATTCCGGTATTTGATGCACAAGTCGGGCATAGGTCAGAGTCAAGATTCCCTCGTAGGGGATTCATGTCCGTCAGACGGACAGTGGATTCCCTGCATACTAGCGACTAGCGTTAGTGATGCGGGTCGTGCCGGACATTTCTAGCTGATGACATCTTGCTGATGGCCACTGGCAGTCACCACCAAGAAAGCTTCTCTGGCGTCCGGCGTACAAAGCCCTTTTTACTAACCCCATCCGTCACGCCACTGGTACTAGGTTGAAAGAGACCTCGTTTCCGATAAAGGTGATGCTTGCCATTGCTTGGTGATTCCTTCCTCCAATTCCGATGCAATGACATGGTTTGCGAGGGTATACGGCACCTCACGGTGTTTGTCTACCTCTTTGTGACGTTGTGATCCTGTAATGGCTACATTGCCTCAACTGACAGAACACGAAGGGACTCCTAATTTGCTCATAATATAGTAAGCCTCTCGCCGCCACCGAAATTAAAATTCAGTAAGTGATGGGTGTATCAACTATGTCACAGACTAAGCCCATTTTGGATTTGGACGGCAAATGAGATGGCCTTAGTCGCAAATAGGTTGACACCCAGGTAAATGAACCGTATTACGCCCAGGGGATCATCCGCAGTGCCTCGCTGCATCATGTTGTCCCCTTAAAGGAAGAGCAATTTTGAATGCTATCTGGGTACTTTCGTACTAAGCGCACCAATTTTTATGTCGTGAGCAGAGTCTGTCAATTTCATCCCGTCTCCTGCGAAATAGAGTATTGTTTCCCCAACATAACCTACTCTCTGCTGATTCAAGACAAGTACTCAGAGCCGCACTGGCATACGCCCATCGCTTTTTAGTTTCTCGTGCGTCAAGTGTCATTGCAGCTCCCAGTCCTGTTCACCCTTGCCACGAGGTTGTACACAGTCCATCATCACAGTAGCAGAATCATTCTCGGACTGGGAGATACCCACTGCATACGTTCTTTCTACCCAAACAACTAATGATAACCCAATGGAATTGCTATGGAACACGCGCTTCCATTGTGAATACTATATGATAGATGGTGCAGGAATGCGCGGGTGGGTCCGGGCAACACGGACTCGGTGTTACTCTAATCGAGCAGTTTACTGAACTGAAAGTACGTATAACGCAGCCACGGTGCAGCTGCAGATATGATGTGTGAATGTTATGTATCCTCACGATCACTCGGGCTCAGATGCATTCGTATGCCCGGCATCACTGGCGGCTCGGTATTTTTTGCCTTCCCAGTCTACCCTACGCTTTCCCAGACGCAATAAATTTACGTCTAGGCAAACTTGTAAGGATGTGCGTATCTAAGCATGAGTTGGCACAGTCTTCGCATAAGTTCTTCGATTAGTTCTGCAGCCAGCATAAGTCCACGACACGGGTGGGAGCGTCATGATGAATTCCCCAATATCCCACCAACGACGCTGGGGGTTCTCAGTTCATTCAAGCACGGCTGAGCATGCACTAGGAAATTTATTAGCATACTTTACGTATAGTACACTGGCTCGAAAGGCCATGGCAATTCAAAACCCTCGCAAACACCACCTACGATTGAGCCAAGCTCAACCGCGGAGGAATGGATGCACGAGTGCTTCCTTCGGCATGATGCGCCTTGCGGGGTCGAGGGCAAGACATCTGTCCAGTAAATCGACGAACGACGTAAGGAGTTTGCGCTCGTCGTCTTTCATCTGCGTGGACGAGGGAGGCATAAGCCTCGCGCGCAGGTCGCGTGTCGGCTTCGATATGTGCACTTTGCGCACGACGTCCTTGAAAAAATTGTTAGTCACCCTTCGTTTCGACATCAGGGATCCACGAGAGTCAACTAACCGCTCCTGTCACCCTATCTCTCTCGATACTATCGAAGCCACCCATTTCGTCGAAGAAACTATCACCGAACTTCGCTTTTTTTATCATCTTCTGGTTGAACCGTCCCCTCAACTCCATCATGAGCAATAACATTTGATTGTTTGACCGGCCAGGGAGAAGTATCTTTCCCGTGTAAAGCTCGTAAAGCGTGCAGCCAACAGACCAGATATCTAGCGCTGGATCATATGGAATCCCAAGGACTGTACATCCAGATTAAAACAAAACTATCGTGGCGGATAGAACTCACTGATTTCTGGTGCACGATAAAACCTGCTGACTAGGTAAGGTGTAATCTCGTTCTCGGAAGCATCAGAGGCTGAGCCGAGGTCGCACAGCTTTAACTGTGTCTTCTGCTCGTTAACCTGTGCGTAGGTGCATGAGAAAAAGTGCCAAATGGGATTATGAAGACGGCAGTCAGTAGATACCACAGACGTACTAGTATATTGTCGGGTTTGATGTCGGCATGCATGACGTTACATTTCCGCAGGAGACTAAGGGCAAGGAAGAGTTGCTGTGCGTATGCGCGGACGGCACGAATGTTCAGTCCAACATCTTTGCCGAAGCGTTTAACTACGTCGCGCAGGTTCATACTACATGACGGGGACATTAGCACCACATCGGAAAAGATAGAAGATAGAAGTGACCTGAGTGACTCGAAGACTAAACATAGATGGCCGCGGTGTTCGAAGGTCCGCTCCAGGCGGACCACATGTTTTTTATCCTCCGGATCTGACTGCCTAAGCTTGTTCAACATCTGTACTTCTTTCTGCCCCGCTTTGTACCTAACCTCTAGTGAGCACATCAAAGGGCGAGGGTATGAAGCGACAAACATTGATTCCTGGCTACGTATTATTTTGATCGCAACTTCCTTGCCAGCTTCGCCTGTCTCACTTTGGAGCACCCGGGCGCGTACAACATTGGCAAACATGCCCTTCCCAACAGAGGAAAATACTTGGTACCGACCACTGTCGAGATGCTCACCGAGGATTACTTGATAATAGCCTTCGGGGTCTGCGGCAGTATCCAAGGTTGTTGTAATGAGAGCCGGTAACATGGGTTTCTGAGCGAGCAGAAATTAATGTGGTTACGGATGAAGGACCAACGCGATAAGACTTACCATTACCTTCTTAACCTTCTTGGTCTTCTTCTTGTCTGCCACAGAGACAGAGAACATATCGTCCACATCATCATCATCATCATCATCATCCCCCTCCCCCTCTTCTTCCTCTATCATTTCAACATCCTGATTCAACACTTCTTTCGCGCCACCACGCACTCGCCTTTGCTCGTCTTCCCGGCGATCCAGACTGGGGTCGTAGTCTGCGGCAGATATCTGCTCCCGCGCACCATCGCGTTTCGCTTGTTCCTGAGCCTCCGCTTGGGCTCCCTCTTCCTCACCTCCCTTCGCGAGCTCAAACATATCAGATGCCGGCGATGCAGATTGGGACTCTCGGCGGTCTGGCATCGCAAGTTTCAGCGTATATTCTAAAGGAAAAGAATCTGAGATGACTCACTCGATGGGTCCACAGACTGATCCCGAGAGGTGGACCCTACACCATTCTCTCCAATAATGCTGTGACGCTGAGACTGGGGATCAGAAACAACGGCGGACGGAGGCGGCGGTTGGACCGCACTACTAGGCCCCGGGCTGGGGCTGGCTTGTGTCGTGTTGACACTAGCGACGCCGGCATACTTAGCAAGGATGGCCTGCCGTTTGGCGCGGCGCGCAGCGAGGGTCACCTCGATTGGGACAGGAGACGTGGCCAACTCAAGTTCAGGCTCGGGCTGTGTGGGAAGTGCGGTGTTTGGTGGAGGTGCACTCAGAGGAGGTTTTGACTCTAGTATACTAGGCATTTTCCTAGGTGATGGAGAGGAGCCGCGCAAAAGAGGAGATATCCTGTGTGTATGCATGTCAAACCCGAATATGGCCAAGGACAAATAATACTCACTCGCCCTCTTCCCTATCGGAGTCGGGGGTCCTTCGCAGACGTGATGAACCATCGGATGGAAGCCGGGGGGACTCCGGAGTATGATGTCGTCGCTCGTCGGCATGCGAAGAACGTCTTTCGCGGTCCTCATGCCTATAGTCGCGATACCGGCCGTCTCTCCTGGCCCTGTCCCGTCTCTCGTCTCGTTCTCGCCTTTCATCTCTTCTTCGGTGATCGCGGTCACGGTCCCTTCGTGGGCTATAATCTCGTCGATAGCGATCGTCTCCGGTATACCGGTCTCGCGCACCATGGGATTTTCCGGAGGTACGCACATCCTTCCAATCTCTGGGTTGAGAATCGCGAGACCGCTTTCTATGTTCAGTGTCTACGCAGCCATCGTGGTGTCGCTTTGAGCCTGAAGAGGTGTTAGTCATGTTTTTGGAGGCGAGTGCGTTGTTACGGGACACCGCACGATGAAAGAAAAGGAGACGGGCGTGAATAACGTTGCTGACGGAAAGTTGGGCACCCCGCTGGTCGTGGTCGTTGGAAAAGTGATCTCTTGTTGACGCTTTGTTTGGTTCCAACCACACACCAAAACCGGCATTCTCCAGAAGAAAAAGTAGGATTACCTCGGGATTATTATGCAGCTCCCCGAGTTTAGAGTATGATCGTTGCTCTGTACAATATAAGGAATCGCAATCACACTCCATAGTAGTTCGAAGTTCAAATGAGACGAACCAATAATCGAAACAAACACCTTTGATAAATTTACATGGCAAGTTAAACAACTGCGTGATGGTGCAGTGGCTGTAATGGCCCCAAGGTGGGAATGCGAGGTGATGTTCTCCCCCAACGGAGTCACGTGTTTGTGCGCTGAGTTCAAGGCTGTCCCCTCCAGAAAACTTTGGTGTCCATCGTCCCTCGCAGCGCAGGCTGTGGCCGGATTTGGAGTAATCAGCCCTTGTCTAGCCAGGGAAGCAATTCCGCAGCTAGCAGGGCTCACCGAGTTAGTCTTAGGAGATCAGGGCACGTCGTCTGTCGCGCGGGTGCGCCGTGTCCCTCGTAGACCTTTTTTTTGTTTTGTACTGCTCCTCACCACGGCCATGACATCAGAGTACCTCCGAATCCACCCACTCAGCGAACAGCAAGAACGACGGCTACTTGACTATCTCGATGGGAAATACCTCGAAATTCATCAGGGGTTCAGTAGGCGGTCAGCACTACTGGGGTTGCTCGCATGCTGTTGCACTAGCTGACCTGACAACATTTCTAGACATGAACCCGAATCCAAACTTCCCACTCTTCAAGCCTACCTTCTGGCAATGCGAACGTTGCTTACGTTGACCCTGCAGATCCCACCTGTTGCCCTGTCCGGGATGCTTCGAACCTCACTCTTATTACGCCTCACAGGAACCGTGTTGGATGACATCGTCGGGTACCTCCCTGATGTTGCCGACTTGATTCCACTGCAACAGTGGCTAGACATGCTCGACCGCGGCTGGCTTTCTGTGCTGTGCCGACACGCATGGGACCCAATAAGAGGAGTCGTCGAACTACCGGAAGAACTGCTTAAGAAGACACCGCTTCCCACTCAGACGGACTGTACCCGAGTGCACAGCTTGTTGGTTACGGGAATCAGCGCGTTGGAGAGCTGGATGGAGGGAAAGAACGAGGACGAGGAGGACAATCTCGTGCACGACATGCGGCGGCTCGGTTATCAGGGTTACCAGAGTACCTTCGATGAGTTGTTTCACCGGACGCTTACCAAGTTGCACGAGCTTGAACTGGACAAAGGAGATGACGAGGAAGAGCTGTTGGCGCGTCTTCCGAGTTGGAGCACAGCTGAGGAGAATCCAGACGTAGATGTGGCTGGTATGGAGGGAGACGGGGTTGATGTGGACAGAGGTAACGAAGACATGGAGGAAATATTATACGATCATACATAGCGGGTTGTAAGAGAATTTATTATGGGTGAAAGTGAAGACCATTACAATCAGGACCCTTCTAGCGCTTTCTTTGTGCGCGGCGACTGTCAGCTATCAGAGAATAATGAGCCTCTATGAGAGATACTATATAGAAGATAAACGTACCCGCAGACTTGGCCTTCTTCGGCGCGCCTTTCCCTCTTTTCTTCTTGTCCGCTACATCCTGTAGCCGCTGTTCCTCATATTCATCGACTAGATCCAACCCCGGAAACTCTTTGTTGAGAGTAGCGATGGACAGTTGGTTCGGATAGTATTCGATCATAGAAGGACCGCGAAGGCGGCGTTTGAGGTATTTTGCGCCAGTACGCTGGGAAGTCGGGTTGTATGATGTTTGGAAAATGGTACTGCGGAGACGTGCTAACGCGGCGAATCGTGAGGGCGCGACCGACGCCATATTGCGACCGTCAAAGTGTCCTTGGTCCATTTTTCTCGGCGGAGGGAACAACACGTGACTCAGCAACCTCACTCACACTCACTCGACTCGCCAGACTGATTGCTTTTACATCAAGTGCAGTTTCAATAGACACCGTGGTGGGTAAATTGTGATTTGACTCCTCCCGTACCCATTTGATGTTTTATCACCAAGGTCTTTGATAGTTACTTTTCTATGCACCGGGTCACTTTTCCTCTTCGCATTCCAAACCGACAACGTCTCATATTCTGCATACACCAAAAAAACTCCCTCAGCAAGTATTCTACGAACTCGACAGCGTCCGTTCCCAAACCATCTACTTCGCTCAATACTTTTTCGCGTCCTACCGAGCACGCCAAGGAACTTGTACGGCTATTCCAACGCGAGGCACCATCCTGGGCAACAAAGGTCGGAGTAAGGCAACGTCTCCTCCGCTTTGGTATTCCACAACACGAACTACCCAATCTGTTAGCCGCCTTCGTGCGCGATGTCAAGAAGGGCGATACACTCAGGTTCGGAGAGAAGACTCCCGCTCAGCTGACACGGCTATCCCGCGACATTACTTCTCCTTCAAATAGACTCGCGGTCGATCAGGCCCTAACGTCTTATCTATACAACTGGGTCACAGACCCATGTCACCAGAAGATAGTGCAAGCCACGGTCTCCAGGGATACACTGGACCGGATGGCACGACTACGCACAGCCGTCGACTTTAGGCGTATCGCAGACAGCTTCCCATTCGCTCGCAAGATGCGTCGTAAACTCATCCTCCATGTCGGACCAACCAACAGTGGCAAAACCCATACGGCCCTGCGAACCCTTGCCGCCGCACGCGTAGGCGCATACGGAGGGCCTCTACGCCTGCTTGCGCACGAAATATATGAACGACTAAACACTGGCCAAATCGTCCCTCTAGGTGCAGAAACCGCAGATAACTATGAAGTGGACGAGACCTCAAATCTCGACGTGCAAGTTCCCGGAACCCCGCGCGCCGTACTCAAGCACGGAAATACGCTCTTCGCTCGCCCCTGCAGTTTGGTCACAGGCGACGAAATGCGTCATGTAGATGGCGCGACGCTGTACAGTTGCACTGTCGAGATGCTATCCCTGGATAAACGCTACGATGTTGTTGTCATTGATGAGATTCAGATGATCGCTGACTCGCAACGCGGACCGGCCTGGACAGCTGCCGTGCTCGGGACTGCGGCGGAAGAGCTGCATCTCTGCGGCGAGGAGCGCGCTGTCCCGATCATCGAGGCGCTCGCCAAGATCACTGGTGACGAGCTTATCGTCAACCATTACCAGCGTTTGTCGCCGCTTGAGATCGCACCTAGAAGTCTTGAGCGCGACTTGACCCGCATCCGCAAGGGTGACTGTATCGTCACGTTTTCACGGACCAACATTTTCAACATGAAAAAGGATATAGAGGAGAAGACCGGTCTCCGCTGCGCCGTCGTTTATGGCAGACTGCCGCCGGAGATTCGTGCAGAACAGGCGGCACTATTCAACGACCTCCATAGTGGTTTTGACGTCTTGGTCGCAAGCGATGCCATCGGAATGGGGCTCAATCTGTAAGGTGTTCTTCCTCCCTTCGAGCTGTACCCTGTGCTAACATCCAAAAAAAAAAAAAAAGCAAAATTCGACGCATAGTTTTCGAGACTATGAGTAAATGGGACGGGTGGATGGAGGTTCCCCTGGAGGTCTCACAAGTTAAGCAGATTGCTGGCAGGGCAGGTCGCTACGGGATGAGCGTAGAAAGCGGGGTGGTCACCACGCTCGAGCCGTCAGACCTTCCACTTCTCAATGCCGCCATGGAGAGTAACCCGGAACCGCTCCGCTACGCACGTGTCGGTTTCATCTCGACCACGATTATGGACATCTTCGAGGCGCTCCCGCGTGGCTCGACCGCAACGACTGTGCGCGACGCACTCCTTTACTGCTCGACGCTTCCGCCGAGTATGGCTGTGATGGATCCAAGCACCAAGGAGGCTGAAACGATGCGCTATATTGACTCTTTCAGCCAGGACCTGGCATTCACGGAGCGCGCCTTGATGTTACAATGTCCGTTTCCCTCGATGGACGATCAGTGTAAGGCGATCATGGGTCAGGTACTCAGCACATACCGAAACAAGCTCTCTGTGGATCTGCGTAAGATCCTGCTCGACAGCGGACTATTAGCCACCCTGGAGCAAGTCATTGCGTCGAAGCGAACCAAGAGAGTCCTCACCGGACCGAAGAGAGACCTCGCGAATCTCGAGACGTTGCACAGCGTGCTAACCATATATGCATGGTTCTCCTTGCGGAACAGTATCGCGTTTTATGCGTACGACCAAGCGGTTGCATTGAGCAAGACCACTCAAGAAGCGATGGATTACTGTCTCAGAAGCTTCAGCGTTAGCAGCTTGATTCGGCACCCAAAGCGATCTTTGGGCTCTAGGGAGCACCTTATACATCAGCCATTGTTTCCACAGGCTGGTAATATCGCCCGCCTCTAACGTATCAATTCCTCTGGTGACAGATTCGCCGTACTATACAGAAACTGTCTTAGGCCGGAGCATAAGCAAAACACCAGCATTTTTGCACGTGACCTGGACAGCCACCATCCACATACTCGGACTCATCTGTTCAGCGCAGTTACCTAGTGAGGTACAAATCCCCTGTCCATGCTTCTCTTTGGGCCGTTATCCACTCAACGTCATCCTGTACGGCTGACGATGCCGCGGAGTAGCTGCCAATGACCCGGCATCCCACTATTCGGGACCCAGAGGATGAGGACCAGTGTGTCATTGGGGTCTGGTGAGCAGTGATTGACGACCTGCGGAAAAGGTTAGGCATCCACTAGTTAGTTGTCGCCGTTCCCGTTATTCGCCTCCCTCGCACAGTAGGGACACCCCTTCTATTTGCTATCTTTGATTTATCCATCCAGTTTGCATACCATCAGCCCTATCCTATATCTATATATATGACATATCCAATGTCTAGTGCGAACTCAAAGCGTGGATCGGGGCCGACGTCACGCTGAAAGCAGAAGACAGCCATGTTTATGAACTGAAATCCCGTGCGAGCTGAGGAAGAAGTGCCGCAATCAGAAGGATAGAAATCATATTCCTGCAGGATAAATTAAGGTCCCTATCTGGAGCGTTCTCACAAGGGTATACCGTGAACCCCCAGAATGACATACAGGAGGCCCCTCAAATCCCCCATAACCCACGCGAATACTGATACAGACCTTAGATGGAGCATGATACACCTCAGCGACGGCCCCATGAGTTCGTATACATTGGCGCGCCGCCATGGCCATGATATCCCCGCACCTGATCCATGTCGCCCGCAGGTGCGGGCACACCCAGATGTTGATAAGATTGATACGTGTTCCCAAGGCTGCCTCGGCCGCGCTTTCCGAGCCGGTCACGTGAGCAGCACACCGCGACGAGTCCTATCAACACCAACGCACCGCCGATAGACGACGCGATGATGATCGGGATCTTTTCTTTCAGAAATGCGCCTTTCAGATTGTTATTGCTGCCGCTGTTACTGTTTGGTTGGTATACGTTGTCGATCATAGTTGGACGCGGCGTGGCACGGAGCGCTCCGTCGACGTGAGAAGAAGTACTGTGACTACTAGTGGCATTGGTGTGGTGGGCTTTGCTGCTTGGTCGGTATAAGTCGATCACAGTTGGCCGCGACTTTGACTTCGGCTTGGCGCGGAGCGCTTCCACGGTATGAGAAGGTGTACTATTGTTGGTTTGGTGGCCATTAAGCCTGACATTCACGAAATCGGCGTGTGCAGCTGTAGGGTCCGTGACGGAGAGCAGTTGTACGTATGGGTCGGCCGTAGTGTTCACACTGCCGTCGACAAAATCACCATAGTCAACAAGGAGATAAACGTTCCGGACTTGGCGGGGTGTCGCGAGTAAAGGAGTCATGTAAATGTATGAACGACGGCGGGGTGAGGAGTGATGGAACGTACGGAATGAAGTGCCCAGGATGAGGTCATAAGTTGAGGATACCCCGGAAGAGATGGGCTGGAACTAAAATCGGGGTTTTAGGACGTGATGTGGATATAAGTGCTACGAGGACCAGGCGTACTGCACCGACGCAATTCTGCCCATCAGGATTTGTCAGGGCATCGTCGGAATTCGTGTCGAGAGGGTGCACAGGATACGTCTGGCCACCAATCTTGAAAGTAATATTTATCTCAGCGTCGCAAGGTATAAACCATATCTGGCCAAGACCTTCGACGGATTCCAGTGATGCACCGGGAACGCCAGAATATATCGCGTTAGATACCTCCCTTTAAAACAAAAGTTTCTGTTGGTAAATGAAGAAAGACGACGACGGCGCAGACCAAAAACAAGGAGAAGGAAAGGTAAACATGTGTATCACGCACTGAGGAACTTGAGGAAAAGAAAACCCCGTATCGAATGTCGCCGTCAGTTGATTCCGATTCTGAGTGCTCTTGACACCACTTTGAACCTGGATCGGTTGTCCATTGGGTCCAATGATCCCGTCCTCGTCCAGAAGCACCTGCCAATGCTGGCTCACGGCATCGGGCGCTGGTAGGGCAGTGACTGGCACTCGCGGTTGGTTTGTAATGTTCTCTAGGCCTCGCAGAATCTCGCCCACCGTGACATCGCCTGGATACTTTTCCGTGGGGTCATTCGAGCGCCCGAGAAGAACCGTGAGGATATTCGGAGTGGAAACGTTCTGTCGGAATATGCGATCGAGCACCGTGTCGCCCTGGGGTTGATTATTGAGGGACACGTGGATGCTCGAACCACTGTTGGGTCCAAGGCCCAGCATGCCCGGCACTTGCGGGGTGTTCGATGTAGGGGTAACTTGCACTACAGGACGGTGGTAGAGATGGAGACGGAGAAGAAAGCATAGTGGGGGTTTTGCTCACTGAATGCTTGATCGGGAACCGTATACCCCAGAAACTCTAACTGTGCTGTTTTGACCTCACCTAGATCGTGAAGAATTAAGGCTCTGCCTGAATGGTTGGGTGCGAGCCCACTTGCCAGACACTTCGCCAATAGCGTAAGCAAGCCCTGATTGTACGCCTGTATCATTGGCAGTTGCTATTGTACTTGAAACCCAGAGATCGGAGCTGATAAAGGCAGATATATGTGGGCAATTCATGCGGAATAAAGCTGCTAACGGCTCAAATACCTTCCGGTATCGATGACAACTTGGATTGGCTGCCCCCCAAGAGCGACGTTAACCATGTAGTTCAGGTTCCGGCCATTTTCCAAGCCAGACATGTGGTCTCTTTTGGCAGCAGGGGATAGTCCGAGTTCACCACGCATCTCCACGTGAAGGGCCGAAGCGCAAGGCAAGGGCCAGAGGAGGAGAAACAGTGAGGAGAACATGTAGAAGGAGGGCACTTGTAGATGATGGATAACAAGGTGCCACGCTTTCGTCCGGCGCCTCTTGTCACTGAGTCTGCATGAGCCAAGGACACACGTACAATGGTCACAATGGACAGTGCCTGACTCCGAGTCTGAATGTGGCAGGGCGTCAAGTCAAACTCAAGTCACAATCTGTTGGCCCTATGTAGGACATAAAATATCTTCAGGTTAAAAAGAGAGGTTAACACGATATCATTACGGGAAAGGCGGAAGGAATGGACGCTCTCGTTCCCGTTCCTTTCCACCATCTTAATTACATAATACATTCCTTCAACCCAAGTTATCCCCGTACTGTATCCAAACGATTCTCACTTCCCACTTCCTGTTCCAGCACCCTCGACCTCCTCGAGCGGCATCCCCACTACCATCCGCTCGTCCTCCCCGAAGCGCGCACGCCATGCCTTTATTCCACCTTCAAGGATGAAGACCTTGCACTTTGAATCTGGCGGCAGTGCATCCTGAAGCCATCCGGCGCAGCGCGTGGCTCTCCCGAGCGATGAAGAACAGTGTAAAACTACGATCGGGATCTTTTCGAGAAGAGTGGTCAGCGTCGGGAGTAACGGATAAAATGTTTGTGCAGGCAAGTTGATGGCACCAGGGATCACGGCCTATTGATCGGGAGACGGGCATTATATGAGACATACAACACCATGGATCTTGAATGGTACGCACATCTACGTCAGTCCGTCGTACATCCACGATTATGAAGTCCACGGCGGGTGCTTTTGTAGCGACCAACTCGTGCAGCCCATCTGTTGATATGTTAGGTGGGTGCGAGCGCGGTTGTGGGAATGACAGAGCCCATGCGGGCGTTGGCTTTGGCAGTCTCTCCATTCAGTTTGAAGGCAAAAAGGAAGTGAATTCACATCATGCCAGTGCAAGTCATTTATTCGGACTTACTCGTCAAATTCGTCAAATTCGTCGAATTAAACTGGTCGATCGGCAATTGTCCTTCCCTCCAGCTTCCATCGCTACCATGCACTTGCCCTTTCAGTTTCTGAGAAGAATCGGTCGCTGCGGTAGACATCTTGGTGCCAGAGGAGACGAAGAAGCGTTTGCCTCAAAGGAGGAATCACCGCAGGTGGATGCCTCGTCTCCAAATCAAACAGCGGCAATATATTTCACACAATACCCAAACCAATGGGCGAAAATACGGTTAGCGTGTATGCTGCAATGTTACTATTGACATGGTGCTGACGCTCATCCCAGAGAAACTATCAGGGAGCCTGTGGCAGAGATGCTTGGCACCATGATCCTTATCCTTGTCGGGAATGGCGTGAATTGCCAATTTGCCCTCAGTGGAGACGTGGACGTCTCTCCTTCTTCCCAGGGCAGCTATCTCGGGTTCAACATTGCTTGGGGTTGCGGTCGGTAACAGAGTTACGCCTTTTCTTCTCATGTTGACACGCTCTTCTCAGGCGCAGCTCTCGGTGTGTGGGTTTGCGGTGGTGTATCTGGTGGCCATATTAATCCAGCTGTACTCTTACATCCATCAAACTGGTTGAAACCTTCTGACAAGTGCGCTCTTAATTCTAGGTGACGCTCTGCATGGCTGTCTTCCGGGGACTTGGATGGCTCAAGGCGGTCGCGTACATCTTTGGTCAACTCATCGGCGCATGGCTAGGGGCACTCATCGTTTTCGCTAATTACTCGAGAGCCATCAACATCTACGAGGGCGGGAACGGTCAGCGTACGCTGAAAAGTGCTCGTCTCTTCTCCACCTACCCAGTTAGTTCGTGTTTTTCTTGTCTCCCACCTGTTAGTCCGCATCTGACAGTGGTGAACTCCGGCTTAGCTCTCCTACATGTCGTCAGCCAATTGCTTTTTCGATGAAGTGAGAGCCTGCCTCCATCTTTTCCAAACCAGATTTCGGCATTGAACTAATCCTATCTCCCATCTCCCATTCCAGTTCATTGGCACTTTCATCCTTGTTTTTGTCGTGTTTGCCATCTCCGATAAGCACAACAGCGGGTTGCATCCCAGCCTCGTCCCCTTGGTCATCTTCATCGTGATCTTAGGAATTGGAGCAGCGTTTGGGATGCAAACCGGTAAGTCCCGCAGCAGCCACATCGACCAGTCCCAGCTGATATGGGTCACGCACAGGATACGCCGTCAACCCCGCACGTGACCTTGGACCGCGCATCATGACCGCAATGGTTGGGTACGGAGCACAAGGTCCGTATCTCTGTACCATCCTCAACCTGACCTTTAATTTCTGATTGCAATTTATGACGATGTGCTAACGTAAATTCTGGTCCAATTTGCAGTGTTCACATTTCGTCACCACTATTGGATCTGGGGTTCTATCATTGGTTCGTGTTGCGGCGGCCTCGTCGCAGCTCTTCTCTATGATCTCTTCATATTCCGTGGTCCAGAAAGTTTCATCAACACTCCGTGAGTGCCACTCCGCACTGAAACGGCGTAGTATGCTGCTCTTTCTAATAGTCTTTGTATGAAAATATAGGAGTGCGAAAGTAAGAGCATATACCGTACGCCGAGAAGGGCGGGAAAGGCGCGAATTTGGCGTTCACCAAGAGCCCTCGGCATCTGTAGGAATCCAACCAGGTGAACCGACCGGCGTGTATGGGGTCTGATTTGCCTCGCATGTTGACACTTGGCTGCCTGGCCCTACCTCTCCTCTTGCCAGTGTATCCCAGATTTTCTGGCTCGGGCCTGCGTAGAGTAAAGATAGGATACTACTGGTGAGAGGATAAACAGGATAAACAGTCGTTAAATTAGAAAGGGTGCATCGGAGGAATGGGTGGGTATCCACAAAAGGTTTATCAGAACAGGAAGCGACATATAAGTGGGACTTGCCCCTGAAGGTAAGAACTTCGTGAACTACTTCCGCTGCAATGGGGCGACGGACTTGGAGGATGCGCGGGGCCAGTGAAGTATAGCGGGCATTGGTACTCACGGCGATTGGGACGACCGTATCAATCTTTCTCAGTTCGCTCGATTACCCCCATCGCGACATCCAATGAAGCATGCACATTATAAAGTCGTCGTAGTTATACGGACTATTAACTAGTTGCGCGCCGTAGGTGAAGTATGAATGGAACTTCGTAGGTAGATCCCGTCGTCATTTTCGATGGGTCCGTTTCTCGCTGTTACGATAATGCATGATGCACTGATAAGTTACACCGATAAGCACGTCCAAAATTGTACTATATTATAGATCCCGTTTAATTTTAATTTGGGTCGTCACCGGGACTTGCTGTGACCGTGCCTGTTCCTTCTCTATCATAGACGCAGCCCGCGTGCCTTTAGGCGGGACATACGGCGCAGCTTTTGCAGCTTGGGTCCGGCGTCTCTTCTCAACACCCGCGCGGGTACCAGGGGACGGAAATATCTCCTCGGATGAGCTACGTTGGTCGCGGTCACGGTGGCCACTTCTGTTCAGGTTGGCAGCTGGCACTGGGGGCGCGTGAACATCCAGTTTTTTGACGCGTGCGAGAAGTTCGGTGTCATCGTCATCGTCATCGTCGCTAGGCGCCATGCTTTGTACATGCCCGGAGGTCTGCAAGTCCTCGGCCCTGTGACCAGTATGCATCTGATTGCCCGCAGGTGATTCTGTAGTACATATGCGTTCGAGTCAAAACACGGGCTAATAATATAATATAGCCGGATGTGACTCGTGACGAACCTCGAGAATGGGCAGTGATTTGCAAGTTAGCCTCGACTTCATGCATTTCGCCCTCGTCGTCATTATCCGAGTTCGCTACAAACTCGTCGAAAACTTGCGATTCGGGAACGGGCTTCAGCGCTGCGGTGGCAGCAGTGGTAGCAGTGGCTTTTGCTTTTGCCCTTGAGGTAGTGCGCGAAGCAGCAGGCACAGCTTCAGGTTGAATTGATAGCGAGCGCGAACGAGCCCGCGTTTGGTGGAGTGAAAGCGGGGGCACCACTCGCCGAGTTCTAAGTTTCGAAACCTTCTTCTTGCCCTTCCCGATTTCTGCCTCATTAGAGGGCGGAGGACCAGGTATGGGTTCTTCAGCGAGCTTGTCGTGGTCGAGTTCGGTGTCGCCTCGTAATGTCGCATCGAGATCATCAGGGATCCTGGGTTCCTCCAAAGCAGTCTGCGGTACACGCTTCGGAAGCGACGTTTCAGTCAACTATCGGAGAGGGAGGGCAGAGAAGAGAACGGTGAACTGACTGTTCTACGCCTTTTCGGTCCTGGTGCATCGCCAAGTGAGACTCGACTTCGTCGCGTAGTCGATCTTGTGCGACCTGCTACTGGCTGCTGCTCCCCAGCTTGTTCTTCGGTGCGTTCCTCCTCTTGGCGCTCTGCATCCCGACTACGTAGGTTAGAGCTTGCCCCGCGCCGGTACATTACAGCCTGCCTCTCGCCGTCTTCTCCTTCCTCCTCCTCCTCCTCCTCCTCCTCCTCTTCTTCTTCTTCTTGACGTTGAGCATTCGCTCTCTTGATTTGGACTGGGCTATCCTCGTTGTCCGTCGCGGAATCTCTTCTCTCCTCTTCATCCAACTCGACCAACCCGTCATCGTCAGCATTCAACTCATCATCTTCGTCAATCTTCCCATATCTCCTGTACATATATCGACCTTTCCCGTCGGGTGGAGGTGGATTTTTCTCAACGATCTGGGCAATCCTCTTGTCCATGCGATCACGATTCTTGCGATAGCGCTCGCGCCATCCATCTTTAGGGTGACGGTACGCCCATTTGTATTGACCAAATTCATCTGCCTGAAAGGGGTGAGTATCTGAGAATTCAGAGTAGAAAATGCCTACACGCCGCATCAAGTCTGCATATATAAAATGACCAGTACGCCCGCCTTCTACTTTGTCAGGAAGGACTTCAGCTATGTACTGGCATAGGTGTTCGTCGTCATCTTTCGTAAACTCGGTCCGACTGTATTCGTAAGTAAGAGTCGATAATGTGTCGATGAACGCCTCACCGTGACATGGGTTTGCGTCCTGGCACCCCTTTCTCAACGACAGGAGCTAGCTGGAACCGACGGGCATTGATACATCTATCAACAAACCCAGACAAGCGGACATGAGTCTTCCGTGAGATGGCGTATTTATCCTTTAAAGATATGTATTCTTCTCGGCTTGTGGTAAGGATCACGTCCGCATCGTCGTCATCGTCATCTGTGATACGACCACCGTGTTCCTGTCGTAGAGCATCTAAACCAATCGTTTGTGATAAAGCAAGCCAGGAACTCACAGATATGCGCTTTATCAGGTCTGCATTCTCAAAATTGTGAAAAAGGAAAGTCGCGGGTTCCCCGTTTGGGAGCGAGAAAAGCTGATCCTGCCAGCATCGTCCGAAGTAAATCAGTGATGAGTATTGTCAGAAATATGGAATCTTCTAACTTGAATACCATTTCCATCTTCATTCACACTGCTTTCTCTTGCATATGCAGCATGATGGGTGGAGGTCCCGGCCATCGTAGCGACTGTCAACGCCACCGATGGTGTGTTCAATTAGCGATGATGACACGTCACGTGATTTTGTGGCCGTCGACTCGTCCACAGTACAGTACTGTGTATAGATCATTAATTGTTATTCCTCGGCATTGTGCCTCAGCTCGTCATACACTTCGATTCGGACTCATGCATAATCGGGACTCCTCCTACCGGGTACAAATATCCTGACCCACCGGTAGCTCCGATCACACTGTACAGTAAGAGTCGTCATCGTTCTGCGACCGGCCCGGGCGCATTCATACCGCAGGCCTTCCCACAGTCAGTGGCCAAACTACCCTGCGCATGCTCGACATTCCGCGTGGTCGGTTTGGCAGCCTCGTCGATGGATTCACCGTCATATCCTACCCCGTTCAAAACCCCTTCGGACTGCGAAATGCCTGTTAGTGACTGATGATCTGGTCACCCCGTCCTGTCACTCCATCACTCCGGTACACATACAGTATTAGTCATTAGTATCAGAACATCCGATCTTGTACCCATACCATCACCTCACGCGCACATATCTGCGACCTTTATCGGTCTCCCCATCACGCGAGATCTCCAGAGTTTGACAATGCCAATCGGTGTCATTGAGATATCTATGAAACCTTGATCGCACGACGCTGACGTTTATGTCACACTACAGACCCTCTGATTCCTCTAGGACGTACATGCGGAGCTGTTGAGGAGCCTGTCTGCGAATCAGAGTTCCTTGGCAACTCTTTGAACAACCTTGTATGTGACTGGGCCACAGTCCTGAACATGGCCGGAGTGTCTACTATTAGATCAATCTACGTGGGCGGATTTCCAACAAGATACCCAAAACTCTGCCAAGGACTGTCCGCATAGGGAATGGACTAGGACAATCAGCGGCAGTCTGGAAGATGATCTGACCGACGAGCCCCGCCGCGAGGCTCTGAAGGGACGGGGGAGGAAGGACTGCTCCGTGAACTGTGGACTGGAGATCGACACTGGGAGTCTTGAAAAACCCAGATCCGCGGGTGGACCAATAGCGCCAAAGCAAGTTATTCATCTTTGGTGTTCGTTAGCATTAGGTAGACTCATCCGAGAAGCTGCTGGGAAGGACCCGCCACTGTTCCACTTGGTGCTCGCGCCCAGTTCAAAAGCAATAAATTTGGCACTGTGGTACGTGAGCTTTGCGGCCGCGAGCGGGCTACTGCGGTCGGGCAATGAAGCCCCTCGCGAGCGCCTTCAACGTTGCATGCCAGATTGACCCATGCTATACGATACTGAGAGAAGTCGGGGAAACATGCAGTCTTCGATGCGATTGTCTCGTACGAGCAGAAATGGAAGGTTGCAAATCCGGATGACAAGGCAAATCAAATACCTGGTGTCTTTTCACCTTTACAATACTGCAAACATCGAAAATATGGGCCTGAATGACGCTATTTATAACCACATTGAAATCGACATTCTAGAAGGTGGTTAATACTGATACTGTTGTTGATGCAGCGTGAAATTTTCACGAGTTTCGTGAGGGAGCGCCTGCCAGTGCCCATACAGTATCGGCAGGTCGGCAGGGACAGTACTAGTGTTTGGTCATCACCTCGGCAATGACCGAGAAAGGACCTGGATCGACAACGGAGAGGCACAAAATGCCGCGCTGGTCTGGATCATTGGTGTGAGTGATTCAAATACAAGAGTGGAAAGGTCTGCTATTATTTTAAGAAACGTCCCATACGCCATCACAATTAGTAGCAGGACACAGCGTGGACTAGAGCACACAAGTGCGGCTATGCGGCGCACCGCACAGCGTTCCTGCCAATGTATCAGCAGTGGGCGCACTCTGTACTGTACTGTTCCATAGATGGTCAAGATGCACGTGCCACTCACTACCAACTGTAAAAACCTTTTACTAAAGCCTTTTACTCAGCCTTGGAGACATTCGGGCGGTGACGTGACAATTTGATTCCGGTACCTACAACCGGCAGGAACGGCCTTGCGAATGGCGCCACTTTTGAGAACTGAGGTTGGGTCTAGTCACGATGCTGCGCAGCAGGATCGAGACCCACCAAACATTAAATGACGGGAGGGCGTCTTTACGTCGCCGAAACGGGAAAACTCGGAAAAACCTAGAGGCAACGGTCCCCGGGGCGGTGCAGTGGCCGTTTGTATTTCTGCCACTATTGTGTGTAGCTTGTGAACGCACAAAGACGTTTTGTGCGTTACTGTAAAGTCCGTTTCTTGTACCTATGTGGGTGTACGTGCCATGGGTAATTGTGGAAACCTTGTCGGTAAGATCTTGCAGTAAGATGATGCGACGGAATAATAGTAATACAGATTACTGATGATAATGTCAGCCCGACAAACAGAGTCGAGTAAGTAAGCAACGGGCGTTGTTCGCGATCGGAAACGAAGTTAATGGGGATGATGTGCAAAGTACAGCCCCCTCAGCCTTCGTGCTACAAATACTTTCCCCCTTTCTCCCTCACCTGATTTTCCCCTCCCGTATACCCGGTTTCTCCCATTTCCTCGGTCGCCGTTCGGGATCTTCCTCTACCATAGCCTAAGGACTCGTGAAATCTTCATCCGCAGCATTGGTCACAGCATGGTCTTCAAAGGTGCTCTACGTGTTGTGAAGAATGTCACGAATGGCTACTCGGATGTGGAAGCAAAAGTTCGTGCGGTCACCAGCAATGACAGCGTTATCCCCAGCGGCGCGCAGATGCATGAGCTAGCACAGCTGTCATATAATCAGTCCGTTCCTTGTCCACGCGGTCCACCATCCTCCGTCTTACCTACTATCATAGCGAGGATTTCGTTGACATCGTCGCCATGCTGGACAAACGTCTGAACGATAAGGGTAAATATTGGCGACACGTATACAAAGTCCGTGCGATTACGATGTCGGCGCTTTGCCTGTCTGATGACTGATAAATCATTTCTTCCGTCATTCACAGTCGCTCACCGTCGTCGAATACCTCTTACACAGCGGCTCACCCAAAGTCGCACAGTACTTTCGTGATAACATCTACCTCATTAAGACCCTCACCGAATTCCAACACATCGACGACAACGGCCGGGACGTTGGCGCCGATGTCCGTGTGCGCGCACGCGATCTCTCCCGATTGCTCGCGGACGACAAGAATCTGGGCGAGGCGCGGCGGCGGCGGAAGCAGATGCGCGATCGCATGGCAGGTAGGAGGCGAACCAGCGAGAGCGACGATGAGGCTCCACAGCGCCAGAAAAAGCCTAGTCGTGAGGAAGAGGACGTCCAGCGTGCGCTCAGGCTGAGCGAACAAGATGAGGTGGAGCGTCGACGGCGGATCGTGGAGCAGGGCAAGGAGGGTTTGTTTGACGAGCCAAAGCCTGCCCCGAGGTAGGTCTTTATATACTTGCACGTTGTTTCGCCTTTCCTGTCTGACCCACTCGGCTCGTTGCTGCTAGTAACCTGATCGATCTCACCGTCGACGAATCCCAGCCATGGCAGCTGCAACCACAAGTCACGTCCCTTCCGCCACAAATGACGACGGCGTCGTACGCTGCCCCTGCATTACAGGCCCAATTCACCACATTCGACCCGTATGCCCAACAGGCACAATATGAGGCAATGCTACAGGCGGAATACATGCGACAGCAAGCTGAGGCGGCAGAGCAGCAGCAGCAGTACTACCTGCAACTCCAAGCTGCCCAATACCAGACGGCGCAGCTGCAGGTTTCCCAGCAAGCACCACTCGTGCCGCAAAAGACGGCATTTGGGTAAGCGTGTCTTCGTTACTCATCCGCTATCGTAATTATGCTGACCTCCCGGTTTCGCAGTTCGAATAACCCCTTCGCGACAAACAACCCATTCGGACAGCCAACGACCCCATCCCCTGTCCCAACTCCGCAACTCCCGCCATTCACGTCCCCCGCACGAAGCGACACATCGACGCCCGCCTTAGTGCAAGGTCGTCCCGCATCGAGCGCGTCGATCTCCTCGCGCGCATCTTCGCTCCCGCCGCGGACGCCCGTCTCCGCTCGCGCCTCCGATGCGTTGTCGGCTGTTCTCGCATCAGCGGGCCCAGGTGGAGTCGATACGTTCGGGAACGTCGGATCCCTTCGGTACGGTAGCTCGGCATTTGGTCTGGCGGCGCAGCGTGCAGCTGCAGCAGCTCCTTAACGACATTCCTATATTTTCATACTGTTCTGTATGCTTCATCTTGCATCTTGCATTGCATTGTGCCTACTGTGTCTTCCATGTTGTTTTGTACATATGTACAGTAGACTAGCTGGTATGTGTGAGTGATTGGCATCCGCGTGATGAGATCACCGAGTCGGACTCGATTGTTCTGACTGACTGACTCGCCGCGGATGCTCTGCCTGTCGCTATGTCGACCTTCAATCGTACTTCCACTGCGACGCATCTTTCGCTATAGCATCATGTCACAAGTCCACGAGCTTACCGCGCCAGCCAGATCTGACCCTGCCTCAAGCTCTGGTGCTTCAACTCTGATGAACAGTGAACCTAATCCGAACTCGAACAGTGCAGGTGCGTGTGTACACAACGGTACACAACTGTTTATAAAAGAAAGCATTTGGTTTCACCACTATCTAGCTAAAAAGGAGGCCAAGCGGCCAGAGAAGGAGGCCAAGGCCGTAGCCACTGGTACCACAAGTACGCCTGCTGAGGAGAAAAAGTCCAAGGACAAGGCCGCCGTGGATGGAGTTGTCCCGTTTGTTAACACGACACCGAAAGAACAGAAAAAGGGTGAGCTTTTGGGAGGCTGGGAAGAGGCGTGGTCATATTGTGTATGGCGCTGCATTGGCACATTTTTGCCCTCAGCATGGATTGGAACTGTTTTCCACAGAGCGCCATGCTTATTCGCTGCTGCTGTAGATTTTTCAGGGCCCATGGCTGCTGGCTACGATCCGATTGCTGTCGAAGCCGCCTGGTATGCTTGGTGGCTTGAGCAAGGTTTCTTCAAGCCAGACCCAAATCCGAGGGTGACGCACTCGTGCGATGTGAGTAGCAAAAAAAACTCTATTGCGTTGTTTCCCTTCTGACTCATGTCAAAGGTGCCGCATGCTTGGAAAGACTACGTTGTTTGTTCCCGGCTTCGATCACGCGGGTCGTTGTTGGAAAGCGTTTGTACAAGACGTCGGGTAAAACGCGTCATGATCTGGGTCGCGTAAAGTTCCTCGAAACCGTGATGGACTGGAAAAACGAGTATGCCGCCCTTATCCTGCGCGATGGTGCGAGGCGTCATTTAATGACTGTTACTGGACAGGTACCAAGAACGCATCACAGATCAGCTTCATAGACTCGGGGGTAGCTACGACGGGTCTCGTGTTGCCTTCACCATGGATCCTGTAAGAGTTGATCCGCTTTTTTAAGCTAGTGTCATCTCCATACTCAACTCTTATTCTTAAACAACTTTCAAAAGCTGTGATTGAGAACTTTTGTCGTCTGCACGAGGAAGGGATCATATACCGCGCGAACCGCCTCGTGAATTGGTGTGTCCGTCTCAACACCACACTCTCAAACCTCGAGGTGGGCACTTTATTTTATGGAATAGTCCGCGTGGGATTTTAGCGGGATATATTCTACCCAGGTCTTGAGAAGCGGTGATTTTTGAGTGTGCCAGGTTACGACTCGAAGGAAAAGTTCGAGTTTTGGTATCATTACGTCGTTTGCGTACCCAATAGAGAATTCGGGTTTGGCAGGTCCCTACACAATGGGTACTTGATACTAATATGTGTAATTGTCTAGATGTAAAGATCATTGTGGCAACCACGATGCTCGGGGACACTGCCATCGCCGTGCATCACAATGATGTCCGTTATAAGGTGAATCGTCGACTTGCCTTGCTAGAGACCCGAGTTGAAACCGACCAGTCGTCATAGCACCTTCACGGCAAGTTTGCTGTCCACCCCTTCGTAAACCGTCGTATTCCAATAGTGACGGATGACGTTGTCGTCGACATGACTTTTGGAACTGGTGCCGTGGAGATCACGCCCGCCCATGATCCGAATAATTATGTTTGTTGGGATACAACACAAGCTTGACTTTATTAACATTTTAAACGACGACAGCACTTTCAATGCAAACGCCAGACCTAATTTTCATGTAGGCAATCTCTAGCGTGGGTACTGATGGTCTCCTTACCAGGGTCTACTACAGGGAATGAAGCGATCCCACGCGTGGAGGTTGTGAAGAAGCTGAAAGAGCTGGGGCTCTACATTGAGACGAGAGATAACCCCATGCCAATCCCTATCTGCAGATGCGTCCGCAGAGTCGATCTTCGCGAAGATGCAGAATTTATTCTTCATACAGTAAGTCTGGGAACATCATTGAGCCCATGCTCAAGCCCCAGTGGTGGGTGAACTGCAAGCCTCTCGCCGAGGAAGCCATCAAGGTGAGCCGTTGTTCACCCGTTCAGCTTTAGTACTGTGCTCTATAAAATGATGACATTCTTCTCCAGCGTACCAGGGCCGGCGAGTTCCACATAGCGCCAAAGCAGTCCGAAGGCGACTGGTATTTCGTGCGTATAGAGGGACGGGATCAAGATGTAAGTAAAGTTTTTCTTTCGCCTTCATCCCTTTTGCTTGCTTTTACTATGTGTCCGTTGTAGAGTAAGGACGGCAAGTGGTGGGTCGTGGGTCGTGACCTGGATGAGGCCACTGAACGTGCGAAAGAAGCTCGCAGGTGGTGAAAACTTCACTTTAGAGCAGGATGAGGACGTGCTTGACACATGATTCTCCTCTGGTATCTGGCCATTCTCCATCCTTGGTTGGCCTGACAAGGTAAACTCTGATCACGTAACCTCTGCTGTAACTGAAGAAGCGCTCCCGTAGACCGTACACTTTGACAAGTTCTACCCTACCTCGATGCTCGAGACCGGATGGGATATCCTCTTTTTTTGGGTGGCGCGTATGGTGATGCTCGGTCTACGCCTGACAGGAAAGGTGCCTTTCAATAAGGTGTTTTGCCACGCGATGATCCGCGATGCGCACGGACGCAAGATGTCAAAATCGCTAGGTAACGCTGTCGATCCTCTTGACGTCATTCAAGGTCTCCTCCTCGAGAAGCTTCATGAGAAATTATACGAAGGTAACCTCGACGCGCAGGAGATCGAAAAAGCCAAGTTGGGTCAGAAGAAAGATTTCCCGAAGGGTATCCCGCAATGCGGTACGGGTGCGCTGCGTTTCGCACTCTGCACTTACAGTCGCGGAGGTTATGCTCGTTTTTTTTAATAACTTGCTCGGTGCCATTACTGATGGGATGTCAGGGCGTGATATCAACCTCGAAATCCTGCGCGCGGAAGGTTACCGCAAGTTTTGCAACAAGATATTCAACGCGACCAAGTTCGCCATGTTGAAACTTGACAAGACATTCAAATCCGAACCCACACCCAAAGCTTGTCTCTCCCGTCTTTGAAACAAAAACAAGATTGTAAATTTCCTGACTTTCCCTTCCTCTGATAACAAACAGCCCACTGGCAACGAGAGTCTTGTCGAGAAATGGATCCTTCACAAGCTCAACACTGGCATCGACACCGCGAAGACCAACAAGCAACTCGGCGAACGTAACTTTATCGCCGCGACCAACGCGGTTTATAACCTTTGGCTCTACGAGCTTTGTGATGTATACATTGTGCGTCCATCGTCTTTTCGTGTTCTCGAGCTAGCTGGTTAATAACTTCGGCTCAGCAGACACTCTACACGTGTCTGGACCATGGTCTGAGGCTACTCCATACTTTCATGCCCTTCGTGACCGAGGAGTTGTGGCAACGCCTCTCCAGACGGCCGAACGACGCAACGCCGTCCATTATGGTCTCAAGATACCCTATATATGTATGTAACGCAGTCCCCGTTTGCGTTTACCATGCTCTTAGCTGGATTGAACACCCTTTGGTTTAATCACTTAGGAGAATGAATTCGTGTTTGACGAGGCGGATAAACAGTTTGATCTGCTCTTTAGTGGGATACGGGCTGGTCGCTCGCTCCCGGCGTCATATAATCTACAGCCTGACATTCAAAGTATGTGTCTCAACGGCAGGCGAAATGGCTCCCCTTGCTCGTTCGCTGACCACCATGATGAGTGGTCTTCCTTCATATACAGCCTGCACATCCTCGTGCGTGTGAGTTTCTTTCTTCTCTTCTTGTCTGGTGACGGATTAACTATACTTCTTTTTTCAGGGCCTGATCGATCTAGATGCCGAGATCGCCAAGTGCGAAAAGAAGCTTCAGCTGGTGCGGTTGAACTTAGACAAGGTCAGGAAGGTAGAGGCTCAGCTGGACTATGTGGAGACCGTACCCGAGAACGTGCGGTCCATAAACGAGGATAGGGTACGTGTGTTACAGTAATCTCATTGGCCAATGTTTTCACTTTTCACTGACCACCTCTGCTGCTACCAAAATCAAACCCCCACAGAAGAAAACTCTAGAAGCCGAGGTTTCTACTGTGGAGGCCTCAAAGGAAATGTTCGCGCAATTGAAATAGAACGTAAGGACATGGACGGAAACCAAGACAGAAGGTCCTGGTGGTTCTATAATAGCAGCCCGCTTGTGTGTAGCTGTCTGCGATCGCGCATCAACCCACTTGTGAAGAGAGGCTGCTGGGGCGAACCTATGCCCTTTGTCCTAGTCTACGATGTTTCCACTCTCTGGCGGCGAGGCGTGAAGACCTCCGATTGTTGAAACCTCATGGTTGAACAGGTTAGAAAAATGGTGCTTGAATGGGACTGCCCATACTTTGGCACACTAGCAACATGGGAACAAAATCCGTGGAGGTTGCGTGCTGCATCCAGCGAGGTCCCGCCCGCTCACATAGTTGAACCGATACGACTAGCAGTGCATCATATCTTTATGCCCGTAAGCTGGTCTGTCTCTCTTCTGTCCGCTGGACCTTGTTTCTTGATAAAGTGTTTCTCAAGGCTTACAGTAAATAAGTAATCGATCTAGAGACGTAGAGCAGCAACTAGAGAAAACAGCCGCGAGTGACTGGACTGCCGAGGTTGAATCTATCATTAGACTCGGCGGCGGCTTCCGGCACTGCCAGTCCCAAAGCCAGGAACAATCGACACTCCGCAGAACCCAGGCAGAATGCTGTAACGCACCCGGAACAGGTACGGAAACAGAACTGGCAAATGCGAACAAGAACTTCCAGAACGTTTCTCAATGTATCACCAGCCTCGGTCGCATTTAACTTTAACTTCCTTTCTTCTGCGGGCAGCTCAATGAATAAAATCAACACAGCATTACAGTAAGGTACACGTCTTTCAGGGCCACAACAATTTTCACTACAGTACCGCCACGAGTTCTCCTAGTCAGAGTCGCACGTGGCATCATGGATTCAGGCCCACACATGGGATCGATAGTGCTCCGCGAAGATATGTCGTTATCAAGGTATCACAACCAGTGAGACGTGAAATCATCACCGTGACCTCTCAACGCGTGCCATTAGGATAGAGAGGGTAAACCTCTTAACCCATGCCGGTGCACAGTGAAAACATTACATATAACACTGCCAAAAAGTGTACGCAGAACCGAACTAGAATTGACTGGTTTACCTTTGGCTAGGCCTAAAATGAAATGAGGCAATAATATCTAGCAGTGCTGGACCGTTGAGCTCGACGCCTAAGGCCTAAGGCCAAATTGCAAAACAAAACTTGGAGTGCGGCCGCGCCGAAGGTTTTTATCTTCTTCGGTTCGGTAAAAAAAAATTAGGAATTATAGTGCTAACAGATTTGAAAATAATGCAGACTTGCCTAGGTGAAAGAGCCGAGCTCGATCGTGAGGTCAATACTGTATATTCGACCCTCGATACGTCTACGGGAGAAAAAAGTGTCAGTTACGACTCCTGCTGCCGATACTGGCGAGAGTCGGGTCGGTTACGGTCGCTACCGAGCAAAAGAAGTTAAAGTAAGGATAAAGGATAAGGCATCTAGAATAAAAAAATTAAAATTAAAAAAAAGGTAATAAAATGATATGCGACGCCATTTGATTCTTTTTTTTTTTTTTTTTTGATTTCGTCCTCATCTCTGAGCGGTCAACAACTCCAAGAACTGCTGCTACTTGTACCTCGTAACTTTCATGAGAGTAGAAGAGGAGTAGAAGAGGGGAGAGATCGAGAAAGAGGAACGATCCAGAGATTCCAGACTTTCGGACTTTTGGAAGGTTGGACCTCAGGAATGGAGTCAGGGGGCCAGAACGTCTTCGGCAGTGGCCATCATACAAGTAGACAACTCCCGAGGTCGGCAACAATATGTCTGGACCACATCAAATGATATGATGTGGATGATGATGTCGAATGTCTATTACAGTACTGTAAGTTGGTCTTAAATTACGCAGAATGGTACGCACACCAACCCAAAATGGTCTCGGATGATCGGACCGCGGAGAATATAAGAGGATTGGTGATACCTCCACGGCACCGTTGATGCATACCGATGACTTCACAGTCTAGACAAACGAGCAGATTGGTCCAAGTGGTGCTTGATGTGTGGGAATGATACATGATGGGCTGAGGGGATACAATATTGTACCGATTACCGAGCACAGTAGGGTGTTTGGGTATCGCGATCAATGACGGTGAGTGGCGCATCCGATCAAGTGGGTCAAAAAGTTCGGGGCCAGTGGGAAGATTTTACATCGGATTCTTTCGGGGTACTGTACGGTATACAAGTACTAGGACCGAAATGTGTACTCAGGCCGTAATGTAGACGCGGGCGCCCAGTACAAATACGGTCACTGTTTTCTTCCCATTATCGTTACTTCCACGGTCGGCTCGTAATGGAGTATAGTACTGTAGTAAAGTACAGCACGTTGCTGTTTCTACAAATTACCCTCTTCAGGAGTCAGAACATCAAATGCCGCCCTTGCCGGAGTATATATATAAAGGGAAAAAGAGGGAGAGCATTGCAAACAAAGCAGTCCGATGGACGGGCTCAGCAAGCGGAGACTTGTACTGTATACTTACCAGAAGTGTTTTTTTTTCTTGATGGGTGAGTAGCACAGATCACTTGTAATCGTAGTACTGAGTTGAGTTGCCACGCACTGGCGTGCGTCCGTTCGTTCAGTCATTACTAAATCATCTAGGAGAAAAATGCGCCGGTGAAGCTTGAAAGAAGAAGGGGGCAAAGAAAAAAGCGTTGAAAATTGCGCGGCGAGAAGTCTAGTAAAGAAGCGAGCGAGCCAAGATAGTGTACTGCCTGTGGTTAATGTGGTGCCGTGCCGGGCGCACCTGCCGAGCCAGCATGATCACGCGCTACGAAAAGGAAGAGAGAACTCTTTTTCCTTCCTAACTGAAGATGATGATCCGGATGCAGTGGCCCAGGATAAGTTCGGATGAGTAATCGGATGACCCGTGCAATGGTCAGTAGGTCACTTGGTCATTTGGACAAGGTTGTACTTGTACTTGTACAAGCACAGCAAGTGCCAGCAAGTAGGTGCGGAAAACATAGTTTTTGCCGAATGAGAGGAAGGGAGTACGACTTACTGTACGTGCCCTTGGTCGCAATCGATCGCGCTCTACCTCCGACCGTGGGAGTTTGTTTGACCGCCACTTGGCCCTGACGGTCACATTACACTTATCATCATCTTTACGTTGACGCGATTTCTATACACATACCAGCAATCGTGTTGGGCAATCGGCTCTATGCCTAAATGGCCTAAATCGTCAGTCATCAAGCATATCATAGATGGCAATAGCTCTTCAAAGATGGATCATTGCATCCTCTCTATTTTTTTTCTTGTTTGGCGCAGACGTGTAGCACATGTAACCGTATCGGACGCAAGGGGTAGGAGAGGCGAATAATGGTGGCGACTCATGTTACAGGGGTCAACAATAACAATATAAAACGCGAAGCGAATCAAAATGAGACAAGGTAATAACAAAGAACGAAGGTAATGGAAAGGAACGAAGGATATATAATTTTTTTTGGACGAGCAGGGGAGTATTTGCAAGGTCGCTGACGGGTGAGGAAGGGGAGGAAGGAGGGCGGCGCAGCATATCAGGCAGAGGTAAATAGTGTCGAGTATGCACCATTAACGCAAAGAGCAAGCAAAGCAGCGCATATGGAACATATAAACCCAAAGGAGAGCAATCAGAAGAGACAGACCCGAACACAACCACACAGAGATCCCAACGAGCAATCGGATGACATGAATCCGAAAAAAAGGAAAAGAGTAAGAGGTATTATCCCAGTCCAAAGCCACGGGTATCAGTCAAAAAGAACAAAGCAGTAACGGCCCAACCAGGTCGAGACGAGACGAGGCAAGAGAGGAAAAGTGCGGCGTGCACTTTTTAAAACACACGCACGAACCATTTTAAACCCTCATTCCAAGAGCAGAGGCGGCGTGGGGAGAAGTGACCGCGAGTCGAACTTGTTCGGCGCGTTCCCTACGAGATTCGGTCGTGCCGTAACCGCGTGGTGCGCTTGCACTTGATCCGGGGCTAGACCCTGGTGAGGCGTACGTGGCCGTGACCCCGACCCCAACTCCAGTCCCACCGGTCCCGACGACACCTGAGACTGCCCGTAATGGTGGGGATGCAGAGGCGGCTCCACCATGCCGAAGTATGGCTGATGTGGGAACGACGTTGCCGAATACGGGTGCACGTTGCTGTTGTTGGTATTGCTGCTGCTGCTGTTGCTGGTAGTGCTGCTGTTGGTAAACTCGTCCTGAGATGACCCGTGGGCTTGTGCTTGATGAGACTGAGCTTCCGCGCGGGCTTGCGCTTGCGCTTGTGCCTGAGCTTGTGCTTGGGCTTGATAGACCCGGATTTGGGCCTCCTCCTGTTGCCTGTTGTACTCCTGCACGAATGGGTGACTGTTGCCGGTACGACTGTTCGTACGAAGTGGGGGCAGGGGCATCGGCGATTGCGAGTGCAGCGAGGCTCGTTGAGGCTGTGTTTGGGCGCGAGGTGGACCCTGTGCCTGGGACGCCCTGGAATGTTGCTGAAAGGGGTAAAAATGGTCGAGTGGTGGGATCCGCATCTGTGTCATTGCAGAGCTCCATGACGGAGAGTCTGCGAGATTGGGGTCGAGATTCCGAGCCGCCTGCGGAGGAGCCGAGCCGTTCGCGGTCATCATCGTCGATTCCAGAGAATGGTCGCTTCCGTGAGATGACAGGCTGGTCGGCGAGGGCCGGTGGGTGGAAAGAAAATGGTGAGTCGTATCCACCGCCGACTGAGGGGTCAGCGGCATCGGCGGTGGTGCCATATCCTGACGATGAGCGGGCCAACTCTGAGGGTCCGTAGGAGTTGGCTGTTGAGGGAGGTACCACTCCAGAGCCTCCACCGATGCTGCCGAATGATGGGTGGGAGGAGTAGTACGAGGCGGGAGCTGTGCCTGGACGTGTAGCGGTGGACGGCCGGGCCGGGACAATGCCTGGGCCGGAGGGAAGGGAAAAAACGGATTGCTGGGGGATGGCCCCCCATTGGGATGGGGGGAGTGATGAGGAGACGACAGCTGCGAGTGGTGGGAGGGATCGAGGATGTGAGTCCGCAGATTCGCGAGATGCCGTGGGTGGACGGTTGCTGCTAGACCCTGGTCTGATATCGGGGTTTGAGGAGCGGTTGTTTGCTGCTGGGGTTGACCATGAAGAGGATGTGAGATCGGTGACACCGAGTTCGACGAATGACTCTCCTGAGGCGAGAAAGGACTGGCCGGGGTGCGGTTGGAGTGTTGATGGAGATGAGGATGAAGTGGTGGTGGACGGAGCGGTTGAGGATGTAGGTGAGGTGGGTGATGCGGCGGAGGGGGCACGAAAGGACTGGCCGGGGTCACGAAAGGAATGACTACTGGCTTGACGAGAATGGGAGCGATCTGCGTCTTGTACGTACCAGGTACGAGAAGGAGCGGAGGGGTGGTGCGGTTGATAAAGGAGATCGGTCTCCCCTTCGTAGCCGGTACTCGTGCCGGGACGGTGTGCCACCAAGGACAGGGTCGGTTGCATATCCTCCTGCTTGACACCACCCGGGCCGCTGCCGCCACTACCACTGCCAGCAGCGCTCTGTTGATGTTGCTGCTGCTGCTGCTGTTGGTGTAAATGGTGGGCAGCAGATGTATCACCAGATGCGTCCGAGATGGTGTCAGACGACAAAGAAACGGTGACGGCTTGAGAGTGCTGAGCACTACGCTTGCCTCGATGCTGGGTGGCCTTGTTCGCGGCGGCCATGGTGGCATGCAAGGAGGAGAGCTCGCGCATCATACGCTCGTTGGCGTCCTGCTTGTCGGCATGCACTGTCTGGGCATGTTGGCGCAGATTGTCGAGACGAGAGAACTGCTTTCCACAATGGCAGGTGAAAGGACGTTCACCGGTGTGCTTCCTGTGGAGAGAGAATGATGAGTGAAGTCAGGGACAGACGAGGGACGAGGGAGGAAAGGGCAAGGAACACGGACCTAATGTGCCTGGCCAAGTGTTCGCTCCTGCTAAAAACCATGCGACAATCGCCATAACCACGACACTGGAACGTTTTTGCAGGCGCGGGACGATAACGCCTGTTCACGCCTGAGCCATTCTGGAGGTGAGGCTGGGAGTGAGGGAGGACGAGGGTTGTGGCCATGTCTCTGTGAGGGGCGTCCGAGGCCGAGGTGTCCATTATCGAGGAAGAGACGGGGGAGAGGGAGGGCAGGAGAGAAACTCGACCGATATAAGCATTTTCCGTGCCTTATCTTTTTCCTATTTATTTTTTATATCCAGCCACCCTGCCGGTACCCCTCCGATTTTTCCTTGCTCTTATCCTCATTAGGACTAATGCTATTACTCATCCCCACTCTTCCTCCCCCAATCCATCCATCCTCCTCCGTCCCCTGCAGATCCCCGATTCTCTCCCTCCCTTTTGCCTTCCCGTTCCTGACCTCCCTCTCCGCCCTATTTCCCCACGTGTGTGCCCTCCCTTCCGACTCCCATCTCTCTCTCTCTCTCTCATCAACCGAACACCTCCCCGATTTTTTTTATCATCTCCGTCTCAACTCGCGAGCTTCTTCATTTATCCTCTGCGGATCCGGGGTCACTAGAAGACCGCGTATGTAACATCCAACACCAATTCGAACTCGCCCCAACTCTCACAGTCCTTTACGGCAAATTACAACAATAGGCACCAGAAAAACTGGACCGCTTACGTATTTGACGAGTCGGTTCCAGAATGCTGCTTCCCCTTCAAAAAAGAAGAACAGAAGGAATCTCGCCTAGCGCCTCTGGCCTGATGCCCGGTTCGCTCTCAGATGAGCGCGCATTCTCCCATCAGCCAACCTTGTGTGACCTCAAACGGAACCGTCTTTTGTCCACAGGGCAGACTCTTCTGGGCCCACAAGCCATCATTAAATACTGGGTGGCGTGCTTCTCGCTTTCTGCTCCACTCAACTTTTTTCAACTTTCACACTTGATCACCCAATGATCATGATCTGGTCCATGAATCTTTCCGCACCGAAACCATGGATCTGCTCCTGCGCCGCTGAGTGGAGTACGCAACTCGTCTCGACGACAATCTAGAAAAGCGGTGGCACCTGTCATCTTTTTCTTCTAGCCATCATTTCTAGCCTCCGGTTCTTATTTTCCGACTCGGAATCCCAGCCGGTTTCTCAAACTGGATGAACCGCCTTCCACTCAATACAAACTTCAGCCCCGCCTCTCTCACGTGCCAGTGAGGTGTATGCGAACGTAGTACAGATCGACACGATTCCTCCCGATTGGAAACGGCAACGGTGATGGCCATCTTTTTCAACAGTGATCGAGTTATTCAAACTCATCACTTATTTCGCTTTACGTGGTGGACACTGTAATAAACTCGCGTACCTTACGACCAGCGAGCCAATCCCGACCACTCTCTTCTCTCGCTTCGCTCACCTTATCAGAGAGCCACCGTTCAGGACTTTTCCTTGTGCTTTATCCATGCCTTGGTTTATTGCAGTAACGTTGCTAGTACTGTAGCATACTAGAATAATTAGGCCTGTCACCGTCGGTGACTCTTCATTTGCCGTGCGCGGACAGAACCTTCCTGGCTTAAGGTCTTGTTTCCCTCTACACAGCCATTCCGCCCCTTTCTCACGTCCTGTCTCACTCATTCTCATTCAGCGCGTGGGTTGGACAAGCTAAGTTCAGTAGTACGTTACCGCACGTAATAATGAATTCGCCTCAAAAAATTACTGTTAAATAAAATAAAAGTAAAAATAAAACCAGCGCCTGCGATCATCCGATCCGATCCGATGTGATTGATAAAATCATTATTTTTTTCGGTCTGTGTGGGTACAACAAGCGAGCTAGTGTGAGAGACTCTTCTAGCGCTCGTTTGCAAGACCTGCAAACGATTCTGTATGATACGTGCTTGCATGCGTCCACGCAGACGTGCGTGGGCCAGCGTGGCGGATGTGCATACTGTACTTCAAGTTATTTATAAATATAGGCGCCTCCTGCGTGGGACACTAGAGTTCATCGTATCGCTTACAGCTGTACGGTGTAGCCAAACGCCACACTGGGAAGAAGGGGGAAGCGAGAAGGGAAAGGGTGGGAAGAGCTTGAAGCCAGTCGGCCGCCGGTCGAGACTCTGAGCTCCGCTTAACGGCTTTACCAACTAAGGGTACGGCGGTGCGGTAATTGAATTAAGACCTGACTGGGGTTGGGAGGAGAAGCGAGGATGCTTGCTGAACAAAGAACTTGAACCTACAGACAGATTTTGCGGATACAGTATACAGTACTGAACTGAACCGAATAACTGTAATACCAATTATACTGTATATGAAGTTGTATGTATCCGTCGCACTGCACACTCTCCCTAGAACAATTTGGCGATAAGACTCGATAGATAAGCATGGCAGCAAAGGCGAGTTGGAGTTTCAATCGAGCAATCGATGCATTGAGGGGACGAGTACTACCGTGACCGTATGACGAGGCTGGGCCCGTCGATGTTCGTGTGCAATAAACTACCGGTGGAACTGAAAGCAAGCACGATTCCCGGACTTGAGGCCAGCCCGCAATATTAAAGTCGATCGATGGATCGAATATGGGGGTCAAAAACGTCGATATGAGTACAAAGTGGCACCAATAAGTCCACCTGACCCCGAAGAGCCTCACAGTTCACAAAATCCCAATCCCCCCCCCTTTCCTTCCCCCCAAAGAATTGTCCTTTCAATCGCCTCATCGCGCAACGACATTCTCCATCTCAAGCAAAGCTGTAAACGCCTCAGTCTGCGCCAACGCTGCAGCACTATTATCCTCCCGATCAGGATGGCCGATAAGCGCACCACCCGCTGGAGGGGACCGTACCGGAAATCGCTGACAAGCGTCGACGCACCACGCGCCGGCGCCGAGGTTGAGCTTGGGAGGGACGTGTGCATGCACCCAGTCCCATTCGCGCGATACGGCTGCGCGGGCGTCGCCTGGGCTCGGGTAGGCGGCTTGCTTGTGCTCGCGGGAGAGGTAGGGTTGGAATGCTCGGGTTATTGCTAGCCATTCGGGGTCGTAACACAACACGACTCCATCCCTTGACCGTTCTCCACCCTCTCGCTCTTGCTCCTTCTCCTGCGTAGGGATATCGACGACCTAATGGTTATTGGACGGACAAAATAAGTTAGTTGATTGATTTTCGCTTCTCGGAGAGGGGGGGTGGACTTGCCTCGAGGAACTGACGGTTGGGAAGACATTTGTCTAATGCGAGAAACTTTGTTTCACGTGGTGGTGGCGGAGGAGGCTCGACCGCTTCGATCTCATCATCGAGAGTGATCTCGTCCGGATTTTGCGGTGCGGGTGGTGCGATCGACTCCGCAACCCTCGGGACCGTCGCGGCACCGCTTGGGGAATCAAAACGACTGTCCACCACGGCCGCGCCGTCGTCGATCGTGATCTCATCAGGGTTGTCTGCACGAGGTGGGGGACCCGACCTCGATGATGGTGATGTTGTTGTTGTTGTCTCAAGTACCGGATCGTGCCGCACACGGGCCTCGAATCGCGTATGTAAGTGCGCGGCAAACCACCACGTCGGTTGGAGGTTGCGCAGGAGACCCATCAGTGGCGGCGATCCAAGTTGTTTCGAGGTGATATCACCACGTAGGAACGGTTTGCGACGGAGTAGGCCATTAAGGTCCCCGTGCTGCTCGATACCGCACGGCCAGTCGTGAGATAGAAAGACATCTGGCGACGAGAGCTAGATACGTTATTCGCTTTCACTTGTACTTTTTTGTAGTTTTTCTTCTCACCCGTCGGTTGGGCGTTTTTACTCACCAATGATAAGCGGCGAACATTGTATTCACGGATATGATATATGCTCCTCATCGTCGAGTTATCGTAAGGCTGTCTTTCAAAGTGGCCTGCAGGGTCGTTATTGGGTCTTTTTTAAGAAAATGTGGTCTAAAAGTGGATACATCCGTCGAGGAATGTTGGCGCACCACGGTGAAAGTCATTTTTTTTGAAAATGCCCGATGCACCTGCGATACGAATACCATTCACTTGAACGCATCCAGCGTGACCAAGGAAGTAGATATTCGGGGCGAGCCAGCCTCCATGATAACTGTGGAAAGAAACTCAAGTCAATCTACCGCAGAGAGCACAGGAACGCGCCGGCCGATCATACAGTTCCCACAGATGGTTGGATGCTTCGTGGTTACCACCGATGACCACGGTCAAGACAGGTGCGGTGGCCTGGCCCATATAATACCTTTGAAGAAAATGAATTCCTGGCCGCTTCGCGACAAAAGAAGGCTCACTTGTGAAAGTCGCCCATGTGTTTGTACTTTTGGGGGACGGCCATTGATTGGAGGTCATGGCTATCGCGTGTGGCCTGGAAATCGCCACAGATCAGGAGGAGATCAAGTTTGAACTTCTTTTGGGACTCCAGCCTTTGAATGTGACTGTAAATCGCGTCAAGCTGCCCATGGCAGCAGCCTTCCACGGCAATCTAGGATGGAACCGATCAGTGTCAACGTGTAGCACATTGAATAGTGCTCTATCGAACCTTCATGGATGGCACAAGACAGACGTCAGGGTGAGAGACGAACTGAACCGAGCTGAGAAACGATTTCGGGAATTTCCGTCGCGAGTCGAATTGTAGACTAGAAGCGTGTTGGCTGTCAAAGATATGTCGCTAATCCGGAACCGAAACGTTTTCTTCTCAGACGATTTCCTTCATACCGGACCCCTGATTTTCCCGACAGACTTGATCCAATCAGCTGATTGCTCACACCATCACACCCGACCCCTCCGACTCCTCCTTTGCCGCCCAAGGAAGCACCAATCGAACGCCCCTTCTAGATCTTTTTTTCCCATCCCTCCGTTCTCTGGCTTCCTCATTTGCCTCCTGTGGAGCTCTCTGCATAAGACGTTTTTACGTCGTCGGGATAAACTACATCCCCCACACCCGTGACACTCTTTTCGTTCCGCGTGGTTTCCGCCTCTCGGAAGTTTTGGCCGAATAGCTTCACGAAGACCCCCGAAGGTACCGAAATGCATTGAATACCGTAACACGCGTAATTTCATTTTTTTCTTTTTCTTGGCGGTCGCCTTTTGTGTCTCGCTTGGAACGAATCGAACGTGGCGCACTTCTCACGTGTTCGGCCTAGTCTCTGCTGGATTCTGCTGGATTGGTGCACGAGAGTAACACCTGAACTTTGTTATACTGTACGTCAGCCGCCCACCATCTTTGGAAACGAAAAATAAACCTCCACTGCTCGGACAGTTTCATGTTCATGTACTGTACTTGAGTACAGTACAGAAATCAACCCTCGATCTAGGCCTCTTTTGGTTTCATGGTGTATTTTTTCCCTTTTGAGGTGGGCCCATATGGGCGCCGATGTGTACCCATCGGGTTCTTGTCCCCCATTCGTCGATCCCCGCCATTCTTTTTAAAGGCAATCACGTCCGATGCGTCGCACTTCAATGTAGTACCCATACCGTTCTGTAGGGCGCTTCCAAACCACCCACACGCTTTCTAAGGCATCGAGTTGCGGATTACTCGTGATGTGGGTCACAGTTCAATTGACGCTCGTCTAACTTTCTATGGACTTATAGCGTGTACTTTTCTCCTTATGTCTCCAACCGCAACGCAGTGAATCATCCGCGAGAACGCCCTAAACTATACATTATCAAACCCCTCAAACCCCCGCGATGGCCCTTCTACTGTACAAGGGGCTCTCAAAGGCGGCGCGTCTCATATAATTCAGTAACTTGTATACATGATTTACAGACATGACCCGCAGGATTCACCGTTTACTCACTCATATTGTAAGTCAGGTTGGCGCCCTCTTTACTGTAATTGCCTACTTGCCGCACGGCCCGCAACTCCAGACTCGCCCCTTCTATCTCGCCCCTTTTATCGCTTAGGTTCCTCCACCCTCTCCTCCGACGCCAAGATTGAAGATTTATGATGCACCGCCTTACAGCACGGAACCGTACTGTACGTACAGCGTACCCTGGGGAACAGAAAAGGGAGAAAAGGGGAAACAAGCCCAATCAATGAACCAACTTATTTCATAAGTCATGTACCGTACCGCAGGGATGAACTCCCCATTCAGGGACTAGTGGCGGTTGCAGTCTCAAGCTGCTTGCTGCTGCCAACAGAACTTCCACCCTATCCTATAAGGGAAATGGTAAATGCCCGGGTGTGGTTGCCACACGGAGTGCAACTCCCTACAGTTATTGACATGACACTGGCATTTCAGAGCTAAATATAGACGGATCCAAGCTGCGAGCGTGCCAGTGGTACCGTACTACGTGTTTGCTCTTTGGGAATTGCTCGTCCTTTCGCGCGCTGGCCACGAAGTTAAGCAGACAGAGAAGTCACAGACAGACAGTTAGCCCTTTCTTCTTCAGCGCTCAGATCTCGACCCACTACTAATAAGCGGCGTCCAAAATTACTGTAACACGCGCATTTGCACAGACGGTCTGTACGGTACAGTATCCAATCCAATCTTTGAGACGTTTCGTCGTTCACACGTCTTTCATTTGCAAGTTGCCACCCGCCATGGCACTTTTGGCATTTTGCCGCCCATCAAAACTATTGAATTGACCGGAACAACTTAATTACGCTCCCCTTCCCCACGAGAGCGATTGCGAACGCCGTGGTGTACGTACTGTATTGAGTACATACAGGAGGGATATACCGTACTTGGCATACACTGAGCGGCGCGGTACGGTACTGAAAGTCGCGCAATCCATATAGAAATCCAATTCAGTGGCATACGGCGACGGTATTGAAAAAAAAAATCTTCCTTGAACCTTGATCGATTGGTTTTTTTTTGTTCAGGATTATAATAAATCGCAATCGGATTGGAAACCCCGGGGGATCAATTCCTCACTGTAGTGATGCATCTGATATGGCGGCTGATACATACAGTCATGGTAAGTTAAGTTATAGTACGCTGTACGCCACATACTTGTACTATTGGTCGGATACACTGCTACGCGGTTTGTTACGGCACTGTCACCGATCCAATCACGAAAGCAAGGTCACTGTTCCTGGATGCTGTGCGTTCCAACGCAGTAAATGATGATGAGAACATATGTCAACCTCGAATGACATGCTTCTGTACCTTGGGTTGAAACGATCCTTTATTGTTACAACTGACTTTTAATGTACAACTGTTGGCACGGCGGTGCATTCGTCGTATATGTCAACAAACAACAAAATCTGCGGGAAGAGGAAGACAAGAAACATTGTGTGCGTGGAGGATGTGGGCGTGTACAACAATTATAATGATGAGAGAGAAATTGTACAACATTGAGATCAGCGTCCAAATGAGTGAAAGAAGCGATTGAGATGATTGCTACAAAAAGAGGTAGAAAGTGATGGATGAGGATTGTCGTGGGTCTCGACCTGGTGTGCGCACTAGGCCCGGCCAGATGCGCAGGTTCGGGAGACAAAGCATCGTGAAATGCGTGAGTGTGAGCGTATACTGCAAGCGTGATTAATGCGAAACTGTGCGGATTCCAGCGTGGAAAAAGTGTCATCAACACCAGCCTCGATCAAGAGGGGGGATGAAGGTCCAGCACGCGCACAGGGGAGGAGAACAATGTGGATGAGCCAAAATGATAACCAAAAAGAACCCAAAGAAACGTGACGTGGTGATGTTCGCGATAGATAAATAAGAGAAGCATTACTTGGCAACAGTCGTATTCCGCCTCCAAGGCAACCTACCCTTCAATCCCAATCCCAAAAATCCTGACGATGGGGGCACGACGTCGTTGCTCAGAGGCTGCGCATCGCGCATCATCATCATTTCCGACGTGGGCATTGGCACAGGTATGGGTACTGGCACGGGGGGCGCTGGCAAGCCGCGCGTTACGCGACCGGCGTTCTGCTGTAAAGGTGACGCTGGGTAGTCTATACCGGCTGGTAGAGGCGCAGCCTCATATGCGTAGGCGTGCTTGGGAACAGAACTGTGCGAGCGAGCGTGGCGACGAGAACGGAATTCTTGACCGGCCTTCGTTACCATTGCTGATGGTGGTGCACCTGCAAAGTTGGGCGCGAGACCAGCGAGCTCAGGCAAAGGGGGCAGTGGCTGTTGTTGTTCCTCCTGCGGTATCGGCGGCTTTGGCTTTGACTTATTGCGGGAGAAAAAGGAGTCCAAGATTGGTATTGGCAAACTGCGCTCTGCATGTTCGGGGCTTAGAAGGTCCAATCGGCGCTGCGCCTCGTTACCAGAGGAAGGTGGGGAGTAGCCGGGTGACTACAAGGCAATGCATGATGAAAACCCGGAGAGGGGGAGACGGGTTAAGTTTGGTTAAAGAGTTGAGGAAGGGGATGCACGCACGGGAGGCTGGACAGAGATACCGATGCTCGATTGCGTATACGAGCGCTGTGGTCGATTTGATTTCGCAGTCACGTGCACGGGTGCGTCCTCATCGTATTCGTCTTGCACTTGTGCCCGCGGCGGCGGGGGCTGTTGTTGCGTGTACGGCGGCTGTGATGGTACTGCGGGTTGAGCAGGAGCCTGGCTCAACGGCGCAGGAAAGACGATATTTCGGGGGCGAGGTGGACCACGAGGGGGTCGCATCTGTAAGCAGCGATCAGGAACTGGCACCCGGAGACAAACAGAAACTTACTGCGACCTGCGGTTGCCTGCGCTGCAAAGGCGGATCCGGGGCAATCGGTTGGCGGGGTATACGTTCCGTTGGAGGGTCGACATACTCTAGCTCATCTTCCTCGGCGGGAGGTGGTCCGATGTTGGACGGCTGACCGACGGGTGCGAGGAGATCAAACTCGGACAAATGTGTCGAAGCGCGCGAGTTATTGGTGGTGATCTGCTGCGGGGGTATGAAGGCAGGTTCAATGCTGACAGGAGCAAGGTCTGGAGGCGGTGGTGTAGGAAGCGATGGTTGAGCCGTGGTATTGTTACGGGCTCTGGGGTTGACAGGCGGACCCAGGTCTGGAGGCGGAGGAGTGGCTGCATACATAAGGTCACGACTCCGGGACGCTCTTGGATTTGGCACAACGGGTCCGAGATCCGGAGGGGGCGGAGTACCGTAAGCGTATTCAGGGCTGCGCCTGTTGCGGGGACCTAGAGAAGGAGAAAGGATTGGCGGAGGAGGAACGACTGCGGGACTGCCTTCTTCTGGAGTTGGGGCGATGGCGAAAGGGCCGTCAGGGCGAACGGACTCTATGAGCTCATGAGGCGGGGGTAGGTAGATGGAGAGACGACCGTCGCCGGCGGTGTCTTGGGCGCGTGGTATCCAGTTATCGGGTGGGATCCGAACCGATGGATGACGTACAGGGCTGAGGCTCGGCGATGGATGCAATGGCAGCCCTATGGGTGAAGCGGAGGCGGGGATGGGGATGGGCTGGATGATCGAAGGCGTTGAGTCGTCATGAGGCGTGTATGGGCGGGAACGTGCCGGCTCAGGTGCGGGGGTCTCCAGACGGGGGCGTGACTGGGATCGTGATCGTGAACGTTGGGGCGGTGAGGGTGAAAGGGAAGGTGAAGGGGTGTCATATGACCGTTCGCCTGGTGTGCGATTGCGCGGCTGTTCTGGACTGAGACTATGAAGCAAAGAGCGGTTTTAGTATGTGAAGGTATAGAAGTGACAGGACGTACCTAGGTGGGCCACGACGGTATAGGTACATCTGGGAATGAGCGCTCCGATGGGCTCTGCTGTGGGGATTCAGGAATGACTTGGGTGAAATGAACGTCTGCGGGTCGACGCGGTCTAGAAGAAGGAAGCCGATTGTGCTCCTCTTGACGGCGTCGGGATCTGGGTTGGTTGTTCTCGGCCTCTCTGCGGCCAAGGAGGATACCTTGGCGGAAGACCCTCGTTGAAACCTTGCTGCTTGCCTTGTTCCCGGGCGGCCCCGACGGCACGCTCTTCCTGGAGTTTGCGTGCCACGCTGCGGGCGCGTGCGGCGTCCTGCTCTGCATCATGGCGGCGTGCTTCAAGACCATCGAGGTACTCCTGGGCACGATTAATTTCGCGCTGTGCCTGTTCCAGCTGCATCTTGTACAAGGCTAGCTCTGTACGAGCGGCGGCGGCATCTGCATCTGACTGGGCACGGGCATCCACGGCTGCGCGCGCGCGGACGAGGCATTCTGTGGCGCGGCGTTCGGCGTCTGAGGCACGATGGGACTGCTCATCTAGCTTTGCGAGGGTGAGCTTGAGGAGCTGGTGCAACTGCTGGGAGTCACGCTCCTTTCTAGCGAGGACGTGAGCGAGCATGCGGGGAGAGAGACGGGAGTGAACGTTATCGTCGTCATCAGACTGAGAGGACATGAGGGTAAGGGTAAGAGGGAGATACGGCGATATGCGATACGTAAGCAGGCAGGGTTATGCCCATCCGTGGTCAACTCGTTATCTCTCCCCTCACTCATGTCCCACGGGTCCTATTCTTCTTATTCCCAGTCCGTCATGACCGAAGACGAGGAGGACTGGGAAGATTACTGCAAGGGAGGCTACCATCCCGTTCAAATAGGCGACGCATTTTCAGATGGTCGCTACACCGTCGTCCGCAAACTAGGCTGGGGCCACTTCTCCACAGTCTGGATGGCAAAGGATGCAAAGTATAGCCTTCCGTTATCTCTCTCCCCTTTCCCATCTCATCCCCTCCTCCAGATTAAACCGTCATGTAGCCCTCAAGATCGTAAAATCAGCAACCCGTTATACAGAGACCGCCCTCGATGAGATCAAGCTCCTCCAACGCCTCATTACCGCCGCTCCCTCCTCTGCCACCGCCTCTCCCTCCCCCCCCTCTCAAACCCACCCTGGTCGTTCCCATGTCATCTCATTCCTGGACCACTTTCGCCACAAAGGTCCCCATGGTACCCATGTCTGCATGGTTTTCGAAGTCCTCGGAGAAAACCTTCTCGGCTTGATCAAGCGGCATCAACGAAAGGGCGTCCCCCAGCACCTTGTTCGCCAAATTGCTAAACAAATCCTCCTTGGACTTGATTATATGCACCGTTGTTGTGGGGTCATTCACACCGGTGCGCACCCCCCCAACCTCCACGTCCTCGGCTGAGTACAGAGCCCTCGCTCGATCTACCCAGATCTCAAACCAGAGAATGTGCTCATATGCATCGACAATGTCGAGTCTATCATCCAGAATGAGCTCGCCTCTGCTTCCGCCAACGGAACTCCCCCTACCAAGCTTGTCGGCGTGCCCCCCTCCCGCGGTCGTGGCGGCAATCAGACTCCACGCCCAGATTCCGTTTGTATCACTGGCTCACAACCCCTGCCTTCCCCCTCTTCCTCCCATGGCGTCTCACCTATGCTCGACCGCTGGGCCTTTGGTATGAGTAAGATCGATGGCGTGGCCAGTACTGCTCCTAGTGGGCCTGGCTCCTTTACCAGTCCCCCGGGCGGCGCTGAACGGGACAGCAGCGTAGACGCCAAACAAGTACACGCCGTCGAGATGGACCAGGCATCCGAGCGCATCGCCCAGCTCCTCCGAGAACCCGGCCTTGACGAGAGCAATTCCCACCAGACCGCAAACGTGCCATCCGGCCCCTCCCTCCTCTCCCAACAGGCTCCACCTCACGGCCGCCCCATCGGCGCCCAACGGATATCCGCTGACGGCAGCGACGACGGATTTAGTCCGTCTTCTGGCGCTGGTTCTTCCATGGCACTCGATCCGCAGTCGGGCGGCCTCGAGGCCCTGGACCGGATCACGGTAAAAATCGCGGATCTTGGCAATGGTGAGCGCCCGTCTCCCCGTCCTCCCTTTATTGTTTTCCCTCTTTGCGTGCTCACCATCTCCGTGGTGGATGCTTCAAGCGACCTGGGTGAACCACCATTTTACGGATGACATCCAAACGCGGCAGTATCGTTGCCCAGAGGTGTTGCTTGGCGCACGATGGGGTCCAAGTGCGGACATTTGGAGTGTCGCATGTGTTGTACGCTCCATCGATTTGGTGACTCGCCGGGGTCTCGCATTTGTTGATTATCGTATTTGTCTTGCCAGTTATTTGAACTCCTCGCTGGCGGGGATTACCTCTTCGACCCACAGGCGGGGTCGCGGTATAGCAAGGATGAGGATCACATCGCGCAGATCATCGAGCTTGTCGGCGAGTTCCCACAATCCCTCGCATTTTCGGGAAAATACAGCTCACGGTTCTTCAACCGCAAAGGTAAAGTAAACCCATTTCTACTACTCCCTTTCTTGTTTTTGAAACGTGCACGTGCTCACAAAACACTCCTTTGGAAGGCGAGTTGAGGCATATTAACAAGCTCCGCTATTGGCCCCTCGAAGACGTGCTCCACGATAAGTACGAGCTCACGCGTGAGATTGCCCAAACGATCGCATCGTTCCTGAGCCCGATGCTACGTCTGAACCCGGAGAAACGCGCGGGTGCCGGCGAACTCGTCCATCACCGATGGCTAGACGAGACCGTGGTCCAGGGCGAAATAGACGTCATACGGCGTGCGGAAGAAGAAGAAGCTCGTCGTCGCCAGCCATCATCGTCCTCTTCGTTAACGGGGTCTGGCCTGTCGCATTTGGGCGCTGTCTCTGACGTCGATGCGCTCAAACCGGTCGATGATGATTCGCATACGACTGATGATGAGCGGCCGTCCGGTGCTAGTGGGACGAGTGGTGGTGGTGCGAGCGGGACGAGTGGTGTGAACGCACCGCCAACGCTTCAGATGCCGCGACCGGCGTCCGCAACCGCTAAAGAGAATTTGAAGCAGGCTCTTGCGAAGCAGCAGCAGCAGCAGGCCGCGTCGACGTCGACTTCAGCGTCGGGGTCCCAGAGTCGGAAACGTAGCTAGATGCCCATTTGGGCCCGGGTGTTTTCTTTCTTATCTTTTTGTTCTCAAACATACCTCTTGCGCTATTCTGTTTTTCATTTCATGGCCCTCGTGTGTGAAGGCTGGCAGAGAAGCAGACAGGCAGATATTCGAAAAACGATTGGGGGCGTTGGTCGTTGTGATAGACCCTATGAAGGGCTATATTCTATTTGACCAATGCCTTGATTCAGCCTTCTGGTTGTTCTCCTCTCATTACATCTGGTGCACAGCGGTATGGCATTGTCTTATCGATTATCGATTATCGGCTATCAACTTCTCACCCACTCCGCCACGCCACACATTAATATTGTTGTTGCACGTCGCCGTCGCTCTCTTTTTTTGGAGAAAGTGTGTCTGAAGTACCAACACCAACACTAGGCGTTTATCAATTATCGACCACGATGGCACCAGCGGGTCCGCGACCACAACACTTTGTACACCCTCGCCACCAACTCACAACACTCCTTTAATAATATAGTAGTGCTCTGAGTCGGTGGCGGGGTTGCTGTCCTGTGCCTTGCAACCGAGCTTTTATTCTTTTGTGCAGTGACCTTTCATTTGGTTGCTCGCACGGGCCTTACCACAAACTAAGCTCAAGCCGTCTACGCGTCCACTGGCTGCTTTACCATTGACACACGCGACATCTACATTCCTTTCACCTCGTTCCCTCTCGCTTGGCTGAGCTTTGCGACTCCTGCCCTCGGTTTAACCTCTGTTCCCCTGGTAAGCGATTCATGATGACATTGCAGTTCCGTTTCGCAACTACTTGCCACCCAACTTACCACAATTACTAGGGCGTACTCCAGACCTCGGACGGAAAGTTTGCCCCAGTTGATCAGATATGTCTGCCTCGACCCGATCGCTCCCCACGCTTTTTTATTGTCTTGGATTAGGCGGGTAATGTGGCAGTGCCAGAGACCTGGACGAGCAAGGCGCCCGGTAAACTCGGTGGTATCGTCGCATTGACATCGTCCTCCTCATCTTCCACTGACATTGACAGGGCCTTGCTTTACGACCTGTCTGCGTCTGCGTCGAGTACCGCCACCGACCCACACTTTTCCGCTTTGTTTGCTGGGGACTTACTATTTCTTTCCGTATAAAACGTACTGATAGTGTGACGTCTTTCTGTGGTTTTAGCCACAATGCGATCGCACCCACTTCCCCTTCGAGCATCCACTGTTAATACAGCATATATAAGCTTTCTTTCAAGTTTCTCCCTTACCCATCCACATCTCCACATTTCTGGTGGCATGCGAACATTAGTTGCTTGGCACAAATCACAATCAGCCCTCACAAATTTTGGGGCCTCCCTCATCGTAAGAAGCGGCTCCCTTCTCCTCTTCCCACCAACTTCTCTTTTCCTTGCCTGGTTTTTAAGAGCTGACACCTACCCATTCTTGTGCTCCAATTAGCGTGTCGCTTTCGTCTTCCTCGTCTTCTTCCCGCATCACGTCGAGCGCATCGTTCTCCTAACATTAGAAACTCTCGCGCTATTCACCCTCCCACTTTGCCTCCTCGCCTACCGGAGCCACGCACACGCACAAATGCAGACAAAACGGCCCACAGGCTCTGACCCCTCCTTCGCCCCAATACCATTCCCACCTCTACCCCCATTCTCCGACCGACCTCCCGTCTTCACTCCACCCGCGTTGATCGTACCAGAAAAGAAGAGCGAAAATGACTGCGCGTTCATCAGCTGCGCACCAGCTAGCTCTTACACCTACGTCCCCACTATCCCGCGCGTCCCCGTCTTTCGCTCCCGGTTCATCATGCCTGCCCCTGCACCCCTACCACCACCGCCATCCCCACCACCGCTGCCTCCGGTTGCGGCAGGTGCCGACTACATCGGCCCACTACATCCTGTCCTCACTGATGGCAAGCACCGATTCCGCGTGGAAGGACTCATCGCGATGGGCGGATACGGACGCGTGGCGCTCGCTAGCGTCGAGGGCGTCGCTACTCCCAGTTCGAAAGTGGCGATCAAAGTTTATTGCAAGGATAAGTTGATCGTAAATCGCATGTTGCTCGAAACATACGACGTTGAGCGCGCGATCATGCTCGAGAACGCAATTCATGATTGTCAGTGGCTCGTGAAGTTGAGGGGTACATTTGGTGATCTTTGGAACAGATATCTGGTTATGGTGCGCATTGTTTCTTGTGCGACGTCTCAATAACTCATTTCTGTCTTTGTTGTCGATTTACTGTATAGGATTATTATCCAAACTCGCTTTCGGGCATCATTTTCGATCCTGAAATCACTCCATTGCCAAGATATATTGTGCGTCATTGGGTTGAAGAGCTCGTGCGTTTCTCCCTTCCCATTAAGTCATGCAGATCAAGAATCTCATGTACACACACATTCATTCTACCCTAACAGACCCTAGGCATGTACGAGCTTTACAATCGGGGCGTCGTCCACTGCGACTTGAAGCCGGGAAATATCCTCGTCTCACCTAAGGGCCATCTCGCAATTGCTGACTTTGGCATATCCTTGACTTCCGATGAGATCTTGGACGCTGACAGACATTTCGATGAATGCGAGTTCATTTCCTACGGCGGGACGTACCCGTACCAGGCCCCCGAGTTGCTCATCTCTCACCATGCGACGTCCTTTACGTGTGCGGTCGATATGTGGTCGTTCGGTGTTATCATCTTCGAGATGTACACCAACAGAGTGCGCCTGCTACTTGTTACCCGCAAGCTCGATGCTGAAACACCAGCTATTTTAGCGACTCTTCTCTACCGATGCCCTTGATGTTAGGAATGAGGTTTGGGCCTGGGATATACCGGCCATGGTCCGCAGGGAGATTGATGATGAACTCGCACGGGACCTCGTGATTGAGGTATGTGGGAGCTCTCTACATTTATGGATGGTAGCAACTCACCGCACACTCTTTCTCCTTCGTTTTTTAGTTGCTCGAGGTCGAGCCAGAAAAACGTTTAAAGATGAGGGATGTAGGAGAACACCCGTACTTTCAAAATACGTAAGTTCACGCACGATTCACTGCATTGTCCACTACGACGGGAGCCTCATGAATCGATATTTTTTCTAGGGATTGGAGAAAGGTCGCGAACAAGTCGATCTCGAGTGAGTGGCTGACGTTAATATTTCATCCTCCACGTCACTTATTTACTGCATAAAGTCGACTTTTACCACGCCGAGCTCAGCTCTTGCTCTTGGAGAGACTCGCTCAGGTTTGAAAAGCCCGTTACACCGGACAGCTTAATTTTTGGGTCTTCGTAACTTACAAAGCTTCCTTAATGAATATCTCCCCTTTTTTCTGTTCATAGAATAATTCCATCATGAACCTCATTGCACCAGCTCTCTGTTTAATTGCATAAGCATCCTTTCATCCTTTTTTTCGTTTTTTTTTTGTTGTTGCTGGACGTATCAAGGATTTCTGTACATATTTATATATCTAATCTCGATCTCATCGTCAATCGCCGTGCATCCATCTATCCACATTTTGTCTTACCTCCCATTGTGCATTTTCCCATTTTACCGATCTCCATCTTCTCCTTAAATATAGGCATGCCATGCTCCTTTGAGCCATAGTAGGGCTTATCGATAGGGCTTATCGATCACTGTGCCATCGTGCTATGTGAGGGAAGCATGACTCTCCACCTCCCGAGGGATGACTGATTGCTATTAATTTCTGGTTCAAACAGGCGCTCGTTTTTGGTTTTCATGCGGTTTCGTTTCATGTGCACGGAGCAGAGTAAGCTACAGAATGTGCCAACTCTACGTTCGTATATGTAATTGAAGTCCCGATTCTCACGCCGTTCTGTAAAGTTATCATCGAGCCGGTGTTTAAGTTTCTATCCAAGTTGTTCATTTGAAACCCGGGACTACAGCTGTCTGTTATCTTAACGGCACGAATTTGACTTTGACTTTGAGCTGCTCTTCTGTGTCCCCATCGTGTGTCACGGTCCGATGAAAACTTCACTTTACTGTAATTGCCGATGGTACACTGGCATGCATCATGATCCACATCGATCGCCGTCAAGCCAAAAAAATGAGACATGAAGCTCGGAGCCCAATCCGACTTATTCAAATTACTCCCTGTCCCTCGTATGTTTCACGTTTAAAATAGGAATACAGTGCATGGCACGGATGGGCAAATTACCGACCTTATCGCCATTTGGCCGCACTGTAGTGACTTGGACCAAGCGCACGTTCCATTCCTCTGGCACGCCTTTGGCACAAGTAAGCAATATTTTTAATGGATAGATTGGCGCCAGTGAATGATCACTCTTCTGTGGCTTTGAGGCAATATGTTTATACAGATTCAAGTTGGATTTCTTACGCCGTCAAATTGACCGCCGTTGGGGTGTAAACATATTCTTTCTCCCGGCAGGCGACTCGGGCTGTGCGGGGAAGGTGTGGGACACCGCCTCGTGTCGGATTAACACTGAGCGTCTCGTCTCCTACGGTCCCTCCAACATGGATTCAGCAGAGTACAACACGGTACGTGCCAGCCGTATGCCCAAATTTCAGGCAAGATTCACCAGGATGTGCACAGGACGTCAACGGCAACCCGGATAAAAGCCGAAAAAATCGATTTCGAAGCAATAGCATCGCCCCCAGGGACGAGTCAGCAGACCATGCGTTTGATTACAGTATCGCCGACAGGAATCTGTCGCCCCCAGCCTTCTTACTGTAGCGCCACCAGACCGAGGGCGAGGCGATGGGTGCCACATGGAAGTTCTCAGGAATCGGAATTAACTCCGCGAACGTGCTTCACTATGGACGCGGGATACGAGAAGTTATACGCGCACCCGTCGCGGTGCTGTCTACTCTGAGTGCACGACCCAAATGTGCGAGTTGGTTGCGCAAGGTAGGGCGAGGGTCCTCGTTAGCCCGCAAGACATCTCGAGGATTACGGTTGAGAAGAGGAACAGGGTGTATGTGCGGGAGGTATCTGACCTGGACCTACTATTGAACAAGATAACCCGAGGATTAACACACTAGTGCTCACATCTATGTTGTGAGCACACAGAGAGGTTGGGTTCTCTCACCATCGAGCTGGTGGGGGGTGGTAGGTGGACGAGGAAAAGCTCTGGCGATAACTCAACAGCTGACAATCTACATCACGTGACGTCAACACGGATAGCTGCGACTTGCATCTAGTAACTTAGTCCTACTGTAGTCCTTGCTGGCAATTGCGCCCAACTATCACCGCCCAGATATAGAGCAACTCCTATCATCTATCTGTGGCGTACCCCTCGTGCCCGCAATCACATATGATGGACGCGCGCAGGTAGGGCAACACGAGGGTCCGTCGAGGGACTCGGAAGTTGTCTGCGGCGGGCGGCGGCGGCACTAACAGGTACGGTATACCTGATCGATCTACCACCTGGCAACCCTTCCACCGCCGTCGTAAACCTCCGAAGAGCTTTTGTAGGATGGACTACCAGTGGACGATTATGCGGTTACGCATTCAGGCCTCAGGGCAAGATACAACAATTGTATGATCTGGCCAACCTGTTGGCTATGCTATGCCAGTGCGTCCTATGTTGTTTTCAAATCGGAGACGACCGCCGCTCTACATTCACCTGATTGTAGGGGCGCACGATAAGAGGGGGTGCATGTTGTGCCTGTACGTAAGACAGAAGATGGTTTGAAATCATCTCATTTGTCAAAACGGAATTCGTGAGTAGTAATGAGTGCCAGGTTGAGGGGAGGGGTGAGTTGTGCCAGTGCCAGTGTGCTGTGACGACAGACAAAGAGCAGTACGGCCATGATGCACTGGTACCGGCATTGTAACGAGTCAGGCATGTCGGGACTTGAACGCGTTGACGTTGAGAAACGTAAAAGGGAGGCGAGGCCACCTTTGGCACCGTGATACATGTTAGTGTGTATGGATGGGGGTGTTCATGAGTATGATTGATAATGCGGCAGGTACGGTGATAGGCTATTGAGTCACAAAATATGAAGCATCCGAGTGTAGGGGTTGAACTATGCAGATACTTCCGCGAACGATATAATCAGTGGCCGGTGGGCCTGTGTTGGCCTGGGAGTGTGTTCCCCTCGGTAACCAAAAATTTCACTCTGGCCAGCATGTATAATCGCCGGGTTTTCAGCGGTGTCCCATCAAGTGTCCTATATTGCCAGGTTGTATTGCGACCCTGATCCAACGTGTATTACAGTAAGGGAAACGGCGGCGACCTCGCATTATTGTGAAAGCATGGCAGACTAATCATGAAGTTTTCGCCAGGATTTTTGCGCCTTACCAGATGCGTTAGGCCATTCGAGTCGCTACACCGAGATGACTCGGATGCGCACCGTCATGCGATCTCTTTGTATAATAACCCCCTCCAGTGAGAGGGGAGAGCTTTGTTGGTCTGGGACGCGACGCTCAAGGGAAATCATCCCAGTGGACTCGATGTGGGATGTGGGAGCTGTCAACGAGGCATTCATGCGCGCCTTCAAGTTTGCATTAGGCAGATCAGAGGCGCCTTTGGCGCTATCCCCCTATTCGATCAAACAGTTGAGCAAGTCTTGTGTTTACCTGCCAGTGGCGAGGTAGACTGCGGTATCAAATTCGGTGTCGAGGACGTTGACGGACAGAAGGGTCGCTTCGGATACTCTCTGAGTACTATACAGTATATATCTAAACAGAACTCGGAATAGAATTGGCTTCATTTTATTTTCATTTCCAATCAAAACGCCGTTTCACGTTCGAATTCAGTTTCATCCGGACGTTAGCCGTGCGTTATGACATGTTTTTCACTCTGCATGCTAGGGACCAGCCGCTGGCCGTTGACACGTTGACCACGCAGACCGCTGGCACCCCACCTTCCCGCATACGCGTGCCCCTCTCCTCAACTGCAGCCGTTCTAAAAAATCCTCTTTTGCCCTCCTACCCTTATTCCTGCTTTCCGCGAGTCTAGCCGTTTTTAAGCCCTGTGCAGCGCCTGTTTGGACACCGGTTGCAAATCGAACAGTCGACCTGGGGGAGGGGGGGAGCAGCAAAACCCTAGACGCCACACTAGTACCCACAATAGCGTCCAACCAATATGGCCGGGCTAACCACTGTGTAGAGAAGTTCTAGAGGTGAGTGTGCACCTGCTCTCGAGAGTCAGGACGCTGTACATCTAGTATTAGCTGTCACCCTGCCAAATTCAACACGCTTCCCAATGACCATGTATCCGCCCCTCGAACCGAAATAGACTCATTCCACCACCGTGGAAGGCCGCTGCCTACAGTACTCGAGAATATGACTTTTCGATCACCCCCCACGATCTCATGCACGTTGCTCCTTTCCCTGATTATTAGAGACCTATCACAAGACTTCCACTTACTCCTCTACAAAACAAAATACAGTGCCAATTTGATGATTCGGTGCCAATGGACCGTGAGTTGAATAGGTCTCGATCTGTCACATTACGATAAATGACTACAACTTCGAGGTCATTATTATAACGGCGCGGATAAGGTTTACGCCTGATGGTAAACGGTTTTACCCGTTTTGCCCGACCACTACAGTTGTATTACTTCCCACTGAGATGGTGTCTGGATTCCGAGTCGATGCTGCCAACTGTATCTGCCGAAATGAGAAGAGTGAGAAAAACCGGAACCTCCTCTAGTGGAGCGGTGCAGGGATTCCCCACCAGAAAGCTTCAACGTCGCGTAGACTCGGAATTTTGTAAGATCCTGGCGGCTGTGAGCTGCGCCAGCCTAAGATTTACGCAACCTATCAATTAGGCTCAAGCTTGAGTCACCTCTCTGAGGTGCCATACCGCACTGTGTGGTTTCTGGCACGACGAGAACTCAAGAAGTAGAACCCCAGTACCTCCTGCCACCGGCATATGGAGTTCTTTCGCCAGTTGGGTCCTCTCTGTTCTGAAAAGAATTCCGTGTGCATAGCGCAGCATGTATGTGGCACAGAGAAGAAGCGTTTGCCCCAGGTACACCAACTGAACGTGTGTAGGGCTCTCGGGGATAGATGAATGCGACGGCTTTTGGGATCAATGTGGTGGGAGACAAGTGCTGGTAGGTAGATTTTGCCTGGTCTTCTGGTTCCCGCACTTTCCCTTCCACAGTAGCCCTGACGCACATCTGTGACACCTGGTAGATTGGGTGGGCGTCCTTCGGGTCATAGTACCGTAATCAAATTATCCGTCTTTGGCGACGTATGATACATCAGGCCTCAGGGTAAATCGTTTCAGCCTAACGCCCCCAAGAGTTTCCCCATCGGCTCACAAGTCTGGCACAGACGTGCACTCTCTATAAGCTTCGGCCTCACGACGGAGGACAAATAATTGCCTCGAGGCTGTCTTGAGAATCGTTCCCAGAAAACAAGGAGTGCCACTTGGGAAATGAAAACTCGCCGTTTCATAGATTCATATCGCCGGAGAAGCAAGTGTTGCCGTGTGTGCGTGCGCCGTGCACAAGCTGACGACCACTCTCCCCGATCGGCAACCACATACCCTCTTCCCCCGATGACTCTCCTGCCCTGCAGCCGTCCTCAAAATTCTCTTCTTTCCTCCTGCTCCTCTGCTAGCTTGCTCTAGCTGAAAGAACGTTCCGACTTCGAAAGGGTACAGTGCCGCACCATCCAATACGACCACCCACGGAAGAGGTGCATTTACACCCTGGACAACGTCTCATTCAAGTCGGAGCATACTCGTACAGCCCGAGGGTCGGACGGTTACTGCCGCTAACGGCAATGCCCCGCCAGTGGAGTCACAGTAGTAGCACGAGGATTTTAGGTGACTAGCCGCTGGCCCGCTGACGGCGCTGAGCACTAGTACTGTCTATACGATATTTTTCTTCCCCCTAGAATCGCATACATGTCACCTACCGCGCATCCTGCACACAATACTTGCAACGCTCAAAGGGACGTGTAGGCGACATCGACACACCCTTTGCCCCCCACCAAGACAAAACTCACAGCACAATCGACCGTTCCTATGTATTTGATACGTGCCCCATGTATCATTATCTGCACATATATAAGCCCTCGTATCTAGTATGTTCTCCAAATGCTTCCTGTGTGAGACGTAACCCTTGGACAAGTCCTACTACAGTTACTCTGAACTGCCGAGGATTCCGAGTAAAACCTCTATCTGCACAAAGCACTCGTCAAACATGCCGGCGGTCTCGCTCCATTGATCGACTCAATTTACTATCCAGGCTGACGCTTGAGTTGTGAGGCAAAGCAGACGGGCACGATGATACGTTCCTTCTACCCAGAACTCCATTTCGCTCTCCAAACATTAATTGAATACGCAGACCACGAGCGCATGAGCGAGAGCCAACTTGAACGGAAGCAAGTCTCGATTGCCGTTATAATAAATACTGTTCCTGTTCTATGTAATGGCACAGCTGTGCTCGAGTGTATTGGGCTACAGAATTCTACTCGTGTCAGTTGGATGACACGATGCCTGCACTGCACTTAGGCTTACAACTTGAGCTAGCAGTTGCTCAGCTAGTCCGAGTGCGAGAGATATGCATTCTTCCAACTTGAATGCAGCAGCATGCCAGACGCTGTACCTCAATGAAGAAATAACATAAGTCGTTGGGCAGGAATTCCAGATGACAGCATGCGTTGGTGCTGACGACAGCGGCGGTGCCACTGGCACTGGCATGCTCCCAGAAGCCCACCAATCGGACTTCGGTGTCAAATAAGGTTTAGTCGAAATTTTGAGGAGCCCAGGTACTCCAGGGAATTGCAGTGGCGCGACGCAAACTCTGAGCTCCACTCTTTCAACTGTCATTTCTTCAAAGAGTACGACTCTGGTGGTAAAAATCAGTCAACTTCGGTTCCTCTCAGCTTCGGCTTCGGGCGACTCACTCATTTAATCTGACTCCACAATTACCAAATACTCTATGTTGCGGCCCGACGCTAGCTGGCACTGGCACCGTGACGCATCGGCACTTACGCTTGATCGCTCTGGCACTTGCACTTGATCTTGGAACCACTGGCACTTGCGCCCCGTACCGATAATCCGACATCCAGGACCATTCCAAATGAGGCGCTACTGTGCGATGGTTTCCTAATTTTCAGGGTAGACGCCTCGAAGCTGAGCTGGACTCTGAAGTTATAAGAAAGCAAGATGTCGGCTTATACCAGAATCCATCACCCTTCTCAATCTGTAAAACACAATGGGAGTGCAGAGCTATCCCGTTGCAACATACCGAGGTATGTTTATTCATCATCTTTTCCTCGACGCCTTGCATACTAATCAGACCGTTTCCCGCCGAGAGGTAATCCCAGAAACTCCAAGGCAAGAGGGGACCGTGACCACCATTCTGACACGTCCACTGAGAGCCCAAAACGTCGGCATGCACATGCACGGACAGCAATCGGGCCGCCCGGGTCGATAGAGGGTTGGGTCCCTAAACAAACAGCACGATCAGGGAAAGGGCACACTGGCAGCTCCCACTCTGAGGCCTCTTCTGACCCTGTACAAGCCACATCCACCTCGCCCTACACTGAGGAAGCTGGCGGCAACCAGCAAAAGTCGCGATCCCCTGTGTCTAATAAAGTGGCCTTCGTGCAAAAAAACAGGTAAAGCGCCAGAAAATTCCATTCTGAAACACACGAACTGAGTCTTTCCAGTGCGAACTTGAACAACGGGATGAAATGCAAAAATTCTGACATTACCTCATCTGGTCGGCACCAACCCGGATTTCCCGCCAGAAATTGTTTACATTACTGGGGCCAGCTTCGAGATATCTACCTATCTTTTGTTGTTAGAGTCGCATCTGACAGCGCCAATGTCGTTGAGGATTATTAAGTACAATTTAGACGTTAGGTTTTTTAAAGCCCCGCAAAGTGAACTGGCAGGTCACATGCACACCTGCGGCACCTTCCTCAATTGATGACCATTCCGGACCTGCCGGTGGGCGGACTTCCTGCGGGTAAGTCGCGTTCCTTCTGATAGATATCGTCGCGTTGAACCAGTTTTATTTCTCTTATTAGACCATTCTACCCCGTTGACTGAGAGCGCTAAGCATGATCGTGTTCGGGCAAAAGATTCGGGCACTGGTATGGTATGGACAAGCGTCCATGCCGTCTCGGATAGTTCCGCGCTGTTCCTGGACGTCCTGAACTATGACCAGAGAAAGCCTGTGCAGCTCCTGTCTCTACCGTCATTCTCCAGTTACTCGACGTTCAAGTCTCCATATAATAATGGGACGGTAAAATACTGTAATGGTGGACGTGTACCCATCACGCGTCACGTGTCGGACACGTGAACTTCAGTTGAATCTGGAATCCAGGATCGTCTCTTCCCGCAGGAGGATGAAAACGCAAGCACCGAACAACTTAGACATAGTCTCGTATAATTGGTACCAACCTGGAACTTCTGCCGAGGACTCTCCATCTTATGTTAGTTACGGGAATGCCCGTGCCACAATACTTCGGTCTCTCGTCAGTGCCACACTTTTCCATGCATCAAGTAATTCAAGCCGCAACCTAACAGTGCCAATAGGCCCAATACCGACATGCGCCTTATAAAAAGCACCGCGTCTCTTTCGAAGGTCCAGAACCGCGACTCTAGTACATCACGTTCAACTCCACAATAATGGCTCCACCATATCCACCCGTCGGGGTACCTCTCGATTGTAAGTTGCGTGCCCCCTCCTGATACGTTGGGTATGGTCGCGTTGAGTCCGCACTACGTCTCGTTAGACCAGAGTTGTTGCGCACAGAGGGTAAAAAACAGAGAAGAGGAACGCGCTCGTGACGAGACGTCGACGGCCGACGCGACAGACAATCCGACGACCGACGCGACAGATAATTCGACGACCGACGCGACGCCCAATGCGACCACGGGTGTCCAGAAGCACCAGGCCGCGACAACCTCGGCGACACATCTACCCCGTCAGGGGGGTCACATCTTTTCAGGCCCGCCGGGCCCTTTGCCCAGTGTTTATGGTACCATTCTCAGCGGTGGTCGCATCTGAACATATGGCAGTCCGCATCATGACTACCTAGAACAATAGACAGCCCCCCACTGGCATTTGAGTACGTGCGGCTGTGGTTGTTCCCTAAAGTTTCGGTTTTTTTTTTTTTTTTTTTTTTGACTGTGGAACTTGGGCAGCTCGCATCTCAAAATGCTGTACTACGGTCCCTAGGTTGGCGTGTGTTATACTTCGTTCCTTTCAAGTTGTAGGACAGTAGGAGAAACAGCGGCGCCACAATGCATGCAGGAAACGAGTGGGATTTGGTGTGGGCAAATGCATGAGTGTGCCTGGAAGTAAAAACCAGTACTTTATAATAATAAAATGAATGTACTATGTATGTCAGTAGTGAATGTATTGGAGGTTGATCATGCACGCATCATCTTCTTTTGCCTTCTACCCCCATGTCCTCCCCCGAGCACATCCTTTCCCCTCCCTTGGAGGACGTCCCAATGGCTGTAACCCCCCCTCAGATGGGTAGGGACAAGCCTAAAAAGCCAAATCCTGCGACCATCGAGCACTCTGTGTTTGATATTCACAACATCTTCCGTCGTCGTTGGTTCCTTTCGAGGGCCAATCTCTTGACCAATGTCATCTCAGCCCAAAAGGATGAGGATGGAAACATTTCCTGGGTTGAGTTCTCTCCCCAATACCACTCCCACCTGGTCAAGTGTGCTGTCGCACTAGTACCTCACCCTGTTATCAAGGTGAAAAAGGTGATGTTTGTATATATTTTGGAGCTTCTTAACGAAAAGGGCAAGCTTGCCTTCTTCGATCTCCAAGCGGGCGGCCGCAAGGCCAATAATGCCCAAAAGGAGAAGAGGCGTCTTGCACGGAAGAGGAGCCGTGCTTCTAAACGGGAACGGGAAAGGGAAGCTGCGAAAGCGGCCAAACTCCCCACTCGCCAGCGGCAATGCGAGGCATGCGGACGCAAGTTCGAGTCCCGCAAAACGGCCAAGAAGCACAAATGTTCCAACTCCAAAGTGACACGTGTGCCAAGGGAAGCAGCCAGCGGACAGGCCTCACAAGCCACATCTGCAGCAAAGCCGGACAAGCCCGCTGCCCCACTCACCTCACACACCCTCACTACCCGGCGCCACGAGGCCTTAAATGTGCACGCTGGCCCATCAAACAGTAATTCTACCCCCCCAGTAACTGCAGAGTTGAGGATTAGGGACGATGAGGGATTCAGAGTCCAGGCCGACAATGGCTTCAGACGCCATGTTCCCACGCGGGAAATTGCGGAGGCCATGGTAGCAACAGGCTGGCAGCTTGGGTGGTCCTGAGTGCAAAAGGGACCATTTTTACTGATACAGCCCTCTCTGTATTATACAACGGCTGTTATGATAAGGTTTATCGGGCCCCCTGGTCTAACCTGCCAGGGAACTAGGCTGACAGGGTTTTCCTTTCCGCGACGGAGTTACCCCCGCCGCATTTTACACATATATACGACCACCTCTCAACATAATGTTTTTTATCACACATAGATGGCTCATAAGTTATCTCCTTTTTTATTACCCAAACATGTCTAGTCATAACGCATATTTACATATCGCGACCGCCTCTGTGCCAAGTTGCACGCGCCGCGGAATACAAATTCGGATTTAAAAAAAAAAAAAAAGATCATGCACGCATTCTAAACGCGTTCACGTGGCTCGACCGCCCGGCTGTTGCTTACAAATCCTGCGCCTCCGGATGTTTATCGGCCCGGGGTGCAACTCGTGCAGACTTCCTCCGTCTCTCCATAACTTCGAATAACTTATACTGTAGCCATCCAAAAAACTATTGCATTCTCATCGCGTTCACGGCGCGATTACGGCTCAATAGCGTCTTTTCGCTAACACAGCCTTACACAGGCCGCAGCTCAGCCCCTGCCGTGTGGGGTCTTTTTGCTCACTGATGACCACTAGTACTGTTGCCCCCTCTCACGCAATTCACTAGGCCGGGTAAGCAGGTAAGCTTTTGTTTGTCATATCATACAGTACATGTTACAATATTACAGTATTTTTATTCCTGTGACATGACGTGCAGGGGTTGACTCGAGGTGGGAACTGTCAATGTCAATGAGGCCGCCAGTGACTCAGTGAGCGCTCACGCCGGCATGCGGCCAAGCCGTGCGCGCTTGCTATAGCGCCCTTAATGGTAGCGCCGGGCCCCTTACTAAGTAGCAGAACCTCCTATCAAAGCAATAACTGTCATAAGTCTTGCGTATGCTGGCACAGAAAGTAGACTACTATAGCCTTGAGGACTAGGACAAATCACCGCCTCGAGGCGGCTCTAGATCTCTTGAGGATCCGAATACTCAGAGACGGGAACTGCCACTTTCAAGTTGGAAATGAGATTGGCCTTATTTTGTTATTCATCTCCAAACGAAATCGCCGTTCCAAAACCAGGGTTTTCGCCGAAGAGAGTGTGCTGCCGTGATACCGTGATTGTATGTGTGGCCATGTAGTGTACATGCGGCTGCCGCACAACCTCCCCCCTCTCTCTAGTCTCTCTAGCTGCCTCACCCTTTCTCCTCCAACACACACATATAATCTCTCCTGCAAAGCCAAGATCAAAGGTCTCTTCGCTCTCCTGCCCTCAATCCGGTTCGCTCTAGCTATCTAAGCTCAAGCGCGATGGGCGGCCCCTATTTGTCAATGGGCGCCGCCGTCACCGTGACGGTGCTTGCTAACAGAGCGCCGTTGGACTTGGAGGGGCAGTAACCTGAAAAAAATCCCTCGATTGTCGCACCCACAGTGGCAGCATCCAACACAGTACGACCAGGTGCGTGTACACTCTACTAGACAACATCTTCATCGACATCATAATCCGTCCAAGGTCCGAGTGTCGCCTCAGCCCGAGGTTCGGATGGTTACCGTCGCTGCTGCCAACGGCACTTGCCCCGTTATAGCACGGCAGTATTGCCGCCCCTTCCGTACTAGTAATTGAGTCCGTGTTCTGGTGACTACAGTACGCGCTGAGGGGAATTCGAATGGGGTGACCACGGTCCACACCGCGTCTTCCTCCTACAATGGCATACATTGCCTGCCCTCACCTGCACAAGGTAGTTGCAATGCTCTCAGCAAGGTGTTTGGCTTGTAAACGACATCGACACACTCTTCACCTCCAACCTCAAGTCTCAACTCCCAACACAATCGACCACTCCCTTGTATCTGAAGGTCCTCGTGTATTATCGTAAGACATAGTTAAGGCCCCGAATTAAATCCAGTATGTGCTTCTCTAATGCTTCCTGTGTGATACGTAAAAGCATCGTCTGCATTGCGGGCAAGTTCCTAGTGACCGATCTGCAAGTGCCGACAAAGACCTCTACTGTACAATGTCTCTTCAAAACACTCCATGAATTCGCCCGTAGTCCCGATCAATCGATCGATTTACTATCCACGCTGCACCCCCAAGTTGGTTGTGAGGCGAAAATGGCACGACAATACTTTTAACTTTTTCTTCTATCATAAGAACATACTAGAGACCACGAGTACCACGATTCAACTGAAGCATGTCTCAATCCGTGCCCGGGGACCTGTATGGAGTAATGTTGTACACAGCCTGAGTTCTAGGTAGAAAAATGACCAGATTTAGTCGGCGTCATGTGGACAGCTTAGAAAAGTTATGGCACACCTGCACTCGGGAGCGTTACAGGGCCCTTAGTCATGGGATGACGGGCACTGCAATTCTCAGATGTTCAGTATGTCTCTCTGTATTCCGATCAAGTCTTCTCCCAATTGCTGGTATCAGAGAAAACCAGAGGCTGCTACCAGCCCACGTTGATAAGAAATCATGAATTCTTCGTCAGGCTAATTTCCACGTACAGTAACACTTCGACAGTGTAGATGGCTCGGCTGTCACGGTGGCGGCAATGCGACCACTCCGAGTCGGAGCCAATTACAGTACTGTAAGGTCAATAAAAATTTTGTGGTGTCCCACTGGCAAGTGCTCCAGAGATCTGGCACGACGCAGACTCTGAGCTCTCCACCCTTCCCATTGTCACGTTCTTAAAATAAGTGGTATCCTAAGTTTGAATGACCCAGTATCATCAAATTCGTCGGCCCGTCCGTATACTCTCACGAGTCGCTGGCACAGACTCAGGCACGGTGTGGTCATCTTGGCACCAAACTGGCACTAGTACTGACGCCCTTTCCCATAACACCGTCAAATAGATGGCACTGGCGATACCGTGACCAGTGCCACTGCTACGTACCCCCAGCATTGGCACGCCCTCCTCAAATTAACCCGCCAGGCTATAAGACGCGAAGATGTTGGCCTATCCCAGAACTCATCAAGACCCAGTACCTTCGCAATTTGCAAAACAATAATGGGAGTACAGAGCTATCCCGTTGCAACATGCCGAGGTATATATATCCCTCATCTTTTACTCGAAACCTTTGCATACTAACCTGACCGTTCCCGCCGTCGAGAGGTCACGGTGTTTCCAGATACTCCAAGGCAGGAGGGAACCATAGCGGCCAATCTAATACGTCGACTGAGAGTCCAAAACATCCGCTCGCACGGACACGGACAGCGACGAAGCCGATAGTTTCACGCACGGGTTGGCCGTCTAAGGTCCCTAAACCAACAACACGACCAGGGAAAGGGGCCGGGCGCACCTCCCGTTCTGAGGCCTCACTTGCCATTCCTGAACAAGCCACGTCCACTTCGCCCCCCAAAGAGGAAGTCGGCGGTAGCCAGCATATGTCACGATCGTCTAAGTCCAACAAATTAGACATGCAGACCTCCGAGCAGGAAAACAGGTGAGTCACCAGAAAATCACGTGTGAGACTTGCAAGCTGAGCCGTTTCTGTGCCCGACAGTGGGATGAAATGCAATACTCCGACACTATCTTATCCGGTCGACACCAACCCAGATCTACCGCCAAAGGCTGTTCATCTTACGGTGACCTGCCGCTGTACTTCTACTTTTGTCGCGTCGTTAGTGTCACATCCGACAGCACCAATATCGCTGTGGAATTTCAAGTATGAAACAAGTCACGACGTCACGACTATCGTGCGCTTGCCTCAATCGAATAATTAGCATCCCAGACCTTCCAGTGGGCGGATTTCCCACTAGTGAGCTAAATTCCTTCTGATACGTAGATATTATCGCATTGAGCCAGTGGTACTTCTTTTATTAGACCTTATTAGACCATTTTTTGTCACCTCGACTGAGAGCGCAAACCCTGATCACGTTCGTTCGGGCACAGGCAATGTCAGGCATAGACAAGCGCCCACGCCAACCCAGATAGTTCCCGTGCCTAACGTAAACTATGATCAGAGAAAGGGCGCAGCTGCCGTACAGCCTCTCCCGCCGTTCTGAACAAGCCATCTCCATTCTGCCCCAACTGAGGAAGCTGTGGATGACGCGCAGCAGTCACGATTGCTGCGTCCAGTACAGTCGATGTTCAAGGCTTCAAAGCCTCCATACATAGTAAAACAGGTAAGCGCCAGATCATCACGTACCAGACACGCGAACTTCATCGTCGTTCTGCCCACAGGAGAACGAAAACGCGACCGATGAGCAATTTAGACATACTCTCATGGTCGGCACCAGCCTGGAACTTCTGCCGAGGCCCGTTTCATCTCATGCCACGGGTGCCAGTGGCCCGGTGCCGAATACGTCTCTCCCGTTAGTGCCAAACTAACGGTGCCAGAATCGCCATGTACAACTTATAAATAAAGAGCACCACATTTAGCTTTGAAGCATCGCAAGCTGGGACACACGGTCGCCCACCTCACCAAATCTCTGGTGATAATGGCTCCAGCACCTCCACCCGTCGGAGGACTCCCCGAAAGTAAGTGGCGTGCCTCCTGACTCAGCCCGATCCGTTGGGTAGTATGGTCGCATTGAGTCCGTTAGACCAGAATCGTGGCGCACAGACGGTGAAAAACAGAGGAAAGGAGCGCGCTCGTAACGAGTCGTCGACGAGCAACGCGACGACAAAACCGATCAAAAATGTTCCGAAGGGCCGCCGGCGGGCTGCGACCACCTCGACGACACCCCCACCCAGCCTGGGTTACATATTTTCAGGCACGCCGGGCCCATTGCCTAGCATTTATGGCACCATTCTTAGTGGTCGCTATTAAAAAGTTGGCGGCCGCGTGATGATTACCTAGAACGATAGACAATCCCCCATTTGAGTACGTGCGATGTGGTTGTTCCCCAGAGTTTCGGGGGGGGGGGGTTTGACTGTGGAACTTGGGCAGCTCGCATCTCGATACGCTGTACTACGGTCCCAAAGCTGGCGCGTGTCGCACTACGTACCCATGATGCGAGGGGCCGGTTTTGAGTATATTTCTCGTCCGCTGTAGGTACAGAACGTAGTACTTCATGTAAATACATTTGTTCACTCCCAACTCAAACTAGTCGATTCCTTCCAACTAACGCAGTGTGCTAGTGGCTGCCACTGGCTGCTTCCTTTAACCTTACTTCCCCTGGTTGGATGAAGTTCCGAGGATGTGATATAATGAGCACCGCGAACTTCGCCGCAAAGGACATGTCGGTCGAACCCGCGTAGTTAAATTTACTGCGCATTGCGACAAGATGAGAACATTTCTTCTGTGAGATGAAACAAAAAAGATGAAAAATCGGGCTCTCTTCGGCAGCTGAAGTTGGAGAGCGCAACGCGAGTGATATCTTTTCAAGTTGGCATAGAACATTAAGTCTGTTTCCCTCATGCAAGCATTGGTTGACACCAATGGGCGAGAATGCACCTCTTGATTCCAACCCAAGTCTTGTGCGATGGTAGAAAAAGATTAACAAGGCATGGAATTTCGAGTGTGTATACATGCAAAATAGCTTGTCGAGACACAGATAGTCAAGGCTATGATGGCACTGATTATACGGTCTGTTAAGAATCAAGATGTCCATGACAGTGCATCAGTAAAAGGTCAACCTTCTCGATTAAATCCCTTGCTTCAAGAATAGTGTTAGTAAGATCATCATTTACAAATGGCTGAGTACTTTGGCTCGAAGGGTTAGTCTTGGCCCGGCGGAGGCGCCGCCGCCGTAGAGAAGATCAATCAAGACCTCACATCTCCAAGTAGCCACAGCTCAAATTTCTCCAAGTGACAGCCAACAGTAGGTGAGGTGTAGAGGTGTCAGAGGAACAACGCACTACCACTGCTTTTCTTCTCTTAAGTGAAATTGGAATCGTTGGATTGTTGTCCCGATCCTAGAGACCAAGAACAGAAGCAGGTTCAAGTTGAGGACAGGAGGCTGAGAACATGCCAGCAAGAAGATTGTTGTGTATAAACTCAACTTGTAGGCATAAAATAGTCCGCTACAAATTGAAGACGCTCCTCGAGGCTCGAGCGCGGCGACGGCTACCAGACTTGAACCTGAAATGGATAAGGTCCAACACGTGCATCCAGCACTCCATTACACAGACCCCATGATCCACCACATTCTCCTTGTACGGTTATCCACTACAGCTGCAGAACAGCTGGATGCGCCCTGATAAAAGGGATAGTGACTCTGGCGTCTTTGGACACATCAGCGTTGACACGTTGACCCCTCGAGCTCATCTTGAAGTCGAACTGTTGAGGCATGGCTGGCAACCTAGCTCAGGCTCGGGCTGTGGTAAATGTTGTGTTAAGGGCTCCAATGGTGTATGTACTGGACAGACTTTAATTTATCTGTTAAAGAGATTAAATACTACTACTACGTGTATGCTGTACTCGGTACAGCACCGGTCTCACACCCGAGTTTCGGAATTAAAGATGAACCATGAAGCTGAAGTAACAAAACGGGGTCCCCACTCACGTGCCTACTGGCTGTACTGTATCTGCGCCCGGCGTATGTATAGCCCTAAGGTCTCAGGCTCTTAAAAGCCCTCCAACCTCTCCGCAACCTCTCTTCTGCTCCTGGCTCAACCCAATAATGGCGTTCTCAGGTCCTCCGATTGGTGGTCTTCCCGAAAGTAAGCTTCGTGCTCTCTTCTGATACTATGTTGGATATCGTCGTGTTGAGCCCGCAACACTTCTCGTTTAGACCAGAACCGTGGAGCCCAGCGGGTGAAAGATAGAGCAAGGGAGCGCGCTCTTAATGAGTCGTTGTTGTCGACCAATGCCACGACAAAAACGATCAAAGGTGTTTCGAAGGGCCGCCGGAGGGCTGCGACCACCTCGACGACACCCCCACCCAGCCTGGGTTACATCTTTGCAGGCCCGCCGGGCCCATTGCCTAGCGTTTATGGCACCATTCTTAGTGGTCGCTATTAAAAAAGTTGGCGGTCGCGTCATGACTACTGAGGACAGTATGTTGCTACCTACGGTGCAGCTGTGGTTGTGCGCCGGGGGTTTTTCGGGTTTGGACTGTGGGACTTTGGGAAGTTTGCATCTCAATACACTGTACGATTTTCCATTTTTCGTGCGTTTTTGGGGTTACAGAACCTACTAATGTAGCTATACCCTTTCGTCCACTTCTACTTCCGACTAGTCAATTTTCACAACAACGTGTATTAGCTACTCCTTTTGCATTACTGGACAAGGTGGCGTATCGCATCACATTGCGGGCTCTTGTGTGTGTTTTTGCGTTGGGTGGTTTGCCAGTGAGTTCGATTTCATTTCTTGGGTCATGCAGGCAAGTGAGGGTTCACATTGAAGCTGCAGCGTTGCTTGCGTTGTATCATCCTCGCTAATTGCTCCTCATTCCGTTCCCATCGGTATTCGGATTTCATTGTATTAGTATGAAAACTGCATTATCATTTGTGATGTAAACTAACTCACATATAGTCGATGGTCTCGTGCACCCTAATACGAACGCTGCACGTGCACATGTTGAAATGATGTCGCGAGAAAGTCGCGTAAACATCGATATCGCCTTTTGAAATATGCCGGATCATACGATTACCAGTGGTCAGTCTGTTCGATGAGATTAAGCCAGTGTTCGTTACTCATAAATTTTTTCAGTAGGGACAGTGTGTGCAAGCTTCGACCACCGTATTCCTTCCAGGTATTTCTCGTTCTCTCATCATTAATGCTCTTAGACCAGAGTAAGGCACCTCTGAGTCGTACTCGGAGACCGAGGCCTGATACTGCGCGTACTGTAGTCTATTGTCTAACGGACACATTGCAATGAGATGAGCACGTTTCGTTGATGGGGGTAGGACACGGTGACGATGATGAAAGGATCCCTATGCCTATGACGTAGCCTTGAGCTCTGTACACACTCTGTACACAGTTGAGTAGGATGCTTGAACGGCCACGCACTACCAGTCTGAACGACGATACACGTTAGAACGACCCGGTACCTTTCCTTTGTGCAAAGATTTGTCGACCATCAATGGGAGTGAACGCACTTTATCATGAGAGCAGGCAGCAGCAAAGCCCTGTCCGAGTCTGCTGGGAAAAAAAAGTCGTGTAGTTGAAGGTATGATACAGTAACGGTCACGGTGGTGGTTGATAACATGCCACGACTTGGAGAATCGGCAACAGAGGACTACAATCGATATCACACATCACTTGTCAAACTTGATCCGAAAGGACAGGTTCGACGCTTCCATGATACTGGATCATGACTGGCCTGGGCAAGAGGCCGAGGGATCTGACCCAAAGGTGTGGTAGCCCTCGGAGGCCAGGACGGAGATCATAAGTGCTGTGCTTTGACATCTCCGCGGCGCATCTCAATTTCTTTCGAGTGACAGCGAAAAGTGGACCAGAGTAGTGGAGATGTGTCCAAAGCGGAGGCGGAGTTGCAGAGAAACTGGCAGAAAGACGGCCGTAGAGGACGGGAGTCCCAATGCATGGCAAGAGGATGCTTGCGACAAGGTACCATGGATGGCAAGATAGACTTTACAGTAGCTATACTACAGTAGTAAGTTAGAGCGGGACGAAAGGTACGAGGTACGATACTCGTCTCGACGGGGAACCGACATAAGCGACCAATGGCAAATTTGCACACGGATACTCGTTCCGGTCTGCTCTAAAATTGCATAAGAGCAGATCAGAATGCTGCGCTGGCCATGACGCATCATCATCGCCATAGAAAAAGATACTACGCATGATATATATATAAGTAGACATAGGAAAAAAAAGTCGAACGAGTGAGATAACAAAGAATCAGAACAATGAGGCAGTGTTTTCGAATTTCGACGGTCGTCAGTTGGACGGGCGTCAAGTACGTTGGCACGGTGAATCATCCCCACTCCACACTACAATACTTATTCCTAACGTTACAGATGCTGTAATAAATGTCAAGTACAGTATTGTATTGTGGATTGCGAGTCGTTGATGCCATCCCGCATTGCCCAGCCAACGCTCTCCCCCCGACGTAATTGTTTCCTTTTCTGTCTTCCAAGTCGTAATATATTGGCCGAACGTAGACAAAATCAAGGCCGGTGCCTCGTGCGCACCTCTATGGAGTTCCACTGGTTTCTTCTCGCTGAATGGGGCACGGGAAGCGACACGGCCGCTTCCTCCCTTGGACTGTGGGTTGAGAAGTGTCAAAGTAGAGTGCACAATGGTTATATTGGCCGGCCTGGCCCTGCTCGAAGTGCAAGGAACAAGATCCGAAACGGCCAAGTTCGTCATCGTCAACTGAGATGAGAGAAGTAGTTTCAGATTGCAGCACGAGGAGTATTTGTTGACATCATATGACATAAGCACACCAAATATCGGACTCGGCCCTTCTTCGCCAGAGGCGAGAGATATTACGGAAATTTATTGATTGCGAGTTCGGGAACAGTATATAAAGAAAATTGCACAAGAAGGAACAATAAGACCGAGAATTAAAAAAAAACGTTGCAAGATTGTGCGTGAAGGATCGTCATACTCTTATGCTGTTAAACGACGCCCGGAGAACAAGGGCCGGAGCTGTGTGGGAGAGATGTTGACATTTCTAGAATGATGGGAGTGCGTGAGGAGTGGCGACGGCGATATGAAATACAAGACGAGTTAACGTGAGCGACGGCAACGGGGGGCCCAGGGAAGGTGTAATTGAAACCTAAGTAAGTCATTATGATGGTACAACAGGCACCTGTCCTGGTTGGATTATTATTCTTCTCAAGTTCACGCAAAATCTTCTTCTTCAAAGTACATTTCCTCCTCGTTGTCTGCGTCGGCGGCGGCGATAGACACGGATAGCCGGCTGGGTTGGTAACCAGCGCGCAGAAACGATGGGCGATGTGAGCAACGCATGGGGCGCGCGCGACCCGCACGGGTGAGCAGCAAGTTCGCAACCATCTTCGCCTGATAGTCCCTTTGCGAGCGCGGAACGCGGGCTGGGGCAAGCGAAACGACGAGAGGAGGGGAGCGAGAGCCCGATATCGATTTCGGTTCGGCAGTCAGGATGACGGCTGGTGACGGACGGGGAGAAGCGAGTTGTGGTACGTTTAGAGAAGCGAGTTGTGATACGCTTAGTGGAATGCTCCGGCTCTTGCCCTGGCCCAAGTTCGGATTTATAAGCGGATTCTCCGAAAACGGCTGCGAGGGGTGGTATGAGATTGCGTTTCGTCTTGGGATCAAGTTGCGCCGCGGGATAAGAGGAGCACCAGGTGTATTGCCGACATTAGACGCAGGAAGGGGGCGAGGTGCGAAGAAGGGGAGGTTTGCTGCTCTGCGTGAGTTTGGAGGGAGTTCAGAATAGTGAGAGTGAATGCGAGGGGGAATAGAGGGTGATTGGGTCGTCAGCATGGTTGGATGGGCGAGATATATGGATGTTAAGCTTGTGAGATAAGTTACTTGTGTGATAAGAGGAATTGAATACAGAGAGGATGAACGGGCAGACGGAGGGCACGGGGTGGGGTGAGAGGGCAAGGGGAGGCAGGGTTGGCCCTAATAAGTGAGAGGGAGAAAAAGGGGCCGGATCAGCAGCACATTGCAGCCACCACCTGATCCCGATCTCGCAGACGCGGCAGGCGGTGTTGCTTCATTCCGAGGACACACGTGACTCTTACGTATGAGCATCGCCGGTCATCGCTTCTCTTCCTCCATTCTACAGCCTTCTGGCTTGTTCCCCTTCCTTGTGCCGTTTTGGCACACAATACTTATTGTGCCCCCTCATAACAACACATTTTATGGTTGCCGTCTACCTTCGCATTGTCGTCTATGACCTGAGCCTTGTCATGAGAGCTGCCTCTTGCCAGTACCCCGTTGGGTTATGAGCCCGATCCGGAACCCATTCTTCGGACCCGGGACCCGGGCGCTCTTTCAGCCACCTTCGGGTCTCGGGTCTCGGGTCTCTCAGCCCCTCAGTCTTGCCCCGCCACTCCAGGCAGCACAGCCCAGTCGGCATGAGGTTCTCGGTGCACAGGAACAGGAAAACCTCTGAATTTCAGACTCTCCCTTCTTGAGCACGCACTTTTCTTGACCCAGCGCCACAGGGTCTCCTTGTCTTTTGTTACACAAACATTCCTTCTAGAGGTCCAGGCCTCTGCTTCTCTCTCTCTCTTTGACAGCTTAACGCCTAGACCCCTACCAGGCCCCTACGTGGTCTGGCGGCGCCCAACACTTGTGGTAACCGCCTTTTTTTTTCCAGAAGGTGCCATCACCGTGCTTCTTCCTCGACATTTTTTGCGTCCGTTTTGCCAGCATTGCCTTTCCCTTACAAGATAGATTCCTCCACCGACGCCTGGAGGCTGTAGGGATGCTGTGTAGCATTCTCTCTTGGGGTTTGCCATTCCCGCACAAAGTTGTCCCGCCGTCCGATTCGTACGTATCACGTTATTTCCGTTCGGCCTTTTATCGTCTCTTCTCCTCACCTTCCTCCCACTTTGTATGCTTCCCTCACAACATCCTATTGTCCCTTGGCAGGGCCTCGACACAACTAATGTACTGTGCTTCTGGTGGATTTCGCATGTGCTTTCTCTGTGCTTCTCTCGGAGTTCTCCGCGGGCGTTAACATGTCAATCTCCAAACTGCAAATTGCGTTCCTCAAGAGAGACATTTAGCGGTTTCAGAGACTCTAGATCTCTAGAGCATGGTAGTGACACAAATACCATGACATCCAGTCCGTGGCCGCCTGCCCCCTGTTAGCTACTCCGCATGCTTTTTCTTTTTCGCTTCGCGCCCCCTTGAGTTTGGCTGTACACGGACAATAGGATCCCGTGTTCACTACACCCCACAGGGCTGCAAGCTGTCCCACACTAAATCTAGTGCCAGCTGGCGACCATCCGCCTGATGGGCCAAATTCCGCCGCGCCGGGACACGATCTCTACAGTACCGCCTTAGGATTGGACTCCTATTGGACATTTTCAAGGTAACAGGTGGCTTGGTACCCATAGTCATATCCTGTACCCATCCCTCCGTACCGTATCTGGTGCTGGCGCTAAGTTATTTGCGATGGTCAGCACATTGGCACGTGATCGATATATTCTGGTCCCGCGGATGCTTACGTCATTACTGTACACGTATCCTTTCGCGTGGCATATTCCGAGTCACGGCACGGCTGCTCATCGAGTACTGTAGATAAAAACGAGAACGGACATGGAGCCTCTCGTTGTCTAGTCGCCGTTTCCCCGTCTCTCACTCGATGCACATTCCCCAGGTGACAAATCTACCATGCTAGGCAACACCGGCAAGCTGTGTGTAAATGTGCTTTGATTGAAAGCGCACTCGGAGAGTATTTACGCAGCCTAGACGACGACTGGTCATCCGGTCATGGGCCCTGCGTCTGAGCGAGGATCTCTCAGGAATCTTCTTCTTCGGTGACAGATCGCCAGCCACTCGAAAAGTTATTTTGGAATACCATCAGTAGCCGTTCAACGCTCCCGGATATCATATATCGCAACCCACCCAATGCCAAGTTTCGGCATGAACGGGTTCTTACCACCGGTTCGAGTTCGGATCCGCCAAGTTCTTTGCTCCTTTCGACCCTCCGCCATCTTCACTTGTAAATTCATCATTATATATGTATACGTTTGTCCATGATTGATGCAGGTTGCTATGCTTGATGCGCCGGAATACTGATAATACTGCCAGTGTGATAAGACATTTTGTGGGTCGACAATTAAATGAACTGGCTATGTCATGTGCGATTGATCTCGTGGTTTTGCAGGTTCGCAATACTAGTTTGAAGATCACAACGACTCCCAGGTAATCAATGCCCATCAATCACAAATCATCAATGACCCTTCAAGGCTAACGCTACGTATGATACAGTGGTTCTATGGTAGCAATCACACAAGTTTACGCCGGACCATCAACTGTCTGTGATGCCTATACAATTTGACTTATTCGTTGATATTCATTCCAGCTCCATGGAGACAGACGACCAACTTGAATGGGTTGTGTGTGGGCTGTAGCTGTGGTGGATCGTTGATGACAACCGACACACACGGACGCCAGAATAGTCAATCAATCTCGATTTGAGGCAATCTGAGGCTTTTAGTCTAACGCCGCATGCCAATCTGAACTCGGACTGATACCGTACCCGTCTTGGTCGCACTACGATGATCGGCACACTCTCGCATCGCGCATCGCAATCGTGACGTCTCGAGGTCGAATAGAATACAACGGAACGGAGAGATCGATCGATACAGTACCACGCAAGTTCAAGGAGACCGGCTGCCTACGTGGTCCTGTTGCATAGAGCGGGTACTAATAGACGGGGCAAGATCATGGAGGCTGTAGTGGTACGGTTCACTAGTCGCCGAGTGCTAGGTGTGGTTTTTGGGGAAGCACGAGCGGAAAACTGAGTGATAGTCTTTCAAGTTTGACGAGCTGACTCGGACTCGGAGGGCTTAGGTGACGCTGGTGACCGGGAGAACTTAAAGCGGAGAAAGTTACGTAGAAGGAACAAGCACGTACTAATCAGGGTGCCATTTGGCATAAACCGGTATAGTGGCGACCACCCTGAAGGAGCAGGCTTTGCTACAAGGTGAAGAAGACGGGTTTGAAGGCTATGACTCCCGGGCCCATGTCACGGTGCCGCAGCACTCTCGACGGCCCACTACGTTGAACCTGCGATTGACGATAATACAACGATGAGAAAGAAACCTACGTTCATAGGAGTGGTAAGCATCCGAGTCCACCGTTATGCTCGGTATGTAGACCGTCTCGTTTCTATATAAAAAAGGGTGTCGTCACATTGGGAATCAATCGAGGAACAAGCGATCTTTCGCCCAAAGTGGAACCGAACCTCTGTGCACAAGTCATTCGGATCGCCTTGATATCCAAAACAATACGTAGTATAGTGCCATTGGCAGCTTTCGCTGACATCACAAGCCGTGATCCGCGCAACCACTATCCAACCAATCATCCAACAGGAGCCATTCGCCTGCCACTGCATTGAATGATGCGTCTTTTCTCTCCTCGATTAAGCCGAGTCTTGCTTAACAGCGCCCACAGCCACGAATGCAGGGTTGATGCATTGATGGCCCGGGGAAGGGGGAAAATAATTCGTTTAGCCCCATGGAGACCAACGCAATTCTAATGCCAAAAAAAAATACCACAACGTATTAGTCATGGAAACTCGACCCTCCGTGTTTGTCGCGTTCCAGTCAATGGCAAGGCGTCACTTACAGTACAGTATTGCATGTCACCATCAGCGTCAAGGTACCATCGCAGATCGAGGGTGAGCTCCGTTCTCGCTCTACCACGTGTCTAAGGGTCGCCACTCAGGGGGCAACAACGTGCAACAATCGGGAAGTAGATTGCGCCTTTAGGGCGAAGAACATTCCATCATACCCGGTGCTTTTAACCCGGATCTTCGGGGAATACCAAAGTAGTGGAAGCTCTGCGTCGACCATGGGACCAATATAGCATAATCGGGGGTAATGTTGCAGTGAAAGACTCGGGCGGCGGCCGAGCGCTGCCAGCAACTGCATCCGGTAAGGCTTGCCAAGGCTTGTACTCGAGTGGAGGGCCGGAGGCCGATACGCAAGACTTGTGTGCTCATCGTAGTTCAGATAGTATCGGTACCATCTTATTCGACCCGGGCGCCGAGGGTCCCCACTCGAGGAGGAGGATCACGGATAGACCAAAAGGGCCAGGAGGCCCAGTAGCAGCATTTCATCCAAAGCACACTATCAAGACACAGTCAACTCATAATACATGGATACACTCCACAGTTACTCAAACTAACCGGATCGCATCGTCGCCCGTGCGCGTCTTTGGACTCATACTGTACATGCTGCGCGTTACAAATGCAGATTTTTTTAAAACAGGAGTCGGAGATATCCTCACACGAGCCACGTGATCTCTCGCGTTGTACCTGTCACTTCATTCACGGTTGTTGCTCCCAGCGTCGTGATTCCAGTAATCATTACAGTATCGGGTGTCTTCACGCGTCTTCACGTCTCACTGCATGCAATACAAACTCTTCCGTCTTAAAAAACCCTTGGGAAACCCTTAGAAATGTTACAGGAATGACATATTTCTAAGGGTTTTCCACGGGTTTTTCCGACAAAGTTTAATACTTCCACGAGTTTTTCCGAGACAACTTGCATTGCAGTGTATCTCAATTTCAAGGGCCTCGAGTTACCCGGTAACGATGATGATTTGATAACTCTCGGCATCACATTTCTGATCTTGGATGGGGGGCGACTTACGTAGATTCCTCCTGGAGATGATCATCGGACACACGAACTGCATTGAGGTAAATACTAATTGGCCCGTCCTGCTGGTTAGCTTTAGGCATGCGCTAAGAGATGTCCGAGTCACGGGCCATACAGCTTTTACCTCCGGGAGCTCGAGCACTTGCTCGGACTTCGGGTCAAGAGTACTTCCCATAACGTGATTTCAATAGTAACCGTTGGGAGACACTCTGCAAAGTAGGTCCGTCATATGATAAACTATGTGAACCCAAGATGAGCGACGATTGAGAGTTATCTGTCTCACAGTGATCTTCAGTAGCTTGGAAGTCGGGAACTCGAAAGCACGAGGCTCGATGAAGGGTGAGACCGGAGGATGACATGACGCTGAGCGCTGAGCAGACCTGGACCCCTGGCGAAGGTAGGTGCCTTTCTCTTTGTGACCACTAAACAATGCAAGGGACCCATCTATTGGCGAAACAGGCTTCATATTCCCAATTGTAAAGTCAACACAGGACCAGGCAAGGCGTCACACTTGCTGTACTACATCGTGTCTCTCATTGTGGAAACCGCGTCGACGATAGCGTGAATGTAATGAGGCCCAAGTATTCGGCGTAAGTGGGAAACTGCGTGGTCTGTGAGTACACCAAGGTCTGCTTTGAGGCTTTGAGGAAAGTCAGGGTCTAGGGTATGCAAGTGTCCTCCAAGACATTGGGCTCGGGCACCCTTTGTGCTAGCGCGGCATTCGCGAACTCCCGATATGAATGGCGTAGTTTCATGTGAGGATTATCGAATTTAGAGTCCCTACTCACGAGGCTCCACTCACCAGTTGCTGTACTGTACGTAGTACCTCAGTTGCCGTGCGTCCACGCCCGGCATTGCGGCTGGGAACGGGTATTTTCGCCGAAATCATATTCACCGTGGGAGAGCTCGGGAGAATGTGGTCAGATTGTACCTATTGGATCTAACATAAATGCATCCGGGTGTGATTGCTTATCATCCTTCAAGGCCAAGAAATACACGCAAGTAAAGGGAAAAATATGAATGAGACAAGTAAGTCAATAATGAGACAAATTGGCGGTACCTAGCTGAGCGTATATACTGTAGAGTGTGTCGAAGCTGCATTTGGATCATTGATTGGGCCGCAGTAGTTGTTTGAGGTTACTCGTCCACTGAGCAACTGAGGAACGGACTAGAGAATGATGTACATGCAACATGTACTGATTGCGCTTCTTTCGTTATCCTATCGACTTGACTTTGACCACCGTCCTGGATGACGGTTCATAGATACGACGCCCGAGGGTTCCTTCGCGGAAGAGGAAGCGATTTACCGACTGATGGAGTTAAAAAGTACGTCAACGAAGCCTAGTCCACCCGTGTTATCCCGTATTTCGGAAGTCCTATGGAGCAGAAATGGAGGGATGAAGAAAGACGACATAGCCTTTCTTCACACTAAAAACTCGGCATGCGAATAAGGGCGAAGCTACGAGGTGAGGATGAGCCAATTGTTAGTATTCCCCAAGGATTATCATGAACCTAACAACGAGCCGCCAGAGGTAACTCTAATAAGCTCGAGGAACCCAATACCTCGTTTTAGAGTTCGAGAAAAATGCGTTGGAACTTGACAAAGATGTGCGATTTCGGGAAGAAATGGAAGTACCCCTGATCTGCCGGGAGGGAAGCTGACCGACTGTGGACGGGATTACTGTCTGTATCAGCAGCAGTAGTACTGCCAGTGCTTGAGTTGATGCACTGCAGTCGCAGCATCTTGCGCAGCATATGCCCATGAGAAAATTGAAGGCTGGTCCACGTGCGTCAGAAGACACAAGGACCGGCTCAACGCCGTGACCGTGACCATCATATCTGTATCTGATGCTCACTGTACATATTCATGACCAACGTGCTCGTGAAATTGTTGGTCGTTCTCATGGGCGCCCGGGCCAGCGCTTACGAGCACAGCTTTTGGCGATGAACAGGGCAACCACCTTACGCCTGAGACCAGCGACCAGCCAAATAACGAAGATCTTGACTAAACCCCAAGCCAGCCCCAACCCATGTCTAACCCCGGTCTCCCAAACGTACGTACTCTTACTTACGCACACATAGTACACGATTATGGCTTACAAGCAGACAATTACCGACAGTCCGACGAACATATAGCGTTGTTCATTGCTCGAATCAGGGAACGCATGAACCGCTACCTTTACGGCCCCAACAGACCCGCGTTTCTCGCCCCCCTCAACTGGATCCTGACTATTCAGTTATTCGCGATTAGCACCATCTGGTACATTTCGGTGAGTAAGGTACCACTTCCTTTCGTTGATGGCCCACCTGACATCTCGCGTGGTCGCAGACAATTCCTTTAGGGATCAGTCTTGACATCTACGAGCGACATGTTCGAGCCATATTCCCCCAGTTACCCTCCATTCGACGGAAACTACTCTCACTTCGGACGATCGTGCTTGAGTTTTTCCCCAAGCTGCCATCCGAGTCTGGCGCCGCAGCTGGCTCGCATTCTCACCAAGGTAGCCAAAGCACGAATGCTTCAGTAGCGCCGCTTCCCACACTCGACGTCGATCTGGATGCCATCCGCGCTGGAGGTTCTTAATCTGGAGGTGGCAGTTGTAGTAGTTCGGTTACGTTGAGTTTAGTAGGAAATGACTGGTATTCACAAGGAAGTCTCACACCTACTACCTCACGTGGATCCCCTTGCGGGAACATTACTAGAATCTAATAAGGAATTTTGCCCTATTTAATCTGGGAGGAATCGAGGATGAGTTTGTAATTGACGTGCACTGCCTATGTACTACTAGACGTTCAGTCCAGGAAATACAATTTGAGAGCTGGAACGCAACTTCTATACGGGCAGCATTGGAATTTGAACTTTTGAAGCTTTTAGGCTTGGCTCGTGTCCCTGGAAGAGCTGGCATCCTGGTTTCAAATCTTAGAAGGACTACTATAGTCGGGAAGATTGATTAGAAGTGGCTCGATACTCGTCTTTTCACCACCTCTCTTGACATTGTGAATCATGTTTTCCCTTCGAATTTAGTTTCCGTGGTACAATGGAGCTCCATGCCCGGACTCGTGTACGTTTATCTTCAAATGAAAGGTTACAGTACCATAGTCCGAACCAAAGAAACTGGGAACACGTCCGATCCGACTCGGAATTCAATCAAATGTGTCAATGCTATTCAATTATCCGCCGTTCCGCCGTTTAATTGCTACAGTTGTGCGGGAGGTTTTCTGACGCTGACATTCTGAACTGGCAGATCTAAACGAATGAATCCTAGTCAGACGTAAGTTACTAAGTAAATGACACCTCGGGCTTTAGAGGGAGGAGAGGGGCTACTCTCCAACTCGGTAAAACGGTAAGGGCGCCTCCCGGTATGTGTTTGCCTCTGCGTTGCCAACGCAGAGGCAAACACATACCGGGAGCCTTTATCGTAAGCTCCTGGAGCCTCGCGTGCCCACATCCGGAGAGCAAGCACTTTTTCCTTTGCGAAGGGACGTACTCGGTCTGTGTTTCATGTCAATATCGGCGTCACTCCAAGGGGAACATCACGGCGGTTGCCATCGGCGACGTCATTGTCATTGTCAACTGTCGACCGCAACTCGACCGTCCACGGTGGCAACCCCCCTTGCCAATGGGGTCAGGAGCAGGCTCCGAATCTGGCTTGGCATGCATAGGTTCTAGTTGAACAAGCAACGAGTTCGGAGGGGAGGGAACGCAAGGGAAGCGGGACGGTTTCGAGAACAGAAGGCTGGATAAACATTTCGCTCAGCGCATATCGCGCTATTTATCTACTTACAGTTTATTGTACTACAGGCTCCAGGTAATGTAACTACAACTTGTAAGCTAAGTGAGACGCATCGTCCATGGGAGAGGAGTAAGACAGGGTAAAAAGGGTCGAGCACGCGAGGGTGCCATGACCATCTCGTTTGCTATTGTAAGTAGGCGCGAAGCCTACGACAAAGATTGGGTTTGAGGCAGTTTCCAAACGGAGCCCCGGGGCGCAGCGGTGCGTCGGGTGTGCGAGCCACGGCGCGGCAAAAATCCGCCAGGTCACAGGTGTGTTCGATCTGCGCATGTCCTCACCTGGCGCAACTTGCCTGCCACTACCGGGGTATATGCGTGGACCGTGGGTGGCCCGGAGAATAACGAGTCCTTTCGCTGGCTCCAGTCAGTCAATGGGGCTGTAGTGCGCCAGATAGGAGGGTGAGACGAAAAATAAGGACTTTAATGAGGCATCCTATGCTCGGTATGAACATGATCCAGAACCCAAGTGCCGAGGAGAATGTGGACAAAGCGATGATCTTTATTCATGATCTTTTGGTTTGCGTCCGTCCGAGGATCTCGACTTTAGTCCTTGTCGACATCAGGACATCTTTGTTATGACGGCATTGCACAAGAGCACAAGAATACAACTGCCTTGGATGCTGCCGTCGTGATCTGAGATGATGCCCGGGCCATGGTACGTTGCTTTAGGGAGTGCACGCCACACCGCGTGTCCACACGACGATACGAGTCAGTGGTAGATTTCGAAGGTGCGGTACTTCTTGGCCACCGTTTAGCCTGAGTTGTGTAGTTGGTGGGTCAGAGCCAGATCAGAATAACTACAGTAGTGCACTACAGTAGTTCAAGTTGGTGATTGAACCCAAAATGCACAATCCAGCTGAACGTACAATGATAGCGCACGTGTCCATGGCCTGTCACCCTCTGTCACACGCGGTATTAGCCGAGCTAGGGGTGACAGATGTCAGGGTGACTAATGATGACCCCGCGGACCTTAATTAACTCCGGTGTTCAGCGCAGTTCCCGTGGACGACTCACACCTCGCCTCGCCGCCACCACTTGGACTCGAGACTGATTTTACATCATGCCTTCTCTGTCGCAATATTACTGGTCCCGAACACGAGGCCTGACAAGGTCCACAATCGAGCGAATGGGGGTATAGGGATGGGAATGTTCTATTCAGTTGTCCTTCAATTTGATAGACTAGGTACTGTACAGTCTTCACCGCTCCCTTGTCTGTGTATTACAATGTGTTCTGTAAGTTGCATTGACAACGATGACGACCTTCTGTGGGAGTTCCTAATATGAAAATTTCCCGAAGTCCGCTCGCTATGGTCATCGTCACGGTCGCCTTTGTAACGCGTTCACACACATGCAAACGCTAGACGCCCGTTCTCACCCGTTATCAGCTCTAGCCTTTCAAGACATGTCCCCTCTGTCATTTAATTATGGTCACACAGCGCGCGCGAGGAACCCGTGCTTCCGGAAAAGTGTACTTTTACACCTGCCAGTCGTCAACGTCGTACTAGTGGTTGCGCCGTGAGTCCGAGGCTGACCCTCTCGTAAGCGTCTCTTGATGCCAGTACAGTATGCCTCATGCGGCGCAGTGTATTTAGGCTTGTAAGAACTCGGGAATATCAAGATCAAGATTGTGACAGGGGCACGGGTAGCCTTCACTCTTCTTGCAGCTTGGCTTCTCAGGTTTTGCTCTGGTGCTCTACTTGCAGTGTCCCTCATGTACGTCGCCGGGGGCCGCAAGCGCTGCGGTGTGTGCCTGTGCTGTATGGCCAACGCCAGGTCCCATCAGGGACACAGCTTCTTCCACTCTGATTGATTTGAATGGATCTAAGACACTCCTGGGAGATCGTTTGGGAATCTGGCCTTGCGTGAACCGTACGCCCGGGCATTCGCATAATCTAATGTGTACCCTCATGACCGAAAGTGTACGGATAAGATGCTGCCACGTTTACTCCTCGGGAATCTAGGCCGCGTACGCTGTCCGATCTCGCCGACTTTTTTCAGGTTTTCATCGTGGCGGGTCCTGGCATCCCGGCCTTCGCCCTGGTTCGCATGGACTAAATTGATTCCATCCGGATCAGTGGTTCCCAAGTCGGACTCGTGTGAATACTTTTTCTGTCGCAATATGTTATGGTTGGGTATCGGTCGCGATGAGGACGGTATGCTCTAGGTACAAAATCGCAAGCCGCTCGGCCGATCTTTAGCGTATCCCCTTCCCCCAAACCATCCGTCGCCTTCTCTTTCTGTTCTGCTTTCCCGCTCCTTAATGACTCACGAAAACTCTCCTCTGCTTCCGCAGAACAAGAATACGCATCGAGTGGAGTATGGCCTCCCAACGAAGACCGAAACATCCTCTTACGACCGCTTCACCCCTGGGCAAAAACGAATAATTCTTGCTCTTGTCTCACTTTCCGGAATGATCCCATGTACGTCCATTATTCCCGTTGCTCGCACATACTGTCCTGGCTGACTGACCCGTTTCGTCGGGAATAATGGATAGTGTTTGTTATTGGCTCGTTCGTCCCATGCATACCACAGATATCTCGCGACTTACGAACGACGGGGACCGTCGTCAAGCAAGTCATCCTCAGCTTCTGCTTCGCGTGGCTATGGATATGAGCTAACATCGAAGTGTTCTACTGATTTACAGTTTGGCAGTCAGCTGCTACATGGTTTCCGGTGCTCTAGGCAACCTTACGTGGTCGAATTACGCCGGATTTTGTCAGTTATATTTTCCTATTCAATCTACTTAAGCTGCGCCACATGGCCTCATACTACCCCACGGGGTGGGAATCTGCCGCCGACCCTATCGGGGTTGAGGCGTATTCATTTTACAAACCATCACTAATCTGCTCGCCACAGATGGCAGAAGGCCCGTCTACCTGACTGTACTGCCCATATTTGCCATGGGGTCGTTAGGAGTCGCGCTTGCACGAAACGTTTCACAATTATTGCTCTTCCGCGTAGTCCAAGCATTCGGTGGCGGCGGTGGCATGTCAATAGGCGCTGGCGTTATCAGTGACATCTACCGTTTAGAGCAGCGTGGTACAGCTATGGGAGTCTTTTTGCCGTGAGTGAACCGGTCTGGACGTGGCGCAGTTCTCATGTCCAGCAAACTCCTTTTATCTTTATTAGTCAAGTCTTATAGGCCCGTCGCTATCACCGATTGCAGGTGGTCTCGCTGCACGCTATGCATCATGGCGTGTCCTGCAGCTCGCACTAGGGATATGCAGTTCGGCCTTGTTCGTTGCCATGTTACTGTTCCTTCCTGAGACAGGCAGCCCGCGCGCACGTGGGATCGACAAGGCAGAGGCCCGTGATGGCCGGTTTAGTTGGCTGCGGAACCCATTTGCCCATATTTCGATATGCCGAAGTCCCAACGTTGTTCTTGCAGTGAGTCCTTGTCTAATATCTAGTCATATGGAAATTGCGATAAGAGCTTTGGGGCTTCTAATGATGTTCCCTTTTTTCTTCCTTTGGGGATATCACCATCGCTCATTACCAATTTACCATATAGTGCCTGGCGGGAGCCTTCGCAATGAGCGCCAACTTTAGTGGGTTTTCTCATTACGTAATCTTTTACGCAAAAGAGGTGTTAATGCTGCGATTACGTTCTAGCCTTGCTGGTCCCGCTCTCGTATACTATCGTAGGTCTCTCAGCACGTTCTGACCATTCAAATTACTCACTATTTTAAAAAACGCCACAGGGTGTACGTTACAACATCACGAACGAAGTCGTCATTGGTGCGCTTTTACTCCCAGGTGGGCTGGGAGGTGCACGTGAGTTCACAACTTGCCCGTTTCGTGTAGTTGGTTATGGGCGATGGCTCACACTTAGATAGTGGGCGCGCCGATTGCAGGCCGAATTTCCGACCGTGTCATCGTCCAGTGGCGAGAGAAGAGGAACGGATGCTTGGTTCCAGAGGACCGGCTACGCGCTGCACTGCCGGGCGCACTGATTTTCCTTCCCATTCCGGTTTTGCTGTCAGGTGTTTTCACACACTATGTCTCGGGGACACTTGGGCTTGTGCTCAACATGCTTTGCTTCTTCATCAGCGGAATTGGGGTGCGTACAGCTCTATCTCTTTGAATGGTGAAATTTTTTTTCCCACCTCTAATCAATCAATGCTTCAGGCTGATGTGATCATGACACCCATCGCGGCATACAACGTCGATATTTTACACCGCCGGAGCGCAGAGGCATACGCAGTAACGAGGTATGTGTTAGTTGCTTCACGCGTGCAGATACACCTCCTGAGGTTTTTGCACGCCATCCTGCGCCCGGTGATTACGATGACAGCGCGCTCCGAAACTGTATCATCGCACTCGCGACGGCGTCCTATTTACCCCTCATCAACAGGGTTGGCGTGCTGGGGACGGATGCGATTGCGGCTGCGGCTGCGTGGATGAGCTTTGTGTGAGTTGTCGGCTCGATTGCGTCTTTTTCCGCAGGAGTGCTGACAACGGTGAGGGCAGGTTGCTGTGGGTAACGATACACTATGGGAAGAGGATGCGCGCCTGGATAGATGTGGGGTTCTCGATTGAATCGGAGCAATGATACTGTAACAATGATGATCACGAGAGGGCACGGAATGGGTGAGGACCATAGTCGGGGTTATGCCCGAGGGATGCCTCGAAAGGAAGTGGAGGGAACACATGGAGGAGGTGAGGAGGTGAGGCAATTCGAGGCCATTGACTCCGCTCTGAACACGAGGCGGATTTTGGAAACGATTTATGGAACGAGGAGAGCGATGAACGAACGAAAGGATGGTTGTACCTTTATTACAAATTGTCATATTCTGGCCAATTCATGACTCTCATGGATCACTTTTCGTCACAAAGGGCAAAAACGAGGCCGGGGCTGTGCATTCTCACGGGTCCCCCATCAGATCGTTTCGGCCGTGCTGCGAAACAGCTCTGGCCTTTGCCTGCGTAGGCGTGCTGCCCTGCTTACCTCCCCCCCACCCATCCTTCTCCCTCTCTTACCATTCTCTCTCCCCTCTGCCTCCTAGTCATGCTGTAGTCTGCCTCTCTTTTTTTTTCTAGCTTTTCTTGTGAGTCATCCTCCTAGTTGGAGCTGTCCTCTCTCGACCTTACCATGTTTGTCCATCCCTTTGCATACAGTTCGACAGCCCTGCTTGTCCGTTCGAAAGATTGGTGAAAAACCATGACGTTCGCCAACGACGGCTTTTTTTCATCCCCAGCTTGCTTTATTCTTGCAACATCGCCCCCATCGCCTTCTCAACCTGGCATGCAACCTTGTCTCGGCGCTCACACCTTGTCTCCTGATCTCTGGGCACACTATTACACCCCAAATCGTTGCACTGCCGTATCTAAACACCACGACTCTCCCACGTTTGATCCTACCTGCATTTACGCCACTGCACCGGCAAACTTGGCACCCTCTACTGAAGACCTCAAACATATCTATCCATCACCTCCTCACACCGATTCTGATCCAAAGCACACTGTTCCGCTTCCCACTTTGTCTGAAGACTCACCGTCGCATGCCGAGGGTACATCCGCCTGCCCTCATTCTCGCCCTCTGACCCTCCCTTGCCCACCTACCCCACTCACCGAAGTTTCCGAAGGACCCTTTACGTCACACCCATCTACCCAAGATCTCCCTCTTTCCCCTCCGCCCTCGCTTCCCATGGTGCCACACGCGCTCCCAGAAGCCGCTACTTCATGCTATACTCTTGATAGAGTTGTAGGCGCTCGTGATGATGCCGATGTGGAGCCAGACACAGCCGACAATGAATCACAATCGTCGTCTTCCCCCGATGAACCTCACTCTTCAGATCTACTCACTCCGCTCTCTCCCATGTGGGATCTTGCTCTTGACGATGACGACACACGTCCTGCTGGCATCCTGGAGGTGTCAACACTCTTGTCGCGACCCCTGGTCTCATCACCTCCGCGCCTCCCAGCGCCGGCTGTTCAGGCCACGGAAGGCGACAGGATGACTCTGCCATGTGGGTCTAATCCAACTAAATGGGACTCAGATTCGAAGGTGGAGTCACAATGTGGACAGCTTCGTCCTTTTGTAGTGCCATCGGATGGACTCGCAGGCGCCAGATTCGCAATGTTCCACACTTTTTTTCCAACACCCACCTTTGATGGCTTACCGTCCGATGGTTTCCTCGGCCACTCGTACCCATCGTCTGGAGGAAAACTTTTCATCGACACCCCATCTTTCCTTCTTTCCGAGACCGGAAGACCGTACATTCTCCCCAAGCTCACCCTTGTCGCGCCACTGCCCCGGGTTCCACGCCGAATTTCTCTTCCATCTCCCAGCGCGGAAGAGCCTCCTACCGACACTCGGGACGCCTTGGTTTCATGTTACTACCGAACAGGCACGCCACAACCATCCGGTGCCACAACTGACATGCCCCGTTGTGCCAGCGCCAACTCTTCGCCCGTTAGTCACAAAGGCACCGAACCCAGTGTCGGCACAACGAATCTTTTACAATGTGATCATTCCTCAACTTCTGAAGTGGCAACCATATCGCCACTCGTGGAGATCGAGGACTCCTGGGCTCCTGGCCCCAGCACCTTCGTTGTTGTGGGGTCAGGTTCTAGCGTCACCTCAGATCATGAACCCATGACAGTCGAGGACATCGATTCCTTTGACCACGCGTCCCTCAACTGGGACAATTTTGAGCAGGACGTCGTACCTCCTTCACCCTCACATCGCGCCATGCCTGACCTTGATGATTTCGGCGACGACTCTGCCCCATTATCTCCATCTCGGCGATCCTTCGCAGACCTCCCAGATACCACAGCGGACGGACACTCAATATCACCTCCTCAGTCACCACTACTATCTGGACAACCGTTACTGACGTTGCCCGGTGCGGAGCCGGACAACACCCTCATTACCGCTGAGGCCTCCGTGTCGGACTGGTCAGCGCCATCACCTCCGCGCGGTGGCCTTGGGCTATTCTTACCTATACAGGCCGCGTCATCAAATCAGCTCCAGGCTTCCGAGCCGCATGCGATCGAGCCAAATTTGAATTTCTCCCCTGAGGCAATTGCACGTGTTGACTCTCGCGAGTTTGAAAAGCTCAAGAGTGTGCGCCGCCGAACCTGGGTCTCAGAGCGCAAGGCTAAGGAAGACGAGGTCTACCATGCGAAGCGTGCGGAACTCCTTGCGAGCCGGCTGAGCGTTGCTCCGCCTGTCCCATCCAAGCTGCCTGACTTTGATGAGCGTGGGGGCGTGAGTGCAGGAGCCGATGCAGAAGAGACGGAAGGACCACCGGGCGAACCCGCGCAGTTGGACGAATCCGATGAGAAAACGATCCGGACGTGGTTGTTGTACACCGAAGCACGGAGAGCAGATGCAAGGCGTTTACGCAAACGTGAGAAGGAGCTTGGCCGCGAGTTGCAGGCGCTATTGCGTCTCAAGCTTGGCGAGGACCCGGACGCGACAGAGGGAGGCGTTCAGACGTTTTCCGAAGGCGTCAAGGTTAAGCCGGGTAAGACGGCCATTGTGAGCATGCCGCAGCTCGTGGCGCGCATGATCATGAAGCGCCGCGATACGCCACGACTGTTCTCTCCGCGTAAGCATGACGCGCCGTACATTTCCTCTCCGCTTTCGGGGTTCGAACCCACCGTGGGTACTCATGATATGGTTTCGTGGAGAGAAGGGTTGTTTCACGGTGCGGCACACGTGGTTTCCTTGTTCTGGTCACGTGGTCTGATATCTCTGTCTTGTTGACAGGTCTCGATGTGGACGATTTTCCTATTGTTGATAACACAATCATGCATTCCTGTAGCACTATCTGATTGATTCATACCCTCGCATGCGAAAGAGTTGCATCTTGATCTTGTTTTTCATTTTTTTCCCCCTCTCGCTCCTGATTTTTTATTGTTCGTCTTGGGATGTGTGTTGTCCCTACAACATGTAGATATCGCTACCACTACATACATACATCGTCCCATATTGTCGCACATAATCATAAGTAATCAGGTTTTGCCCTTCTCCTTATAGATGGGTGATCGATTGCGTTAACAATCGCAGTCCACGCGCCTCTGTTAGTACCTCGGTGCCCACGGCGATACTGTGACCCGAAATGCGCCCGGGGTGTTACAATACTACAGTACTGTACGAGTACACTACTCGAGTACAAGTCCACCTTTGATTGATGGGCGCATCTAATTTAGGAACTAAAAGTCGTTGTTCTGGGTACAGTAAGTTACTTACACGCGCACGGCACGGACAACCGCCGACGCTCGCCGTGATCGAGTGCCGGCGGCTGGTGACGTTGTCTGTGCTGTGATAAGCAGATGGCAGGTATCGTAGATGAAAATGGATGCGAGCGAGCGAGTACTGGTCGTAAACCGGTACTACTAGTACCGGAGCGAGGTGGTCGGATCGCAGACGTCACATAAGAAACAATATGCGAACAAATGAGTCCGCTTTTCTTTCTTTCTTTTTTTTTTTCCGGCTGTGCACGTGTTTCTTCCTTCCGCGGAACGGACAAAGTAAACGAGCAATATAGTAGATAGAGTGGCGGACTGGCACCGCCGCTTACTGTACTGTAATTACAGTAGTAATTCATGATCGTCAGCGCACTGGGCGCATTTGATGGCGGGCCTGGAGAATTTCAGTATTGAGATTTTTTTACCCCTTCTTACATTGAATGAGTTAGTCGGACCGATGGGGACTGTCTTAAGAAGTGGTAGTACAGGCACTCATCTACACGTTGCAAGTCGCGCGTAAGTAACTCGTATAAAAAGTTACCATACTTTTGGGGCTATCATATTAGACGGAGGAAGACCAGGATTCAATTTACTGTAAGCGGGGAAATAGGAGTTTGAACCTGGGCCTCTCGTGTTGATCTGCGAGAGGGTATAAAGAAATTTTGGTGTGTCGTATGGGTGGTGCCATGAGCCTGGTCCGTCATGATGATCGCATACTAGAGGCTGGACTTTGGAAGTCCTGGAAGGCTGGAACCTACTTTCTGTATGGAGTATGAGATCTATGAGACCCCAGAATGACCTGAGACTCGGGTAATACGAAAGTCCCGAGTTTCACGAGAAATTTCAATTGAATGTCAGTACCCTCTCGGCATTGAACACATTTTTTCTCAACTTCCGGAACATTGGGTGCTATCAGTATACCATATGAGTGTATCGTATGTTACGCCCACGGAAAACCGGGGAAACAAACTTAAGAAGAAAAGATAAACGAAGAACGGTGACAAACCGACAAAAGGATAGGCTGATAAGGTGCCGATTGTGCGATCAGATCTGTTACCAATTGAACAATGTGATTATTGCAACTCTGCAGTGAGCGATGTGCGCACCGAAGCATTGGTTCAAAAAAAAAAATTTAGAAAGTGAATCAATTGATGTCTTCTGTGAAGAGAATCATCCATTCTTACCGTGACAGTATTGAAAGAAACGAGTGTCGGGGTTCGGGGCACAGTTCTATAGAGCGAACAGACGATGCGGCGTTTACAACTGACTACACCTCGTGATCTGCGGATTGCGTGATTGTTTGGTCTGTATTTACGAATATGCCGTTACCAGTCCTTAGTAACTTACTCTTACGTACTGTTCACGATTGAATAAGGTCACATTAAGGTGGCACTCTAGATCTAGGCACTGGCAATTCCAGAATTCTCGATGACGCAATGACCTGTCACCGTGCACCTTCACCCGGACACAACGTGGTCCGCCCTTCCCAATCACTCTTCTTCTCTTCATTTTTTTTTCCTCCAAAGTAGGAAAGGACGTCTTTTTCTCCGCGGGTCTCGTGATAAAGTTACTTCTACACTTTGCCAGACAAGGTCTAGAGGTGAACTTTAAGTTTGTATACTGCAAGTCGGTGAGCGGTGCCCTGGCCCTGGTCCATGCCAGTGAGCTCAATCTGGTTACCCGTTACAGCTGTACCTTGCCCACGGTCTGCATTGACCCGTTACAGTCAATCCTAAGTTATTGTTAATGCCCACGTACTGCTCCTTAGGGCCTGGCAACGACTTGTGTGAGTCGTCATGCAGTGCGACGAGGCACGAGGTCGGGTTTCCCAATGGGTTACTCAAACGACGAATGTCTTCGAGTCCATACTGTAGTAGACATTTTACAGTAGTGCGAGAGCGGCGTATCGTCACGGCACTGTGTTACATCGTTTACATGAGTCGCTTGCTTATCCGGTCCTTAGAATTTGCGCCTCATGGGAGGCGAAATTGGGAGAGTATTTGTATACTAAATTTCATTGAAGAGCTTTCTCATTTGACCGTAGAGACGACAACCAAAGTATTAGTCATAACTGATAACTTGAACGAACAAACGATGCAATGCCACACCGCCTGAGATGCCGAGAGCTTAGGAATATTCCCAAATCACCCACTCCTCTGAAATCAGTCAACGTACGCTTCACAGTTAAATCCTGCTGTTTCCCCCCTTGATCTTTGAGCACCCAAAAAGTTTCGTCACACGACACCCGGCTCTGCGGTGGTCCTCGTCACCAAGTATGCGCCCCAACCGACCTCAGCACTGGTCGACCCAACCTACCCAGGCGCGCACCTCTCTCTCAACCAACGACGATCGCTCACTCCAAGCTGGACGAGTCCTCATCTGACCCTCCACGCCTACCCCAAAGCATTCCTAAGCAAACCAGATGTGCAGTACCCCGAGCCGTTCAAGCTGCGACCTTACCCTGCGCCGCCGAGAAAGCCGGAACAGAGCAGCGCGGACATGTCGATGCAGGTGCTCATGCTCAATTCGCGTGTCGTGCTTCGTAGTACTGTGCGCATGAAGATCAAGCGTAGGCTCAAGGAGGCCGTCAAACTCATCGTTACGCGTGGAGCAGCGGTCGAGGAATCGCGTAAGGGTCTGAAAGTCGTCTTTCGCGCAGAGGACGTCGGCGCAGACAAGTGGATTGCACCTGGTGCGTTGTTGTTGTTATTGTTTCACGCGCCCAACGTTTTGGTCGTTCTTTCGGTCTTTATTACTCACCATGGGCTTTCACCCAGATTGGACGTATGTTGCTTCGCCCACATCAGATTTGTTCCGCATGTCGTTTGCGGAATTGGTTAATTCAATCCGTCAAGCACTCGTGTTTCTTCAACGGTGCATTCCCGAAGCTGAGAGGATTTTGAGGTCCATTGAGCGTGAGAATGGGGGTGCCACGTCGCTCGTACGTTGCCAAAAAATTGTTTCTACGATCCTCTTGTACTCTGGCTAACTTGAATTCCTTGCCAGGACGGGAAAGCAAACTCAGTTGGCCGTCGGTCTACTGAGGGGTCGACTTGGCGCGCCCCAAGTAAGGGCAAAGTTCACCCTCCCAGGATCTTTTGACCACTCTGCAAACGCCACAAGCTCGTTACCGCAGAATGTGAAAGAATGACAGAGTGTGATGGGAAGAAATTCGACGTCTTTTTTCTCTTGTTTCTGTCTAAGGAACTTAATCTTATCTGGTTTGTCCGTGGGGATGAGACTACTGTACTCGAGTATTGTAGAGTCAGATTAGCCGGACGAGCCGAGTGGGACGCTCAAATGCTGTACTCGAGTACTGCCTCTGACCGTTGCACATTCTCTCTGACCGATGGTATGTCTGTGAGGTCACTTTTGTGATCGCCTTTGGCCTTTCTTTGGAGTGTTAAAAGTGCCCTAAGGCGGAAATCAAGGGCCGGCGTCCCTTTCTTCACGCCACAAGACGTCCTCCCGAACTGACCTTAGAGAGTTGCTCATGATCGGACGCGGCCGCCCCCCACCTTTGTTTCCTAAAAAGTTGAACTCTAAGTCGGTCGCCTGTGCATGGAACCAGCAGATTCGTCTCCATAATGACTTTGTGAGGAGTTTACGTGGGACTCGGAGTCCAATCAGCCTTCATGCAAAGCTGGGGTTACCTTTGGCCTCATTTCTTAGCCTCGTTGCCGTGGGATGTTCGTTGTCCCAATTGAATCTCGATACCACCCAAGAACGAGAGTCGTTTGTAGTGCCTACGCAGGACAACTCTGGGGAGCGACGGCAGCACGTACGCGCCCTCGATCCTAATGTGTACGTCCGCAATCCGCGCACATACACGCGGACCTCCGAGCAGACTGTATTTCCTGGGGATCATACTGGCATCGCGCGATACGACACCGCGCAGCTCGACGCAAAACCGTACGTTACACTACTCTTTGACCTCCCTTGCGCCATATAATCTCCCACAGCGCGCTAATTCGAACGTTCAAAGAAACCGGATGACGGATTTTGCAGCGGGCGTACTCCCCGTACCCTCTGGCTACTGGTCCATCTTTGCCCTGATCAGTGCAGACAATTCCGGGTCAGGGTCCGAATCCGAATCCGCCAGGCCCGCCAATGGTTTCACCCACTGGCACGGGACCGCCTTGTCCTGGATGCGGAGAAACATCGTCCCTGCTGTCGCTGGCTCGCTCATCGACGTCCACAACGACAACCCGTTGCTATTGCCACCATCCAAGGCGCGCATCGACGAAGCTCTGAGACAGGCTCTCACCCGCCTCGATGACGACGTGCGAACAACAACAGACGCCCGCACCGTCCCTTGGACAACGCGGCCGGCTGGTCACCAGGCACCATCGACCATCGACGCTGCTCGCGTTTTTTGATTCCGAGTCCCACATGCTGGGCATTGCCGATGCGGGCGCGGGGCGTGCGTTTTTGGGCCGTCGTCGTGTGACCGGAGCTGGCGGCCATGAGTGCCGAGAGCTCACTAGCTCTGGTGGTGTGCAGTACTTCGTCAATTCCGATACACACTCCAATGCCAGGGCTATGGATGTGGGAGAGCTTATCGACGGGACCGGGAGCGCCTCTCCTTCGCGCGGTGAGCCCGATGCGGCTTCCGTTGTGAATGTGGAGAGCGTAGAGGTGCGCGACGGCGACTTTCTCGTACTGGGTTCCCATGATACTTGGACTTGTCTGGATGGAAACGAGGCAGTGCAAGCCGTCAGTGGATGGATACGGGAACAAGAAGTGGCTAGGGCTAGTAGTACGCAGGAGGAGCAACAACAACCTGTCCGACGCGGGAGGAGCTGGTGGCCGCAGGACCGCTTCCTTGACTTCCCATGGAGAGACAATAATCATGATCTCGTATTTGGATTTGACTGGGTCCACACGATGGTTCCTGATTTGATTCGGGACGTTGATAAAATGTTCGTGAGTGGGAATGACCAAGGTTTCTATGCCGCCGCGCCGCCTGGACGTTCCAGTCCTGTTCCTGGCTCAGGGTAAGTCATCTATCTATCTGAGAACGTTGTCCGCTCCTCACTAATGCGGTTGTATTAGCGAAAAGAAGGGCGGCTCTGTGATGGTCGTTGTGTTCACTGATAGGCAATCAGACACTTTAAAGCACCGGCGTCCGAATTTAAATTAATCGACATCAGGGTAGCGTGGATGCGAAAAGGGCAAGAGATCAACTCATCAGCATTTGGAGGAGTATCCAAGTTGAAGAGCGGGACGATACTATTGCCACTCTGGTTGAGCCCCTTTCATACTGTCGCGATCTAGCCTACCTTAATGATGTCATGCTAGCATTTCACTAATTTGATGTCCTTATGTATTTGGTCTGGGCTATCTTGCCGCCGAACCGCGCGTGCTCCGTATGCTCTTATTTCAGCACTCGGTTACCTAGAGACAGACAGGACGTAGGATCCCACCACGGCGTCAGGGTACCTCCATGCATGCCGTAGGTCCCGCAATGAAGATGAGGGTTAAATGGAAAAGAACGTGGCAGTGCCGGAGGAAATGGTGTACAGTATTACAAATTGTATCGTAGGGGAAGTATAAGCCAGAGTAGGCATCATGATACTGGAGCAAAGGGGACAAAGGGTTGCTGGAGCATTGAGAAGCAATGACAATTCGTGGTGATGTGAGAGGCGTTACAACACGCTCCATGCGAGTTATTCCTGGTGCAACAGGAAGGCCTTCGATACAGTAAAAAAGAAAGTCCAAGCCTCCAAGAGACTGGGCGATGGAACGCCACCTCCGAGCGAGTTAAATATGCCCATCTAGAAACTTGATTATCATCCAGCCGCGCAAAGCCTGGGTAAACAACCAGGATATCTTCGATGAATCTCCCGCGGTGTATAACCAGGAGGTGAGCATTGATATTGTTGGGACGATCCGACTTGTAATTGCACAACGAGCATTGGCGCCATTGTATGTGGACGTACTTCCGGAGCCGGGCGAGCTCTGGCGTCCTTTACCTCCGAGTCGAAGGTTGGTAAGTTGGGTTGGGGCCCTAACTGGAGGCAAATAAGGGGCTCGAACATTTCCGTCTTTGCGCGAGTGTGATAGTAGTGCGAGGATAAAAGAACTTCAGCACCACGATAATGAAACGCAGTCCATACCTGTTCGTCCCAAACATTTGTGTCACCTGTGGAGCCGCACAGCGATGATAGGTTGATGCAAGGGCTCCCAGAGCATAACTGCTCCCCGTCCGAACTATGCATCGGCCAAGGAAATTCTGTTAGCTCAAAGAATGAAAAAAAAAAAAAAAAAAACATATTTGTACGAATGCGGAGGATGTGAGGAGGTCATTCTCCACAGAACACGTGTCGTTGAGATATATGTTTTGTTTTTATCTGCCGGTGAGTTTGTATTTCTTTCCTTTTTCTGTTTCCGAGATCCCCCACAGGGTCATGGACTGGGGGGGCGAGGGAGTTATACTGTAGCAACGAACATGTCGGCACGGATCACTGTTCGGGTTTAATTCAAGTCACAACTTCGGTGGCGGAGGACCCCGGGCCGTCGAAAACCCGACCGGCTCCGCTAGTACTCATAACTTAGCAGAGCAACCAAATGCTATCCTCCTTGAACCCGAACCACCACCATGCCCGGGTGAGCGTGACTTATAGCTGGCTCATAAGGTAGTACACGACCGCCCTGTACCTAGTTGCTACGCCGTGCGGAATAGAAGCAAGATTCAAAAAAGAGCAACCAAATGCGTTTTTTTACATCTTACAGTCGGTATTCCCCTCGGGGCAACTTGGACGTATCTTGCTTCCATTCCCAATGCCATTTTAGCTTTCCCATTGTACAGCGCTCCGAAAGAAACTGAATTCGCATGCTCGTATGATCAGGCACTCTACTCTCGACAACTTGAACGCCGCAACTTCTTAATAGATCCGAGTTCCACTGGCACACAAAGGTTCCTCGCAGAATTTTCCTTTTTTCACACACACAAGCACAGCGTTGCATATCGACAAACACGCCATAAAGGTCCCGACCCCTAGTCCAACCTAATAAAATGAAAAAGTTCCGAAACGTCAGTCGTCTGCTGATGGCGTTGAAAGGAGGCGGCGTCTGCGAACCGCGATGGTCGGCGCATCATATCAATTGTCAACGGGTCGTAGCATGTGGGTGAACCAATAAACTCAAACCCCCTGCCACCACGTAACAGCGGGTGAATTTTTTCAGTGTACAACAAATCTGAGGTGCGTGGATCGCAATGTAACTTTACCGCCCACTGGCGAATATGCGATTTTCGTTTTCTGCTGATTATGATTCGGGGTCAGACAACTTGAGCCACCTTCCTATGCTATGAGATCGTCACAGTTGTTAGGGGGACAGTTAATTCTATGACAGTAGAGCGTTTTCATGCCATGACCTCAGTGAGTAGTCCCCTCTGGAGAACTTCAGAACCCTTATACTGTTACATCACCACTTCCAAGAGGCCTGGTTTGGACGAGGTTGGTAAGCCCTACGATCGATTTCAAAGAGAACAGGTGAACGGCGGGGACACATTCCAGGTGATTCAACTGATTCAACTCTAGTACCAGTGTTCGGCTATGCCAACAGGCTCGAGAGCGTGTATATCAGTCTGTGAATGGGCCATGGTTCGGCCCACCCTGGGAGACTCTTCTGTTCCATGCGGTCACATCTACTGTATGAAATTGTTCTCTAGAGACTCTTCTCTCAAGCTGTGTCAGTGCATTCGACTTGATAATAGAGGCATGAGATACAGCGGAGGCTTCGGAAACAAGTTCGAAAGTACGACTGCGTGGATGCAACGGCGCCCCGTTATCATAAGTTTGCCACCTGCCATCCATGGAACAGCAGGCAAGCAGCGCGCAACAGTAGATTCGCGACTAGAAGACCCACAAATCTTAGAAGCTGAGTCCGACTTTTCAGAAGGCCTTAGAAGCTTGTTACCAGAAGCCTCGAGACCGACGCGGCTAGACCAAAAAGCGGGGCATTTCAATCGCGGCTGTCTTGTACAAGCTCATTGGCAACAACCTGAAGTTCTCTGGTATTGAGAGGGCAGTAGGCCCATTCACGGAGAACCTTAGTTGGGTTCATTTTTATACAAATCTAAGACGAGAACCCGAAGCTTCGAAATGTAGGATCAATAACACAAAATTCGGTCGCTCAGGTGAGCTTATAGGGACCACAGCAACTATAAATTATAAAGCGAGAAGCCCAGAAGGGCATGAAAGAATTTTCGAGAATGGCGGGAGGAGATTGTCACGTTGCAGAGAACCGAATAGCAAGCAGGTTTCTTGCACGAGGCATGCTATAGCTACGTAAGATCGTTCGAGGTTAAATACAGCAGATAAAGGAAGGTTACTACGATAGTGTACAGTAATAGTATACAGACGTCCGGAAATGATAGCTCAAAATCAAGGAGAGTGAAATGAACGAGAGCGAGAAAACATTTATAATGACACAGCCGTATTTGATGCAAAATAAATTGCATCGTATTGGAGAGCGCGAGACCGACTTTATCCATAGTCGGCGAGACTATTAGGGAAAGGAAACCTCGAGGAGCGGCGCATCAAGGGGCATTAAGACATTTTGTGTCGAGATGAAAGGCATTGCAAGACGGCACGTGCGAGATGTTCTGCGACTCATGGGAATACCTGTTACATCAGAAATGGAAGGAGCCCAGAGGACTGTGGGAGGGAACGCTACCTCTATACGGGCCCGGAGCCTTGATTGTACGCATCGAGGAAAGCGACTATCATTCGGCCGCGCAAAGCTTGGATCGCAACCAGGTGTTCGACCGTGAATTTCTCGCTGTGTTTGGCGAAGAGATGAGCCTTAATGCTACTAGGACGTGTCCACTTGAAATCGCAGAACAAGCAGAGATGCCGTTGCTCGTGTACGTCCTTCCTGTGCCGTGCGAGCTCCTGTGCACGCCCAAAGTCTTTGTTGCAATCGGTACAGACAGCCCGCGCCTTGCGGTTCCTGTTACGAGTGCCTCCGTCTTGGGTATCTTGGATAATCACATGCTCTCCGACTCCAGAGGGCTGAGCCTGGGATGCGATAATTTGTACTCGGATCACGGGAAACCTGGCGACACTTACCCTGTATGTTGGCAAATTGGGTTGAGGCCCCGACGGGATGCAAGCAGTAAATGCTCCCGTCTCTGCACGAACGGGATGGAAGTGCAGCGGCGAAGAAGCTTCATCGCCGTGATAAAAAGCTGACATTCCTTGTTTATCCGCAACAGTTGCCTCAGAGATTGAGTCACCTGTCGGGAAACAGAACAGCGCTGAGTTGATGCGAGGGTCGCCAGAGCATACTAACCCCTCCCTGCCCACTGCCCAGAGAAAATCTATCGGCTCAGAGAATGAAGAACTCATCTCTGTAGGAGTTCGGGGGATGCGGGGGTCTTTCTCCACATGAGGATTATAAACACATTGATGGTAATGGCACCTTGGAGCTGCGTCTCAAAAAGGCAAAAACCCTTTTTGGCCTTTTTGAGACGCAACGTGGTCCCTGGCAAAACCGCAACAGTGCCCGGTGCCGCAACACTACAGTACAGTATGTATGTTTCACAGTAACATTGCGGAAGTTGTCAAACGGAGATGCGAGGTCAGGCAACGCGATCGTTCTAATTTAATTTAATTATTAAATCCAAGTTTCTATTCCGCAACAGGATGTGGTATGGAGCTACCGTACCTGCGAGGGGGGTTTTACTACCGTTTTAGAAGTACGGTATGAGGGTGTATACAGTAGTAATTTCGAGCCATGTGAAGTTGGACCCAGTTTGCAAGCTGGATCCGCGTGACAGCTCGCGACTGGGCGTTGGTGGGTGGCTATTAGGCTCCCATGTAGTCCTTGCCAGTGACTTTATGCAGGCTCTGGTCTCTTCAAGGAGACGTAGGAGTCCTATCGAGCGTAGTGGGTGTGCGTAGAGCCAGGCGAAGAGTCGGAGTCCACGTGTTGTTAGGCGGCGTCCTTCAATGTCATAGTACCGCGACTGTTGAAATCAAAACTTGTCCGTCTTGGCGACGCACATGGCCTCAGGGTAAGTCAGGTGGGAATTTTTCAGGGACATGGGCGCCTCGTAGTGTATGTGCAAGCGCACCCTAACGTTTCCCGCCCCTAGAATTTACCGTAGTCCGGGGCTGGCCGTGCACATGGACTCATGCCAGTGGAGTCGCCGAGTCTGTGGAGGTGTTTGGCGTGTTGTGTACTCAGGCTGTACGAACTCTACGTGTTCCACTGGCACTGTTTGGGTTCGGGTGCCGCATTCAGCGGCATTCTCAGGCGATCATGTCAGGCGCGACTGATTGAATGGGGTGTTGCGTTGCGGGGTGTGTGTGGAAATTGGATGAAGGCAACGTTACCCGCGCCAATCACGGCGATAGATTAATTGTCATGTCTGATCATCTCTCACACTCACAGGCTTTTCCGGGTCGATGTCTTGCTCGACATACCCTTTCGTGTATAGTATTACTCACTATTGATCAACTCCGATTTTGATGGCTCTTTCAATCGTAAAAGAGAAACCAAAATGGACACATCCGGAATCGAACTGGATAGATAGTACCTCTCCGCAAATCTGACAAATCACAATGCTAAGTGAGTAACTTAGTGCCATGTGCAGTTCTCCGTCTTATAGCTTCCTTTTTTCTTTCCTCTTTGGGTTTGCATAACAGTACCCAGGGATCCAGACGCAATCTCCATGCCATATCAAATGCGGAAGATGCCCAGGCATGTGGGGTCCATGACATGAGGTCCAAGACGCCCAACATCAGCAAATCTACAAATCTCTTTCTATACTTTCAGCGCTTTTCGTCACTTTTTTGCTGGCACGCAAGTTCACAAGCTCGTGCAAGTCAAGAAGTACTTGCAGGTGAGAGAAAGTAAGAAAGCCAGAGGCGAATAAAACTCAAAACCTAATATTAACAATATACGCTAAGATAAAAATTCCTGACAATGATGATCAACATTATTGTTGACGAAGTATGAGCGATAAACATCAAGGGAATTGGAGAAATGTAGTTCCTCAGGTATAAATGATGATCCAAAGACCGGAATAAGATGTGCTGCCCTAGCTATGCAATCGAGATGAATGATGGCAAGCGTGCGGCGTCCCCTAATGCTGCGTTCAAATTCAGGAGTTACAACCCACATTCTTGTATCCTTGTCTACATTATCCTTAGGGGTAAGCCATTCAACCAGAGCACATGGATAGCGTGAACCACCAGATGTAAAGGAAAAAAAAAGGCGGACGTGTCCAATAACCATACCCTTCATACCACCAATGTCTGGACCTGTCTGAACGAAGACAGTGTCATATCGAGCGTATTCATCTCGCCAACTGGGGTTACAGCGAATCCTCTCTTGATACATACCACCAGCACCACAGAGATCACTGGGCGCGAAAAACCGGGCTACGGCAGAATGAAAAACATGAACGCGCCCAACAAAAACAGGGCAATGCTCGAGAGGAACATCATCGGCTGATATGGCTGTGTTTGGATTCAGTTGGTCGTATAAGAATCGACGCAGGAGCTCTGGGAATCGAGGCTGTTTGATGCGAGCCGCTACACCTTCAGCTGATGTTGGGTATCCTCGCGCTGCAGAGGAGACATCATTAGATATCAGAATAGAATTACAGTATTTAATCAGAATCATACCAGGGAGACAGGCCAATTCAACAGAAGATAGCGCCTTTGGACCACTTACAGGGCCACCGTCATCACCGTCATCACCATCATCTGCTTCGAGAGCAGGCCGTGGTTGTGGCTGTCCACCTTCCTGAACCATAGCAGTATATGAAGCCGTCGTTCCATCCATCATACCCAGCTGAGTAAAAGCCCTTCGTGCCGCAGCCAGCTTTTCAAGCCGGGAGATGGTTTTCAGCATCTGTATAAGGGCTTTGTAACGGCTTGAACGTCGCCAAGGCTCCTTGACGGCCTTGATATGTTTGGATTCTGTGATCGAAGAGCATAGCCCATTGGGAGAGCCGAAAAGGCGAATTGAACGAATATAGTGAAGAAGGGAATGCTGGCGTGGGAGCGAAATGAATTCTCCCTTCACGCCAGCAGTACCAACAAAGAATGTGCGATAGTGATGGAAACGAGCAAGGGAATCTTTGAGCTTATCGAGATCGGTGGGTGTGATGGCGTTGCGGCGCACAATGTAACAAAAATCAAGAAATGCTGACAAGCATTTAACGACGGCAGCAGGGACATGTCCTGCGATAGCACCAAGGTACACCTGTGCAAGCGAAACAAAGTTATTAGCGACATTGAGTTAATTTGCTGCACCGAGTAAATTTACCTTCATAAGTGCCTTTGAATCATCGCCGGTCCATTGTGAGAAATCACGGCCATCAGGGAAGCGCCGTAGTTTTGGAAATGCTGGCACAGCCGAAATACTATAGAAAAGAAAGAGACATGGAGTTGAGGGCAAAATAACTGAACTGGGTTGAGAAAAGCCATACCGGTGATCAATGTCGGCAACAATCTCTTGCCCGCGTGCCTCTCCATGCAATTCCAGCAAATACTCATTCACCCACATTACGATGTGGTCTTTGAACGTCCCTTTGATTATCTGATGAAGAAGATCAGCTGATAAAAGCTGATAAATGTCGGCCCTTGGGAAACTGGATGTGAAAGGCTATTGAGGTGTGTTTAGGATGCAGATGCGACATGTTGGCTAACAGACTTACAATAATATCCGCGTGAACACCAAAGTCAGTCCATAATATGCCCGGGTCCCAACTATTAATAAGAAGTTCGGTTTTTATTTGACTTCGTAAACGGGCGCCCCCAGCGTCTAAATTATCGGGCTTTGCATCGCATCTAGCACGCAGATATTGTAGGTAATTATGGATCCATAAATGAATTGAACAGCTTACTTTGGGCACCACCTGTCACCACCGGTATGGACGAGACGATTAGAGCTCAGTAGTGTCCGTAGTAGTTGTCTCTTCTCTGGGTGGTGGCGCGTCGAAGCACGTGCAGCGTTCTCCCTTGTGTACTAAGTCGGGAAACACCTCCTGGCAGAAGGCGTACTTGGGTAGAGTGACCGTAGTCCTGCTGGGACGCTGGGTCATAAGCTAAGTCTTTACAGCGACTCAGGGGACTGAGGAGTAACGGGTTCCCGCCTTATCAATACGTCGATAAGACCCCGCTTTGAATAGAAGGAAGAGACTTCTGTTATTTAGACAGGAGACTCAACTTGCCACTTCCTGGCCAAGTTGGTCGTCCTTAAATACACAAGGAAGACTACAAACACGTACAAAGTATTAGAAACCAAACACGAGGGGCACAGCAATCTGAAACAACACGATGCTGGCCTGCTGTCCGTCCACATCAAAACGAGGTGCTACACGCATCATCAGGAAAAGTGTCAGTACTTTTTCTTGTCTTTTAGTACTTTTTCATGTCTTTTTTGTCTTTTGTCTTTTAAAAAAGACAAGAAAGACAAAAAAGTCATGAAAAAAGCACAGAAAGACAAGAAAAAGTACTGACACTTTTCCTGATGATCAATGACAAGTGATCCGATCAATCCATACAGTACTAACCCGGTTCAGGAACTTACCCCGGTCCACGAGGCGTACAAGCTAGCCTCGTCCCAGGAGCCGGTTACATCACACCGCTGCTCAGACTAGATGTCCGCATCTAGTCCATCCCCCCTCTGAACTGAGTCGTCCTCCTCCCTCGGTACCCCCGAGTGCGTTGTTCGGGGCGTCCCACCATTCGGAGGTTACCTGTTTTGCTGCCCAGCCGGGCCATCTCAAGGCGTGCCCTTGACCCCTCTTGGGCCTCCCGCATGCCTCGTTGCTCGGCCTGGAGGTGGTCGATGCGGAGCTTGATGTCAAGGAGCGATATCTCGAGCTCCCTGAAGCGTGCGACCTCGGCTTGGAGGGGCCAGTCCCCGTTGTCCCGAACTTCCTGAACGAGCATACTGTGGACGCTTGAACTACCTTTAAGTAGGGCGAGTAGCCAGGGCTGTAAGGGGAGGACGACGTCTTCCTCCTCGCTGTCGATGTCGCGCTCGGCGTATACCTCGGCAACATAGGGGGTTTCGCCCGGGGAGTGACTCCTGGGGAGCCCTGCGACCCTACCGTCGGTGAGCTGCTTAACCCACCATGCGGGTTGGTAGTACCCGTCTTGGATGGGGATGACGAAGTTGGGGGCCCTCTCCTTGATGTTGAGTACGTACCCTTCCGGTGCGTCCTCCCTTGGCTGTACGTGAGCCAGCGCCTCCTCGAAGCGGAGCTTCTGCAGGGCCATCTGCTCGCTCCAGTTGTCGGACTCGGTGCGGTGGTCAGCTTCCCTCTTACGGATGGTGGCCAGGAGTCCCTGGGCGATGTGCATGAGGGAGATAGGGTCGTTCGGCTCGAGTTGGAGGCCGACGGCGGCAGTGGATGGTGAGAGGGGTGGTGCCATTGGGGGTGGCGTCCCTTTGGGCGAGCAGACGGAGGGGTTGTTGGAGGCGTCAGACATGACTCACCCGTGGAATACGCAGTACTGGTCTGGGCAGAAGCAACGGTGTAGGAGGATGTGGTCTTGGGAGAGTTTGTTGAGGTATAGGTAGAGGAAGTGTCGGAAGGGCTGGCCGGGGGCAAACTCAGAGTAGGCGGGCTTCTTGTCCCTGGTGACGGTGCAGTGAAGGCGTTCGATGAGGGGTTTCTTTGGTAGACGGGGGACGATGTGGAACTGTAGGTGTAGGAGTAGGACTTGTTGGAGTGGCCGCGAGTCTTCTTTATCGTCGCGGAAGTGCTCGAGGAGAGGCTGGTTGGTTGGTTGGGTAGCCAGAGTGGAGAGGATGACGGTTTCAGCATCCCCTGTCGCCTTTTTATCTCCTTGGTCGGGCGCCTTTGTTGATACTCTTTGATTAGGTCGTCCGCGTGGACCTGGTCAGCAGGTTCCCACGTGTTGTCGTGATCGGGATACCCTTTCCATTTGATTAGATACTGGAGGCGTTTTGTGCGCCTGTATTGCCTGTGACCTTCGACACGTTCCACCTCGAATTCTTCTTCCCCGTTGATAAGGTCTGGTGACGGTCGGGAGAAGTTAGGCCCGTGGGCGGCCGTCTCATGATAGGGCGATAAGAGGGATGCGTGGAACACGTCGTGGATGTTCCACGAGACGGGAAGTTTCAGCTTGTACGCCACTGGTGAGACTTCTTTGATGACCCTGAAGGGTCCGTACCGTTTCGGGGCTAGCTTGGTCTTCTGATGCCGGACTTTCAGGTGGGTTGCCTCGAGCCAGACTTCTTCTCCGACCTTGTATTGCGACGGGATTACCGATTTCCCTTTTGCGGCTCGGTTGATGGCATCGATGGCCTGGGTTCGCCTTTCGTTCATGACAGAGATTCGATTTTCAGCGGTCTCGTTCCTTGATGGTGGTGTTTCCGCTGGGAGTAACTCCGGTTCGTACCCCAGAAGGATCTGATTGGGCGATAGGCCGGTCGTTTCGTTCCTCCGGTTGTTGTGTACCGCCGACGCTATTGTTAGCCAGTAGGTCCAGTCTTCGGGGGCCGACGAAGTTACGAGTCGGAGGTATTGCTCTACCCATTGGTTTTTCCTTTCGGAAATCCCATCCGTTTGCGGGTGGAAGGCCGTCGACAGGTTTTGTTGGGTAGTCAGCTTCTTCGCGAGTTCTCGGCCAAAGTGGGAGGTGAAGCGTGGGTCTCTATCGCTGATGACTTTGGTGGGGAGTCCGAACCATCTATAGACGTTGTCCAGGTATAGTTGGGCTATCCCTAGCCCTGTTATCGTCGTGGAACATGGGAGGAAGATGGCCGCTCGCGAGCATCCGTGGTCCACGATGGTGAGGATAGCGTCTTTCCCTTTGTGCATCGGGAGTCCCGTGATGAGGTCCATTGCCACTTGTTGGAAGGGGAGGGTCTGTTCGTCAGTAGTTATGCGGAACAAGGGGATCTTTTTCTTGTGAGTTATGATTTTGTTTTGTTGGCAGGTTGCGCATCCCTTGACGTAGTTGGCGATCCATTGGTTCATCCCTGGCCATCGCGGTCCTTGTCTTGCTCGTCTTATCGTTTCGTCTCTTCCTGGGTGTCCCGCAGTGACGTGGTCATGGGCGAGGATCATGGCCATCCTCTTCCTCTCTTCGGGGAATGGTGCAGTTTCCAAGTTTGACCGATTTATGAATTTTGATGGTGGAAGTACGGTGATTCCTTGGTTATCGTCCTTTCCCTGGTCTATGCCTGGTGGTCGTGACAGCGCATCGGCTGGGACGTTGTCCTTCCCTGGTACGTGCTGTATTTCATAGTCGTACTCTTGGAGGTCTGCTTGCCAGCGTGCCGTTCGTCTGTTCAGGTTTCGTGGTGACTTCCAGTACTGGAGGTTGGCGTGGTCAGTTAGAATGGTGAACGGTTCTTTTGTCCAGCCTAGGTATGGTCGCCAGTGTGCGAGGGATTTCATCACGGCTAGCAGCTCCCTCTCATAGATGTCGTAGTTTCGTTCTGCTGGGATGAACGTTGCGGAGTAGTAGGCGACTGGATGCGTGACTGGTTTTGAGCGTTTGGCCAAAGTTGGTGAGGTTTCTCCCCTTTGCGAGAGTATGGCGCCCACGCCGTATGCCGAGGCGTCTGTTTGGAGGTAGAATCGCTTGTTAAAGTCAGGTTGCGTAAGCACTGGGCTGCAGCACATCTTAGACTTTAGTTCCTCGAACGCTCGGTGCTGGTTTTCTCCCCAATGCCAATCAGTGGTTTTCTTTGTGAGGTCTAACAGCGGGCGGGCGATTTTTGAGTAGTTTGGGACGAAATATCGGTAGTAGCCAGTGAAGCCTAGGAATTGTCGTACTTCGGTCGGAGTGCGGGGGACTGCCCAATCTGCGACCCCCTTGAGTTTCGTGGGGTCCATGCGTATTTTATTCCTCCCGACGATTACTCCCAAATAGTCGATTTCGTCTTTCGCGAAGTCGCACTTCTCCGGCTTCAGGTACAGATCGTTTTCCTCGAGTTTGTCGAGGACGAGGTGTGTGTAGTCTGTGTGTCTCTGTTGATGTTGTTTTTCGGTTTCGCCTTCTCTTGGTTTAGTGTGGATGGCGATGTCGTCCATGTATACCGATAGCCATCCTTGCGCGACTTCCCTTCGGAAGATGGTGTTCATCATCATCTGGAAGGTAGCTGGTGAGTTAGTGAGGCCGAAGAACATGACGGTTGGTTCGAACAGCCCCTCGCTAGTGAGGAATGCCGCCTTCCATTCGTCTCCTTCTTTGATGCGGATGTTGTTGTACCCCCATCTCACGTTGAACTTGGTGAATAGGGTGCATCCGCTGAGGCGATCGATGGTTTGGGGAATCAGGGGGGAGACGTTTCTGTTTTTCACGGTCCATTTGTTAATTGGGCGGTAGTCCTGCACCGGACGTAGTTTCTTGTCTTTCTTTTTGACGAAGAAGAAGTTGGCGGCGTAGGGGCTCCATGATTCTCGTATAGTCCCCCTTTTTAGATGTTCGGCCACAAACTTATGCATTTCTTCTCGTTCGGCTTGGTTGAGGGGGAGGAGTCTTGCTGGAAGCGTCATAGGGGCGTTGGGTAATAGTTCGATGGCGTGGTCCCATACAGTGTGTTTGGGTAGCCGTTGCGATTGTTCCTCGCTGAACACCTTTTTGTGTCGTTCGTATTCGATTGGGATAGCGTGTCGTGGGTTTTCGTTTGGTTGGGCCGGGTGCACTGTGACGCGTCCGATGTAGTATCGGTCCTGATCAGGTTTTCGGGGGATGTTTCGGTTCCTTGGCACGAAGACTGCCTTTTTGGCGTTATGGGCTCGTAGGATGATTGGTAGTTGGGTGTGGTCGATCCAACCTTTTCTCCAATCTATCTTGGGTTGGGCCGCTGCGAACCATGAGTATCCTAGGATCGCCTTATGGTCGCCTAGGTCCGAGAGAAAGAATCTCAGCGGGGTTCGCGTCGATCCAGTTTGTACTTGTAGGTCGGTGTAGAATTTGACCTCGCCGTTTCGGTTCTCCGTTCCGTCAACGTTAAATAGTTTTCGTGGCCTTGTTAATTGTTTGATTGGTAGCCTTAGCCATCTGGCGTAGGTAAGGTTCATGAAGTTCTCCGTTGCCCCGGAGTCGACCAGGGCGATCGTCTCGGCTCTTTTCGCGATAGAATGGATGTAACATCGGACTGTCATTGATTTTCGTGCTGATATATATACATCGCTATTGCTATCGCTTCCTTGCTTAATCAGTGCCGATCTGATTAAGCTGTGGGAAAATCCTGTGGACTCTCCTCTCCTACTTCCTTCGCCAGCTGTTGTTTCTCGTCGAAGGTCATTGCGTTGATCTCGGCTTTGAGGAAGGCGACCCTGTCTACTTCGGGGGCGCTCCCTTCATAGACGGTTTCTTCGCTTGGGTCGAAGTCGATGAGGTTCGCCCTCGTTTTTCCTTTGCTCGGGCAGGCCCGGGCGAAGTGTCCTATTTCTCCGCAGTTAAAGCAGGCGTTGCTGTTGTTCCTAGGAGGAAAGTTGGCGACGTTAGCCCTGGAGCGCCAGTTGTTTCGTCCTCGTGCTTGCGGTTGCCCTCCTCTCTGTTGATAAAAGTTGGGCGCTCTTGACCTGCTGAGGTCCATTGGCACGGTTTGGTTGTTCATCCATCTTGGGGCGTTCGACGAGTGGTATGGTTGCCGGTATGGTTGTGGGTTTGCTGGTTTTTGGAAGAAGGGGCGTCGTTGTCCCCTGTTTTGTTGGAAGGGGAGGTTTGCCCTATTGTCTGCTTTGGTTGGATCGTGCCGTATCGCAAGTAGATCGCGGATGGTTCTCTGGGCGATGGTGCTTTCGATGGCTCTTTGTTTCATGGCTTCGTACCCCCTTACTGGTGGGCTGGCCATGACGTCTGTCATTGTTTTCGGGGTAAGACCGAGTAGGAAAAGTCGGGTTGTTGCGTTGTCTCCCGCGGTGTAGCCAGCTCTCCGGGCCAGTTCTTCGAACTTTGATATGTATAGGTCTATTTCGCCTGGCTTCATAGCTAGGTTTTGTAGGGCCGTGCGGGCTCGGTCTTCTTTGGCCGAATCGAGGTATTGGGCGGCGAATTCCGTCAGGAACTGGTCCCATAGCATGGGGATATTGTCGGCGATGGGGTCTAAAGCGTCGAGCATGGCTCCTATGTCCCTGGTCCATCCCGTGACGTCTTCTCCTTTCATGTGGGTGAGGGTGAAGGCGATCTTTTTCATGGGGGAGTTGAAGCCGCTTACGTCCGCGTTGAGGCGTAGGTATCCTTTTACTTCCTCGATGAAGTCGTCGGCTTTGGTTCTGTCGCCGTCGAATGTCTCTGGGAGTTTGCCCATGGCTCGCACATCTTGTGCCACGGCCACCGGTTGGAGTGGGTTTGGTCCCGCTCCTCCGCCGCCTCCTCCTCCTCCACCGCCTCCTCCTCCTCCGCCGCCTCCTCCTCCTCCGCCTCCGCCTCCTGATGGAGGGGCGCGTTGGAGGGCTTTCTGGAAGGCTTTAGTGACATTGGCCTGAGCGGCGGTTGTTGCGGTGGTGGTAGTTTGGGTGGTGGTTTGGGTTGCCATTGTGGTCGTCTTTTGGGGTTGTGTCAGGGTGGTTTGGGCGGTCTGTGGTTTTTGTTTTGTCGCTACTGCTTGTGCGAAGGTCGTGCCCCGTTGGATTGGGCTTCGACGAATTTGTTCGTCTATTTGGTGGTCCTCGTCGTCTGAGGAGTCTCTGCTTGGTTTCTCTTTGACCGGTTCTTTCTCTTTGGCCGGTTCTTCTACCACTATACTCGGGGTGGTTGCGTCGCTGGTTTCGATGCTGATGTCGAAGTTGTGTATGCTAGGTTCGGGTTGTCCGAGTACGAATTCCTTTCTGTTTGCTCCTGGTAGGATGCGGTGCCACACTCCGTTGTGTAGGGTCACTGGTCCAGCGTCTTTGATTTCTAGGTCGCTGCTCCTACAGAACAGTTGAATAGCTTTCCCTTTCTTGTTGGCTGACTCGTGTGCTTCGAGTATTCTGATCCTTGAGTTAGGTCTTGTGACGATCAGCTGCTCTTTTGTTAGGTATCTTGGGTGGTTGGTGTCTGCGCTGTCCTTGCTGCTGCTAGCCGTAATTTTAACAAAGTTGAGTCTAATGTCACCGCCGGTATGGACGAGACGATTAGAGCTCAGTAGTGTCCGTAGTAGTTGTCTCTTCTCTGGGTGGTGGCGCGTCGAAGCACGTGCAGCGTTCTCCCTTGTGTACTAAGTCGGGAAACACCTCCTGGCAGAAGGCGTACTTGGGTAGAGTGACCGTAGTCCTGCTGGGACGCTGGGTCATAAGCTAAGTCTTTACAGCGACTCAGGGGACTGAGGAGTAACGGGTTCCCGCCTTATCAATACGTCGATAAGACCCCGCTTTGAATAGAAGGAAGAGACTTCTGTTATTTAGACAGGAGACTCAACTTGCCACTTCCTGGCCAAGTTGGTCGTCCTTAAATACATCAGGAAAAGTGTCAGTACTTTTTCTTGTCTTTTAGTACTTTTTCATGTCTTTTTTGTCTTTTGTCTTTTAAAAAAGACAAGAAAGACAAAAAAGTCATGAAAAAAGCACAGAAAGACAAGAAAAAGTACTGACACTTTTCCTGATGTACACAAGGAAGACTACAAACGCGTACAAAGTATTAGAAACCAAACACGAGGGGCACAGCAATCTGAAACAACACGATGCTGGCCTGCTGTCCGTCCACATCAAAACGAGGTGCTACACGCATCAATGACAAGTGATCCGATCAATCCATACAGTACTAACCCGGTTCAGGAACTTACCCCGGTCCACGAGGCGTACAAGCTAGCCTCGTCCCAGGAGCCGGTTACACCACCCCTGGACGATAGCGGCAAGCCACACCTGCTCTGGATAGTCGGCAATATATGGTCCTAGTCCATAAATGGCCCGACGAAAATGGCCATCTGGACACCTGACAACCTCTGGGGTCGTCATACCCACTTTGAGTGGTTGAAAGACTCGAGCCAGGCAGGCATGGTACATCTGCCGGCAAAATACTTGATACTTTGCACTTTTCCGATGCTTTTTTGTTGCTACAAACCCGAGTTAGTAGCTTAGTAATTAGAGTTAAATTATTTAAAAAAAAATCGCACTTTTCGGTATAGGAAGAAAAGCGACAGGAAGTAAAGCATTTCCGTGAGCTCTCCTTGCAATATTAGATAGGTTTCCTGGTGACATATACACCGGATGGTACTCTTGATGGCCTGTCGCTACTGAAACTGTAGTTTTGTCGCTTCCAGCTACTACTGGAACAAACATTGCGCCGTGGGTTGCTTTGTCTTTAGCAATTTCATCCTGTCAGTGAGGAGATATTAGTTAAATACGTAGACAATATTATGCATTGCACCATACCGCTTGAGTCCATGCCCAGTCGGCAGACATAAGATTTGACCATGTCCGCTGATGGTTACTATCAAACTGGCGGTATGGAGATAAGTTGATCTTGTCCTTATACTGAGTGGTCTCGAGCTGATGAAGAAGGACCTGATGTGAGTCCCATGCACAGAGCACATACGTCTGCATCATCCACTTTGGGGCGGTGCCTAGAGGACGAGGGCCTTGATACCGGACCGTGTAAGTTTTCCAGGGTGACTCGCTAAGTTTTATAGCATCGATCGTAGCGTAGAGTTCCTTTGAGTTCTTCCATGGGGCAGAATCACCAACTGTTGCGGCTCAGAGGTCCAGAGCTTTGTCTATTAGACCTGCAGAACTCTGGGCCTCAACGAAGTGGTAAAGTGCAAAATCGAATTCGATACGAGAATTGAAGGGGTCCCATGAGTCTGGGGCATCGCCGTTAAGAGGGTTAGGGAGATCTGGGGGTCGAGTATATGGCAGGAGATACTCTCCCGCCTCATTGCATGGTTTAGCTGTTGGAATCGTTAGCGTATCACTACTATGAGACGGAGAACACATGCATATACCTGTTAAATGAGGATGATACTCATTGGTTGATATTGGTTGGTTTTCATCACCATTCGATTCTGGAGTGAACTGTCGATGTGCAGAATTTTGATGCTGGGTTAATCCCCTACTACTTCGACACTCTAAAAAGCAGGTGGGGCAGGTATAAGCGTTGTTGCACATCAGGAAAAGTGTCAGTACTTTTTCTTGTCTTTTAGTACTTTTTCTTGTCTTTTTTGTCTTTTGTCTTTTAAAAAAGACAAGAAAGACAAAAAAGTCATGAAAAAAGTACTGAAAGACAAGAAAAAGTACTGACACTTTTCCTGATGCAGTGGCCGTCAAGTGGGTTGAAAATATTCATAAACGATGGGGTATACACGAGCGTATATAGAATGAACTGAAAGAGACTCGTCAGTATTTTCAGTGATTAATAACAAACACAAATAGAATGTACGTACCGTATATGAAAAAAAGGTGTTGAACAAGTCAACTTCCCTGTCCGTTACCCCAGTACCGGCATCATACATTAGCTCCCAATCGTTTATTCTTCCAACTAAAACTCACCTTTTCCAACACACTCATTAACCAACACTCGCTCGTTCCATCCTTCCAGTCAAAAGCATACCATTCCCGAATATACCACCCACAACAATGAGCCGCCGCCCCCTTACTCGCTCCAATGCCGTTGCAAATCTCAAGGACATACAACCTACCGCTATAATGCCACCAAGGCTGCGAAGGCAGACTCTCAATCCCGACGACACTGAGTCTGACAATGAGATTGCGGCCTCCGGCACTCCCCTCGGCCCTAACTTGGAACATGGCCAACCAGCTGCAGACAACGAGCTCGATGGGACAGTAGCCCCTCCACAAGGTACCAGTGCAGCTGACAGTGCCAATAGGGTGGCCGTGCGTCAACCCACTCTTGTAAACCGCAAAGTTGTGCCTCCCAGGTCACCGTTGCCTTCAAGGGCGACACGGCCAGTTCACCCTGGAGCTCCTGACATGTCAAAGCCCAGAAGGACGTCCACAGAGGTAACTGCAGGCGCCAAGCGGAAGGCTGCCCTTCAGCTTCAAGTAAATGAGCTGGAGCAAAAAAAAATAGACACGTTGGCAGCGATGGAGGTCGAGGAAGAGCTTGCGGACGAGGAGGAGGAACGTACTGTGGTCAGGCAGCAGGCTCAATCCGATGGTCTTGACAATACCAAAGATGTCTTTATGCAATCTGAGGACGACGAAAATGCTGGAGGCAAAAGTGACTCAGATGCTGAAGAAATTTTGGAACTCAGCACGTCTGAGGAAGACCCACAAACACTTAAAGCGAAGAAAGTCTTACATAGGCGAAGCCAGGTATGTGTCTTCATCTAGTGTTGCTGGTGAAATAGACACTAAGATGTCTTATCAAGAAAAAGCCGAACAGGGGAGAGACCCGAGCAGCTGTGGACAGCGTGAAGGCCAAATTGAAAGCTGCCGATAAGAAGCGAAGTGCGAGTGTTGATCTGAATGCAATAAGGTTTGTTTGTTGTTGATGGTTCCCACGTGCTGGGCTGACAATGCGGCCATAGCAACAAAAAGAAGAAGGCCAACGTCCCCTCTGGTCTTACCTCCGATTGGAAGTCGAAACTATCCGCAGCTACACTGCGTCAGACCTCATCAAAAGTAAAAGCTAAACCTTTCCACGAAGCTCTGGGTGGTCTTGAGGATGAAGACACACTTGCTAACGTTGCAGAGACCCTGGCATTGTCTACAGGACATCCTATGACCGGTCAAAAAAATAATGTGTGTTGCTTTCACATTCGATTTAGAAAATCACTAATGTAACTCAGTTTGTTCACATTGACAACAATAGTGACAGTGACTCGGAGTGTCACCGCCGGTATGGACGAGACGATTAGAGCTCAGTAGTGTCCGTAGTAGTTGTCTCCTCCTTGGGCTTCGGGGCGTCGAAGCATGTGCAGCGTCCTCCCTTATGTACTAAGTCGGGGAATACCTCCTGGCAGAAGGCGTATTTTGGCAGAGCGACCGTGTCCTTGGTGGGACGCTGGGTCATAAGCCGAGTCTTTTAGAGCGACTCGGTAGACTATGGAGTAACGGGTTCCCGCCTTATCAGTTCGTCGATAAGACCCCGCCGTGAAGAAGGAGAGAAGAGACTTTTGTTATTTAGACAAGAGACTCAACTTGCCGCTACCTGGCCAAGTTGGTCGTCCTTAAGTACACAAGGAAAACTACAAACACGTACAAAGTATTAGAAACCAAACACGAGGGGCACAGCAATCTGAAACAACACGATGCTGGCCTGCTGTCCGTCCACATCAAAACGAGGCACTACACGCATCAATGACAAGTGATCTGATCAATCCATACAGTACTAGCCCGGTTCAGGAACTTACCCCGGTCCACGAGGCGTACGAGCTAGCCTCGTCCCAGGAGCCGGTTACATCACCCTCCTACTTAGACTAGATGTCCGCATCTAGTCCATGTTCCCCCTGAACTGCGTCGTCCTCCTCGTCCTGAACCTTCGGCTGCGTGCGTCAGGGGGTCCCACCATTCGGAGGTTACCTGCTCGTCGGTCCAGTCGGGCCAACTCGAGGCGCGCTCTTGACGCCTCCTGGGCCTCCCGCATGCCCCTTTGCTCGGCCTGGAGGTGGTCGATGCGGAGTTTAATGTCGAGGAGCGAGATCTCGAGCTCCCTGAACCGCGCGACCTCGGCTTGGAGGGCCCAATCCCCATTGTTCCGGACCTCCTGGTTGAGCATACTGTAGACGCTAGAACTGCCCTTGAGGAGGGCGAGTAGCCAGGGAGGTAGGGGAAGGACGATGTTGTCCTCCTCGTCGTCGCCGTTGCATTCGGCGTATATCTCAGCAATGTAGGGGGTCTCACCCGGGGAGTGACTCTTGGGGAGCCCCGCGACCCTACCGTTGGGCAGCTGCTTGACCCACCACGCGGGCTGATAGTACCCATCTTGGATGGGGATGACGAAGTTGGGGGCCCTCTCTTTGATGTTGAGTACGTACCCCTCTGGTGCGTCCTCCCTTGGTTGGGCACGAGCCAACGCCTCCTCGAAGCGGATCTTCTGCGCTGCCATTTGCTCGCTCCAGTTGTCGGACTCGACGCGGTACTCGGCTTCCCTTTTACGGATGGTGGCCAGGAGTCCTTGGGCGATGTGCATGAGGGCGTTGGGGTCGTTCGGCTCGAGTTGGAGGCCGACGGCAGCGGTAGACGGCGAGAGGGGTGGTGCCATTGGGGGTGGTGTCCCTTTGGGCGAGCAGACGGAGGGGTCGTTGGAGGCGTCGGACATGACTTACCCGTGGAACACGCAGTACTGGTCTCGGCAGAAGCAACGGTGTAGGAGGATGTGGTCTTGGGGGAGCTTGTTGAGGTACAAGTAGAGGAAGTGTCGAAAGGGCTGGCCGGGGGCGAACTCAGAGTAGGCGGGCTTTTTGTCCCTGGTGACGGTGCAGTGGAGTTGTTCGATGAGGGGTCGCTTTGGTAGACGGGGGACGATGTGGAACTGCAGGTGTAGGAGTAGGACTTGTTGGAGTGGCCGCGAGTCTTTCTTGTCGTCGCGGATGTACTCAAGAAGGGGTTGGTTGGTTGGTCGAGAAGCCAGGGTGGAGAGGATGGCGGTCTCAGCGTTCCCTGTCGCCCTTTTATCTCCTTGGTCGGGCGTCTTTGTTGGTACTCCTTGATTAGGTTGTCCGCATGGACCTGGTCAGCAGGTTCCCATGTGTTGTCGTGATCAGGGTACCCCTTCCATTTGATTAGATACTGGAGGCGCTTGGTGCGCCCATATTGCCTGTGACCTTCGATGCGTTCCACCTCGAATTCTTCTTCTCCGTTGATAAGGTCTGGTGATGGCCGGGAGAAGTTAGGCCCGTGGGCGGCCGTCTCATGATAGGGCGATAGGAGGGATGCATGGAACACGTCGTGGATGTTCCATGAGACGGGAAGTTTCAGCTTGTACGCCACTGGTGAGACTTCTTTGACGACCCTGAAGGGTCCATACCGTTTCGGGGCTAGCTTGGTCTTCTGATGCCGGACTTTCAGGTGGGTTGCCTCGAGCCAGACTTCTTCTCCGACCTTGTATTGTGACGGGATTACCGATTTCCCTTTTGCGACTTGGTTGATGGCATCGATGGCCTGGGCTCGTCTTTCGTTCATGACAGAGACTCGATCTTCAGCGGTCTCGTTCCTTGATGGTGGTGTTTCCGCTGGGAGCAACTCCGGTTCGTACCCCAGAAGGATTTGATTGGGCGATAGGCCGGTCGTTTCGTTTCTCCGGTTGTTGTGTACCGCCGACGCTATTGTTAGCCAGTGGGTCCAGTCTTCGGGGGCCGACAAAGTTACGAGTCGGAGGTATTGTTCTACCCATTGATTTTTCCTTTCGGAAATCCCATCTGTTTGCAGGTGGAAGGCCGTCGACAGGTTTTGTTGGGTAGTCAGCTTCTTCGCGAGTTCTCGGCCAAAGTGGGAGGTGAAGCGTGGGTCCCTATCGCTGATGACCTTGGTGGGGAGCCCGAACCATCTATAGACGTTATCCAGGTATAGTTGGGCTATCCCTAGCCCTGTTATCGTTGTGGAACATGGAAGGAAGATGGCCGCTCGCGAGCATCCGTGGTCCACGATGGTGAGGATGGCGTCCTTCCCTTTGTGCATCGGGAGTCCCGTGATGAGGTCCATTGCCACCTGTTGGAAGGGAAGGGTCTGTTCGTCGGTAGTTATGCGGAACAGGGGGATCTTTTTCCTGTGAGTTATGATTTTGTTTTGTTGGCAAGTTGCGCATCCTTTGACGTAGTTGGCGATTCATTGGTTCATCCCTGGCCATCGCGGTCCTTGCCTTGCTCGTCTTATCGTTTCGTCTCTTCCTGGGTGTCCCGCAGTAACGTGGTCGTGGGCGAGGATCATGGCCATCCTCTTCCTCTCTTCGGGGAATGGTGTAGTTTCCAAGTTTGACCGATTTATGAATTTCGATGGTGGAAGTACGGTGATTCCTTGGTTATCGTCCTTTCCCTGGTCTATGCCTGGTGGTCGTGACAGCGCATCGGCTGGGACGTTGTCCTTCCCTGGTACGTGTTGTATTTCGTAGTCGTACTCTTGGAGGTCTGCGTGCCAGCGTGCCGTTCGTCTGTTCAGGTTTCGTGGTGACTTCCAGTACTGGAGGTTGGCATGGTCAGTTAGGATGGTGAACGGTTCTTTTGTCCAGCCTAAGTATGGTCGCCAGTGTGTGAGGGATTTCATCACGGCTAGCAGCTCCCTCTCGTAGATGTCATAGTTTCGTTCTGCTGGGATGAACGTTGCGGAGTAGTAGGCGACTGGATGCGTGACTGGTTTTGAGCGTTTGGCCAAAGTTGGTGAGGTTTCTCCCCTTTGCGAGAGTACGGCGCCCACGCCGTATGCAGAGGCGTCTGTTTGGAGGTAGAATCGCTTGTTAAAGTCAGGTTGTGTAAGCACCGGGCTGCAGCACATCTTGGATTTAAGTTCCTCGAACGCTCGGTGCTGGCTTTCTCCCCAATGCCAACCAGTGGTTTTCTTTGTGAGGTCTAGCAGTGGGCGGGCGATTTTTGAGTAGTTTGGGATGAAATATCGGTAGTAGCCAGTGAAGCCTAGGAATTGTCGTACTTCGGTCGGGGTGCGGGGAATTGTCCAATCCGCGACCCCTTTGAGTTTCGTGGGGTCCATGCGTATTTTATTCCTTCCGACGATCACTCCTAAGTAGTCGATCTCGTCTTTCGCGAAGTCGCATTTTTCCGGCTTCAGGTATAGATCGTTTTCCTCGAGTTTGTCGAGGACGAGGTGCGTATAGTCTGTGTGTCTCTGTTGATGTTGTTTTTCGGTTTCCCCCTCCCTTGGTTTAGTGTGGATGGCGATGTCGTCCATGTATACCGATAGCCATCCCTGCGCGACTTCCCTTCGGAAGATGGTATTCATCATCATCTGAAAGGTAGCTGGTGAATTAGTGAGGCCGAAGAACATGACGGTTGGTTCGAATAGCCCCTCGCTAGTGAGGAATGCCGCCTTCCATTCGTCTCCTTCTTTGATGCGGATGTTGTTGTACCCCCACCTCACGTCGAATTTGGTGAATAGGGTGCATCCACTAAGGCAATCGATGGTTTGGGGAATCAGGGGGGAGACATTTCTGTTTTTCACGGTCCATTTGTTAATCGGGCGGTAGTCCTGCACCGGGCGTAGTTTCTTGTCCTTCTTTTTGACGAAGAAGAAGTTGGCGGCGTAGGGGCTCCATGATTCTCGTATAGTCCCCCTTTTTAGGTGTTCGGCCACAAACTTGTGCATTTCTTCTCGTTCGGCTTGGTTGAGGGGGAGGAGTCTTGCGGGAAGCGTCGTGGGGGCGTTGGGTAATAGTTCGATGGCGTGGTCCCATACAGTGTGTTTGGGCAGCCGTTGCGACTGTTCTTCGCTGAACACCTTTTTGTGTCGTTCGTATTCGGTTGGGATAGCGTGTCGTGGGTTTTCGTTTGGTTGGGCCGGGTGTACTGTGACGCGTCCGATGTAGTATCGGTCCTGGTCAGGTTTTCGGGGGGTATTTCGGTTCCTTGGCACGAAGACTGCCTTTTTGGCGTTATGGGCTCGTAGGATGATCGGTAGTTGGGTGTGGTCGATCCAACCTTTTCTCCAGTCTATTTTGGGTTGGGCCGCTGCGAACCATGAGTATCCTAGGATTGCCTTATGGTCGCCTAGGTCAGAGAGAAAAAATCTCAGCGGGGTTCGCGTCGATCCAGTTTGTACTTGTAGGTCAGTGTAGAACTTGACCTTGCCGTTTCGGTTTTCCGTTCCGTCAACGTTAAATAGCTTTCGTGGCCTTGCTAATTGTTTGATTGGCAATCTCAACCATCTGGCGTAGGTGAGGTTCATGAAGTTCTCTGTTGCCCCAGAGTCGACCAGGGCAATCGTCTCGGCTCTTTTCGCGATTGAATGGATGTAGCATCGGACTGTCATTGATTTTCGTGCTGATATATATACATCGCTATTGCTATTGCTTCCCTGCTTAATCAGTGCCGACCTGATTAAGCTGTGGGAAAATCCTGTGGGCTCTCTTCTCCTACTTCCTTCGCCAGCTGTTGTTTCTCGTCGAAGGTCATTGCGTTGATCTCGGCTTTGAGGAAGGCGACCCTGTCTACTTCGGGGGTGCTTCCTTCGTAGACGGTTTCTTTGCTTGGGTCGAAGTCGATGAGGTTCGCTCTTGCCTTTCCCTTGCTTGGGCAGGCTCGGGCGAAGTGTCCTATTTCTCCGCAGTTGAAGCAGGCGTTGCTGTTGTTCCTGGGAGGAAAGTTGGCGACATTAGCCCTGGAGCGCCAGTTGTTTCGTCCTCGTGCTTGCGGTTCATCAGGAAAAGTGTCAGTACTTTTTCTTTGTCTTTTAGTACTTTTTCATGTCTTTTTTGTCTTTTGACTTTTAAAAAAGACAAGAAAGACAAAAAAGTCATGAAAAAAGTACTGAAAGACAAGAAAAAGTACTGACACTTTTCCTGATGTTGCCCTCCTCTCTGTTGATAAAAGTTGGGCGCTCTCGACCTACTGAGGTCCATTGGCACGGTTTGGTTGTTCATCCATCTTGGGGCGTTCGACGAGTGGTATGGTTGTCGGTATGGTTGTGGGTTTGCTGGTTTTTGGAAGAAGGGGCGTCGTTGTCCCCTGTTCTGTTGGAAGGGGAAGTTCGCTCTGTTGTCTGCCTTGGTTGGGTCGTGCCGTATTGCAAGTAGATCGCGGATGGTTCTCTGGGCGATGGTGCTTTCGATGGCTCTTTGTTTCATGGCTTCGTATCCCCTCACTGGTGGGCTGGCCATGACGTCTGTCATTGTTTTCGGGGTAAGACCGAGTAGGAAGAGTCGGGTTGTTGCGTTGTCCCCCGCGGTGTAGCCAGCTCTTCGGGCCAGCTCTTCGAACTTTGATATGTATAGGTCTATCTCGCCTGGCTTCATAGCTAGGTTTTGCAGGGCGGTGCGGGCTCGGTCTTCTTTGGCCGAATCGAGGTATTGGGCGGCGAATTCCGTTAAGAACTGGTCCCATAGCATGGGGATATTGTCGGCGATGGGGTCTAATGCGTCGAGCATGGCTCCTATGTCCCTGGTCCACCCTGTGACGTCTTCTCCTTTCATGTGGGTGAGGGTGAAGGCGATCTTTTTCATGGGGGAATTGAAGCCGCTTACGTCCGCGTTGAGGCGTAGGTATCCCTTCACTTCCTCAATGAAGTCGTCGGCTTTGGTTCTGTCGCCATCGAACGTCTCCGGGAGTTTGCCCATGGCTCGCACATCTTGTGCTACGGCCACCGGTTGGAGTGGGTTTGGTCCCGCTCCTCCACCGCCTCCTCCTCCTCCACCGCCTCCTCCTCCGCCGCCTCCGCCTCCTTCGCCTCCACCTCCTCCTCCGCCACCGCCTCCTGATGGAGGGGCGCGTTGGAGGGCTTTCTGGAAGGCTTTGGTGACATTGGCTTGAGCGGCGGTCGTTGCAGTGGTGGTGGTTTGGGTGGTGGTTTGGGTTGCCATTGTGGTCGTCTTTTGGGGTTGCGTCAGGGTGGTTTGGGCGGTTTGTGGTTTCTGTTTTGTCGCTACTACTTGTGCGAAGGACGTGCCCTGTTGGATTGGGCTTCGGCGAATTTGCTCGTCTATTTGGTGGTCCTCTTTGTCTGAGGAGTCTCTGCTCGGTTTCTCTTTGGCCGGTTCTTTCTCTTTGGCCGGTTCTTCTACCACTATACTCGGGGTGGTTGCGTCGCTGGTTTCGATGCTGATGTCGAAGTTATGTATACTAGGTTCGGGTTGTCCGAGTACGAATTCTTTCCTGTTTGCTCCTGGTAGGATGCGGTGCCACACTCCGTTGTGTAGGGTCACCGGTCCAGCGTCTTTGATTTCTAGGTCGCTGCTCCTACAGAACAGTTGGATGGCTTTCCCTTTCTTGTTGGCTGACTCGTGTGCTTCGAGTATTCTGATCCTTGAGTTAGGTCTTGTGACGATCAGCTGCTCTTTCGTTAGGTATCTTGGGTGGTTGGTGTCTGCGCTGTCTTTGCTGCTGCTAGCCGTAGTTTTAACAAAGTTGAGTCTAATGTCACCGCCGGTATGGACGAGACGATTAGAGCTCAGTAGTGTCCGTAGTAGTTGTCTCCTCCTTGGGCTTCGGGGCGTCGAAGCATGTGCAGCATCCTCCCTTATGTACTAAGTCGGGGAATACCTCCTGGCAGAAGGCGTATTTTGGCAGAGCGACCGTGTCCTTGGTGGGACGCTGGGTCATAAGCCGAGTCTTTTAGAGCGACTCGGTAGACTATGGAGTAACGGGTTCCCGCCTTATCAGTTCGTCGATAAGACCCCGCCGTGAAGAAGGAGAGAAGAGACTTTTGTTATTTAGACAAGAGACTCAACTTGCCGCTACCTGGCCAAGTTGGTCGTCCTTAAGTACACAAGGAAAACTACAAACGCGTACAAAGTATTAGAAACCAAACACGAGGGGCACAGCAATCTGAAACAACACGATGCTGGCCTGCTGTCCGTCCACATCAAAACGAGGCACTACACGCATCAATGACAAGTGATCTGATCAATCCATACAGTACTAGCCCGGTTCAGGAACTTACCCCGGTCCACGAGGCGTACGATAGGGTTGCCGAAGTCCGGTTCAGTCCGGTTCTTCAGGTATTTTGCTGAACCTTGAACTGAACTTCAGGTTCGGTTCAGGGAATTTCCTGAACCTTGAACTGGACCATCGGTTCAGGTTCGGGACGGTCCAGTTCAGGTTCAGCAAGGTTCGGACCGAAGTTACTCAAGTATTTTCAGGATGAACTCTTGCTCATCGCAGCTCAGCCTACCACGCGTCGTGTGTGTACCTTCTCACTCTCCCAGCACTGCAACGTGTATACTGACGATTCTGCAGATCATATCATGATATCATCCATCAACTCTTTGCCCGAGTCTCGGAGATCCTTAGCGAACGGGAATGGGGCGCGAGAGGCGAAGACGACACGGCCGGGCGATGAGGTGGCACCAGAACAAGACGGCGATGGGGCTGATGTGCAGCTGCACTCACACGAGAGGGAGGAAGAAGGAGCTGGAGACGATGGCAATAACATTCCGGGCACTAGACAGGGGACTTAAGTACATACAGGACTCTTTGTATGTACACATCAGGAGGTATAGTATGATCAGAGTGAAGCATGCCGAGGACGAAAGGACAAAGGATGAAAAGGAAAGTGAAACAGGTACAAAGGTAAAGCTACTAAGCGAGGGCGCGAGTGCATAGGGCAAGTCGCATTTGATGTGTGAGGACGATGAGCGCGAGCAGGAATCAAAAGGGAATGAAAAAAAGATGAGTGTTGATCGGAGCCGAACGATGTGGGCATGCACCCCAAGTGCGTCGACACTGTGCCTCGAGTGCACCTCATCCATGACGACCGTGTCCTTCCATGTCATATGCTCGAAATTGGGTGTGTATTTGTGTGCGTGCGAGAAACTTGCTATGCGCGATGCTGTTAGTAGGCTCATTAGGCTCAGAGCTAAGGTTGTGGGCGCTGAGGCCGGCGGGCTTGGTGTGAGAGGGGAGATGTGGGGCTTAGTAAGTTCAGTGGCTTTTGAAGGTTTGTGGGCGGTATCGATTTTGATTTTGTAAGGTGTGCAGTGCGGCTGCGCGTGCACCGTCCAAGCGCCCTGTGCAGAACAGAGCAACGGAACAGCCCACACCGGAGCGCCCAGCCACAACTGTACAGTTTCACACGCTTGTCTATCATCACTTCACACACTCCCTTTTTATTATCGCTTCACGCTCATCACCTCTCCCTCGACCTCTGGTGCAAGACAACAGCGAGTGGATATGATGCTTTCCTGCAATCAAAAGCCCTTCCTCACCCTTTTCGCTCCAGTTTCGCCCTCCCCTTTCGGCCTTTGGACGACGAAGATCGACGCTAGCCGAAACCACACGCCGGGAGTGCATCGCTCGAATTTATTCCTTAGCCCTGTATCCTAGCTATTGACCACTTATTTGACATTTTGACATATTTCATACAGTTGTCCGGACATCACTTTCGCTGGACACGGACCTCTAGTACTGTAGCACTCATGATGTATTTAAGCAGCCTCCTTGCTAGTCAAGGAGAGAGCGACCACGCGGATCCTTGAATCTTAGCTCTCATTTCTATCTCTTCTTCTCTGTGTGCTCGCCGTCTCAGGACGGCGGACGCTTTCCCCTCCCCTTCTGCCTGTCTTTTGCATCCTTGCCGCCCACCCGACGAAGCCTCACGCCTCACGCTGATCCGAACCGCCGAGCCAACACACGGATCTGATCGCTGCATCGCCGCTGACTCTTCTCTAGGTCTCTCAAAAAAGTCTTCCTTTCATCTTTCTATTATGAGCATGAAGGCCAGTGAGACTGTGATCATTGCCAGTACCAAATTGGATGAGAGTCATGAGAAGTTAAAAGTTCGGTTTGAACCGGGTTCAAGGCGGTTCTGCCTTTCTCGAACGCAGAACCGGACTTGTGGTCCGGTTCGGCACAGCCATCGAACCTTGGACCGAACTTCGGTCAGGTTCGGAAAAGTTCAGGTTCGAACTTTGGTTCTGAACCGAACTGCGGCAACCCTAGCGTACGAGCTAGCCTCGTCCCAGGAGCCGGTTACACGGAGAGTGAAGATGCTCCAACCAAACCACCAGCGAAGGGTGCCAAGAAATCGACGACTGCCGATTCCAAAGTGCTGAAGGTATCAAAGGGAAAGACTCAACCAGAAAAGACCGTCAAAGCCACCAAAGCCACCAAAGAAGTTCCTGTGGCCAACCCACCTTTTGATATCTCGACGTTGCCGGAATTTGCTCGCACGAACTGGTCGACACATTTCTTACCAACGCTGTATGATTGTTTAGGATGTTCACATGATCCCTTTGTCATTGGTTCTGATATCGTCAAACCCATCCAAGCAGTAGTTAACGCTGCATATCCTGGTTCGGGGTATAGGGCCCTCGCCAATGACAGGCTTGTCGTTATGGTATGTAAAGATCTACTTATTATTTTGTGCTTCAGCTGACCGGCATATATACAGGCGAAAGGTCGCCTTCATGAGAAAAGAGCATTCTTTGGTCGGGAAGCCATCAAAATCGTGTCCGACTTCTTCAAAGACGACGCCTACGCCAACAAACCCAAAGCCACTGCGAAATACGCGAAATGGGCTATCAGAGGTAATGGTCCAGCTCTATTTGGCAAGCCAACGCCTGTAGAATGTATGATTCCTAAGGGTACCAATGGCTATGTCGTGCGCTTTCTATATTATTTGAATGGTCCCCTCACATTCATTAACAATGATTTTTAGGAGCCGGACGGCATTTTTGAGTCGACGTTCATCATACAACTACTTAGCCAGTATCTCAAATGGTGCACAGGTTCATGCCATGACTACGGCCACCCTATTGGCGCGCTTTCAATGGCAGCTGCAGGGGTAAGTGAATATTTGTGCCATAAGCCTAGTCGTTCTAAAATGTGGGATATATAGATCGAACGTGCTTTTGTCATGTTTGCCACTGGCACGCGAACAGACGTGGGTCAGTTCTCTAAGGATGTCGTTGGTACTCTCGTCGGGGATTACCTCTACCTCGCTACGCGGCTCACAGATCGTCGATGGGATCTAATTGCGGAGCTGTGCAGTGGGCTCAAGGAAAAATCGACTTCCTTGACGCATGCAGTACAATCACAAGTGAATCGCCGGACACTGTACGAGCCAAGCAGCTCCGTGAGGGCATCAGATGCCAGTGAGGAGTGAGAAACCCGAGGTATGTTCACCCGAAACCATATTGCGCCGGTCCACAACTAATGTCTTTTAGTTTGCAGCTAATTGCCATGTCTCGGCCCATATACCACAATGCGGACTATTCCCTCCATCGCTTCAACGGACGCTTACACTATTTTCTCTCGCGCCGTCGTTTACTATATGCCCATTTGAATATCGTGCCGGTTTGGCCACCACCCATTCCTTATTTCTTCATACCACGTTTGAGCCATTTTCGTACAGGTATTGCCCGAGCAGGCTACCCTAGATATTCTACCCTACAGTAGTAGCTAGTATGAATCAAATTTTGAGTTTTACTTTTTCACACTTGCAGTGACTTGCCAGCTCGCGCAACTTGCAGTGACTTGCAGCGCTGGTCGAGAAAAAATCATTAAACTTCCTGAAAATCAGACCTAGCTTTTCGTGCTTGCAAGCTTTCATCCTTTCTTCACTTTCGGGGCGTTTTTAGTACTGTGCAAGTGCCTGCAAGTGCCGAAAAGAAATTTGTAGGAATACTGATGTAGTCTGGGTAAGAGTGTTTCGATTAGAGATCGTAAACGCTCGAACGAATATTGCCCAACGAACACGGTGTTAGTCCCTGAGGCCTGAGTCCTGGGACCACATGATTACGCTCATCAGTAGGACCGCCTGAACTACAACATATACAGCACATACTGTGGTAATCACTGATGTGGCTGGGACCATGATGTCAAGGTCATCAATGGGAAAAGGCGATTAAGCAGCTTGTAGAGTTGATCGGAGAGCCTGATGATGGTATGATGCAGAACATAAAGGTCACTATCTGCTTCTCGGATCTCAGCTCCGCTGGCAAAGTTTCGCACGCCTGAACTCCGAGTTCCATCATGCCCTGACTCGAGTGGCGAAGCATATCATAGATAGTGACCGAAAAGATTACACTTCTATCAATCATAAGCTCTATACGCCAACAATGCCATAATGTCATAACATGTGATGGATTGATCAGCCGCGCGACAACGGCATGGCGGGTGGCAGGCCGCAGGTGCACTAGATCATCATGATACCGAATCCGAGTTTGGTTTTGCCCCTGGAGAAGTGCCTCCTAACTGGAGTTTATATCGGCTCAGGAGCGTAAAAAGACCAACTCCAAACCACCTCACAACCACCCCAGCCGAAAGAGTACTGAAACCCAAAATATCGTGACCGCCTCTTTGTCTTAGTTACATAATACAAATTCGAAAAAAAAACGAAGGCGGAGTGCCGTAACTGCCGTTATGGTCAGGGATTGCGACACGCCTGGCAGTTGCTTGTGATGCCTGTTCTAAGTTTAGAGGAAAGCAATACATCAATCGTGTGGCTCAGGCTGTTACATGCTACTTTCTTCTCGGTAACTAGCGAGCATCAACCTAAAATGGACCAGTCGTCTGTTGATGGCGTGTAAAAGGAGGCGGCGTCTGCGAACCGCGATGGTCGGCGCATTAATCGTCAACATGTCGTTATATCATGATTCCAGTTACGGGTCGTGCAAAAATATAACACTGGCAAGCAGTGAATCTGAGGTGGCACAAACAACGGAAGCTTGAATCCACGTGAATCGCAATGTAAATTTCTTTTTGGGGCCAAACTAACGCCGAGATCATCGCCGCGGTATTAGGCGCGAGGTGATATACAGTGTCTGCAGAACTTTGCTGCACACCCCTGCTTGGCCCTTGGGGGACGAGTGCCACGTGCCAGGTGGGGGCGCTTACCGCACACTACCGTGTGGCACACTGCCGCCCCTGTGATGGACACCCTCGTCTCGCGGCTAAAGCAAGTATCGTCATGAGGTCATTTCCTTTCCGCGCTATGTGTTGTACGTACGGAACACACGATTCGTGCATGGTCCTATCATAGCCAGTGCCGTGGAGATGGCGGCCTCGAGTCCTTGAACACTCCTGAGGTGCAAGTCTGAGGTGCGCTCGATGTCCTCCTGGATTTCACGTTAATCGACTCGGCGAGTCACAATAATACCAGGATAGTAATGATTACCGGTAGGACGGCCTGAATTACTTTGGCGGCATGACATGTTCATGTGTGGCATGTGTTCAGAACTTGCCAGTGCGCCAGCGCTAGTCTGACCCTCTTCTCGGCGCTCATCGGCTCACTGGTCACAGTGCCACTACCTGGGGTTGTCGAACTTCGCTTCATGCGGCAACCATACTCTTGGCCAGGGAACAGCAACTTCTTTAGACTTGATTGTTATTGTGACCAACATGCTACATAAACACCTGGCGATAACACAAGACGTACCACCCCCTGATCGTATTGGCAGTCCACCCTTCAGCCAACGTTTTCTGTGAGAGTTGGAGGTGGTGCGCCTAGTTCCCTGAGCTGTGAGAGAACCTGCCAGTGGAGGGAGCTCCGGGTCTCAGTTCAGTAGACCCTAAGTGAGGTTACACAGATTTGTTCCCATGTTCGGATCGGTTCGATCCCAGTGGTTATTCCTAAGACACTGCGTCGGTGGAATCGTTACGCTGTAACTTAGCTATTTTACACAAGGGCGAGCCCAACAGCATTCATCAAGTGCCCACTGCATTTCTCTCTGACGGTCCTGAAAATTTGATTGTGGCTACAATGCTGTGAACGTCATACTGAAGAGTGAAAATTAACTAATGAAATGTGAGATGGAGTGCGGAGACATCATGGCATGAGGACCCACCGGAAGAAGTTCAACACGCACCCAGCTGAAGGATTGAAGGATGGGGAATGTTGTAGTAGTAGCATTCTTAAATCGTAAGGATACTACACGAGTTATCTCGTAAAACATGAGCGGTACATGATGTATCGAATCCCATCATGCAAACGCGTGTACTTGTTGCGGATTCTGAGTGCGGATGTGCGATCTACATGATATGAAGAGCTCTTACCTATCAATGCCAAACAGTGGCTGCACATTAACCAACAGAAGACAAAAGAAGTGAGGGCGAGGCTGTAGCCAGCACAGCCTGGTATGCCCCAAATAGTAATAGTTTGGCTGAAAGGCACTGACACTACCATCATCATGATTACCTGTAATCAAGGACGGCTGTGCCCAAGCATGTGGATTGGTAGGTTACAAATCGGGGTTGCCGGGGCTGTTGAAGGGTGTATGAGCGTGTTGGCCATTGGCACGACACTTGTCCGAGTCGCAGTGGACGAACTTCTGCGCCCATGATTACCAATTCATTGACGCCTCTTTTCTTCCTTACAGAACATCATCCCGAGCCTGAAACTGGGTTTTTGGTCATTTGACACCTAGCTCCACGCATCGTAGGCACCGAACCGACAATTGTGCTGGTGTGATGGCACAGCCTGGCGACAGTGCCGCGAGGGGAAACCTTCACCGCTCTGCAAGGTGCAATCAAAGGGCATGCAACGTTCATCCTACTAGTCGAGTTTTCACCAGTACAGCACGTGCGTGATCCGCGAGCAAGTCCGGCCATTTTCATAAATCCTGTTAGGGAAAAAGTGCATCGACGCTCCACTTGTAACCCCCAATGGGACGACGCAAGGGAACCGCCTCCGAGGTTGGGACGAACGGGCGACTCGGAGCGCCGCTTCCGCATTAGGACAAACACGATTAATTACCGATGTGCCACAATACGACTGTACTGTATGGCAGAGAAGCAACCATACCTGGCGATCGACAGGGCTCGCACGCAGCCTTACTGTCAGGGATTGCAATCCTTCTTTCAATTCTATCATGTCCACCATTTCCAATCTTAGACTGCCATGCCAGGTGGTGTAGTCCGTGTAGATCAGGGCCCCGTGACTGGCTGCAGTGAAAGTGTAAAGCGAATTACCCACGCATTTCCGGACAACATCTATGGAGGTACAATTTATTATTGAGGCCTCAGGCCATGTGAAATGGGGTGCTGATGAGACACGAGAACACACACAGAGGAAGCCCAACACCGTGAGTCTGGTCCGTGACAAACACAAGGAAAAGGAGGGTATCATACGTACACTCTCGTGATATGCCAGATCCCGGACCCAAGATGGGTAAGCAATCGGGGTAGCTCCAACTGACATTTGTATGACTGTGTGGTAGTTCCAGAAGGCGCCACACGCTGCATTGGGTTATTTGGGTATTCATCCCAATTCCCGCGGGCGGGAATGCGGTTTACTCATTGCCTCAGCACTAACACATTGGCATTAGGACTCACCGGAGACGTGGCTCAGACCCCACGCCTCAGCTAGAATGTTTCAGGGTTCTCCAGTGTTTTCAATGACACGGTCTGACGGGGGTCAGTTCAGTCGGAGGGTCAAGGACAGTCTTACTGACCGTTTTTTGGTCAGCGAGTCAGTCGGGTCAGCATATCAATGGGATCATTGGGATGAGTATCTGATAAAAAATGGTTCGATGATATGACAAATAAAATTTCGGGTCAGCCACAATCAAACATGTACAAATAAGGTCACCCCAGTCTGACTGGTCAGACCGGTTCAGACGTTCCGGAGGGTCAGCCACTTACCCAACCTTTTTTGGTCAAGGGTCACTGACCTTGACACACTGGGCCCACTTCTCGCTACCGCACTTCCCATCTTCAATCTCTGACAAAAGAGAGAGCCTGGTTGCGGGATTGTATGTCTGTATACAAGATACAAATTTATCATGACACTCTCGCCACTGGACGGAACACCCAATTTACTCTGCCGTCTCCACTGCCTCCCGAAGACGGGTGGCACCGTGGCAGCTGGACACGGTGTATGTCCTTGGTGAGTGAGAAGGTGACATGTGCAGATGCAGATTTGATCGCCGTCAATAAGGGACGAGATTCCCGCCGGCCAACCCTGACACTAACCGACATGTTCGGCGCAGTTGACCAAAGTCTGAATTCAGACAATTTTTCTCCCTCTCCACTTGCAATGTCCTGTGAGGGACTACTGAGGAACTTGGTCTGGTGTAGCCCCACATGATCTCCCGCCAGCGTGATACCCGCAAGGAAGCCGTCGCGAGGTGGGTGGAGGAGTGGCACGACGCGCCGTACGTCCTAAGTCTACAGTATTTCACACTTCACCAGAGAGTTTACCGAGGGCTTTGTTGACGCTCCTCCGAGTCGTGGGATTTTCGTGACACGACCCGACTTCCTACTAAGATCGCCTTCACCGGTGACTACATGCGATGCTACTGCTTTAAGTCCGACGATCCCTAAGAAAGCTCCCGAAATCAGCCATCAAAATTCAAAACAGTGCGACACGTCATTGCGCCGCACACTTTGCATGTCGCCTTCACTCGCCCTCTGCTAATTAGATGCCCTTCTCCCACACATTCGCCACAAAAGCAGGCGGGAAGGCCTTGGTTAAGTTCCTTGAGGCGTCTCAAGTCTGCGTCCGATAATCTGGGAGAGCACAAAATCTCGAACAGTAGCGCATTTCACCACTGACATGTACGTACAAGTTTGTACAACAACTGCGCAATCCCAGTCCATAATCACCTTCAACCGGCGTCAGGCCTTGCTACTGGAGCGCGTCTTCGTAGTTAGGTATACGTATTACGCGACACTGTATGTCTAGAGTCGAAAAGAGAAATGCAAGTCGGTGCTGTCGTGTGATCCCTAACTGGAAGCATGAGATGCGCCAACTGCTTTTACTCTAACACCCACCGCCACAGATCACGGTCCTTGAGGCTGGCAGCTGACGAGGGCGTGCGCACTCATGGTTCCCGGGTAAACCGTAACATGCGAACAGTCTAGCCTGAGTGAATGCAGAGCTTTGAGCGCTCAAACTCCGAATCCGCCCCATGTCGGGCCGGTTGCGGCTCTTCCCGACCACGCGGCACACACCGTGACTGAGGCATCCGAGCTGTTCAAGTATCACGACAACGGAGAATCACTCACCTCACGACTGTCTCTAGCTGTGCATCTGTGATCAACAGCATCACCATGCGTACAGGTGGTCTGCGGTGTATGGGCTTCAGTGTCCCGCGGGCGGCGGCGGGCCTTTAATTGCAACTCAGTCTTCCGACCAACTTACCCGGCTGTTTTTTTTCCAGCTCTGACTAAATGGACTATCGGTTTTCTCCTACCATATGAGTCAACCGCCACGTTCAAGGTCCAAACCCTAGATGGTGGTTCAAATCCCCCAGGCCCAGAGCCGGGCTGGTGCGGAAGCGATCTAGACCCTCAACACGCTGTATCATATCTGGCTTTGCCAATTGAAACTGTCTGGGTATTTGTGGACCTAACTACATGTATGACGGTCTAGAGGGTTTCCTAGGCATTGTCACATCCCTTCTGGAGAAGCCCATCCGCCCCACCATGTTGATTACCGGCCATGGCTTGGACCGTCCAGGATATTCCCCGCCTTTGCCAAATATCGCAATTGTTTCCCGTCGTCACGCTGCAGTCAACTTAGCTGTGCCCTCGGTCTGCTCCCTCGGTCTGCTCTTCGCCTCTCCTCTGGTGGAAATGGTATCGCCGGCTTACGGAGCTAGAACTCCAATACTCTAGCACAGGTTTACCGCACACCTGTATGAAGGTGCACAAAAGGGCTCTGCGTTGGAGAATAGGCAGGTATGTTGCTAAAGCTTTGTTGATTGGCACGTGAGGCGAAGGCATATCATCAAGTCAACGTGACAGTGCGGAATCTCGATACTTATATAGATCGACTAACGTTTTTCCTAGTTCGGCAATGGACTCGTTTCTTTCTCAGAAATCGAGATCTTGGATCTTCACCTTCAGGGCCTCGTACTGTTACGTCATCGCTCCAATCGGCGGGAGGCCGAGGTACTGTATGAATAATTTCAAAGCAAACGGGTTAGCAAAGACAAGACATATTCCGACCAATAATACTGAACTGGCATTGTGCTGGCATTGTGCTCAGGAGATTCTTCTCGGTAAGAACAGTGAAGAAATGAAATCAAGAGCGTTTACGTCACTGCACCGCTCTAAGCGACCCGTCTCATCCACGTGGGGCCACAGATATAGATATAGAGTCCTTCTCAGGAGACTTGTCCTCTCCGTACCCGGCACAAACGTGCTCCGCTTCTACCTGTTGGTGCTTGTCCCATCCACGGCAAAGCAGAAATGCAGCGCACGGCAAATGGAGCCACGGCCAGAAAGCATTCCAGACTCAGACGCCGCAATTTTCCCGAAGGCCCAAGTTCGGCAGATGCCGCCAGAAGCCTCGACGCCTGAAGCACCAGAACAATAAGGGACGCATTTGTTCTTTTCCTTGGGTATACAGCGAGGAGCCCGAGGAAGTCCTGGAATAGTACAGCCACAAATATGTCGTGCACTACTTCTACTCCATATCGCGCGATTCCCTCGTTCTCTTGCCGAATTCGCAATTACTAGTAATCCCAGGATAGTTGTTGCTGGAGACGAGATCCGCAGGATATTCACCCAGGGCGGTCTCCTGGTCATCTGCATGGCTCAGGTCACTGCAATGGACGCTTGAGGATTCGGGTGCAATCAGCGACTCGGAGCTTTCGTCTTCGAGGTTTTTATCGTGACTTTTCCGTAGCTCTCCATACCTTTATAATCGGGTTGACTTATGCGCTGCCGATATCTTTCTATCCCCGAGGAATTTACACGCTCATTTCATAGAAAGCTTCTATGACAATTGCTTCGAGTACTTCTGAGATATGGACTCTTAGGATCCCATGTAGTCCTTGCTAGTGGCTCTAGTCACTATGCAGTACTATGCAAGCTCTGGTCAGTCTCTGGTCTCTTCAAGGAAACTGGATGAAGGCAACGCGAACGTTTTTGACAAGCTGTTACAGTACTGTAAGTTACGTTACCCGCGCCAATCACGGCGATAATAGACTGTCATGTTCTGGTTCCGGTTCGTGATCGTGATCGTCTCTCACACTCACAGGCTTTTCCGGGTCGATGTCTTGCTCGACATACCCATTCGTGTATAGGAGTACTCTCCATTGATCAACTCCGATTTTGATGGCTGTTTCAATCGTAAAAGAGAAACCAAAAATGGAAACATCCGGAATTGAATCGGATTCCTCTCGCAGATCACAATGCTACAGTAAGCGAGTAATTTAGTGCCATGATTCTACGTCAGAACCCAATGATATGTCACATCGGTGACTGCCCGAAGGGCACTTCTCCACTTTGATGATCCCATTTGGGGAATCCTCTCCGCCACTCGAGGGGGATAAAGAGGACTTTTAATGAAATGCAGGGGTCTTTCGAGAACACCAGAGAATGTTGCATTGCAAAGGAAAACGATTTATGCATGCAGAACAGGTAAATAAAAATGGCCGTCCGGCCTATGCAGTAAATGCCACGACAGAAATTCACGGTCAGAGACGAGGTGGGGTACTGTAAGTACAGGTGATTGGGGAACACGAATAATTCAAAAAAGAGCCAAAGCCTGAGGGTGTGCACAAGTCAACAGTGAGCCAGAGATGAAAAGCGCCAGAATGCGGAGAGGTGACATTCCGACTCATTCGGTACAGCGAAATGCGTACGCCTCCGAAAAAAGATGGGAGGACGCGAGGAGTTGGTTACGAGAAAGGAGACGGGGCATTAGGCCATTAGGGGTTGAGACAGAGAAGGCATATTATGTCTTTCCCAGCAAATACCAGACCAAGGACTGGAATGAAGGCCAAGAGATCAACTTGAAGCCAATTATGATAAGGAAGTAGTACCAGGTGCGATACGTGAGATGCATAAGTGGATGCCGGTCGAATGCCTTCAAGAAGCGCAATTGGAGCGCAATCTACTATATATTAGTACAGCTAAATCTATAACGATACTAGTAGGCTCACTTTTCACTATGTAGCTTACCGACTTTGTTTATGGTACTAAACCAACCCGAATATTGCCCAAAAGTAGAAATCTAACCCCTTGTTTTCACTGACACACACTCAGGTGGGATGCGCGATGCGAGAGACTGCCGATCATCGCAGCGCGACCGGGACGGGTACGGTATAAGTCCGAGTTCAGATTGGCCCGGGCGCGCGGTGTTAGACTAAAAGCCTCAGATTGCCTCCGAGTCAAATCGTTATTCTGGCGTCCCTGGGTGTGTCGGTTGTCAATTGATAATCCAACCCCACTGGACTCACCCTATGGCAATACCTTCCAAGTAATATCGAAGTTACACCGCGGCCACTTCCTCCGAGTCTCGACAGACTGAATGCAGGCTCTTATCTAGCATTCATTTAACTCGCCGTGCTTCAACGGGACTGCCGCTCCCGGCCAGCGTCCTCTGTCATGGTCTTGAGTCTATTGTCCATAGGCTCATTGATGAAGAAGCCCGGTAACTTTCGCTCGGTCTGGCACCTGTCCCGTGGTGCAGTTACCGGACTCCAACCCCGATCATCCCGATGTGTCCGAGTACAGAATGGATTTCGGTACCTTGTTTTCTTGAGAGTAACCCAATCCGGCATGTAACTCCCACGGATTAGTCAGGTGCATCCGCTAGGTCATGTATGTAATCTTCGCTCAGGAACTTGAAGTCGTAGATCTTTCTCTCCCCCACTCCGCTTCTCCTCTCACCCTAAGAATCCCACCAGCCTCGCCATTCCTAAGGCATTTTCTAGCAAGTGCTCTCAATAATGGCTGAGTGGTCAGTCCTATGCAAATCCTCAATCTGCACGACGGGCAGAGACAAGAACACGATTCCACGAAGCTTCGAAATGCAGGATCAACACAAATTTATACACTGGCCTAGGCCAGCATGGCGGAGAGGATTGCCACACATAATAGCGAGTAGGTTTTCATACGTAGTGCTATGTATAATCATTCGAGGTTGAATATAGCAAACAAAGGGAAGTTAGTAAAAAGGTTAGTGTGGTGGTAGGCAGACCTTCGGAAATGAGAGCTCAAAAAAGATAAGAGAGAGTAAAAGGAAATTAAAGCGCGCGAGACTCATACAGTCGTGGCACAACCTTATATATCGACTGAAGATAATTCAAGTTAAAAGAGGGGGATGGGTAGTGGCGACTGATGGAATGATACGTAATAATAGCATCGCGTGGGAGAGCGAAAGGTCGAGGAAGCATTGGCGGAAGTCGGCGAGAGACGTTTGAGTGAGGGAATCCTCGAGGCGCGGCGCATCAAGAAGCATGGACATCTTGTGATGACGTAGGAGGTATTACGACACGTCCTTTGTGAGCTGCTCTGAGAATAATGGGAATAACGGGAACGCTTATGATTTACACATTGGAGCAGTCTAGGAAACTGTAGGATGGAACGGCAGCTCCGCGCCTGGGCCTTAATTATACGCATCGATGAAAGCGACTACCATTCGGCCGCGCAAAGCTTGGATAGTAACCAGTTGTTCGGCCGTGAATTTCTCGCTGTGTTTGGTGAAGAGATGAGCCTTGATGTTGCTAGGACGAGTCCACTTGAAACCGCAGAACAGGCAGTGGCGCCGTTGCCCGTGTACGTCCTTCCTGTGCCGTGCGAGCTCTTGGGCGCGCCCGAAGCCTTTGTTGCAATCGGTACAGACAGTCCGCACCTTGCAGTTCATGTTACGGCTGCCGCGGTCCTGCCAGTGGGTGCGTTGGATAGTTACATGCCCTTCGGGTCCGGTTCCGTGGGTACGAGCCTGGGATGCGTTAGTTCAGATCATGAAAACCCTGGCGATACTCACCTCGTAGGTCGACAATTGGGGTTGCGGCCCCACTGGCAACTGAACGCTAGGGACAGTTGTTTCAATGGTTGGATCTTCTGTCGGGACACAGAGTAACGCTGGGTTGATGCAAGGATCGCCAGTAAGTAACCCCTCCCCACTAGAGCAAGCCATCATAGCCCAGAAAATTTCTGTTGGATTAGAGAATGAGGAGGACATTTTTGCGCGAATTTGGGGATGTGAGGGGTTATTTCTCTGCAGGCTGGGGGTTTTAAGCTCACAATGGCAATGGCACCATCAAATGAGGACCAACAGGGTCAACCCAAGAAGCTCCTGAAGTTTTGCCATTAATGAGATACAAACCCTCCTGAATTGGTATATGTGGGCGTGGAACATGATGCGTACGATCAGATACACCGGCCCGGCGTATCTGAAGTACTGTATCATCTGCCCCTTGCGGCGGAGAGTATTTGTTGTATAAGGTTTGAGATCTTTTGAGACTCCATACCACAAGTGGCAACGGCGTCCTTCTCAGTATTCTTTTTCCTGTTTTCGGTATGGCGCACGTTTCGGCGCCCATCCAATCTACTTTTTTTTTGGCGGCTCCCCGCAGAACTGAATGACGCGTTACGCTGGCGAATGTCTGAGAGGCACCATTCTTCTCCTATTTCGTTGGATTTCTGTAAAACGGAGTCTGTAGATCCAAAACTGCACCAAATTTCTCTGGGCACTTCTGGCTACTAGTAAGACATTACCAGCCATGACACCGCCACCATTCCTGGCGTGCCAGAGCTCCAGAGAGTGTGACAATCAGGGCGAGTAGAATAAAAGACAACGAAGCCCAAGCCAGCGGCAGACCTTTGCTGGAGGCCGGGAATATAGTCTGGGTAAGAGTGTTTCGATTAGAGAACGTAAACGCTCGAACAAATATTGACCAGCGAATATGGTGCTACTCCATGGGTCCTGAGACCACCTCATCAGTAGGGGACGGCCTGAACTACAACATATAAAAACCGTCGGGCGGCCGTGCTGTAGTTTCAGGCCGTCCGAGAAAGCCTGAGTCGAACTTGAATCGAGGTTGTTACGGCTGGGTTGTGTAAGGAATGTTTGACCCACTAGCACTTCTCCCGTTTCCCTGTGCTCGGTTACTACTGTATCCACGCTTCACCACTCGATCAGGGCATGGGGGTGGTGAACTTCAGGCGTGCGAAACTTTGCCAGCGGAGCTGAGATCCGCGAAGCCTAAATTGGGATTTGATTCCGAAGGGGCAGTGAACTTGGAACAATGAGCAACCGCCTGGCGCATCGCAATCCCTGTTTATGGTCCATAAAGGCACTCCACCACTTCGTTATGATTTCCTATTAGGAAGTCATCGCCCAGCTTTGCACTCAGGGGCATCCAATTACAAAGCCGTGGCAGGTTCGATATGATGATCTACACGTGCACCCCCTGCCGCCCGTCCATGCCATTGTCGCGCGTCAATCACATCCATCACATGTTATGACAATGTGACACTGTTGGCGTATAGAGGTCTCTATCAAAGTAGTGTAATGTTTTGCTTCCGCTTTACTGACCTCTTCAGGAAAAGCAATACAATACATCAAACTCGTGACTTGCAACACTGGCAACCAGTCACCACGAGGCACGATAGCGCACTGCATGGTGTCGGTTTTATCAGACCTTTTTCATGAACTCTTTTGAGAAAAGCAATACATCAATCGTGCGGCTGTTACGCCCTACTTTCTTCTCTTAGACGACATTCTCAGTGACTAGCGAGCATCGACCGGGCCTCAGCGCTGGTCAGCCTTGGCTATAAAGCGACTTGTTAGGATGTGAATGCTCCGTTACTGCCGTCTGATAAGCAACTCAAACGCATGAACAGGTGAGGCAACCAAAGACACGGAGATGATGCACTTTGCGGTCAGATAGTGGTCCCATGTCCTACATTACTGTAAGCGCCACGAGTCGGTTACTGTATTCTTGATACATTCATGCCCAGGGGTTCCGAAGCCGCGGGACCATCTTTCCCTTACTGTAATGAATCCAAGGTCACGCGGGTGAGTCGGAAAAGATAAGGAACGCAAAAAAAAAACACGAGGACAAGCGCAGAAAGGATGGGCTAGTAGATAGGGAGAAATGACTCGCGTACAGAAATGAGTCCGCGCGGTAGCTCGAACTTGAGGTCGGAGAGCAATGCAAAGGAAGGGGGGAGGGATAATGAAGGAAACTTTTAAGGGCCCGTAGGTATCTTTCGAGAACAGTGGAGTATCTTGCATTGAAAGGAAACAATGCGAATCAATTTCAATTATGCATGCGAACCAAGTAACTAAGAATAAATCTGTAAGTAGGGGGAAACAATGGGGTGACCCCTGCGACGGCGACTTGCTGTCACGGTTCCGAAACGGAGGGGGGGGGGGTGGGGTAAGTACAGGCGCCAGGAAACCCGACAATTAAAGAGCTAAAGGCGTAGACGAGTCGAAAGAGCCGGAGCGCAGAGCGTTGTGCGGTCAAATACGTCACGTTATATAAGGCCCCGCGACATGGACATCATCAAAGGCGCGGGCACGGCCATCAGGTTCAGCTCCCGAATATGATGAGAGTGCGTGGGGCATTGGTTAAGAGGAACAATAGCTATAGGAGACTATGAGGGATGAAATACTTCGTTCTTTCCTCGCAAAGACCGTCAGCCGACACGAAGAGCGATGCGTAGCTTCTAGGCGTAGGGATCTACGAGACGACCTCGGCGATGAAAGGAAGCACTGGCACGACGTGCACCGCCAACGTCATGTTTAAGGTCGACACACAGCGATATACAACGAGAAAAAGACGAACATTAGTGAGCAGAAGCACGAGGCGAAGGCTGAGACGGATGCAGTGGGTTTCGATGGTGTGGAGCCTGTGCTAGTGTCACTGCACGGCCTGAAGGTGCACTGCCAGTGCGGCTGCCAGTGGCGGCGGTCAGTGGCTGTAAAAAAAGGGCCTGTTCGGATGCCACGCTTCAGAAACCCGCAGAAGCGCGAGATAGTCACAGATTAGTCACATTAGTCACAGATTGTCACATCATCAATTAAGAGTGAGGAGTCGAATCGAACGACGCGAGAGAAAAAAGAGTGACAGGCTGACAGCACGATACATTAATTGTTCATGTGTGGCATGTGTTCAGGAACGTTCAGGACTTGGACCAGCGCTAGTCTGACACTCTTAGCTTATCGCTCATCGGCTTACTGGTCACGGTAACACCTGGGCCCGGGGTCGCCAAACTTCGCTACATGCGACAACCATACTCTTGACCAGGGAACGTCAACTTCATTAAACAACTACATCCATGACAGTGCAATTAGCTTTCGACTCGAATAAAGTCACGGTCACAGTTATCATTATCCTGGGCTACAAATAATTGACATCGTGTCTAACATGTCGCATAAACACCTGGCCATAACATAAGACGTGCCATCCCCTGACCGTATTGGCAGTCCACCTTTTCCTAACTGTCTGTCTGAAGAAGGGTCTGCACATACCCAGGAGCTCCGGGTCTCAGCTCAGTAGACCCTAAGTGAGGTTACACAGGTTTGTCCCCATGTTCGAATCGGTTCGATCCCAGCAATTATTCCTAGGACACTGCATCGGTGGAATCGCTGCCTTTCGGTATGGAAGCTGTTCAACCCCAACAACATTCATCACTGGCAGGTGCTCATTGGGCCATTTCTCTCTGATGGCTCTGAAATTTTTATTCTGGCTACAATGCTATGAACGTCACTTCGAAGAGCGAAAGGAAAATCACCTGTGGTCCTGTGCACCCTCCAGACAAGATTTACCGAGAGGGAAAATATCGGTGATGTAGGCGGCGTGAAGAAATGTGAGATGGGGTGCTAAGACATGAGGACACACCGGAAGAAGTTCAAAACGCCTCCAAAGGAAAGAGAGTACACATGCAGGTGAAGGATCGGGAATCTTGTAGTAGTAGTAGCATTCGTAAGGATACACGGGTTATCTCATAAAACTGGGGCGCAACATGAGCGGTGCATGAGGTATCGAATCCCATCATGCAAAACGGCGCGTGTGCTTATTGCGGATTCTGAGTATAATCTACATGATATGAAGAACTCTTACCTATCAATGCTAAACAGTGGCTGCACATTGACCAACAGAAGAAGGAAGGAGTCTACTTGGGCGGGTGGTGTGTATGCCCCACTTACAGGATTCGCGAGTCAGCCGGAGATGGTACTGGCCTCCCAATGTCCTTAAGAAAAGAAAAAGAAAAACCGCCACTCGCGGATCAGAAAAGATTTGGGAAGATTCGAGTGAGCTTCCCGAAATTCTCGAGAACTTGAAAGCCTCTTCATGCTCACATGTGGCAATGAACGCAAGTGATATCCGAATGCCTGATGTATCGCTATCCTTGACTGTGGAGGCGTACTCGTGCATAGCATACAATAATGCAGTTCAACTTGCCATTGCTGTTTGGCCCGGGCGCTGTAATCCAATAGTTCGCCACGGTTGGCTTGTGGTCAACGTATACTTCAATTGATAGCGGTACTTGCACTCATATGCAGTAGAAATGTATGGAGCATCACATGGCGGGGGACTCGGAGATCGCGATAGATCATGTTGTGGTTGATAGCATCATAGCCATGATAACAATATCCAACCTTCCCGGCGTATTCCCATGTACGCACGCGGTCACGGTACTATTGATACCTTTTTAGGTACAGTCATATTGGGATCTGTTAAGTGATAGAGGGCTAAGACTGGGGTGCTAACTAGACATGTAGTGGAGCGTCTTGTGACTCTTGTCCATGTGAACATTTTGGGGGCTATGGCCAGCACAGCCAAATAGTAATAGGTTCGCTGAAAGGCACTGGCACCACCGTCATCATGATTACCTGTAATCAAAGACGGCTGTGCCCAAGTATGTGGATTGGCAGGTTACAAAGCGGGGTTGCTGGGGCTGTTGACTCGGAATGCTGCGCTCGCCGCCGCACTGGCAGTGGCGGCACGATTACAAATTCATTGACGCCTCTTTTCTTCCTTACAGAACATCATCCCGAACCTGAAACAGGGTTTTTGGTTATTTGATACCTAGCTCTACGCATTGTAGCCGAATTTGTAGGCACCGAACAGACAAATGTGCTGGTGTGATGATGGCACAACTTGAACCTGGTACCAGTGCCGCGAGGGAGGAGTGGAGGACCTTCACCACTCTGCAAGGTGCAATTAAAGGGCATGCATGTAAGGCTATGTTCATCCTAATCGAGTTTTCACCAGTACAGCACGTGCGTGATTTGTGAGCAAGTCCGACCACTTTCTGTTAGGGGAAAAAATGCATCGACGCACCACTTGTAAGTTGTAACCCCAGATGGGACGACGCAAGGGAACCGCGTCCGAGGATAGGACGAACGGACGAGCGCCGCTTCCGCACGCATTTCCGGACAACATCTATGGAGGTAAAATTTATTGTGGAGGCATTAGGCTATGTGAACTTGAATATTGTGAAATGGGGTGCTGATATATGAGACACGAGAATGTGACGAGAACGCACACAGAGGAAGCCCAACACAAACACAAGGAAAAGAAGCGTATCATACGTACATGTGTGTGGTAGTTCCAGAAAACCGAGGCGCAACACGCTGCATCGGGTATCCATCCCGCGGGAGGGAATGCGGTTTACTCATTGCCTCAGCACTAAGACACTGGCATGAGGTAGTTTTGTTGTCTCGTCTATAAGTTGCTGTAGTCCGAACACAAGGCTTCGGAGTCGCCACGTGGTACTTGCCGGGGAAAGGCGGGCCAATCACGTGATCACTCCTTCTGATTGCCCCGAAATCGCTCAACGGTGGAGGCCACCTCTCGCTACCGCACTTCCCATCTTCAATCTCTGACAAAAAAGAGAGACTGGTTGCAGGACATTGCACGCCTGTATACAAGATACAAATTATTCACGGCCACAGCCGCTGCACTCCTGCCACGGAACGGAACACACCCGATTTGCTTTGCCGTCTGCACTGCCTCCCGAAGAGGGGTGGCAGCTGCAAAACGGCGCATGTCCTTGGTGAGTGAGAAGGTTAGATGTGCAGATGCAGATTTGATCGTCGTCAATAAGGGACGAGATTCCCGCCGTGCAACCCTGACACTAACCGACATTTTCGGCGCAGTTGACCAAAGTCTCAATTCAGACGATTTTTCTCCCTCTCCACTTGCAATGTCCTGTGAGGGTCTTGGTCTGGTGTGGCCCCACATGATCTCCCACCAGCGTGATACCCGCAAGGAAGCCGTCGCGAGGTGGGTGGAGGAGTGGCACGACGCGCCGTACGTCCTAAGTCTACAGTATTTCACACTTCACCAGAGAGTTTACCGAGGGCTTTGTTGACGCTCCTCCGAGTCGTGGGATTTTCGTGACACGACCCGACTTCCTACTAAGAACGCCTTCACCGGTGACTACATGCGATGCTACTGCTTTAAGTCCGACGATCCCTGAGAAAGCTCCCGAGATCAGCCATCAAAATTCAAAACAGTGCGACACGTCATTGCGCCGCACACTTTGCATGTCGCCTTCACTCGCCCTCTGCTAATTAGATGCCCTTCTCCCACACATTCGCCACAAAAGCAGGCGTCTGCGTCCGATAATCTGAGAGGGCACAAAATCTCGAACAGTAGCGCATTTCACCACTGACATGTACGTACAAGTTTGTACAACAACTGCGCAATCCTAGTCCATAATCACCTTCAACCGGCGTCAGGCCTTGCTACTGGAGCGCGTCTTCGTAGTTAGGTATACGTATTACGCGACACTGTATGTCTGGAGTCGACGAGAGAAATGCAAGTCGGTGCTGTCGTGTGATCCCTAACTGGAAGCATGAGATGCGCCAACTGCTTTTACTCTAACACCCACCGCCGCAGATCACGGTCCTTGAGGCTGGCAGCTGACGAGGGCGTGCGCACTCATGGTTCCCGGGTAAACCGTAACATGCGTAACAGTCTAGCCTGAGTGAATGCAGAGCTTTGAGCGCTCAAACTCCGAATCCGCCCCATGTCGGGCCGGTTGCGGCTCTTCCCGACCACGCGGCACACACCTTGACTGAGGCATCCGAGCTGTTCAAGTATCACGACAACGGAGAATCACTCACCTCACGACTGTCTCTAGCTGTGCATCTGTGATCAACAGCATCACCATGCGTACAGGTGGTCTGCGGTGTATGGGCTTCAGTGTCCCGCGGGCGGCGGCGGGCCTTTAATTACAACTCAGTCTTCCGACCAGTCAACTTGCCCGGCTGTTTTTTTTCCAGCTCTGACTAAATGGGCTACGGGTTTCTGCCAAGGTCAGCCTACCATATGAGTCAGCCGCCACGTTCAAGATCCAAACCCTAGATGGTGGTTCAAATCCCCCAGGCCCAGAGCCGGGCTGGTGTGGAAGCGATCTAGACACTCAACACGCTGTATCATATCTGGCTTTGCCAATTGAAACTGTCTGGGTATTTGTGGACCTAACTACATGTATGACGGTCTCGAGGGCTTCCTAGGCATTGTCACATCCCTTCTGGAGAAGCCCATCCGCCCCACCATGTTGATTACCGGCCATGGCTTGGACCGTCCAGGATATTCCCCGCCTTTGCCAAATATCGCAATTGTTTCCCGTCGTCACGCTGCAGTCAACTTAGCTGTGCCCTCGGTCTGCTCTTCGCCTCTCCTCTGGTGGAAATGGTATCGCCGGCTTACGGAGCTAGAACTCCAATACTCTAGCACAGGTTTACCGCACACCTGTATGAAGGTGCACAAAAGGGCTCTGCGTTGGAGAATAGGCAGGTATGTTGCTAAAGCTTTGTTGATTGGCACGTGAGGCGAAGGCATATCATCAAGTCACCGTGACAGTGCGGAATCTCGATACCTATATAGATCGACTAACGTTTTTGGTAATGGACTCGTTTGTTTCTCAGAAATCGAGATCTTGGATCCTCACCTTCAGGGCCTCATTCTGTTACGTCATCGCTCCCATCGGCGGGGGCCGACTCGAAGGTACTGTATGTACGATTTCAAAGCAAACGGGTCAGCAAAGACTGAACCGGTACTGTGCTGGCATTGCTCTCAGGAGATTCTTCTCGGTAAGAACAGTGAAGAAATGAAATCAAGAGCGTTTACGTCGCTGTACCGCTCTAAGCGACCCGTCTCATCCACGTGGGGCCACAGATATAGATATAGAATCATTCTCAGGAGACTTGTCCTCTCCGTACCTGGCACAAACGTGCTCCGATTCTACTACTTGTTGGTGCTCGTCCTATCCATGGCAAAGCAGAAATGCAGCGCACAGCAAATGGAGCCACGGCCAGAAAGCATTCCAGACTCAGACGCCGCAATTTTCCCGAAGGCCCAAGTTCGGCAGATGCCGCCAGAAGCGACGCCTGAACGGCCTGAAGCACCAGAACAATAAGGGACGCATTTGTTCTTTTCCTTGGGTATACTATACAGCGAGGAACCCGAGGAAGTCCTGGAATAGTACAGCCACAAATATGTCGTGCACTACTTCTACTCCATATCGCGCGATTCCCTCGTTCTCTTGCCGAATTCGCAATTACTAATAATCCCAGGATAGTCGTTGCTGGAGACGAGATCCGCAGGATATTCACCCAGGGCGGTCTCATGGTCATCTGCATGGCTCAGGTCACTGCAATGGACGCTTGAGGATTCGCGTGCAATCAACGACTCGGAGCTCCACCACATCCACACTATTCAGGTTTATTACAGGGCATGCTTTCACGGGCGAATACACAGCCCGCTTCCTTGGGAAGAAATTCCCTGTCCCACTACCAGAAGAACTAGTGGCATGCCCCTGCGGGGAGCTGCCTCAAACAGTTGAACACGTCCTCCTCGACTGCCCAATCCACGACGTGGCACGAAGCAAGCACCTCAACGCGCGCGGGAGAGTCAGGTCTCTCGACCAACTCTTCAACAAACCGCTGCTATGCGTTGGAACCCTACGGTTCCTTGAGGAAACCCAAGCCTGCGCGAAGCCCCGGAGATTAGACTGGGACCCAGGATGACTTCCCCTATAATATATAATGTAGAACTCGCTCGTTGCTCGGTTTATATCGGCACCGAGGTGTGCAATGTCTCCCACCCCATTCACCAAAACACCCCATACGTACACACCACCCCAGCGGGCAAGCGTCAAACCCCCAGTCACACATAGAACGCTGTTTGGCGTGACCGCCTCTTTGTCTGTAGTTACATGCGCGCGGAATAAGAATTCGGAAAAAAAAGAAAAAAAAAAAAAAAAAAAAAACGACTCGGAGCTTCGTCTTCGGGGTTTTTATCGTGACTTTTCCGTAGCTCTCCATACCTTTATAATCGGGTTGACTTATGCGCTGCCGATATCTTTCTATCCCCGAGGAATTCACACGCATTTCATAGAAAGCTTCTATGACAATTGCTTCGAGTACTTCTGAGATATGGAAGCCTTTAAGTCCCGCCCGACTCATGGCCAATAAACCCTTTGCATCCGGCTAGGTCTGTTTCTAATGTCACCCACAATGACATCCTTTCCGCGGTGCCTTCAAGTGTGCCCAGGCCCAGGGGATTCGATCGATCAAATTCACTTACAGCCTTCCATAAATATGTTCTCGGGCTTCTCTGGGCTTCTCATCGCTCGCTACTAGGGGTCACCGAGCGCGAAACGAAAACATCCTGAGCCACATTTTGGCTATGTCTTCACCAGCAGACTCAAAAGTGGCACTAAGCGCAGAGCACGGCGGGGCATTTGGCAATTGAACGGCTCTTGTGGGAAGTGTTCATTCCGATAGCAAGGCATGAAACTCGGTGAATTCCACCTATTCAAGAAGCAGCTTTCTAATTTCAACGAGGAAGACCCGCATCATAATCCCCAGTGCCGAAAAGTGTATTCAGTGATTAGAAAGATCAACGCTCGCTCATGTTGAGGATGTCCGTCACTCCGCCAGGTTTTAACGATTGACATGTCAGTGGATATTCCGCGAACACTAAGGGTACAACACGGACTATATAAGACTACGGGCAAAAATGAGTTGCTGTGAAGTGAAATGGATATAATGCTAACGCCACGAACGCCATCATGAACGCACGTTGGCGTTCAGAGTGAGAACACTACTAGTAGGAGATAGAACAAGAGGTAGGTAAGGCCACAGACCAATTAAAGGTTGGTGGAATTGAATGTTGAAACGCAAAACAGTGCGAATGCCATTCGCACGAGGACATTCAGAGCGAAACATCAAAAATGGAACAAGGTAGATGACCTCAGGCCAACAAAGGGGCAAAAGAGAGCGAAAGGTTGAAAACGTTTGATGGCGCGAATGCCATTTGCACTGGGGCGTTCAGTGTAGCGCCAACCGCTTCAAAGAAGCACTAGATACGTCGCAAGTTAATAGTGGCCATGCAGAATTTATCATCTCATGTAGACGTACAGTATTTTGCGGCATACTTGACACTTATTGAGCTGTTGGAGGAACACTATAAAAAAAATCAAGTTGATTGAACAGGACAGGCACCAATCGACAGAGGAACTTACAGAACCCGGCGGCTGGCCTTGAACTGTATTGAGACGGTAGATTGTGCCTGCCAACTGACCCGAGTCCGCCTTTAGCTCCAACCAGGGGACATTGTTGGGACCATCGGGCGAAGAAGCAGTTTCGACCTTATGCGCGAAGACGATGGCACCCGGGTTGCCCGCAAACTGCCCGGAAGACGAGAGGTCCCAGACGGCTTCGAGGGTACCATTTTGACTAACGAAATAGTGTTGGCCGTCTACAGTGAGGTTAAACTGAGCTTGCATCTGTTGCACCATTCCTGGGCTGCTGAACGGGTTAGTTTCGTTGCAGGTGTTCCAAACTTCGAAGGCATCATTCTGAATCGACCCGAACTCTGCTGTGCCAAACATGCAAGAGATGTCGTACAATTCAGCAAGAGCACCAACATTGCTAGCGGATCAACCCCCTTCAGTTGTCTGCCAAAACATAGTCCGGTGGGACTCACGTATAAGTACCGTTGGCGTTGCAAGTATAGTTTTGTACGCCATAGCCCACTAAGACCAAGCTAGGCGGGGATTGTAGGGGATCAAGGGGCGAAGGGAGACTGCCGAAGGCCGATGCGGGAACAGTGCAAGGACCCTGAAAACCATCTCTACGCCAAGGTGTAGCGAGAGCCGCGGTGGGCAGGAGAAGTGAAAGGAGAGACAGAGCAACCATAACGAACTGTACCGGGAATCAGAAGAAAGACTCCAGGCAGGAAGTCAAGGGATGTTTGTTGAAGCTAGAGGTGTCGTACATGGCTGGTTTTATAGCATTTTACTTCCAGCCACGTAGTCCTTGACGGCGCCCAACAAAGGGGTTAGGGGGCCTTGACGAAGGGGGGAACAATAACCCTCACCGATTGATCGGCCGCATGGCCATTGGCAGGCAATGCAGCATGCCCTATCCGATCTCTCTGGCTGATATGGCTCCGTGTAGAGAATATGTCGTCGCGTTGGTCACGACAGGCGCATGAGGCAAGAGGGTATAATGAGTGTCCATCCGAGTCGCTCATGGTGTAGCGAGAAAAGGGATAAGTGGGTGTCAAGACAACGGCGCTAGAAGAGCCGCATCGAGGGTTTATCGCAACATCTCTACATCCGAACTTTAGCACGGAAACACTATACTACCCCTGCTGTATTCTATCTATAAACATTCTATCTATAAACTCCTTCGGCTGCACTTGCGCGGTGCTGTGCCAGTGGTTACAATGTTAGCGATGACTTACTTATCACCCCAAAACTTATGTCTTCGTTGAGTCTGACCCCCCAATTGCCAAACCTATGCTTTTGTGGACGAAAAATACGATTGGGGTATAAGGTCTTCTGGAAGGGTACAGCAGCATTGTCCCTGTCATCCCGTGATACAATTGCGAGGCCAACGGACTCGGACTCTAGTACCCGCGTCTAGGCCGTTGTTAAACGAAACGGCTAGTATCTCCATTAATAATGCGTGAATTGATAACACTCATCGTCCAGTCTGATCGATTTGTGGGCGACAAAGCATGAATGATCCCGAGTGTCAGCAGCCTGTATCCGATCACATGATCTCTGGCTGTGACGATTCAGATCTCCGCGCACTGGCATGCCCCTGCTGTTTGTCGCATGTTTGACGCACTCGGTTAGTCAATGCATGAGTGCATCCGCACAATTTTATTTGATGTCATAGAGTGAGAAACGGGCGAGAAATTGTGGGGGCTCATGATACATGATACATGGTCGATGGAAGTATCTTCGTCCAAGTACTGAGCATTGTCTTAGTAGCCGAATGCCAGATGAACTAGCCACAGATTATCGATCCCGTCGGCTATATTATCTGCACTGGCACAGATATAAATATTTCCTTGGCCGACGTGGCGATGCTGCATTTGCTCGGTCTTGATCGCTATAACCCTCAAATCGCTTCTCGTTCTATGGCTTCTATGGTAGTACTGCAACGCCAGAATAGCGACATGTTGCCAGGTCTGACGCCCAACGATCGTGTGTTGGCGGCCCCGGAATCCATGAGATCTATGGCAGCTTACTTCATTTCATTTACAGTTCGCTACAAATTCCATCAGCATTTGCATACCGAAAATACCCTTTCAGCCAGAGGCGATCTTTCATAAAAACGCATAGATGCGGGCTGGGTATCCGTCCGTCATCATTGCGGTTGTGAATTGGCTGGGTGTAAGAGTGATATAAAAACTCTTCCAATCTCCAAGGCTCGTTGGAACAGTTGATACAAGAACGTGGTTCAAGGGGCGGCGACGAGAAGAGTATTCATCAGAAAGATGGCAATAGAGGCACGAAATTTTTACCGAACGCCTCGGTAGGACACAATTGCACCAGAAGAGACATGGAGCAAGGGCTACACATTTGTGCCAGCCTAGAATAGCAGACCATCGTGACACTGCGGGCCAGTGCGGCTGTACGAAAGGGCTTCTATGTGCAGGATCATGATCATCCTCCACGTCTGCGTGCATCGGATAGAATTCGGACAGAATCGTTTGGGAGTACACAGGGTAGACCGCTCCAAATGATTGTCAGGGCTACAGTCCACCTAGGTTGCATACTGCATACCGTAATGTCTAGTATTGGGAGTAGGGTCACCAGGTTCGTTTTGGTCCAGTGATGACGTTGACTTCGAGCTTTACTGCACGTGACCGTGTACAAAACTTCTCGCAAATTTCCGCGTTGTCACGGGCGGGTTGCTTCAAGCTTTATCGATCTTATCAGCTGGGGGTAAGTAAAAGCTCACTGGACTCGTAGTTAATCGCTTATGTAGGTTTTCTCTTATCAGTCTACGAGAGTTAGTGCAGGCTTCTTTCGTATCAAGCGCCGACAAGCGGTGTAGTTAGGACAGGTTTAACGGTACTACTGTAGTATCAACAATGGCAAACTCGCCGCCGTAGACATAGAAACTTGTTGCTCACCGTGACATGTCGTTGGGGCAGTCTTTTGGGTCCGGTCACCTCCTCTGTCTCCTAGGCCTGTGGCCTGCTCTGCCTTGACTACGCATCGCACCGTTTCCTCATTGACCGCAGAGCCTACTGTAACCACCGTGACGCGTACTCCAGTAATAGAGTACTGTCGTTGGAGACAACTTCCGCAAGTTGCGTACCTTGGGCGATTTGCCTTGGCTATTTGGAAGGGATCTGGCCTACTATGACTATGCACGTCCTCGTACCTTATCATCGTCTTGACCTGTGTTGATAGCTCCCTATCCCTGAGGAAATCAGACACCTAATGCAGGAAAGTTTCTGGCTGCGTTGAAATCATTGATAGAAGAAGAACTTGAAGACTCCTGCAACATGAATGTCTCAGAACCCCGGTATGGCTTATCACCACTACAGTTTGATTTCATAGTCTCGTCCTTCAATCTGTCATCATTAAATTGTATCTTTCCAGTGTTTCCACTGGGCATCACGTAGGCTGTTCTCCGCGAGACGATAGCAGTACACACTTCCAAGATATACGGTAACTTCGGGCTCGCTGTGCATGTCGCCGGGATGCGAGCATCAGGTCGGAAAGGTTGGAGTAGAGTGGTAAGGAGAGAGAGGAGCGAGCTAGCAGACGCAAGGGAAGCCCAGGGTATCTTGTTGAGTCTGAGGGCACGCGGATAGACGCATTGGTTCACGTGAGTCACCAAGATAACACGGGGGTAAGAGACTAGTAGGGCCAGAGGGAGAATCAAAAAGGCAAATACTGACTCCGTCATGATACCCAGGTTGATTTTGAGGCAACCAAAGAGGGTGCGGTGAGAATCAGGGAACGCTGGCCATGGTTTATTTACAAGGATGGGCGTGAAGTTGTCAGACATAATTACATTTCAGAGGATCGGAACAATGTCTCTCTTGTACATATTTTCACGCTGCAGCTATACATCATTTGAACCACGGGAACAGTATACAAGGGAAGGCGAGTATAATATAGCCAGAGACCTTCGAAGATAAGAGCTCAAAAAGTATATGAAAAATGTGGAGGGAAAAAGGCGTACAATACCTATATATTTGGTTATTCGTGCAGTCAAATTATATTAAGTGAATACACGAGTCAAAGGGAGAGAAGAGATGTCCGTGTTTCAACGAAAAAAATGAGCATGGGGACCAGGAGTCGGAGCTGCTAGCTCGTCAAGATGGTCGGGAGATGGCCGCATGGCATGGGCAGTTTGGGTTTCGTGATTCGGATGCCATGAGAGATGTTACGACGAGCTACTTCGGGTGAAAAAATGACACTCTCCACACATCAAGGCGGAGAGGAGTCCCGGGGGGGCGAAGGCGAAGGACTCGGATGGAGTGCTGGAGCAGTTTCCACGTCGTCGCGGGCCCGGGGGCCGTGATCGAACCTATCCAAAAACGCGATCATCTTCTTGCCAGTCAAAGCTCGAAATTCGACCATCACTTCGGCGGTGAACTTGTCCTGGTGGTAGGTTGTGATGTGATGTTTAATTTTATCGGGACGAGTCCACTCGAACTTGCAGAACGGGCATTGGCGCCACGGCTCGTGTTTTTCCTTCAGGTGTCGCTTCAACTCTTGGACCCGTTTAAATTGTCTCTTGCAATCCCTACACTCAGGCTCTTCCCGCACACTGTGGAGCATGTTGCGGCGAGTAACAGGATCTCGTGAGTTCAGAAACGATGGACCCGGAGACTGAGAGGGGAGAGAAATGAGGTGAGAACAAAGGGAGGGCGAAATGGAGGGACCAAAGTCACCAAAGCGTGTCAAAAATGCTAGACAAGAAACTGAGGATGTTTTCAAGAGCTCCCTAGAGGATATGAGGTCATGTAAGGTGATATATACCATGACTGCAAGCCAACTGACTACTACTGTAGTAACTGTACTCAAACAATTGTCGGCATGACCCGCCCGGCCTGGGCCCGTTTGGATCACTCCGAGCGCCCACTTTGAAACTCCGCCCTTCCATATCCGGAATTGGTCATCATACAGTAATACAAATCCTAATACAGGGACTGCTAGGAATAGTGGCACCTACTAACAAGCACGGCAACGTCTGTACTATCCAGGTTTCTACCACAGAGGAAGAGGTAATGGGAAGCGGCCAAGTCTTAGATAGTCTTGTTGCCAGTGATGAGCACGCCCGCAGGTGTTGTGCCATCATCATGATGAGAGTCCCGAAGATGGTACAAGGGGCAGAGGAGCATAAAAAATTCACCATCTTCGAAAAACCAAGGCATGGCCACCCTCGACAAGGCGAGATTCTCGGAAGTACTCGCAAGAGTTCTCGAACACGGCAGGAGGAAGATTGTAACATTACAGAGGATTCAAACGGACTTTATAAGTACAGACAGATTCATAATCGATAATCACAACCAAAACTATGTTAGCGGTAGCCATACTTTGGGGAATGAAAGCCCAGGAAATAAGGAAGAGGAAGCACGATGCCCAGGTAGGTGGTGGGTGGTAGTACAGTCTCATTACAGTCAGCGAGGATCCAAGTCAGAGGCGAAAGGGATAACCGGGGTCTGAGGGAATCATAGTTAACACATCGTATCGTACTGGCGCCACCGTCGATCGAAGGGGCGGTGGCAAGAGTCGGCGTGATGCTTTTGGGAGCCAAGGACGCGCCGGGGAGTGGGGATGGCAGCGAAGGGGGGTGGCATCGGCTTTGTGGCATCTTTGACGGCGTGTGAGACCGGAGCGCCTACCTCGCATCAAGGCAGGTAGGGGAAGTCAGGGAAATCGAGGGAAGGGATGTCCGGCATTGTTCCCACTTCGAGGCCATAATAGTGCCTATCCAAAAATTCGACTATCTCCTTGCCACGCAAAACCTCAAATTCCCCCAGGAATTCGTCGCCGTGGCAGGATTTGATGTGATGCTTAATTTTACCGGGGCGGGTCCACTGGTAAAGGCAGAATGGACATTGGCGCGGTGGCTCGTGTACGTCCTTTTGATGCCGCTTGTACTCCTGGATCCGTCCGAACTCTTTCTTGCAACAGGTAAGTTTCACCTTGGGGCGCACACTACGTTTGCCGTGGTCTCGGGCATTTTGGATAGTTGGATGTTCTCTAGCTCCCAGAGGCCGAGTCTAGGACACATTAATATGCACTCGAATCCCCGAAAGCCTAACGGGGCTTGCCTGGTAGGGTAGAGAATTGTATTGCGGGCCCAACTGGAAGTAGTAAACGGGCAAAGCCGTAATCGTGGTCATTGGGAGAGCGCAGTCGAAGTCCAGAGATCGAGAGACTTCATCTCCATGATCCGATGCTGGCCATCCGTGATTGTATCCAACGGATACTTCAGCAGCCAAGCCAGCTGTCGAGGCAGTGGGGGACACTGGATTGTTCTGTGGATAAGCGAAAAATTCTTGTCCGTCCGACCACAGCGCTATTAAGGGTCCCTGGTTATTCGGTGATTGACGAGACATTTCTTGATGATTTGGAGGTGTGAATAGGTGCTTGTGGGTCCTGCAACGGATGATAAGGATTTTAAAGCAATGTTCGATACGAGAGGGCACCTACTTGGGCACCACAACTCAGGAACAAGGGATTGAACCCGAGCCTTGATCAATCAATCAAAGTTGTGTGGGACTTGTGCAATTAATATTCATCTTGCTTATTACGGTTCCGAAAACCCCACCTGGCACTTGTCAGATGGCTTGACGTCCCTACCTTTCCAAAAGCAAGGTGAAATTCCAGGTCCGAGTGAGAAAAAAGGGGCACTTGGACAGTAAAAATCATGACGGGAAGTGCCAGAACGTGTGAATTATCAGATTTAGTTCAATTACCAGTGGGATTTGAAAAAAAAAACACTGCACCACCGCTTTTCGCTCCACTCTCTGCGCGCTTTTTCACCGCCTCGATGGCCTCAGGCTCACTCGCATCGGATGTACGTGGACCCCTTTTGAGAAAACTCCCGCGCCGACATTGTCACACATTCTCCAAATACGGATATCATCGCCATGGCCGGTTTGGTAGGGCTCTGAGAAAAAAAAAATTCACGGAGCGGTTAGGAGATGTTAGCCAGCTAAGACGTTTGTGCCGGCGCCATGCCTGACCTCCTTCGGAGCCTTGATCATTTTGGGCTCATCGCGCCGATAGGACGACGGGAAACCTCCCATTAAAGTAGGTTAGGACATACAGTACGCCATGATGGTTTTTATCGTGCCTGGGATATTGGTGCCATCAGAAGCGAGAACAAAGTATAGTATTTGTCATACCAGGTCATTGGTGATTCAGAAGCTCCAAACGGGCGCAAAAACCAGTTAGACTCGACGCCAGCCTTATGTCACTCTCCTATCACTACCCTGACCATCGCACTAACTGATTGAAGGATTGGAAAACGGTCTCATACGGGACGGAAGCGATCCCCATTGCAATCTCCCCTCTAGCACCGTGCCTCCAATCGTAAACTCACCTCATTCTTGTTCCATCGGCCGCTTCTTGTACCTTGTCGTGACCTCCATTGCTTACGGTGAAAAGGTCGCCCAATCCTAACATTTTTTTGAGTTGTGGCCACCTGACACCATTTCAAGGGGTAACCACACATTTTTAATTGATTAAAGATTTGCAAGACCGGTTTACCTCCGATTCCACGACCGTGTAATTGAATTTCGACACATCCTGAGTCGTGACCTTGAGCTGCGAAAGAAACCCTTGCCGGTGACCTACCTGATCCCCTCTGTGCTCAGCGCACTATGAACACCTCGCCAGGCGAGGAGGCCGCGGCTATGGATCCGCCAGAGCATTCGCTGCCGCGGCTGAGCGCACTTTGTCGGTGGTGCTGAGAGTTTTAACATAGACCGATATGGCGGCTTGAGCCGAAGGTGCGGCGACAAGTACCCCGTTTCAAGAATGGCACCATTTCTGCGGCCGCCAACCCCACCATTTATCTCGAGAACATGGCTCGGCGTATCCCAGGGATCCGCGGATGCAGAAGTTGCAAATAGACATACAGTTTGACGGCGTGAGTAAATTTTCTCTGTGGTCCCATGGCACGCTGTGCCATGTCCCACAACGCTACCCTGCTTCTCACCCTCGTCCCGCGTGACATTCCCAAAAATCCGCGCTGGGCAGTTTGAATTTCGGCGCAGGTCCCATGGCACTCTACGCCCTGGAGGCACGGCGTAGGCCTGCCTTCTCATTATGAGAAAGATCGAAAGCATATTGGATGGTTTAAGCCCATTGCAGCTGCCCGGATGTTTATTGATAGCAGGTCGCATCAAGGGGGAACGCAAATATCGTCATTCAAAATGAAGCCTCGCCTTCTTAACTCTACAAGTCGTGCTCTTGAATAGTGTCGTAGGGGAGATTGGTATGAGTCAGCACCGAATGTCAGCTGGATATAGAAGAAGCAGCGTACCTGGTGTTTTCTCTTAACAGAACCGATTCCACACGCGATTCTGTTGGATAATTGTTCTACCCTGCAGGACACTGCAGGACACCGCGTTAGGTCTCGGGAGAGCTTTTCCTAGGACACTGGGTCAGTGGTATTAACACCCTTCGGTACACAGGCTGTGCTATCTGGAGGAGGAAGCCAACGGCATGCATCAGTTGCTCCACCACGTCCGTCAACCACTTTCGGCCGTGATGCTGTACTAGTCAACCAAACAAACTCACAAAAGCTCATCATACCAATGCTAGTCGATCACCTGCGTCCTTGGAGAGTAGTTTAGATCGGACGCACTGCGGAAGCGAAATATCAAATGGCCTGTGCATTTCCGAGCGACGTCCACGGAGAGCCTGGGTAACAGCTGGTGGCGGAGGCTGCGCAAAGAACGTGGATTAGAGTGCTGATGAGATGTGCGAACACATCGGAGGAAGTCAAAACAGAGGAGAGGAAGCTGCATACCCTCACCTGGGTACATGTCCGACCTCTCTTTGGTCCTAGGATACATATGCGACTAATTGACTGCTCGCACGGTTTCCAGATAACGTTTGTATGAGTACGTGAGCGATTCCAGAGAACCTGGGCGCAGCGCAAACGCTACATGGGGCAGGGCATCAGATGTCACGCGGAACGCGGTTTGTTCGCCGCATGCCCATCATCTTGCACAGCACTCCAAGCACGACTCACACGAGGAGAAGCCTCAACTGGAACGTTTCATCTCTCAGTCCTAGTTCATTCTCCTGTCAAGAAGAATAGCCAATCAGAAAACAATCCACTGCAAGACAACGAAGAGTTCCTTACTCATTGATGCCGTGCATTCAACAATAGAAGAAGGAACAGTATAGACAGGTGTGCGTGTGAACTGCACGTGGCATGCGTGAGTCAGTTTAAGAGAAGCGGGCCGGTGTCCCATGGTCCCTCATTTTCCGAAAATGATACAAAACACTGGGTGAGTGATTCGGGTAAGGTCCCAGAATTCTCGAACGAGCCTTTTAATGCCTCGTAGATGGCTATGAATTTAACGGCATCCGAATGCCTGAGGTGCAGTATTCAGTGATCATTGCACTGTACGTGGTAATCGTACACAGCGTCAGACAACGCTGTCCGTCAATCTAAGAGTTTGCCGTGCGTCTACTTCTGGCTAGCGTGTACTGGACGGCGGTACATGTACTCATTCAGAAGTGTAGGGGATATTATGGGGTAAATGAACCCCGTATATGGGGGTGAGGATTACAGATCACGACTCATAGATCACCTGTGGTAGTTGGATGGCCATCATAACGTTATTCGACATCGATTCTTCCATCTCGCGTTGGTTCCTTTTCAGGTACAGTCATCCTTGGGATCTATCAAGGACTGAGACTGGAGTGATAGAAGACTCCGGTCTGTCCGTATCCATTTCTTATATATAGAACACCTCTGACAATCTCCGTTTCCCTTATGAAGCGGAAGGCCGTCGTGGCCCAGGCTATGTTTCTCAGATGGCTGTGCATGTTGAAGGCACTGGAGCACGGCAGAGTCCGAGGACTTTGATGTGCCATATCGGAGATTCTAGACTGGGATCTGTGCCCTCTTATAAGGGGTCAGCGCTCAGCTCCAGTGGGGCTGTAGGGGATTTATGGGCGGTTTGGCACTACGCTTCTGTAATGCCTGGCACCTGGTGCCGTTTCGACCATTAAGGGCATGTTTCAACGCCAGATTACAAATATACTGTACGTGATACGATGTGATGCGGATCCATCCTCTTGCCATCCTCGTCACTGGCACCAGTTAGAGTTAGATAAGGTCATGGTCGTTTCCTCTCCACTCTACGCGTTGCAGGCACCGGACACATGCTTGCGGCACGCCATGATATGATGGTAGCACAGCCCGGTGGCGTGAAGAAGCCATGACGACTCCGCGAGGTGCATTGGGCACGCACGCACGATGTCCTCCTTCTCCAAGTTTACGTTGATCCTAGTCCAGTTACACCAGTACTAGTACAGCATTCTCGTGATTCGGTGAGTTGTTCTGATTATTTTCATGAACCCTCTTAGGGAATGCACTGCACCACTCGCGAACCCCACGAGGCACAAGGGCTGTATCCAAGGACATGGCGTTCAACCTCTCCATGTATAAGAGAGTCATCCTTCTCCGCAGATAGCATGTCAACGCCTCTTACAGAAGCGGCTCCTCACACTATAACTTTGCTTCTCTACCTGCGATGTATCTTCCACTTCAGGAACCCTTATTGGACGAAATATTCCGGTCCATGGACTCGCATCCATATAACCAGGTACGCTTCTTACCCTGCTCATACTCATGGTCCCTAATCAATTCCGTTCCGGCGTGCGCTAGAATACGTCTGCATACGCAGGCGACGGATCACTTTCACATGGATACGAAGCATCGTTCGAAAGTTTTCCATATGATGCAAGCCCGGCATCCCAGGAAGAGAAGCCCACGATTAGGCCGTCGCTCGGTTATCACGCGATGCCCATCGATATCCCTTCCACGGCGTTGGTGGATCCATCCTTCACGCCACCCATCACCACGGCCCTCACACAGAATCTCTCGGGGTCCTCATCCTCGTCCTCCTCCTCATCTCATTCACATTCATCCTCATATTCATCCTCATCCTCGTCCCTGGAATCAAGCTGGGGCGATTCTACGCCCTGGACTTTGTGGTCCAAGGTACATTCTGGAGTTCCCAATGCAATGGGACAGGAGCCCTACTACCCAAATGTGCGGGACCAAGAAGTTAGCAACAACCACAGCTTTGGATACCCGTCCGATGGGCTCAATACCTTCAGTGGTAGTTCAGCCACTTACCCAGGTGTAAACGCAAAAGCTCCTACAACCGAGGCCATGGATGTCAGACAAGGCCAATACAACGCCATTCATTCGGGCAGCTTGGTACATCGCCCGGTTCTTAGGAGACATAGGTACGAGCAGACTGGCGATCAAATAGGCGAACAAAGAATATACGATCGCAGATTTACTTGTACCATCAGCAACTGCGGCAAGAGCTTTTCCGGAGAATGGGAGAAGGCACGACATATCAAGTCCATACATGGTCCACCGACAATAGGCTGCCGAGTGTGCAACTACAAGCAATCTCGCAAGGATCTATTCAGCGAACACTGCAGGAAGCGCCATCCTGGAGAAACTATAGAAGAGTTGATGGTTCAGCTGGTTCACAATAACGGCATATCTCCCTGAGCTACTCTTATATGTGGGTGATGAGAACCACAGATCTAATTACGCCGATGGTACCTTTGTTCTCTTAGAACGATCCGGGTATCGCCTTGTCGACAATTATGCAATTTAGGAGTTTAATAGCTGTTGCCTCAACGAGAACAGATTAATTACATTGCGAGGGCTGTAGTGCGCTGCTCTGATTAAAATATATCGCCTTTGTATGGCACGAGGTGTCGTGGGGAAGATGTCGGTGCCATCTCGCAAGAATCCATCATTCTTGATGAGATGAAGACAGCGAGAGATAACCGGGCACAGAGGGGCACAGGAAATGGCCGAGCTGACGAACCTAAGTCAAGGATTAGACGCCGACGATAAATAGCACATTCTGATTGAACGTTCCGAGTCACTACGTTAGTGGAATTCTTATATGAGTTCTTGTTTCACTTGCCTGATAAGGCCAAGGCCGATGGGGGAACGGCCTAAAGTGGTTCGATGAAGGATGTGGCGAGGCTAATCAAGGTCTATCGGGAGGGTCTAGAACCCTCGAATCCCTCCTAAGATCCGCAGTCACAGCACGGCAGAGTCCAGGAACGTATCCTCCGAGCATTGGCACATCCTCATTGTTGTACGGCTCTTGCGAGTTGCGGCAAGTGAGGAATCATGCTATAAGCAAGACAAGCTGATACACATGCCGGAACATCATGCACGAGGCGCAAAAGCGGGGCCTCGAGGCAAACTCGGTCACGCTACTCATGGGACGTACGTGTGCGCACTGCGCGTGGCCCCTATGCGGACGTGATGTTTGTATATGTTTGGTCCGCGTATATAAGTTTGGGGTTTGACCATCCGGCAATCCCCCCTCTCTCCCTCCAGGCTCCCGCGTCCGCATTTACTACCGTCGACCACGCTTTCCGTCCCGACAAACATTCAAATTCGCCGGTCGACGCCAACCCTGTCTTTACCCGACCGCGCCTGCCTCCTTCAAGTATGTATGATATACAAACGCTCTTCACCGTCCCGGAGGGATTCCGCTCCAAAGCCCTCACGACAACCTTGCGAGCATTCGGCGACAAGACAAATGTGATGCCTTCGAGGCCCTCCGCGGGTAAACCTGCGAAGGCTGACTTCAATCCCCCACCTCGCTTTGCGTCCCGGAAGGCCTCGGCAACCGTTGCCCTGACGAGCACTACGGCATTGCGCACATGGGCTCCCATCCCCGCGATGCCTCTGGACTATTCACAGCGAGAGGAAAACGTTATCCCATTCCCTAGCGCCCCGACTGGTGAACAGTTCACCCCCACATCACACTCCTGTGGTGCTGAAACGCCCACTTCCCGTCGAGACACGCCGCAGGCGAAGCGGCGCCCTGGTTCCTGCTTCTGCACGCGCATCCACCGCAGTTGTTCTCCGTCCTGTTGCCAAGCGGCCAAGAAAGAGTAAACGCGTCCTTGCAGATCTCCAATTTATGGCCTCCGTGCACCGAAGTATCCTCGCTTTGCATGTGGAGACTCGGAATAGCAGAAATTTGACCGTGGATACGGGTGTGGATGCTATGGACGTCGAGGATGGACATATTGGTAGAGTTATGGCGGGGGCGGGGGCGAGAGAGGAACTCCATGGAGTGGACCAGCAACTCGTGGCGCGGCTGGCTCAGCGTCTACGATCCGGTGGCTTCTCTTCCCCCTTAATGGACGCAAGTCTTGCAATAAAGAACGACCAACAGTTGGAATTACACGTACCCCAAGAAGGTACTCGTGCTCCTCCGCCATCTCCGGAGATGGATTCGGGTGTATATGCGATGGAAGTAACCCCTGATCCGCTGCCGGTCAGCCTCATGCCGTCTTGCATGCCTCGTACCCTACCTGTGCACACAATGCCGCCACCACCCTCGCCCCCGCCACCAACACTTCTAGGCAATTCAACCTCTCCAAGTTCCCCCCCTGGTCTAGTCTCGCCTCGCGTCTCGGCCGAAGTGTCCGCAGAGAAGCGCATATACACCATGCCGCAACTGGTTGCGGCCCACATTATGCGGCTTCACGAACGTGGCAGTGCCCGGACGCCAAGCCTTCATCTTCGAGCTCCCCGCTCATGTAGCCCACTCTGCGAGGTTGTAGTACCATAGACCGACTTGGGCGCATGCGTATTCGGCCCGACTGCCTCAACTGTGCATACAAGTACCTCATGTCGTAATCGCGTCTCGTCACCTGTTCCATTCATACATAGCATTTTTCCACATCGCATTGCTGCATCGCACTTACGTCTGTATCATTATCCTCCATTCCCGAGCCGTTCCTTACAGTAATATCCCCAATATCCCGCCCATTTCGTTTTCTACCCCCCTTAATCACATGCATTCATATTCGTCAGAATTGCTGGTGTGGTATGTTCCCTCCCCCCTGTCTATCGCCATCGTTCGGTAAAGGCAATGGATACGACACATCCAATGTAGTTCGTACGTTGAAATTATGCATGATTCCGTGTGCGGCGTATTCCGCACGACGTATATATGCACATCAACCAAGAAAAGCTATCGTGGGCACGTGGCGAAAAAAAAATTCCGAGACGGCAATGCGAACTTACAGCTAGTGCCGGAACGGAATGAACTAAGTTACTATATTCCCGTCATGGCCGACCCCGTCGATTACGAGGGATCATATCGGCCAGAATTCGGTAGAAGCAAAAGTGTATGTTGTTCCAGGTCGGCCGCCATCGCGCATCATTCATCACGGGAATCGGGACTGGCCGCAGGTTGTTAGGCTACATGTATCTTTCCACACGTACTCGCCCCCCGCACCGCGCCGCATGCTCTCTGGCTGTGGATGATGTCAGAGAATACGGTTGCGATTGCAGCCGCACTCGATGACAGGGCACACTAGGTCGCCTCGGAGTTCGGATCTCGGAGACGGCCCTGACGAGATAAGGACTCACTGTCATAACTTATGCGATGTGTGTCTCACTGTCATCTTTCATTGATCATATTAATCGATATTAATCTTTACTATTAATCTTTACTATGTCTGCGCAGGCGCTATATACAATAAAGTCAGATGACATACTCCTTTGTGAGGACCGTCAGTCTTTTTCCCAAGGGAGGGAGTCATTCTTTCCAATAGAATAGGCGATTTCTATCCTCAGCCTTCGATTGACACTTAATCCATCAAATCACACATTGTGTAGGGGTGTGGGGGTCATTCATTTTGAGTCCATATTAACTTGCACCCACAGTCTTGGGCACAGTCGGTTTCAACAAAGTAGCACCGGCGGCGGTAACAGATACCATTTGTAAACGGCTTGTCTTATGGTCCGGGCCATGGTGAAAGTTAGTGCGGTCCCAAACGGAAGTACTGTTTTTGGGTCTGTATTAACTTATTCCATAGTCTTGCGTATAGTCGGAAAGAAAGTCATTTCTGTAGGATCTGAAGGAACAGATACCGTTGGCTTATCCTATGGTCCCTATCAGTGATGCGATAGTGAGGTGTGGCCTCAAGGGGACGCTGATGGGTGTCGGAGGTCAAGGTGAATGTGTGGAATCCTATACTGTACTGAGTCTTGCAGTGTACTGTAGGATGTGAGAAACTGAAAATGCGAGTGCGACGTGCGTCGTGCCACGGCATGCACGGGCCGTTTACCGGATATTCGAACACACACGACATTGCCCCGCTCAATTGCCCCGCTCAAAACGACCATGACAGAACCCATCGCATCATCATCATCATCTATTAACACCAAAACCCAGAAGACACAAAGACAACACAAGGGAAAAGCAAAAGTGGTGTCTCCCAACTCCGCGACCGTAAACCCAACGCCGCCCGCCGCACACACAGCTTCCCAAGGCAGCGGCCACCCATCTGCCTCCTCCGACCATGATAGCATCATCGACGAATCTGGCGACTATGGTGACTTTGACTATGATGCGGTGAAAGCAGACGATGGTGTCGAGCTATGGTTGGTCCGGGCACCAAGTACCGTACGTCCCTCCCCGGCGGTGCTTTCCGCTTTCTCTCTCTTCGCTTTTCGTTCTCCCTCCTCTCCCTAATCACTGCTGTTAGATGAAAGCGAAGAACTTGCGAGATCTAGAGATTAATTCGTCTCGCGTGGGGGGGCTCGTGGGTGATTTGATGCGGAAGGGTACTGCGTATGACGTTTGGTCGCTCGATCCTGATCCCGCAGTCTCAGGTAGAGGTGGAGGTGGAGGTGCGAGTGTGAGTGGGGATCAAGATGGATTTAGAGGAATGATGTCATCATTGTCATTGACATCAACCTCCGCGCAAGTAGCAGGTGTTGGTGTCGGCGCGGAAGAGCTCAACGGTCTATCCGTTCTCTTACCATGCAAGCGAAAAGGTGGAAAAAAACTGTATCTCGGTGCGTTTTGCGCGTTCCATGCGTTTACGTTTTGTTAGCTGCGGGTCTCAAAAAGCTATTCTTTTTCAGCTCAAAAGCCCATCACGCGGCACCTTGTAGTCTCTGCGCGCCCCGCGAAGCCCGCGAGACCAGAGGTTGCTTATGAGGCGCCCAAGCGGGAGGCTTATCCTGATGAAGTGCTGACACACCGCTTCCATCCTTACGGCGACCCTGGAGATCTACCGCGTGAAGACCACATGGATGTAGATGTGGTAGAGGTTAGTCCGAAAGAGAAGGAGAAGCTCAAGCGAAAGGCCGGTGGTGAAACGGGGTCATCGAAGAAGAGAAAGGTCAAGTTGGCTGCATCTTAACAGTGATGATAACTCAACCACACTTCTCACTCACATGCGTAATAATTTATAGAGGATAGGATGTGTGAATTACATTACAAGGTGTGGGTAATTTGTCTCTAAAATGACCCGGCCCCGGCCCAGCGTCATTATGATATGTGGCTGCGGACATGCAAACCGATAGCGGATGCTAGTTCGAAACATGAAACAAGTAACAGCTCGCCCATCAAGTCCATGATTGCGGAATGAATTGGCATCACATACACGTCCGGGTCGTACCCGTGTCTGGACATATAGTCGGTAATGAAATATGCCGCGGCTAGCGACACGGTGATCTAAAAAAAAATCTAATGGTAAGTGCGTGGAGAGGAGAGGGGAAGGCAGTCTTACGGCGATACATAGGAAAATTAAGGCGAGCATGGAAAATGTGAATGACGCGGCGAGCCAGGCTGATATGTGCAAAACGAGGAAATAGACAAGCGCAACGGGCAGGGAAACGAGCAGGAGTACGAGCATGACCGTGCGCGGACTGGGCCGATCATGGCGCGGATGCCTGCTCTGAGCGATGGAGACACCCGCACCTGCGGAAGTAGTCGGCGTGTTGCGGGGGGTGGCTGATGTCGCCAAATGCCAAGCCGTCGACAGGCGTGATACAAAAATTGAGCCTGTGCCGCCAGGGATGCCTATAAGTCCAGCAAAGCAGGGGAATTGGTAAGAGTTCGCATTTAGGTGTGCAGTGGCATCGATGAGATTAAGGGGAATAGTACGCACCGCCGAAGGCAACAGCGAGTAGCGCATAGCCGTCATAGCGGTCGACGAAAAGGTCGAGCACGATTCCAGACATGCTCGTGATCACCATCGAGAGAAGAAGTGGTGTCCAGCCTTCCTTAAGGAGCGGTTTGACGTGTTCGTTCTGTAGGACAACGTAGGCACAGACAATGGCCCAAATGACGACAACACCGATAGCGAGGAAGGGAGCTATCGCGCCGGAACCGAGGATGAGGAGAGTCGACATGACGCCGAGTAAAGTCATGGTGACGAGATCGCCAAGGCAAGACGCGATGGGCGGGGCGATGTTATCTACAGAGAAAGCATAAACCAACACGGAGAGATGGCAGGAACTTGTGTCGCACCAGGGTCACGACCGAGTTTTCGGCAAAGAACAACGAGGAAACACATAAACGAGCCCAGTAGAATTGAGGCGATGCAGGTCGCGGACATGGCCGTGGATAGGAGCACCATGAATCTACACAGCATGTGATGACATAAAAGTAGCAGTAAGGGGATGGGATGGAAAGACGGCAATCACTCAAGGCACGTACTCGTTGAATCCAGACTTCGGGACACCGGCAAGTGGGGGTGTGGGCCGCGGTCTTCGAAGTGAATGACTTTGGCCAACGATCCGCGGTTGATAATGACGGAATGGATCTCTGGTCTCTATCGGCGAAGGATCGGAAGATTCTTCGCCGACCCCGGGGATGATCATTCCGAGAAGGAAGGTGAGGCACGCGGCGATGAAGGAGACGACCGCTGCTTGGACCTGGAGCAGGGCCAGATTGCCAAGGATGAGGACGTTCCGGACGGACGGCGTGTCGAGATCGCCCAAGTTGGATGCGGTTCCGAGACGAGCAGAAAGATTCATTTCTATGTTGCCTTTAAGGTTAAGGATGACTGGGACGATCGCAATCAATTCGTTAACACTGGTCATTGCTTTCCAGTGCTGCCGCAGTATAAGATACGGAGAACACAGGAAATGAGAACACCTTGACATACGGATATTTTAGAAAACAGCTCCCCCGTAAACAGACTGCTCAATGTCGTGAAAAGGAGAGTCGGTAATGTCTAGAATTCCGGGCCCAGGTTAGAAACACTAGAACGGAAAGACGACACACTCACCTCCACGACAATACCGGAGGTCTGCTTCCAAAACCCTAGAGAAATTGAAAGAGGTTTCTCTTTCCACCGTGTCTGTGTGTTTTCACCTAGTAGGGCACGCTCCCCACCGTCATCGTCATCAGAATCGTGGTCGTCCGGGGGCGATTGCGCGGTGTCTCGTGGCTCGTAATGTTTTGGAGATACATGACTTTCGTCTAAGGAAAGCATTTCTATGTCGCTTCCGGAGGCCGAAGAAGAAGATGTGGACGAAGGAGGACCCATAGCATTATGGGTGGTGAGGGCAATGTGGGAGATACCAAATAGGGTAATCAAGTTATTGGAGCGTGGGAAAGTAGGCCTCGGTGGCGGGCGTAAACCTTGTCCCGCACAGGCTCGCGCTGTTCCAAGTCGCTATTCTCCCTGTTTCCTCCAGCTCTCCAAATCCTCTTACCGGCCATCTTCGGATAGGCCTGTGATTCGATCTGAATACCCCTCTGCGCACTCCGAAACCCCTTGGTTCGCGGTTTCTAGGCCACTCGGGAACACGCGAACCTCATTGGATCCAATGTCGTCCCTGCTCGCTCAGTACACCCAAGTGCACCCGTTTCGCTCTCGGACAGTCGAAAGCACCCCAGATTCGGTCCCTCCAACAGAAGAACTCGAAGCGCTCGAGGTGGACCTTAAGGAACTTCGCCGGCAAACCTTGGAACGTGCCAAGAAGGCCGATGATGATCTACGGACTATCGAGGACTCTATGAGGAAGTTGACCGCGAGAGAGAAGGGTAAAGCAAAGGCCGTCGAGAAAATGAAAAGAGAAAGTGCGTCATTATTGTGACTCCTTCTGGCTGATCTGACCGCATGAACTCCTTCCACTTTCCCCGCGGCTTTTCGGTTACCTCAACTACTGCTCTACGCTGGTCACCTCTACCCATCTTGACAATCTTGACCTTGCGCCTGCCTGTTTATCTACTTCCGTTGTGACCATTCTCTTCGGACATCAACATGGACATGTCTCCCCTCCATGGCCACTCTTCTTTGGTCTCTTGCCTGTCGATTGTCTTCTTATGCTTTCCCTATCACGCGTTACTCTATCTACTTCCTATGCACTGATCAGCCACGCCACTTCTTAACGGACCCAACGATTTGCGCGGGAGTTCCACCCACTCTACTGCACCTACCCGATTCTCATCTCAACCGATCCCCACGTCTTCCTCTCGTTCGTCTGTGGATCCCCGTAAACCGTAAGTCGTACTTCTTGCACCGTATCGCTTCTACATCCGCAGTAGGCCACACGATGACAAGAAAAAGAAGAAAAAGCGGAAACGAGACGATGATTCAGATGATGACCTAGGTATCATCTCCATGTGTCCAACCGACGGGGAAACCGCTCACTTCTACTTCCAGAATCTCATAGCGGAAAAGCACATAAACCCACACCTCCTCCAACCCAGCATCATTCCCAACCATTCATTCCCAAGGCCGCCAAGTCCACTGGTTCCTTCACCAACCCTCCCCAAAAGGTAGATCCCAGCTTTCCTCAAATCCTTGGCCCGTCTCTAACACTTTGTCATAGCCATCGTCTGGTCCCGACTTTACAGTTCCTCAAATAGCTCAACTCCTCCCACCAAGACCGCCTGTACCACTACCTCCTATACCGGGTCCCAGTAAATCGACAGAGGTCATGGAGGACTTTAGTAAGGCAAAGCAACCGACCCATACTGTCCTCGTTAGCACCTTCTACACGAGCATTGAACCATATCTTCGGCCTATTAAGGAAGAAGACCTTGGTTTTCTCGAGTATCCCGGAGATGAAGTGGAGCCCTATATTATGCCACACCTTGGGCAACACTACTCTGAACAATGGGAGGACGAGGACATCAGCATGTACGATGCTGTTTTACCTTCCACCCAGGCAATTCGGGCGACGAGCAGTTACGGGCGGCCAACATCAGTTGCTCCTGTTCTTCGATGGGATCCTGCGACCTTGAACGATGATGACTTATTAGTTGAAGAGCGAGGTCACGGTCCACTCACTGAGCGTTTGGTTAGCGCCTTACTGCCGGCTGAGGATTCCGTCGTATGGAAAGGTGTCAAAGCCGCAGAGGAGGCAATGGAGGGTCGGCATGGTGTTGGTGTTGGCACAGCCGCTGGACGACATGTGATTGTGGAGGATCTTGAACGAAGAATCAAGGATAGCCTCAAATATCACAAACTCCTCGAAGGCAATGTAAGTCAGACATTGAATCCGGTCACGAGCGTACTCATCTTCGTTGTTTTTTCCCGCTAGCCCGACTTTACGGACCCAGTGGATGACCCGATTGCAAGTGCATTAAGGCAGGCACAATCCGAGCTTCGTAAGGTTGTTGCTGGAAACAAGGCTCGCAAGGCGCGGCTCTTGGCAATTGCGAAAGATAGGCTCGGCTACCAGGAGTACGTCGAAGCACGTGAGGCCCTTGACAAGAACATTCTCGCATTGTACACAAAGCTGCAGAAGAAGGACGGCCCGAAAGTCTCCAAGAAGAAAAAGGCCAAAAGTGATACCAACGGGGCGGGGGCTCCCGCGCCCCCATCCACACCCCCTATTGGCGCATGGCCGTCGGCGGCGGGGCTCGGTCCGGACGACGAACATCTGCTGCAGATACCGGATGCGCTTACACAGCTGGTCGCGACGCGTCGGCAGTGGGTCGACAGTGTTGGCGGCGTTTTCGATACGATGGAGCGCGAGCAGCCCGGGCGGATATATGGCCTTCCGGAACGGAGCGCCTATGAGGGCCTCGATGGGGACATTGACGCACTGTTAGGCCGCACGGACGACAGCGACGCGATCGTTGGACGGACGGCCAGTGCGGACAAGGGGAAGGGACGTGCCGTCGGAGAGGTGATGGATGTCGACAGGTGACACTGGCGTGCGCTGCGGGGGGTTAACATTATTACTTCAGTGCTTTTACTATGTATTTCTTCTCATACGTTGGGTCATATTCGCCCTTTTCCCCTGCGACGCACGCGCGGCAACTCGGATATCCGTGATATCATATCACAGTAAAGATTTCCAAATGGGTCGTGTGTCCCAAAACAGGAGATTTTGGGCCCATCATTTGGGCCATCGTCATTCAATTAACATTGACCACGATGAACCCGTTCCCGATGCACAGTGGAAGTGGCACTCCAGCAATACTGACAATCGCAGGCTCAGATTCTGGTGGCGGAGCAGGCATCCAGGTATCTAGGATAACTAGAAATATATCTTTTCTGGTCTTCAATACTGACGAATTGCAGGCAGACCTGAAAACATTCACGTCTTTAGGATGTTACGGCGCCTCGGCTGTTACAGCCCTAACCGCGCAGAATACGAAAGGGGTGCAAGCCGTACACGCCGTACCACCCTCATTCGTTGAAGAACAAGTAAGATGCCGTCCGTAGCACCCGACACGGCACCACACCAGCTGAGACGACTCTTCTTATTGCAGCTTCGATCAGTCTTAGATGACATCAAGGTAGCAGCCATCAAAACCGGCATGCTGGCCAACGCGGACATAATCCGCACAGTAGGGCATACTCTCAAAGCCCTACAAACATCCCAGCAGTCACCACCACCATCGCTGGTACTCGACCCGGTCTGCGTGTCGACGTCTGGCCATGCGCTCCTCGATTCACAGAACGAGGCGCTCGACGTGCTCATAGAGGAGCTCCTCCCTCTCGCGACAGTGCTGACGCCAAATACGGCAGAGGCGGAAGCACTGCTACTCCGCCAATGTCAATCTCGTCGCGCTGTTGGGGAAACAGAAATTGCAGATTCATCGCGGATAAAGATATCCTCGATCGAAGATATGGTGCGCGCTTCGCGAGAGCTGTGCTCACTCGGCCCGCGAGCCGTACTCGTCAAGGGCGGGCACGTGGCCCACGGCCGCGGCTTGCGCATCGCAGATGTCGAGGCTGCTGCTGCCGCTATTGCTGCCATTACGAAAGACGATCCTCGCGTACACAAGATAACCGTCGTGTGCGAGAGTCTAGTACAGCATGACGTGAATACGGAAATTCTTTTCCAGGCTGCGGCGCAGGACCCCGCAGTCACTGTTTGTGATGCCCAAGTGGTCGTGGACGTCCTGTGCGAGGTAGGTGAAGATGAGGAAGGGGAAAGGTACACGTTATTCGTCAGGCCGTATTTGGACTCGAAGAGTACGCACGGAACTGGATGCACACTCGCCGCAGCGCTAGCCTGTGCCTTGGCGCGCAAAGAACCACGTACGTATTTCACACCTTCAATTGGAGATGCCCTCTCCTTATTCTCATTTCTGTGCATGTCATGCTATAGTTGTCGAAGCCGTCAATTTCGCAACGATGTACACGCACCACGGGATTGCCACTGCATTCCCGATGGGCAGCGGCCATGGCCCACTTAACCACATGCATCCTCTCATCCCGCGAATCGTGCACAGGCTCGTATAGCTCCTCTCTCTCCTCAACCCTGGCTTTACGCAAATATCTCGCTGCAGACCGACAAGGAACGATCCGTACCCTCTCGTGCGCACGCTCATCCGCTCCAACTTGGGCGTGTGGAAGCAATACGTTCAGCATGATTTCGTCAAGCAATTAGGCCAAGGCACGCTCTCGCGAGAGCGTTTCATCCACTTTCTCAAGTGCGCTACTACCGTCACGGTTCCTGCCGGTCTACTCTGCTCACTCCCCCCTCTCATAGGCAGGATTACCTCTATCTCAAATATTACGCCCGAGCAAACGGGTATGGCAATTTCCGCTTCGAAGCATCAGACAGATTCCGTCTCGTGCGCTGAAAATCTGTGACTTTTATTCACACAGTCTCCTGGTTGCCAAATCCTCTACGTATGCCGAATTTGCGGCTGCGGCAGAGGTTGTCCTTTCCGTCGTGAAAGAGCACAATATGCATGTCTCTTTCTGCGCTCAGTGGGGCGTTGACCTGGCCGAGCTGGAGAGCACGCCCGAATCATCCGCGTGCGCCGCGTACGGAGCGTACATTCTGGACGTCGGGATGATGGGTGCGTTGAGAGATCTCGGTCCGTCTATTAGAAATTCATGCACGTGAAGGAGATGCCGCGAGCCTTTTGATGGCGCTAGCAGCATGTCTCCTTGGCTATGGTGAGGTAGGCCTGTGGCTTCAACGAGAAGCAAAGAGACCACAAAGCTGGGTAAAACTTGAGGATAATCCATACAAAACGTGGATAGAGGACTATGCCGGAGAGAGGTACCAGGCCGCAGTCAAAGTTGGCATAGGTGCGTGTGGCAACTACTATATGCCGAAAGACGGACACAGGCATGACTGTGATTACATTATCTAGAGCGCATTGAAGCTCTGGCTGTTCGTGACCCCCCAAGTCCCAAGAAACTGGAGCACTGGAAAGAGATCTGGGGAAGATGCACGCTCTTGGAGAAGCGATTTTGGGATATGGCTATGGATCTCTCGTAAAGTAGGAAATAGGATCCTGAGGTAAAGTAAGGAATGTTATCGTGAAGTGGATGGACTACTGTAGGTCAGGGCTGCCGTGGCGAGCCAACTTTGAATATCTCCCGACGTGTTCAAATCAGGCTATCCGGCGTGATTCGGGGCCTGATAGTACTGAGGGGATTGCAACGCAATGACTCTGAGAGGGTGCATGAGATTGAGGATTGAGATGCGCGCTTGGGTGTGGCACAAACTGACTCAGACGATGATGAGAGCCGGGCAATCCCAAGCAGCCATCCGAGTCCGCGCCCCCTCGATGAACGTTGAAGGTTGAACACTCGGAGATTCGCACTGCTTACTCTAGGATTTTGTTACAGGAGCGGGCTGCTTCTTATGCCGATCCCAAAATCTGCGAAACAAAAGCAGATCTAGGCAAGGATCCGCGGTTACCTCATCCTGGAAGCCGGAGTGCCCGGGGCCTTCGATGGGTGCGAATGGACACCAATTCCTTTTCAGGGCGACGATTCGGACGATCGATCAGTTGGGAAATGATGGCCGAATGTGAGCCCACCTACTGTACAGTACTGAAAAACCCGTTTTTTTTTTCGAGCCACGCATACATTTATGATTTTGATTGGGGCCTCTTGTGATGCAACAACAGTCAGGGGATACGAACGTGTACGTGTAAGTAAACGCGCTATACGCCTTCACCATGATATTCTTCGCGGATGTCATTCGAAACTAAAAGAGGATAAGGCGAAGCATATCCTCCGGCGCCAAAACCAGGGCCGGGACCAAGGCGACTATGAGCCCTCTTTAAGTACCTGGAACCCTGGCCGTGACCGTAACCATGGTCCATGGCGCAGAAGCCAAGGATGTGTGAGGTGAGAGCGTTTTTTGCCTTTCAATCAAATTCAAAATCCACGGCCGCGCCTTCCCATCATTCCGCCACCACCGTGACGCCACCTCGCTTTTGTCATTTTGTTTTCTTAGATTTTTTTACTAATTCCCAGCGCGCGTATATCTTTCCTCGGTCCATCTGTTCAAACGTCAACACGAGGACAAATTCAATAACACCACAACTATTGCGCGCCACTGGCATGTACTAGTGGCACAGCTATCTCGGCGCGTCGTCGTGGAAAATCCTGAACTGTTTCGGTTACGATGGTCTCCAGGGGATGCTGAAGGCTGATGGTTTCCACCATCTCGAAAATATCATGATGTTAGATATCAATATCAATATCCGTATTTGGTTCGAAAGCTTGGAAGTGTGGTTCGAAGCAATTGTGAGTGGATTGAGCCCTTTTTTTCTGCCACTGTTCGTTCCGAGTCCTTGACACTGAATTTAAGGTTTCGGGTCTGGTCCGCACGCACACACTTCTGGCAGGAGGGTGAAGAAAACACATATAACATTCGAGCTATATCAGATCCATATCATGATCTTTGCTCCTGTAAAGCAAACCCGATTGCCCTCACGAGCCAACACCCGGACCTTCCTGTGCCAAACCACACATATCTCAGGATTCACGCCGCGTGTTCTAGAGTCGCGGTGCCGGTGACTACATGGAGAAGATGTTGAGCGACAGAAAGCCCTGTCCGAGGATGGCTCATCTGCGGACGTCCTATCGTTCGCCCTTCAACCTTATGATCAAGAAATGGCTATTTTCTGACCACTTGAGTACCATTTGCATTTGATGGGCCCACCGCCCACACGCATTGTAGTATCCTGTATAGACAATTGTTATCTAAACTACCTTTTTCATTTACAACCCACACCGGTCATATGTACCCTCTGCCATGTAATGAACTTACTCTGATTCAGCCCTACTCACCTCTATGGCAAGTTTCCGCAAATCTCATAAATCCCTGCTAATGCATACAGAGATTATGCTATATCTCGGCAAACGATGGTATCACCTGTCCGCCCAATTCTCTTGTGGCACCACCGATTCAGGAAGCCGCTACTGGGATGTGAATTTGGGTCTGTCCTGGGAGTATACAACCTAGGCATCGTCTGGCTCAGGTGTAAGGCTCGATGATGCGCTCAGGCAGGGCGAGGCCGGTTCTCCTTTGGGGAGGTTAAGCGTGGATGATGTCTCCTCGATGGCGATCTCGATTTTCGGACCGGACTCCTCCTTTACAGTGGTGATCGCTTTCTTGGTCCTGGATTTTACGACTTTCTGGGCACTCGGGCAGATCTTCTGTGTACCGAGAGTGCAGAGGTCACATCGAGGACCCACAGGAAGACAAATGACCTAATTAAATAGTTTTGAGTACTTTATTTGAACAATTGTCTGACTGATTGACAGACTCACCTGACCGAAACCGACAAGGAGGTGGTTTATTTCTTTGTGAAACTCGGTGGGAAGCCACGACTGTAGGTTGAGCCTACAATGTACAAGCACATACAACCGTCCATGCGAATATGTGAGAAAGGGGGAGCCCCAAAGCCGCAGATGAACTTGCCCGCCCGTCCTCTCACCTGGTCTCTTCCGGGGTTTTCGTAGGCGGTTTGTGCCACTTGAGCCTGTTGGTGATACGATGTACATGAACATCTACGCCAATGCCCACGTTTCTGTCCGAGACGATGCAACGATTATTAGAGACCAACCCAGCCAATAAAAAACATGAGAGACGGACATATCCCAAGCGGCATGCAAACATAGAAAAGCCATCTTTGGGCCCACGCCAGGTAGCGAACAAAGCTCATCAACAGTCTTTGGCACATCCGAATTAAAGTCATCCCGCAGACGCTGCGCAGCCTGTCTTATATACCTGGATTCTATTAGTCCCGAAACTGAAGAGGATGAAAGGGTAGCGACTAACTGTGTCTTCCGGCGCCAGAACCCTACTTTGTTGATGGCATCGGCAATGACATGCTCCTCGGCGGCCAGAAGGGTATTAAGGCTGACTGTGCCACCGAGCGCCACGCGTAGCTTATCCACGGCCGTGTCCGTCACTTCATCCTTCGTTTGCGACGAGAGCATGAGCGAGATGAGCGTCGCTAAGCGCTTATTCTACACCCATCACACAATAAATCAGAACTAGGAAGAAGACGAAGAAAAAAGAAAAAGACAGTCGGAGCGTGTCACGCACCCGTGGATCCATCTCCTTCCACTTTGCTGTGTCACAACCCATCGTGTCCACAGGAGCAGGGAACCGCGAGCGCATTTCCTTGATAGAATCATATGTCTCGCGCCAGTCCTCAGGAGCAGGATGTGGCTTGTCCAGAGTCTGCTTGATAGCTTTGGGCTTCTGTGGGGATGCGGAGGGCGTTCGACCTGACCTTGCCTTCTTCTTCCCCTTGTCCGCTGCTGGCGCGGTCTTGGTATCCGAGACAGGAAACTCCCCATCAACTACCTCCTCAACCTTGACGACCTCCTCTACTTTGATACGCTTCGAGCGGCGGGGTGGTGTAGATGGTCCTGGCTCCAAGTCGCCGTCGGAGTTCTCGAGTTTGAACAAGGTCACGGAAGGATTTGATGGGCTCTGCTGAGATATGAGACGCATCTTTGGAAAGCTTTTTGGCGTCGATACGCCGCTGCGTCTCTTCATGAGTGCAAGGAATAGATGAAGCGCGGTCGTGGTGGTGGCCAGCGTCACGGTCCCCAGACGGACCTCAAAAATGCCGTAATAACTTCCTGGAGTGCAACACTACGCAACTTGTCTGCTGTCATCGTAATACATCGTCTCCTGCTATGACAGGAAAAGATGACGAGCGTATTTCCCAGGAACAGGAGTCAACGAACAGGGCAGAATTCTCTCCAATTCGGCGGTGATCATAATGGTACAGTATATACTATTACGGTACAGTTATAGTAATACGATCGGTAATATCAACTCAAAGTTGAAAGGCTCCTTGTGCAAGGAGCAATCAAGTGAGCTGTCTTGTAATCTAGCCATACCGCCTTATCTGTCTTACTCAGCTTTTTTAAGAAACGGACATGCCTTACACAAGCTATGCACTTGCCAACTTAATCGAACTTATGCTACTTGTGCAAGCCGTGTAAGGTAAGTAAGCCAATCCTTAGCAATACGTTCGAAGATATCATTGACAAACGAGTTCAGGATAGCCATTGCCGTTGGAGATACCAGTATCAGGATGTACTTGCTTGAGTACTGTTTTCATCCCGAGTTAGCTCGTTCGAACTCCAAGTTTACATAACTACACACCTTTATAATTTAAGAAGAGTATGTGTATGTCTCCTTCAAGGCTTGCGAACCTTGCGGCGCTTCTTCTTAAAATCACCGCCGGCGGCTGCCACGGCTGCCGTCTTGGAGGTCTTCCTTGTGGCCTTGGAGCCCTTAGTTGTTTTTGCTGGTGCTTTCGAGGCGGTACCAGTTGAGGCTGGGGCCTTGCCGGCTGTGGAAGCGGGTTTGGGTGCCAATACGATCGATAATCAAGGGTAAAGGGCAGCACACAAGATGGTCATACGGTAAAGAAATAACGCTGTGGCCCGCTTCATGCACTTGCGAGCTTCACCAAATGAATCGGTGCACCGCACAGGAGCACGAGGAAGAGACCGCAGAGAAGACGACGAAGTGAAGGATATGGTGGATACTGAGCGGCGGATGGATGAGCGCGAAGGCTGTGCTTTCCATCGAGACTCGACAGTACCACAGGAAATCAGCGTAGTGGAGGACGGTGTTGAGATATTGAGAGTTTGAAAGTCAACGGATGATGGACGCGTATAAGGGTGGTAAGCCGGGTTAGGGAACAAGTGATCAGATTGACGAAGACGGTTAGAGGTTCTATATCGTGCTGTGACCCTCTTTAACGGCACCACAATCTACTATCCACCGGGTGCCGCAAGGTCACCGCGGTGAAGGCCGCGGAGAAGCGCAGGGTGACAGAGGAGGCTCACAAGGACTTCATCCGGCGGTTGGAGCATGGCTTGATGATATCGGGAAGTTCTCCCAGATCATTAAGGAAAGGTATTCCGAGTCTTCTCAGAAGCGCACTGGCGGCACCAAGTAACGGAGTTGGACATCATTTTCACCAGATCTGTAGTACAGTCTGTAAGGCTAATATTGTGCTATGACATGTTAGTATGAGCTGTTTCCGGAATGGCTGAATGCGTCCATTGACGCTGTGCTGAATGTATGAAAAATGTCGAAAAAGTAAGGAAAATGGTTAGTAATAGGAGACGAAGCTAAGAATTGTATTCGAGGGGCATACTGCTGCCGCGTAGTCACGGTTGCGGCTAAAGCTAATCGTCGTTCAACGGTCGTTGTCCAAAGGCCAAAAAAAGGAGGCAAGACCGGAGCAAAAGGGAAGAAGGAGTAGTTGTGAGGGCGGGAAGGGATCGGATTTGCTCGCAGTCGTCTTGTACCGGAGGTCGAGGGGAAGGGCGATGAGTATGAGGCGATGATAGGGAAACTGTACGGATGCTCCAACGTTGGTTGTCCGCTCCCGTTCGGTCCGACGCATACCTTACACCAGTCGAAGCTCACCAGGGTTTGAACGGGTTTGAACCCGTTCGGACGCGTTCTCATTTCCACAGCATTTTAAGAACCTAGAACCGGACCGACCGTTCAGTTCAGGCTGTACCTCCAAACTTTGAACCGGACCTCAGGCTGGGGAGGTTTGAACCATAAAGCTGAACTGAACTTTGCCATCACTAAGGGGGCACGATATGGATAGGCGGGGGAGTAAATTTGATCAAGGGGACTTACGGGACTCGGACCGGGGGGAGTGGGGAAGGGCCTGGACGGTCTACCATTGAGAAAGAGAAGGGTGAGGAGATGGGACTCAGAGTCGCAGCCATCGCTGGATGGACCAGGCTGTGGGTGGCGGCTGAGACAAAGCCGTGCACGGCGACCACTCGGCGACCATGCTTGACGCCACGGACACGTGCCGGAAACGCCAGTGAAACGCCTCAGTCGCCGCGTCTTTACGGCTGCTGCCTGAGCTGAGTTTAGCTCTTCAGTGGCCATTCCAATCAAGCCGTAATCTCTTCTTGCATAACCCATCATGCCGAACACTTCACCGGGTCCTGACAGGTCCTGCCGTACTCCCAAATCAAGTCCAAGAGGATGTCTTCCAGTTGATTTCATTTCTCTTCCCGACTCCTCACTCAGAAGCAACGGCGACTTGACCTTCCCAAGAACATGCCGATCATTCTCATGCTTATTAATAACCAGCTTCCATATTTTTGGGTCGCAGAAACAGGGCCGTGGCCACGCGAACTTGAGATGATCTACTTTGTACCGAACCGGGACCGTCCAAGAAACCCCGTCCGGGTGTGCATGCCCTACTCGGAGATCCCATCGTATTTGTATCGTAATTTCCCAGAGTTTGGCACTCAGGTCATCTATTATGATCAGGACCAAGAGCCAGGTAATGCCTCCCTCGACTCGTTATTCAATTCAGTCCTTCTACATTCCATCCCATCCCCTCGCCCTACAAATTTTATTTAATATCTTCTTCAAGTTTAATAACTTGTCTCCTGCCACTCCAAACACGTTAGACCCTTCACCACTGTGAGTGGTCCTCGAGGTGGATCCACGCTCATAGCTACACAGCCCCATCTTTGTTCGGGTAGTTATACTCAGGCTCCGCATGTTCTCAGCTACTTAATTCACCTCTCAAGGTTCAGAGTTCCCTCATCACACTACGTTATTTGTCTTCTTCCGTAATAGCTAGCTATGTCCCCCCCCAATCACCCTAGTCATGGAAGGTCAATGCAGAGCCCCACTGACGGCGATTCTGGTTTGTCGTCTTCGGAACAGGGTAGGACTAAATTTCCCCCACTCACCATAGCTTTTCCTGATTACCTATGTTCGTTGTTTAATGATGCTGCAGCACATCCACATTTGAACTCGACTCTCTTCGCGTCTTTCGACACAGTGCCCAACAATTACCTAACCTACCCTATAGCACAGCGCTCAACTCCAGTCGCACATGGGCCGCCATATTGTATGTGATGCCTTGGTCGCTGGTGAATACCGCTTCATTGACCTCTGACCCCATTATGAAGACCCACCTGCGCCGCTGGCGCAGACACATGCGACGCATGCACCGCACCCTACGTTTCAGCATCTTTCCGAGGCAGGCTACCATAGCAGTCATGGTCAGACGCACGTCAGCTCTTACACCAGAGCCTCGCCTGCCTCTAGTTCAGCCGACTGGCGGCCTCCGCCTTTAGATGTCCCGGGCGGCGGGAGATGGCAGGAACAGTCGTATTACCCGTCTCATACTGATTTGCAGTCGGTTCCCCCTACGTTGGGCTTCCCGCAATATTCATCCTCTACAAGCCCCGCTTACCCAGCAGGGCATAGTCCCTCTCGAGGCGCTGTCCCTACAGCTGCAGCACCCCATACGCACTATCATCAACAGTCTATGGCAATGAGTCATGCTTCTTTGGAGCGCAACCCTCCAAGCTCTCGAGGCGTTACGCAACTTCCCTATGCCCGTGCCCCTCCTCCTCCTCCACCTGCGTCCTACGATACACTGGTCGAAACCCAAGAACCAGCAATTAAGAAGAAACGCAAGCGTGCAGATGCCCGCCAATTAGATGCACTCAATAAGATGTTTGCAATTACCGCATTTCCTTCCACCGAACAGCGTAATCAACTAGCGAAGGACTTGGACATGGCTCCTAGAAGCGTTCAAATTTGGTTGGCGCATACCTTCGTTTACGCCACATGTATGATTTCTGAATTATCGACCATTTTCTCAGGTTCCAGAACGAAAGACAGGCGAACCGTCAAAACACACGAAATCCTGCCTACCCAGGGCCTTCAGTCAGCCAGGTCACTGCAACTCTCCATCCGGAGGTGCAGCATGTTCCTATACACCCCCGTGCCAGCCCGGCCCCTATGAGTCCCATGGATACAACACCGTACCCTTCTCGCTCTCCATTGCCGGTCATGATGAGATCCGGACAAACTCCCTCCCCCCCTAGCGGCAGAAGCCGCGCCAACATAGACCCCCGCAGGAACTGGCCCGGGCCCAGTCCCGGATATTAATCCATGTCATTCACAGCGCTCGGGGACTGGTATCCCGTGAACGCAGTCTTATTTCGGTTTGTACTGAGAATCATCTACGTTACTACGTGCTAGTGTCATACCCGCTCTTCCCTCATCTCCGATTCATTATGTCCTTTTAGTCCATTGTTCTCTATGATAGATGCTTTTAATGTTTTCCCTTCCGCTTAGACTCTCTCTCAGCTTACGTCGCTGTCTGCATCGCACCTTATTGTATTCGCTGGGATCTCACTTTATAATAGTTTGTACTGATGTTCCATTTGATTCTATGATTGCTCTCTTACGCTACTATATGGTGTGGGTATTAGAGTGTATTAGCAGTTGGCAAATTTTCGTTTTCAAATTTTCGACTAATTGAGCGAATGCTGACCACATTGGGGAGCGCCAAATTTCCAAATTCGGCAATCGAAAAAATGGAAACGAAAAATTGCCTTGTTGCTAATACACTCTATTGTGACCTAACCTCCCCTTGACGCAGTGCGTCATACAAGTAATTTCGGTTACGATTACACCGCTTCTTGTGTCCCATGACAGAGAAGTTCCACGGCGAACTGCGAAATTAATCCCCCTTTAGTCACGCACAGAGTCGGGAATCACCCCATTTTGTATTCCATTCCAGGGCTGCAACTATTCACAGTGAAGGGTCTGTGCTATGACCACATCGCATTTGACTTAGCCTGGCCACAGAAAGGTACCGGGACCCCCTGAAATGCAGAGTGCCGCACCATCGTCATACTGTTGAGTTAGCCACAGGACGGGGGGTTCTCGAACGTTCGATTGCGGCGCCCGCACACATACACATTTCTGTTAGGCAAAGAAAAGAATTAGGGATTTCGGATTGAGGAGAGGAAATTAATTCTATGCCATCGTGTCGGAACCAAACGCCTCGAAGGAAGCTAGGAACAAGCCTGTCGCACCGTCCTTGGTAACAACCGCGTGACAACCCCACTTTAACATGGCGCATATGAAACCCAATTCTTCTTGAATTGGCGAGCCAGCGCTGGAACAGTGGCGGCGCACAACGACAGCCAAGAGGGGCAAAGCCCCAGAAAGGCAAACTAGGAGATGACGAAGATAAGTTATACCATTTTTCGACAGTGCCTATCTGTTGTAGAAAAATGATGGTGGTGAAGGTGGTGGTTGGTGGTGGTGGTGTTAAAATGTTATCTCACGTTTAATGACTCGGGAAACGAAGAAACGCCGCAAGAGTTGTTACCCCTGGATTTCATTTATCGAAACCTGAAATTACTTTGCGCTCTACTCTCGAGGAAGGAGCGGCGCAGCGGCTGGAAGGCGGGGGAGGAACGTGCGCCGCCGCGGCCCGGGGATGGAGGGGAGGGTGCCGGAGTTCGAGGATGCTTGGAGAACGAGCACGTGTTGCCAGTCTAAGTGATGTCATGGGCAACATCAGCAGTGTGCGATTGTTACGGAAGAAAAGGCACCCGCACGGCGCTTCTTTTGTTCATTTCTCAACGGGCGGGTGGGTGGGCGCCATCCAAGTCCGGACAAATGGTCAAACCCGCAGCACGACCGCGGGACCGGCGTACCCAATTGAAGTTTTTGAAAAGCCCCCCGGAACCGAAAAGGGTGACGTTCCATCAGAGCAAGGAATATTTTTTTTTTGAAGGAGAGGGCTAGTAGCCTGGGGATTGTCGTACTAGTACCGTGATCATGACGAATCGCGGAACGCCCCCAACCCTCCCCCCCACACACCCCCACCCCCCAGATGAGGTCAACGGTCAACGGCAAGGGCACAAAACTGAACCTACCGGCGTATGTGGAATTTTCGATCCGTTGACCTAGAACCCATACAGTCTACAGAAAGGCTGATGAAGATCGGGATCCCATTTGACGTACACCACCATAACAGGTGCAGAAGGGGGGGGGCACGGCCACCCCCATCCGGCATCTGATTGGGCATTAAGCATACAACACAGCTTGGGCGGCGGATGTCATCAGCCCGGCGGAACATGTGGCCCTCGTATGCTGGCCGATAAGTCGGCGATAACGACGCATGGCAAGGGCGGAGTTTATAAAAAAAAAAAAAAAAAAAAAAAAAAAAACAAGAGCTAGACCCCCGCAGAAAAAAAATCAAACTAGGTGATCATGGCATGGCAAGCAGGCGTTGCACCATCTGAAGCTGGAGCGATCAATGTGTGGAGCCTGGGACTCTCCAAGCCTTGAGCAGATGGGGTGTTCTACGTTGTGCTAAGCGAAGTGTGCCACGAACCATCTATGGCTCAAAAAAGAAACCGTCGTGGTTTACGGAACTGCACAGCCTTATTTTACGCGTGTATCGATATCGGGCTAGCCGCGAGTTTTAGGTGGACATAATATAGCGTTCGTGTGCTGATCCACGCACTTCAGGCCTGGAGCATTAAATTCAGACGTAAGCGATGGTCAAATCCTCACCGCTACCACGTTCACGGGATAAAACCTTATCGACAAGGATCTCATTTCCAGCGAGGCAAATTCGGTGCCATCCGAGTCAAACCAACGACGACGCATAAACTTGCACGTGACCAATGTTAACAGGCACTGACGCCTCCAAGTCATCAAATTGTGACACAAGTTTCTGGAAACCTTTGTCAAGGAGCTCTTCGCGTGGGATCTATGTGTTGAACTTGTGATCTAGACCTCTCCACTTGATCTCATACCGGAAAGATTTTTTCAGTTTTTGACGACCCATGATAAGCTACATGCAATATGTTCAATTCGTAACATACGGTATGAACATGGAACTACACTCACTTCAAGTTTCCTACGTTGGTCGTTCTTGCCAACGAAGCCTTTATCGAGGAGTGCTTTATCTTCGTCAGTCAAAACACGGGTAGCCTTTTCTAGGACCTCACCTGAAAAGAATAATAATATAACGTGTGACGTCAAAGAATATGAGCACTCACGATCGTGGCCGTCCTGGAATCGCCACTGAATGTACTGAATTGGCGTCTTCTCTAGATGACGCTCTGGATCGGGGTGATTAGGGGAAAGTGCAGGAGATCGATCGCAGACGACGTACCAATATGGTGCGTGGCGTGCTGTGATACATACCCTATTCGCAAAGAAGGGTGCTTATATACAGTTCCTATTTGGGGTTCTGTCTCACCCTGCACATATTTTAGTGACGGTCGACAGTATTGCGCAGTAGACACGGACAGTTAGAAGCTTAATGAGGGTCGACTTTCCCGCGCCGTTAGGTCCGATTATTCCAACACGGCTTCGCGCTTCGTTAGCAAGTCTACATCATGTTGAATAAACACCGAACCTTGATAATGATAGTGCACAGCTGATGCTAATTAAACTAGGAATTGTCCTCCCTGGATAGGTGAAAGTGCAATTATTCATCTTGAGGATGGCACGGGTATTGCTCCGGGCACCCATGAGAGAGCCCGGTGGTGGGAAAGAAAGCTTCACTGAAGTGGCGGCTAAAGTATAATACGATTTGGCCTCGGGATGGATTTCAACAAATTTTGAAAGGTTTCCACGGTAGTATACAAGCTATACTGCCCATAAATTGTCACGAAGCGGAGGTATAAGGTGCGCACAGACCTTCTTTTCTTCGTAGTGCATGATGTCTGTTGTTACATTGTCTAAAAATCTAGAAAGGTGGTTAAGGCGTGACAGTGTGGAGATTGTTTAGCTATGTTACCGACACTCTATCTAACTGTAATCCAGCAGATTAGAATAGAGTTACACTACCATACCTGCGAGGAACACATACATGGTTGGTGGGCTAATATAATAAAGCCAAAACTGACATTCAATACTGGTCAATAATCTAATGTTAATCAAGTCACAAACCTCGTCTAGCAGCAAGAGATCAGCGTTGTACAGCATGGCTCTCGCCAGTTCAAGTTTCATCTTCCAGCCACCGGATAGACTTCCAACAACTTCGTTCTGTCGCGAGCTGTCAAAGCTGACTTCCAGGAGTTGTTCTGGAATCTTATCCTGTGGGACCTGCGCCAGCGCCTTATCTACGCGGAGCAGACAGTTAAAAAAATTATTGTCCGAAGGCGAGGGAACTCACCTGACGTGATAAAATCGATTATGGACGAGGTATCCTCACCTTGAAGTGCATGTTCGACCATCACGCAACGTAGTTGATCCTGGGGTGGAAAATTCTCTACTTTTCCTTCGCGCATGTTGGTGATACGATGCACATGAACATCTACGCCAATGCCCACGTTTCTGTCCGAGACGATGCAACGATTGTTAGAGACCAACCCAGCCAATATAAACCATGGGAGACGGACATATCCCAAGCGGCATGCAAGCATAGAAAAGCCATCTTTGGGCCCACTCCAGGTAGCGAACAAGGCTCATCAACAGTCTTCGGCACATCCGAATTAAAGTCATACCGCAGCCTGCCTTGAATACCTGGATTCTATTAGTCCCGAAACTGGAGAGGATGAAAGGGTAGCGACTAACTGTGTCTTCCGGCGCCAGAACCCTACTTTGTTGATGGCATCGGTAATGACATGCTCCTCGGCGGCCAGAAGGGTATCAAGGCTGACTGTGCCGCCGAGCGCCACGCGTAGCTTATCCACGGCCGTGTCCGTCACTTCATCCTTCATTTGCGACGAGAGCATGAGCGAGATGAGCGTCGCTAAGCGTTTATTCTACACCCATCGCACAATAAATCAGAACCAGGAAGAAGACGAAGAAAAAAGAAAAAGACAATCGGAGCGTGTCACGCACCCGTGGATCCATCTCCTTCCACTTTGCCGTGTCACAACCCATCGTGTCCACAGTCGCAGGGAACCGCGAGCGCATTTCCTTGTTAGAATCATATGTCTCGCGCCAGCCCTCAGGAGCAGGATGTGGCTTGTCCAGAGCCTGCTTGATAGCTTTGGACTTCTGTGGGGATGCGGAGGGCGTTCGACCTGACCTTGCCTTCTTCTTTCCCTTGTCCGCTGTTGGAGCGGCCTTGGTATCCGAGACAGGAAACTCCCCATCAACTACCTCCTCTACTTTGACACGCTTCGAGCGGCGTGGTGGTGTAGATGGTCCTGGCCCCAAGTCGCCGTCGGAGTTCTCGAATTTGAACAAGGTCACGGAAGGATTTGATGGGCTCTGCTGAGATATGAGACGCGTCTTTGGAAAGCTTTTTGGCGTCGATACGCCGCTGCGTCTCTTCATGAGTGCAAGGAATAGATTACGCGCGGTCGTGGCGGCCAGTATCACGGTCGTCCTCAGGCGCACCGACCTCAAAAATGCCGTAATCACTTCCTGAGTGCAACTTGTCTGCTGTCATCGTACAGTAATACATCTTCTCCTGCTATGAAAAGATGACGAGCGTATTTCCCAGGAACAGGAACAGGAGTCAACGAAGAGGCCATTCTCTCCAATTCGGCGGTGATCATAATGGTATATAAGGTTTATCCAAGGATTTATCACTTACACTCAAGGGATCTGGAAACCAGGCTACAGGAACTACTGTACTCGAGTACGCGTTGCATGGAGCGCGCAAGGCATGGTCAATCATACTGAGCGAATTGTTATCTTGAGGATTTATAGAAGCGTGCAACAGTCTTTGCTCGGGCGGCGCAGCCACTGGAAAATGGGGGAAAGAAACATCCAACCGGAAAACCCATTCGCTTCGGGCTCCGGAAAGCTCGTCTGTATCGTATGTGTCTGCTGGACTCGTACGACTCGAATGGCCCCCATTCAAGTATGGAAAAGCGTCTCAACTGCACGGGAAAACAAGGCGATTCAATCGCAAGGTTCGCAACGGCCAAGCGGATGCCGGTTATGTATGGTGATTCACGGTCGGACGAACAACCATCAACTCGTACGCGAAAACTCCTTGGTAACTTACCGCGTTTTCGCTTCCCTGCGCGTGCAAGCCAACGTATCGGACAGACCTATGGAAGTGGTGCCATGGTCACTCTTGCTAACATTAGCGGCAGCAGCAACCGGAAGCATAGATCCGGGAATCCGTCGAGGATTCAGTTAGACTACCCGTTCTCTGTGCGTAGCGGAGACTACGACCGTCGCCAGCCTCGCCTGCAACGTGTTCTGCCGGGCATTCCCGGATGAAGAGGCTGAGACTGAGACTCAACCGAGGCCGAGGCTAATGGGGTTAAGGGGGACGCGCAAGCCGAGCGCTAGGGGAGAGAATAAATGGGATAGAATAAGTCTTGCTTGATGTCCGCGGAAACAAAGGCAGGGTTTTTTTTTAGAAAGACGGAATATCCATGAGTATATCACCAAACTGAAGAGACCCGTATGTAGTAGCTAAAAAAGCATGGACTGTATTGAAGAGAGCACACCAAGACAGAGGGGATGTTGAAAGGAGCAAGGAATACGCACGATGATTAGGTGGGCCTATATATGAGTCAGTGGAAGAAAAGGTGGAGACGGCGAGCACATCAGAGCAACCGACTCGGAGTTCATCATCTAATGGCAATGAAACTGGAGAAAGGGAAAAAGACATTAGGACAGAGAATCATGAGGATGGGCGTTCAGGTAATGAGGGTAATTGGCGGCCAACAGTCTGTTTAAGGAGAGACGGTCACCGTCTGATGAATGTTGTTCGAGGGAGAAACGGTCGACGTCCAACGGCGACGATACCATCGAACGTCAAACACTCCCCCCTGCCTGGACGCTTGACGGCCAGACTTTGAGACCAGAGGGTTGGATTGTCGCCATCATCAATTCATCGTCAGAGGGAGGGAGGTCAAAACAGCCACTGGCAACAATCAATAAGAAGTCACAGTCAAAAAGAGAGAAAAACAACTGGCAGTTGGGAAGAAAGAGCGAGAGGAAGAACAGAAAAGGGGTACTAGGTCGGGAATCAACTTTGATACGGTCCAGAACAAATAAGCATGCGTTGACCGCGAGGCAGGCCGCTGCCAGTGGCTGCCAGTGACAGGCGCTCTCACCAAAGCTGGTCTGAGTCAGAGTCTGACTCAGACCAGTTTTGGTTAGGATCATGATACCCACCTCAGGCTTCTGCTTGATAAGTTTTCATGCAGAGTTTGCATACCAACCTGGAACAAGTGTCTTGCTTCCAGGTGAGGCTTTGGGCTTTGGGTAGACCACTGCACTCTGGAACTGAGTGATCCAAAGGTTTTGGTTCACTCAGTTCCGGAGTCCAAATATAGCCAGATATATTCTGACCAATCAGATCTTATGCGTATGATTTTTTTGTCCATCATCCACCCCCACTGGCATGTTCCATGATTCCGTGCACAGCTCGTCTGTATTCCTTACGTCAAATGAACGGCAAATTTTTTTTTCCTTCTTTTTATAGTACTAAGGAACCATCATGACGGAGGTGGTGGTGCCACACCACCACCAATGAGCCTGGGCCGCGAGGGTCGTCCTTGAAGGTGAACGAGCTGCGGCGCCCATGAATAACAACACCAACACAAATACAAAAGAAATGACTACAACGACGATAGAAGTCCGCTTAAATGTGATTGTATACATAGATAGATCAATCCTAACCGCTACACCGTACCACGCGCGCGCTCACGTGTGGGATATCGCCTGGCTGCGCGCACGATGCTATGCTAATAATCATAGCAAAGCGAGTAATGCAGATGACAAGGTGCTGAATAATAGTGCAAGCGGTGTCGATAGGGACATCGGAATTGCGCCGTTCGTCGTCCCGGGAGCGGGCAAAAAGTGCTTCGCTTCATCTTTTTGCTCAGCCGCCGATTCCTACAAAACATACATATGAGCAAGGTCCCCAAGGCAAATTTGCAAAAATAATAATGATAATGATGAAAATATGTCTGAGAATCTGTTTGTGGAAGTAGCATACCTTGAAGGCGACGAGACCGACCAAGATGCCAAGGATGAAGAAAATGAACGCGATGATGAGCCAGATGACACCCCACACTTTATTTTTTTGAAATATGTGAGAAAGGGTGCCAGCGATCAGTACGTACTCGCTCAAATAAAGCGTTATTGGGCTTACCTTGTGAAGGGAAACAGCCACAAATCTTCGCGAAGGCTGATGCATCAGAAGCATTTACTTTCCGGGCGATAGTATCATCTGCAGGGCGTTAAGCCACCCATAATACCCCACTGCCTTCTATGAAAGAAACAAAAAAAAAAACAAGGCGCACCAATTACGTCCCAGAGGACATAGAGACACGACATGACGCCGATGAACAGTACCTAGGGACGCGCGCCAATAAGCTTCTACAGCAAAACCTTTCTTAGGGAAAAAACACATACCAGGTATCGCAGTACTTCGCCCCCATTTAGCAACCAAAAGAGTATGATCAAACCAGACATTCCCAACAATAAGACCCACGTCCTAAGAAAAAAACGCCACAAAACGCCACCATCACCATCAATACTGATCCGCGCTAAAGAGCAAAAAAAACATACAAGACATTGCGCCTAGCCCACCAAAGCGTAAAGATGAAAAAGACGGCGAGGACGAGACTGGCTACTTTGCTTGCGTTGGTGTCGAACCCGCACGCGATGAGCGCTGCACCGATCAAGCCCGAACCGAGGTATCCCGCTGGGAGAGTGAGCCAGGGTATACCGCCCGACATGGTCGTCGCGCCTCCTTCGTCCGCTGTGCGCGTGAGAGTAATTGTATGAGCACATGATCATCGCGAGGAGAATGGGGGAAGAAGAGTGGGAGATACTCACGATCGAGCTCGATGGAATGAATGTGTGCGCATGTGAGGACGCCTACAAACGCGTGGCTCATCTAGATAGATATACGTATATTTAGAAAAGAAAATCTGCGTGAAGAACAGAGAATACACACCTCATGAAACCCGACTGTGAGCAGCCTGCCGATATCAGTCCGCAAAGGTTAAATAAGGACCATCAGGTTACATACGGGAGCACTTACTTGAACGGATAAACTGGTAGACAGGTACGCGCAATGATACCATGGTAAGTGACAAGAAGAAAAGTGGGGTGGCAACGACGCACTTATAAAGTTCAAATACGGCACATGCCTGTAAAGATTAGATTCGTTCATGGGGAGCTCAGTGTACAAAAGGGAGATGCATAGAGAAAGGGCATACCAGAGGAAACCAATGATGAGGATATAACACCCAGCGACGATCAGTGTCGTGCGCTGTGTCGCGTTAGGAGTTAGGCTCGAGGATAGGCTGCGGGCTGATAGTTCATGGGTATCGATTAACACGGCCATTCTGAAAGGAAGGGAGAGGAGAGGGAGAGGTAGGATAGGTGATTGAGTGGCGGGGCGAACGAGGGTATTAAATAATATTGAAGAAGCTGAGGCTGTGCGACCCAGTGCGACCGAGTCGTCACTGCTTGCAGGACGCCACGTGCTGATGCCGGTCCTCGGGGGTGCATCACACCGCAAACCGCAGCACCGAGTTTCAGATTCCGTTACGGTAAGCGAGCTGTAAACTTTCCCCCAAGTTGGTGTACAAAAATGATAGTCATTCTAGTGGGAATCATAATATATCAACTACACTATACGAGAAAAAAAGACATTCCATTATGTATGATAGACCGGCACGCAACACAAGAAACAAGGTAAACTAGACACACGCGGCACGGTTCGACAGTACAAGCCAAAGAAGAAATGGGATAGAAAGACCATGGAGAAGAAAATAGCGCAATCACAAGTCATCGTCAATGTCTTCGCCGCGTTTCTTCCGTAACATGCGGTCTTTCTTTAGTTTGCGCGCCTCACTCGACGTGATCTTCTTCGTCTTCTTCGCGTCAACCTTGTTCCCCATCGCGTCGAACTGGTCTTCCTCGGGCCCGTCGTTCTTGTCAATCCGCGCGCCAGAGCCCTGGCCTTCAACCCAGTTGTGGCCTGACGCCTCGAGCCTACCATCCCTCATCGCCCACACCTCTTGGCAGAGGGACTCGGAGAAGTCGCGGTTGTGTGTGATAATGAGGACACCACCCTCGAAAACCTTGAGAGCCGAAATGAGTGCGGCGAGCGACTCACGGTCCAAGTAGTCTACACAACACATGTATGTCAACAAGACCTGAAACAGAGGCAAATGAAATCACGAAGGACGTACTAGTCGGCTCATCCAAGCACATAACGTGAGGCCGACGCCACGTTGCTGCGCCAAGCACAATCTTCACCTTCTGCCCACCAGAGAGACCACGCATGGTGTTATGTGAGACAAACTCAGGCTCGAGCCCGAAGTCAGCAAAGTGCTTCTCGATCTCCCGGCGCACAAGCGGACGGAGCAGACCAAGTCGCTGGGCCTCACGGGTATCCACCTCCAGCACCTTCTTCTCAAACCCACGCTTGATCAAGTCATCGCGTGGCAGCCAAATGTTCTCGGACGTACTGAGGTTCTTGAAGGATACCTCATACTCGTATGACTGCTTCAGTTTCTTGCGCGCCACGATCTCTTCTATGAATCGCTTCTGGCCTTCGATAACTATGAGCGCACCGTCCTTCATCTTCTGCTCCTCCTCGGCGGAGATCTGGCGGCTCGCCTTGGCCATGTCCTCCATGTCCTCCCCGGTCTGGTAACGCCAAAGCAAGTACTCCAGGGGAGTCTTGTCGAGGTGATGGTCAATATGATGGAACGCATGCTGGGCAACGTAGCCAATGACCAAGTTGGGATGCTTCCAAACTTCACCACCCTTATTTGGCTCCATCTCGCCAGTGAGCAATTTGACGAGGGTGGACTTGCCGGAACCATTAGGACCAAGGATGGCAACACGTGAGGACAGCGAAACTTGGAGCGTGATGTCGTACAGCTGCTGCACGGGTTGACTCGGGTACTGAAAGCCAACCTTGCGCATCTTGAGGAGCGACTTCTCCTTGGTTTTGACACCCTCGAGAAGAGGTGGGTCAGGGAGCTTGAACTTGTAGTCCTCAGCCGCCTCAAGCGTGTAATACGACTTGGCCTCGGGAACGACTTTGACAAACGCCTCGAGATTACCACGGTAACGGCGGAGCTTGAAACGGTTAAGATGGAGGACGTCAGTGATGGTGTGGTTCAGGAAGCTCGAGTCGTGGGAGACGATGATGGATGTGCAGTGAGTAAGGCCAGTAAGATAGTTCTCGAGCCAGGCAATGTTAACAACATCCAAGTGGTTAGTTGGCTCATCGAGTAGGAGGATGTCAGCCTTGAATAACATCGCACGTGCGAGCGCGAGCTTCATCTTCCAACCACCCGAAAGGGAGCCAATGGCAGACTTTTGGCGTTCTTCATTGAAGCCGACAGATGCGAGAACCTCGATCACCTCCTGCTCAGCGGCAAGAATGCGCTTATCGGACAGGATAAATTGGAGCACAGAGGTATCTTCTTCGGAGCCGTCGATATCGTGCTCGACGTAGAATGTGCGAACCTCGTCGGGAGATGGGAAGCCCTCGACCTGGCCCTTGGTAATGGCGCGCATCAAAGTAGACTTTCCGGTACCGTTCTTGCCACAGAGACCGTAGCGGTGACCACGCTTAAGACGGAGAGTGGCGGTGTTGAGCAAAATCTTGGCACCGTAGGCGAGAGAGAATTGGCAGTTGCAGAGGTCCTCGCCCTCTTCCTCATCATCGAGGTCTGCCTCATCACCAGAATCCTCAGACGCAGAGCGGACCACCCAGTCACGAGCGATTGAAACAGGTTCAGGAGTCTGGGAAAGGAAACCGAGATAAGGGGTAAGAGACTCCCACTCGGAAACCTCAAAGTTCTTGGCATTGATAAGGTTGGTGGCGAGGCGTGAAACGTATATGGCAGACTCGTCCTCAACAGACGGGACAGGGCTGGCGCCGGCCTTTTGGTATACGGATACGAGCGACTGCGCAAGCTGACCAGCCTCGGCCAACTTTAGAGGAGGAAGATCCGAGGCATCACCAGTAGGGACCTCGCCAACCTGACGGAGAGTGGCGATGGCACGTCCGACAACACTGCGCGCCTCAGGATCACCGATGGTGGTCTCAACCTTGATAAGGCCTGGGAGGAGCTTGGGCAGGAAAGGACGGACTGTGATAGGCGAGTCGACGAGCTTGGACATGTTGTCGACGATGCTATAGGCGAGAGGGTCAGAAATTGCGGCCAAGACATGATACAGGTACGTACACAGCAACCTTGCGCTTGGTGGCAGTCAATTTTTCCAAGAGACCACGGGATAGAAGGGGAACCATTAGAGAAAGCGTAGCTGAGTCAACTTCGGAAACGAATGTTGTGGCTGAGAGAAGTTGAATGGTCTTGGGAACCTCTTCAACAGGATTAATCAATGATTGAATAAGGGCGGGAATAAATTGTTCGATATCCTTGTTGGAAATCAGAGCGGTAGCCTTTGTGAGCGACTCGCGCGCCTGCTTCTTGACATCGGCCTTCGTGTCCCAAATGGCCTCAGAAAGGACAGGGACAATATCGGGCATGAGCTTGGCGGTCTGCTGAGGTGCACTGGTGACGAGCTGGTTGAGGATGGTGAGGGCACCGGTCTTGACCTGCCACTTGCCGGCAGTCTTGATCTGATGGAGAAGCGCCGGCAATAACAGCCCCGCAGCCCACGAGTTGGTATTTGCCACAAAGCTGCGGACTGCCTCGACGGCGGCAGTGCGCACAGCAGGTATCTTGTCGGCAAATGTCTCGACGAGAGCGGCATATAGACCCGAATCGATGAAGAAGGGCTCGAGAGCTTTGGCTGCAGCTTTTGAGACGGCGGTGACAGCCTCGGCAGCACCCTCACGGGCGCCTGGTGATTTCTTGTCACTAAGCGCCTTAACGACGGCATCAATGAAACCGCTGGACTTGATGGCGGAGGGCCCGTCCTTTTGAGCGAGAGATGCAACGCTCTCAGAAGCCGACTGGCGAGCAGCTTTGTCACTGACAAAGAGGCTGTCTACAGCGGGGGCGCTGGTAGAGGCGGCTTTTAATGCAGCCGGGGAAGGAGTAGCAGTGGAGGAACCAGAGGCGGTTACGGCGGGCATGTTTGTGAATCCTGCAGGGAATTGTGAGTCTACATGACGAGGAAACAGTGGAAGTGGGTGCCCAGACAGACCTCGTATGGCGTTAAATGGCTAGGTAAAATTTGTCTATGGTCTATGGGTCTATGGGGGCAATGAGCACAGGACAAAGAACTCTCTAAAAGTCTAATGGTCGTAGCCTGTCGAGCGAAATTGAACTGTTAGAGATGAAAGGAGGAAGCAAGGGGGGTGGTTACCTCTATCCAACAGAAAAAAGGGAGACAAAAAGCGGAAGATGGGTGGGGGACCCGGTTGTTTGACCCTTTATAGGAACAAAAAGGCGATGCGATGCAACACGCCAGGCTGAGTTTGAAAAAAAAAACCGGTTGCCGAGTCATTGCCGTTATCGGAAGCGTGACTCCATTCCCCGAGATCATTGACCTGTCAGCCACCGGGTCTGCCGGTGGCAAGTGGCAACCCCACCCCCACGGGTTATTGTATTACTGTATTCAATCTACGCGTGTACCCATCATGGCTGTATCTCGGCATCACACCGATCTAATCGTATCAATCAATCCTTCTCATCCAGCTCTGCGAAGCTCAGAGGTTTGAATTGCTACAAAATAAGTCACCGTCAGCACGCGTCCAACCAGATGACAAAACTTTATACTGACATAGCCCCCCCCTCCGTAAAACTTACTGTTCGCTTCCACCCAATGCAACCGAAGCGCGTGCAAGAAAGCCGAGAGGCCCTGTGGCATCGTTGGGTGGCGTCCACCGGTCCGGTCAGCGGACGCACGTTTGCCCATCAAGTTGATAAGGAATACCCACCTCCATGACGCACAGGATCCCCACCGTGCAGGAAAACCACATTATGAAGACGAATACCAATCTTACCTTGCCAATCAGGCCCTCGAGCCCCAGCACACGCGCGAGGGTCATGTCCCAAAGCACTTCAGATAGTTGGGCATGTGCAAGCGACAGCGCCCAAAGACGCAGGTACGAGGCAGTGTGCGAGATGCAGCCGAGGCAGAATTCGATCGTGTGGATCACCTGGTGGATCACCACCTCACCAAAGTCGTGTTGCTCCTATGACCGCGATGAGCCATGAAACCAAAACAGTACATATTGCCTGTTTGATAAAGGTAAAAAACTTACGTGTTCATCATCCGTGTCTGCCGCGATCGCTCGGCCTTCCTCTTCGCCTTCGAGGTCATCGTGTCGTGAGCCATAGTCGTCATCATTACCCGGGAGTCCCCTATAACCTTCTCTCTGTACGCCCTTCATCTCCTTCCAGAGCAAATATGGCTTGACACACAGCATCCACGGCACACACACCGCTGCGATGACTAGGAGAAGCGCCTGCACGAAACCTTGCCCACGATACAGACGGCTGTCTTCCGCGATTGTACCCGGGGAGAGGAACATGCCGATGAGCATGTTTAAGAGAGAAGGCGGTGGTGTCGGTGACTTTGACCAGTCGACGACCCACTTGTAAACGATACACACAGCAAGATAACCGAAAATCGATTGCAGGAACAACATCTGAGGAATGAAGCCGTGATAGAGATCCAGAAGGCGATGGAAACGTAGATGATTCGGCAGTTGCAGGCACAGCGCGAACGTCATCTAGATAGAGGGATTGAACATTCTTTACGTCTTGCAGAAATGAAAAACTTCCATACGTGAGTCACACCTAGAACGATAGACATTTTCATCTTGTAGGAGTTGGTAAAGATAAGCGAGTTGTCCGCGCCATGCCAGCCTGGATCCAGACCAAACGGATAGACGTGACCATTCGGCTCGCCGTGCACGACACCGCTCTCTCCGACAGGGAATGTCCACCCCGAACGAAACAGATGGAGTGTCTTGGAGAATATGTCGTTGTAAATAAATCCGGTGTAGATGGAAAACAAGCCCATGAGAAGAATAATATATCGTCCGCTGCCATCCTCCCGTCAGTCAAGTTATTGCAAGGGAAGAAAAAGACCACATACAAGAAGAATGTCCCCTGGATCTCGTCCATATCCGCCCGTGCCAACTTGCGCTCGTTGAAAATCATCCATAGCGCGGACAAGAGAATGATCGTGCCGTGTCCAATGTCACCAAACATGACTGCAAACAAGAACGGGAAGGTAATGACAGCGAAAAGGCCCGGGTTGACCTCTTGGTACGTCGCGATGCCATAAGCGTCCATGATCGTCTGGAATCCTTCTGTGAACTTATTGGTCCGCTGGAACGTCGGCGGAGTCTTGCTTGTGCGCAGCTCATGCAGAATCGGTGGCACAGACGTGCCTGATTCCTCCTTCCAACCGGTATTAGATATTAGGAATTGAGACGGGTATGTGCGCTCACCGTGGCATGCCTCAGAGCGAACTGGATCATTTCAATGTCACGTGTGGGGCACCACCCCTCCGCAATGAGTGTCTTGCGCCCAACGTCGTAATTAAACAGGTTAAGCGTCTCATAAACCGCCTTCTCCTTGCGAACGAGGTCCTCCCAGCTGAGCAGACTTTCGCCAATAGTAACGAGTTCGGCGCGACGGGTGCTACCGGTATTGTATAAGGCCAACTCGAGGTCCTCAATCCGTGTAGTCACTTCGCGGAGCGACTCGGCACGCTTGTCCGCATTTGGATCGATGGGGTAGATGGTCGCACCAAGGGACTCGGAGATCCTGCGGATTTTCGCAAGCAATGCCTCGCCATGCGCGAAGATGATAAAGACGTTCTTGTACGTCGTGTTGCCGGTTGCAGCATCGACGAAAGGATCGGCAATGTCTGTGTGGTTCATGTAAAGGTTACCGCGAAGGACACGCCAGAGAACGCGCTCAAAGGTAGGCAAGCGAGTGCGATCGACTACACCGGCGATAAACCTAAGAGGTGGTCAGAGGCTGGATAGCCAGATAACGAGGAAACCACATACTCGAGGTCAAGCTGGACATTTGACTGACTCGAATACTGGTTTTCACGATCGTCGTGCTGAAGTAAAGGAACCGAACTGTCATCGAAAGATGAGCGGATTTCGCTCTGACTTGATTCGACCTAAATGCGGGAATAAAATGATTGCTTTGAGAATGCAGTAGAGCAGCCGTAAAGGACACGCACGCGGCGGAAAAAAACAGCGGTTTCGCGGAGGACATGACGTGCTTCGATAAGTTCGGCGAGACGCTCACTGAGCACCTCATAGGCTGAATTCATTTCGAGCAATCGTGACTCGTGCTCGCTGAGAGTGACATCAAGGTCGTCCATCGTCTGCGCAGCGCGGGGACCAACGGCGATAAGGGGTGCGGAGTCGTACAATGGTCGAATGGGAATGGGATCATGCTCGCGCTCGATCTGGGTTGCGAAGAAGCGCACGCGACGTGCCATCTCTTCTATGCGACGGATTTCGCCGACAAAAGAGCGTTGGAAGGGGTTCACATTGGGGTTGAGCTGCGGAATGGGGAATATGGGTGAGAGAAAAGAAAAAAATGGGCATGAAAAGAACTCACGTCCTTAAACTCGACGTTGCCCAATTCACCAAGTTCAGCCACAGTATCGTGAGCAACCTCGGCAGGGACAAAGAGCTGGACGAGGCTCATAGCCTCAGAGCCTAATAAAAGTCAACGACGGCAGGCAAAAGAGACCAAACAAAAGGGAATCACGAAATAGGGTTGGATATTCGTCGACCATGGATGTGACCATCGTTGAGGTCGACCCGCAGTGTCGCAGCCGCAGTGTCGCAGGAATGACCAGAATTGGCAAACTCGGCCTTTGCCGGGTCCGCGACTCCGCGGAGTCACCGGAGCCAAAAGAGCGCCACAACCGCCGACAAACGTGTGTTGAAGGGAAGATGCCGGGCCGAGTGTTCCGGCGGGCATTGTTTCATCCGCAGGGGGCTTTGGAGATAACATGTCTGCTGCTCGTCATAGCCCCTTCTTTTTCTCCTCCTCTTGACACTCATTTCATCTCTTCCCCTCAGTTATTAGTTATCGGGTCCCCTACCTAGAATAATCCCTATCCTCGATCCCCGTCCACGCCCACACAGCAACTCCCATCAGTCCATCAGACACGTCCATCCCACAAGTCTTTTGCCAGCACACCTTGTTCCCACGTAAGCACACCCATGCTTTTGCTCTTGTCCCTCCCTTCATATTCCTCACTATCACCCGTCCAGCGCCTTTACTTTATTGTCCGATTCCAGCTTGTTTGTTTATTGCCTAACGGATCTCATCCGATCATACCATTGTTTGTATTGTAGAGGGTCTCCCAAGGTGCGGTCCCATGTCCACTTTTCCCCCGCCAATTTATCGGCCGCCTAATCACCAGTCTCTCAGCCTTTGAGGCCCATTGAGATCTTGACCGTCTCGATCGACCCAATTCCATATTTGTTTCCCGGTATTTCCCCTCTTTTAAAATCTCCTCGAGCAGGGTAGAATAACTCGCTCTCATTAGTAGTGTCCTCTTACAAGTTTATCTGTATCGCTGTATAATGCTGCTTTCCCCTCCCTCCCCGCCTTCCGCTCATCGCTTTCCCCCTCATCCCCCTGAACATAAAGTATCGCAGTCTTCCCGCTCTCCTCTCGGCGCCATCTCCGTTCCATCCAACTCCTATCCGTCCATAGAGAACTATTCGTATTCTCCTACCTCGGCCTCCTCCGATCTTTCTCCCAAAACAAGCGCTTTCTTCGGCTCGCCTTTTGTATCGCCCTCACAATCATCCAGTTCATCCCAGTCAGCCAGTTATCTGTCCAAGACTGCCGCTTTTTTCTCCAGTCCTTTCTCCGAATCCTCGAGTTCTCCACCAAGTGAGGAGAGAACTCCGCGTGATCTCACACCATCTCGTTCTCTGACCGCGGACTTTTTCACCACCGCGGCATTCTCTTCCTGTCCAACATCACCCCCGAGCCTGCGTTCTAGCACTTCAAACGCATCTCTGAGGACGTCGGCCTCGCATACCTCGTCTTCATATGATCACCACCCGACGCTTCTTCCTGAACAAAGTAGTCAAGAAGCGGAGGCCACACCTGTCCCAAAACCTCAGGTCCCATTATTTTCGCGTCTCTTTCCCTCGCGATATTCTTCCAATCTCAGGCGTACAGATGATAATCGCCTTCCCTCCCAGCGCGGGTTTGTCACCATAGAGGCCCCGGATGATGTCCTCGTCTCGTCTCCCACTACCGTCGAGGATACGCATATACCCGATGTACCTGCGGCCGCGGCAGAAGCAACCCCAACCTCAAGTGTATGGACCACAGGAGCGCTGGTGCACCCCGAGAATGAAAGCGAGCCCTCGTACGAACTTGTGCGCCGGATTGGCCACGGTGCATTCAGCCATGTGTGGCTTGCTCGTATAGCGAGAAGCCAGGGTCTTCAAGCGCTTACTGCGGTGAAAATGATTGCACGTATTAGTGGGCATCATGACCCTGTGGCGCGGAGAACTGCACGTGGTGAACGCGCAAGCTTCTTGCGCGAAGTCGAAGTCTTACACGTGCGTACGCTACAACCTGCTCGCACCCCCACACTGACTCTATTGCCCAGTACCTGACGCCTGCACACGCTTCGCTGCCACAACTATATGCGTCATTTAGTGTACGTACGCATCACGTGCTCGTCCTTGAGTACGTCGCAGGGGGAGAGCTGCTCGAGGTGGTCAACTCGGACGAGCAACACGCGCAACTAAGTGAGAAGCTTCTACAACGGATATGGTGTGAGCTTGTGGGCGCCGTTGAATGGATTCATTCACGCTTCGTCGTCCATCGTGATATCAAGCTTGAAAGTGCGTCTGCCCCGAGCTCTGGAATTACTTACATCTGATTCTGTTGGGACAGACATTCTCTTGACGACAAACCCTTTCAAATTCGTGCCTCCCGAGGATGAGCCGCTCATCAAACTGACCGATTTTGGACTTGCGCGCAAAATTGATCCCGATGAACCGTGGCTAAGCACGCGATGCGGCTCCGAGTCCTACGCGGCGCCAGAGCTACTGATAGCTGCACACACGGATGAACAAACTGTCCCAGCGCTTTCTCGCGCACCCTCGGACGCGCACGGTGGATCTGCTGGGTCGCATTCGAAATCGCGCACTGCCGCACGGACGCCTGGCACTTACGACGGACGTGAGACAGACGCATGGGCGCTCGGAGTTGTTCTCTTCGCACTCGTCACCCGCTCTTTACCATTCGACTCGCCACCTCCGCCCACAGATGCGGAGGTGGAGCGTGCGCGCAGGAAGTGGGTACTGCGCGTCGTCCGTGGGGAGTGGTCCTGGCCTACAATGGATGGCGACGGTGCCCCTGTTGTGGAGAGCCACGGAGAGCCGGAGTTGCATGGCGCGGCCCTTGTGCGTATTGCTGCCGTGCGGAATCTGGTGGCGAGGCTACTTGTTAATGATCCGAGCCGCCGGGCACGCGTCAGCGCTCTTTGGGACGAGCCATGGATGCAACGCCCTATGCTTACACCATGACAAATTATTTGCTGACAAGCGGCAAAGTCACTCCTTCCCTTTCTCCCAATTTCTTTCATCAATTCCTCAAATTTCGTTCATCAAGATTGTGCTACTTACGAATAAGTGTTATACCAAGAACATCTAATGCGAAAACCAAGAAACCAAAAGAGGCTCTTCAAAAGCAACCCTACAATATGACACCTGAAAAGATAAATTTTTTGGGGGGAGGTGGGGGAAGGAATTGCAGGCTGGGTATCTCTAGAATAACCCCCTTCTCTCCACCATTTTGGTCAAAATCATCAGTCTCTACGTAGAGTATAACAATAGTTTTTCGTTGTTTGTGTAGATTGGTTGTATGTGACGATTTTCTCAGCGATTTCCCGGGACCCGGGTGCCTCATTTCACATCTTTGGGTGACTCATACCAGGCTAAGGAAAGTAAAAGATGGATAGGCAATGTGCGAAGCGCATCTCGAGCGCGGCTGGGAGAGGGCCTGTGGAGAAGGACTCGGAAGTGAGCAGCATGGGCGGGTTAGGACCACCTCGCGACCGCAATCTCCAAACAGTACTAGTTGTGGCACCCAACCCGGCCGCGCTCCATGCGATGTGGCGTACTGCATACAACAAGCGACACGCAACGACAGCAGGAGCAGGCAGGAAATCTTGAAAATATCGATTCGCGATCAGCCCAAAGACGCCGCAGAGACTTTCCCGTTTCCCGAACAGGGAGCGGCGTTCATCACAACCACAGCCACGAACACAAAGCCGAGAACAATCCTTTTTAAAAAAACTCTTTCACAGGATTACAGTTCAGTAACTCAAGACGGCGCTTGCGACCCTAGGATGCGAGCACCGGTATCCTGCAAGTGCGCTTGGGGACGAAAGGATTCGGCGTCAGAACCCACTGGTGTGTATCCATGTACTCGAGGTACTGTACGTGTCAAGTACTGTAAGTCCTTGAAGCTAAAAGTGTCAAAATCAGCAAGAAAGGGGTCAAGGTGTCCTCGGTTACTTCGCTGTCCAATGTCTCTGTCGTCATCATCACCTCCCTCCGACATGTCTACGTTTCAACATTGCATAATGCCGTGCCCTTTGATCAGCTGGCAATTCTTTTCCCGTCCACGGTGTATCATCCCGCTGTCCGACCATAACACTGCCAGCTGCCAGCCCGTCCCCCAGCACCCTAGGACGCATATCCTCCGTTCGGGAATCAGGACTCAGGAGTCTGTTCAGCAAGGGTGATCCGCAATTCATCCGGATTCAAACTAAAACTTGATTGGTGCTCATAGTCCCATCGGCCGTTTTATTTCTTTGCACAAATGGCTTGAAATGATTTCGGATGTACTACTGTACGGAAAACGCGCAAGCTTGAACGCCGCAATGGCCGAGCGATGGGATTGAGTAAAGCAAATTCAGCGGGTCTTTGGAAGGCAACTGTGTACTCGGGTTTCAAACTTCGCTTCGGATAAGTGTGCCAGTGACCAGCGACCAGTCCAGCAGTACAGTAGGCGTTCCATTGGGTAGGGGCGGTTTACGTCATCCAAGGGCGCCGTGGTCGCTGGAATACTTCACCCTATCGCCGATCATAGCTCTTGCGTGTTCATTCGTCCCTGCTTGCGTGAGCATCAAAACCAATCCACGGGGGTATCCCTGTTTCTCAACCAAGGGCGTGTTGGTCACACACTGGTATCCAACGCTGCCTCCAACCCAACGTCTTTTCCTCTCCAAGGCCCGCCCATCTTAGACAAGACATGGACAAACTCTCGGCCGTTGGTCATCCCTGTTTGCACTGGCGGTCATGCAGAGGTAAGTTTCCTAACTGGGTATGGCGCCCCCATCGCGGATATCCATGGCAAGGACTCACCTGTCACCGCATACCCTCATCCTTTGGAAAGAGACTTCATCTGCCAGAGAGTTCTCTCGTTTCACACCGGTATGGGGACTCGTTGGATCCGCCTCAATACTCTGATCTGACCGAATTAATCGGCTTACACCCAGCACATATCATTGAAGTCGACCTTACGAGGATCGGGTGCTTCCAACGAGGACCAGAGAGACACCAACGCCCCCAAAGTGGACATAAATTGTAACGGGCGCCAGGAGGGCTTGGTAAAACATGCCCCTCAGGCTTTGGACCATGGCCATCGGTATACAGGCATTCATACGGCATCTAGTGTCTCGGCACCGCCAACATTGCCCTGTGTTTCCTATCGGCCGACAGTTGTGCCATATCAAGAACAAAGTACCTCACGAGACCAGCTTAAGGAATTCCATGAAACAGGATAGGGTCCCACCGCGGCGTCATCGCGGGCGTCTCGGCCACAAGGTGGGAAACGTGGAGCCCCTCAAGCCCGAAACTGGTGTAGTATCTGCGGACTAGGTTAAGCACAAGAGCGGGGCATCACCGTGACGCGACATCACAGAGACGTACACGAAGTCAGCTTGTGCACGTCTTGCAGAGATTTCAAATGGCATCGCCGCCATCAGTCAGAGAAGCACTTCCAAGAGCAACATCCTGATATCGACCTCTCCGCAGCGCTACGCGTGGCCACGAGGTCCCGTCGCAAAACTATCATAATCAAAAATCACCGACGACGACGAGTTTCTCCCCTCCCCATTGAACATGCCTGGTGGGGTCGCATGCCAGTGGAATATCGGCCGCGTCTGACAATGCCGCCGCGGCGCCGCCATTGCCCGCGGCGGCAAAAATCACAACTGTTTCCTTGCCAGCTATGTCAATTGTGGACTGTGATCCACACATACCCCTGGATCTCATGGCAGCCACGTCCTTGTGAGTCCAATCATTTTCGTCTCCATCATCTAAGGGTAGTTCACATGCTGATATAGACCGCAGGGACTGGCCCTGCTCCTGTCGGGGACCTTGAAACAGATCACACCGGACAGCGCTCCGCGACTGGCATCTCGTCACGGTAGCATTCTCTCGGACTGTAGGACATGCTCCGTCCGCGTCCAGGACGTTATGCGTCGGAGCGCCTGTGCACTGGCACAATCTGAATCGACTGACGGGTCCTAGTCCGAGTCCCCTTCTAGAATACCTTCCTTCACCCGAAACAGTTGGTTTATTAATAACAGTGTACACGGGACAGGAAAGTTCCCACCATCTGGGTTTCAGATGTATTGTATGAAGACGCCCGAGCATTTCCCAACAATTCCCAGATACGTGCGGAACTGGTACTAGATTCAGCGCCGAGGTTTATAATCGCACCAATTAAACCATAGGGTTCTACGGACTTGTTACACTGTATGACAACACACCCTGTGCACATCATACTAGTGCGTAATGTGCATGTGACAGTAAGCCTGAAACCGCCGGCTTCGGGGTCGAGCCAGCTGGTAGGCTGGGCGGCGGTCCTCGATGCATAAACAGAAAGAGAGACATGGCAAGCCCCTATGCCACTAAGCACTGCAACGGGCCTTGTACTAAGTTGGTGAGATCACGAGTGGTACTGGATCAGGAATAAGGAAGCAGTTTGATAGAGAAATATCACTATCACTGGCAGTGGATGTTGTATAAGCTTCACATGTGGATATCATAAGCATGTTACCTCCTCCTGATATTACTTCCTGATGGGAGGGCAGGCGGCATATGCCAGTGCACTATAACGGAGTAGTATGATAATACTAGTAAAGCGCCAGGAACTGGTACTGTAGTTGGAAAATCATCAGCGGGTCAAACCCCGGGATTTGTTTTTTTACCAAAGTACAACAGTGACTGGATGAGTGGGAACTTGAAACTTCTACGAAGAATGCGTGAACTTGTCTGCGGTCGAGTGGTTCCAAAAACATCCATCGACGAGCGAGAAGCGCCCAATTTTAGATTTCAGTCTCCGAGGCGCCACGACTGCCTCGAGGTTGCCCACGTTGTAAATATAAACAGTCCGTACAATACGGCTCACCCACAATATTAAATGGTGCTTCTTCCACAAGTAACTTAGTGGCGCATCACACCGCCCAGGTTGCTATGATCGGCGGACTGCCCTGATTTACCAACTATGAGTAAGTTTCATGAAAACTTCCCCCTCTTCTCTCCCTGACATCGCATTTTCGTTCAAACACGGCGTTATGCCGTCTCTTAGTGACTCTTTGGTAATCGTGCTTGTCCATGATCTCCAAGGAAATGGGCCAAATGACATCTCACGAGGCATGTCGCTCAGGAATCCTTATAGCGCTCAGGCTGGTTGTCTTTCGTTGCCAGTGAGACATTGGTCAATTGGCAGGTCGCGCGCCGTCACGTAGGTTCACCATCATGTTTAATATTCATCACTGAAGCCGAGAATAAGACGTCTGACTGAGCTAAGGTACGAGGCCGAAGATGACCTGTCAAACAAGGTTGACCTACATTCGATAAATTTCTCGGGAAAAATTGCCAAATGCAGGTACTTCATAATTCACTGTGATCGGAAATCCCGAAATTGAGTGGTCCGTTTTTGGAATCTGAATCGAGTTGCTTGTTGTAGAACTTCGCGGAAGAACATTGCCAACTTGAAGAGTCATCCTGGGAACTCGTGATTGTGCGGCCGAGTAGCCATGGTGCCCGAGACTGTTTACAGAAAAACAAGCGGCTTAATGGGGCACAAAAAGTGGCAACTTTTCATCTTATCCCCATGCGCTCGATGACACATCCACATGGTGTCTGTCGTGTGCATGGGAACTTAAACGTACATGATGTTTTCCCATCTTCTGATCACTTGGCGCAGGAGTCACCGAACCGGGTCCTTTCTACCCTCATCCACTCCTTTCCGCAACGTGCACCGCTGTCAGGGCGACACCCGTTGTGCCCAATGGATGTGGACATTCCGTATAATCGGATTATTATTATTACTCCGTGTGAGTTGTTTCGTCAGGATTTACATAAACGTTCCGAGGATCGGCTCAAATTGTCGTATTTCTCAACTATGGGCTTGGCCGTGAACATGGTTTCGGGTTTTGAACGTTTATGCCTAGAATCAGAACTTAGCCGTCGAGTGATCCTTTATATCGAAGTCCAATGAATCTCTTAATAACACTTAAGTAGAAGGCAAGCAGCCAATTTCCTCACATTCGTATCAAACCTACCACTAATTTTGCGTCGATCATAACTCGTGTGCTCAGTCACCCCCTCTGCCATGAACTGGGGAATACCCCCTCGTCCGTATCTCAGTCCGCAACTGCCAGTGGAGGGAATTTCTGGTCGCGTAGTCAACATAGATCCCAATCTGATATCAAGACACAATCACCAAGTCGATGCAGAGGCACGTTCCCTAGTTGGCTGCGGTGCATCTCCGTAATATCGACTGACACGGATGTCAAGGCGTACACCGTTGGCGTTTATTCATCATCACAGTCTACTATTCGGTCCGTCAACGAGGGAGCTTGGACATCCTACCCTGAAAACCGCATAGTTGGCGTCCATGACGATGACATTCCTACCGCATGTTTTTCGGACCCGGGGTCCGTGTGCCAGACAATGTCCCCCCGGATCACCATGGTATGTGAACTCACAATTTACTCGAGTCCTCTTATCTGATGTAATTTGCTGGCTCATGCTCAATACATGTCACCGAAGTCGACTTTGCGAGTACCAGAAGGCTTTTATTCCGCCACAGTTATTCCAAACGAGGACCAGAGACACATCGACTTTGCTGATAGAGACAAAAGTCGCAGCTGGGACCAGGAATGCATGCCAATCGATGCCCTTTTGGATCACAACCATCGGTACACGCACGCTCACACAACATCCGACTCCTCGGTATCGTCAACTCTCTCCGCAGGGATCTACACCACGCCAACCGTTGCACAGCATCGAGATCAAAGGGCATCAAGAGAGACGCCCCAGGGGTCCAAGAAATCGGAGGAAGGTCCCGCCGCGGAGTCACCAAGCCCTACTCTGCGATCAAATTGGAAAGGCGGAGCTCCTCCCAGCCGGTATCGGTGTACTTGTGGGCGAGATTATGCGCAACCGCAGGGACTAACGCGACATCGCCGAGAGACCCACGAAGCCTGTATATGCATGTATTGCGGTGCTTTCGCATGGGCGCGGCCCTATCGGTTCAGGGAGCACGTCAAGAGGAAGCATCCCGGAGTCGACCCCGAGGTGGCACTGGAGGAGGCTACGTACTTGAAGACCCGACGCAACGTTACAATCAAAACAAAACATCTTCCTCAATGCGCTTCGCCTTCTGCTGAAACGCGGTTGTATCCATCGTCGTCAGCCCCGGCTGCCGTGGGACTTCCACCTGTCTCCCTGCCAGCTGTGGCATCCGTTGGCTACGATTTGCACCCCGGCTACTACGCGGAGTTCGCAGAGTCAACAATGGAGATGCGTAAATATGAAGATGCCCGCGACTTGTCAGAATCGCTCGGTGCTAACTACGCTCATATCGCGTCTCCGCCCTCAAAACAGCGGGCTCGAGTCGAGAAGACGGATCCAGACATGTTTGCTGGGCGTGTGTGGATTACCGCCCGAGAATAGCGCGGACGCAGTCGGCATTGCTGAACCATGTCACGATAACACTCCGTCTAGGACTATTCAGTGAGTCGAGCTATATCTCAAATTATCCTAAAAATCACACAAGTTGCGTACTAGGCTTCAGTGTCGTGGTTTCCTTCAGTTATGCATGCATGCACCGCTTGTAAAATTTCGTGACAGACGCGGCGCCGTCGATGTCGATATATCTTGCAATGGAGATTTTGATTGATTTGCCTCGGTCATTCCGTCTTGTTGAGGACCACCACGACCTTGAACATTGATGCTACTATCTATGACGTGCCTGTTGCGCTGCGTGCACTCGGGGTTAGTCATATAGTGTGCATCACGCGCTCGTCATTGGGTTTGTAATACCTTGTATGTGTACTGCGACGATCATGGGACGCCACTACCCTACTGGGCTACTGGTCGGCGGCGGCGGCGGTGGAGCGGCTGGTGGAGGATTTCCGCATGGCCATTGCGGTTGTGTGATGGGACCTTATGCACATCGCTATGTGTGATTCGGAAATGTGTGAAATCTGATGGTGATGTAAGATGATCCGATCGGCTGGAATGTGTCAGTCAGGCCGTTTGCCAGTGGGAATGGAAAAATCTCGCATTGTGCCCGCAAGGGCCGCAACATAGTAGTTACAAATACAGATATTAGGCTACAAGCGCTCAGGCTGGCGGACGGCTCCTCTCCACCAATATTTCAATTTTCATCACTTCCTCAATCTTGGTGCATCAAAACGTGCTGTTTACAAAATACAGGAACCATCTGATCAACCGGTGTAAGGTGGATAGCGTGGCGACACTCAGCCGCGCTACACCGGACAAGTGTTCTCAAAAGAGAGCCTACAATACTGTCAATACATGACCAGAAATCAGAAAATAATCAAAGTTCCAATTCATTGGAGGAAAAGAGGTACTGAGGTACAGCTACAGTGCGTACTACAGACGGGGCCAGCGTGGCAGAGGGTGCTTTCCTGCCGGGAGCTTCGGGAGCTCCGAGAGCATCCACTAACCCAGTTACCCAGCCGATCCGTGGTGAAAGTTACACCGATCTCTCTTCTTTTCTCCATCTATTAAGTCTTTTGTCATCTAGCCCAAGTTTTCGTCTACGGAAGAGCGTACCCAACCAGCGATGGACCTGACATTTCTGTTCTGTTTAAAATATGCAAATTTGGTCAGTAGCCCAAGCGTTAGTCACCTACTGAAGTAGTTATGATTTTTGATCCATCTACCATCTTCTCAGGTTTCAGAACGAAGTTCCGAGGCAGTCGGTCTAACAATATTGTATAGGTGATATGCTCTAGGCTGCCTGGAAGGTTTTTCAGATGCATGTATGGGGTTTGTCGTAAAAAATCGAGGCGGCGTTTTGGCTGGTTGGGCAAATTACAGGAATTACGTGTTCAAGTTATAACCCCCTTGTAATTCATTTAAATTACGGATTACTCAGCAGGTGATTATTTGGTTCGACCTTCCCACACTACTCTGCGAGGCACACAATTTGCCCACTGGCATGCACTTCAAGTGCGCGCTTTCATAACCCACCAAATAATTGTCATCTTCAAGCTTATCAGGTAACTGCTTTCAGAAACTTTCAAGTGTAGTCGCCATTGGGGTGTCGAAATGTTATGATCGAACTTTTCCAGCCCACGCTGCGTACCTCGTCACGGTACTGAGTCGTACATGTTTCTCGCGTCCTCTACATCACACCATCATCGCACCGTCTTGCTCCTCGTCAATCGGCATTTAAGACAGCTCGTCTGTCCTCGCATCGATCTCATTGATGGCTGAGATACAATGCTCTAAGCTCAAGTGTCTCGCATGGTCTTTCGTACCACACTGCCCCACACATTTTCCATCGCCGATACAGGAACGAACTTTCTATTACCTATTCTCACTTCTCGAGTAAGGAGGCTAAACCTAAACCTGTCACCACACGTAAATCATTTGCTTGGCAATTATCAAACATCGGACTCGATCGATCGATTCCTTTTAAAAGTTTATAATAGAACATGATCATGTAGATCATTCAAGGACTCCGCGGCTACTGAGATCTGAGATCTTAAAGGAAACTCGAGACAAGTCAGTTGATTAAGCACTATAACTTAGCAGTAAGAGGACGTGATCAACGATCATCGATCAGCGCTCAGCGCTCAACGGCCGCAGCCGGCCTGCTTCTCGTTTCGACTCGAGAGTCGAGGCCTACACATGGCCGCCATGCAATCTAGTACCACCAGATCTACTCTGGCCGCGTTGTTGTGGCATGCACATCACCGATGCGCATGACCCAATTGAACGAGGCAAAGAGACCAAATCCAGGGAGAAATAGACAACACACGACACGAGTTTCAGCACTAGCGGCACTACTACCACGTTGGTGCCAGTTGTTGTGCGCGTCACTCCTATCTTATCAAGAACTAAGTCTCGTTCGTTAGATGTTATTAAGATAGACGCCTTGCAACAGGCTGGTTCCCGCTTCCTTCCGTAACCCGGCCAGGTCGCTAAGGTTATTCCTGCGTAACCTTGGGTAACCTAAAAGCATATGAAAGATAGGCGAATCCTCCTGCGTTTCCCGTTACCTGTTTGTGGCCAAGTCTAGTCAATGTGATTCTTTTTGTGTCGGGGAGGATCAGTTTTGCAGAGGTCATGAGGCGGTGTAGTCATATCAGAAATTTCACCAAGATCATACACAGCACGTTAAAGTGACCGGAGCTTTGAATACCCATACTGTAACGTAGCAGAGCCATACAAACGGACTGCGTGACCAAATAGGACCCTCTAAACGGAAGGAAACATCGAAAGCATCTGAGGGATAATGAACCAAAATGACATAGCGAGGCGAAGATGGAGTTGGAGATGATGGAAGAACGGGTATAACACCAATCCAAAGAAAAAAAAAAGTAGAAAATACTTGCCACAAATGGAAACAGGAGTACACCCAAGCATCATTCCTCGAGCCCTATCATGTGTAATCTGGTTATATATAGCTGATTGGACCTGGCTGAGTCCCCGCGAGGCATATGTCGGCCCAATTACACCCGATAGGGAGCGGGGGCGAAGGCATTCGTCCGGATCTTTCCACCACTGAGGCCAGCGGAGAATGACAGGAGTACCTATGTTCAGCGTGCTCAACAATAGGACTCACAACTACGGGGCTGCCATATCCATTAAGAGGTGGTGTGGGTGTGGGAACAGGTGCAAGTGCAGGCGCCAAATTCGATGGGCCGTCGACAGCAGTGAATCCAACCGGGCTGACTGACTGTTTCTTGTCCTTAAACCTGAGTGGCCGGGCGATCAGAAATACATGATATAACCGAAAGCACGTATAGGACCAACCACAATTGCACGGTTCGAGCAGACATGTCCAGGTTTGTCGCTGCTTCTGCATGCTCACCAGTGGAGGGAGACGCGGCGCGTTCATCATCAGCATTAAGCAGTTCCGATGAGAGGGCACCTTCCTGCCTGTGCGTCTCCTTATTTGGTGGCTCTGTGGACTCCGACTGCGAATCGTATGCCATTTCGGGCAGGAAGACGGGTGAAAGTCTCGTCACTGTAGATGGTCGAGCGGGGGATGATGTGAGCTGATTCGGACGCGATTGCGATTCAGCACGATCCCAGCTGTCACATTTGGGGGTGGGAATTGGGACCTGTGGTAATGGTGGATACCTTCTTCTGATTGTGACACCTCGACGGGTCCTTGCAGCTTCATCTATTGCCGCGTCGGGGTCGATACCAGGATGCCGTTTCACGAGGTGCTTCCTAAACAGATAGGGACGACCCCATGCGAATTCACGGCAGTAAATACACAATCTGGCCTTGTGCTTCTCGTACTGGTGTCGCGAAAGTCCCTGCGGCTGTGCATAATCAAGATTGCAAATGCTGCACGAGTACCGGCTTTGGCTGACTCCAGGCTTCTCATCTGATCGCAGACTCGGGTATGACCACGATAACGTTGCGGCGGGGTCCGTTTCCGTCTTCTGGAACCGGTGTAGCCGCTTAGGTAGTACTCTTTGTCCTTTATCCTGCACAACAGTTTGCCTACAAGAGACAGGGAGGGCTGATGGTGCCGAAAGGTTAGATGAGGATGAGGTCGGGTGAGAAGGTGTGGATTGATGAGTGTGACCTGAGGAAACACTTTCGTGTCCTTGCTGACTCGACTGCAACTCATTACGTCAGATAGTCTCGGGTCAATTGAATAGTCCTCATACGTTGATGAAGTTGATGAACATTGTCCAGCACAACGAGCCTGAAGCCTGAGGGTGGTCTGGTGTGACAGGAAATTTGAGGCCCTCCTGATGGACGCCAGGGAAGGGACTTCCGGGGTGAGGCTCATGGACGACCTGAAGGGGAGTAGACTGTAGAGATGGATGGGGACCGGGAGTATATGCCTACAGTGAGTATGAATGTTAGTTCATGTTTATGCGAGGGAGGCCGAGAATCTCTCCGCACTTTGTCAAAAACGGATGGTGCGCCTTGAGGAACTTGGCAAAACAACCCCGGGTCCAATGATAGGTTGGAGATGGTGTTGGCTGAGTAGCTAGACATGTTCGTTGTTGAGGCAACGGGACACTCGAAACTGTAAGTTCTCTCGTCCATGGTAAAGGGAATGAGCAAGCAGACGAGGGTTATGCTTTATGCGAGGTTAGCGGTGTATGAGGTGCATATGCGGGGGTAATTAGCTTTCTTACTAGACTTATGTACTGTGGATGCCTCATGGGGTTTAAGAACAATTTTGAGGTGGTTTGTTTCCGGAAGAGATGGCACAGAACCTACCTGACGTCACAGGTCAAAAGGGGCGGGTGCCATCCCGTAACACTGGCACGCGCCACTCCGAATTCACTACTACAATTCATGCGTGCCGCGGCAAAACAGAATTGTTTAAGAAGATGTAGATGTCCACAAGGTTGCTAGTAATGACAAACTAGATGAGTTTTCCGAACCGAGATTGCTAGCAGTACAGACGGTAGTGACTCGCACAAAATCTTGTGACCCGAGCAATGTCGGGAGGAAATGTTGACAAGCCAACTTCTTCCACTCTAGTTGTGACGTCTGTGGGGTAGAGGGCGTGTACATGCGGTTGGCACGCGTGCCGCCCATGCGCCACCTTGCAGTCCGTTTTCCAAAGTTCGGAGGTAGGACAAAGGAAGTGCTTGTTGATTTGGGGAGGTCTGCGTCTTGTACCAACGTTTGCTGTTCCTGAACCGAAAACGGTCGCAAAAATAGTTCCAAATGACGCGTTTGGCACGATATTCAACATTCTGTGCTGGAGCTCTGTTGCGCCGCCCGTGGCTTCTGCTGCGCGCAACACACGTGCCGTCGTGCCCAACCAGAGTCGAGAACGCCCTTACGCCACAGGTACCACACCTTTGCCATGAAGTTGATTGCCGTATTCAACTGGGCGGCCACGCGATCGGAACACTGTACTGTATAGTTGGTTAGTTACCGCCCCCGCACGGCATGGACCTTTAAAACACGTCAATAACGAAATTTAGGCTCCCCTGTCACGTATCATATTCAAATTAATGAACCTGGACTTAGCTTTGGCGCTGTGGGGAACGGCCACTAATGACTATGCTACAGGGCCCGAATATTGCAGAGTAATGCTAAGGACACGTCACGGGTACCGTGGAGGGACAGCCTAAGGTTGGTGCCAGAGTTCCAGACTCAACCGCTAATTCATCATCTGAGTCTCGAGGGTCTCCTGACGCATTATTCGGTCGCGCGGACTGTAAGCGCGTACGCCCAGGCATCATAATAATCGTAACGCATTGGAGTAGCTGGTGACGTGGAGATGGGCCCAGACCGAGACTGAAAACAAAAAAGAACGCGTGATAGCAAAGACTCGGAAGGAACCAACCGCAGCCACCACGCCACCAACTTACCTGCCGACGGCGGGCCACGTGAGCTGTGTAAAACTCAAATCGATTACAGTACTCAAACATACACACACACATACAACACGCCCACAGCTCGTGCAAGCCGCAACCGCACGTAATTACACTGCTAGCCCAGGTGGGGTCCGAGTCCGCGGCCAGCGACCTGCTTTATTTATTTATTTTCTTATGAGCAGTGCCATTACAGTACTATGCACCGCTGTTCAATTCCACTAGCATGTTCAAGTTTGTGCTTATTAGGGCACTATAACTTGAACGCCTGAAAAAAATACAAGACGGGCCATCATTCAGATAACGAAGTAGTGAGCCAGCTGGCAGGATGGAGACATGTGTACTAGGTGACTAAAACTTGAGGCTATGCCAACTCCGCCAACACCACTGCTTCCCACTTCCGCGAAACAAAAACTACCAACTAAATTGGGAATCAGTATGTCATCTTCGTTATCTCCCCCCCCTTCGAGATTTAGGCTCCACACACCTACGGAACTTAGAGGGTCTAGCCTCGCAACATAAGATGGGTCTGGCTATCTCGTCATGCTACCGTAGCAAGTAGGTGCCCCTACAGCACTGCAGTCCAGACCAGTCACAATGATGACGATTCGAGGTCTACTAATGGTATCATGTCATTGGAACCAACAACTTGAACACGCACAAGCCGTCATTTTCGACATTTTTGCATAGTACATCATATGCCTTCCGCCACAAGATATTATAAACAAAGCTATACAATCCCCCGGCCCCCCCCACTGGCACCTCTACGCCAGCCGTCCACACCTTCATCTTCGGCCTCATTACTGTGCCCAACCCAGCGAGGCCCAGTCTTACCATTCACTCCTGGGCAGAATCGTCCATTATGTGTCTTGCTTCGTTACTTGTTTCTACTGGCCATCACCACGTCAACCACTAACATTTGCTGTTTCGTGCGAATACGTCGAGATCCTTATCGAGCGACCGGAGGATTTGTAGTGTATATGAAAAAGCGGGTGGTCCTAAGAGGCGACTATACAATTGGACTCATTATATCTAAAAGTCTATCATCGGTGCATGAAACCGTGACAAACGAGACACAAAAAAAGGGGGGGGAGGTGTTACATAAGAAGAAGAATGCACCTTGAACATGCTGTCCCCCTTAAGCATGAGCTCACACAGCGCCGGCGTGCGGCTCGACAGGCGCTATTGAGTCAAGTGTGATGTTTCAGAGCGTCTCGTCCGCGGGGGGAATCTGTCCTTTCTGGAAAGGTATGATGGTACGCACAGTCACGGAGGGTCCGCAGCATGTGTTAGTACGATTTGTGGGGAACGGCCCGAGTATCTTCGGGAGCTTGGCGTAGAACGCCGAGAAGATGTCAAGTAGAAAGAGGTGCGTTGGGGTGTAGTCGCATCGGTGTGCTTAATTCTGGTCGTGCGGTCAGTACCATGCGAGCTTCCAAAGCCGGAGGCAGCCGATGATCATTTACGACTTGTAAATGTGGTGGGGTAGATGCCGGAGGTGTCAGGCATGCCTTTCTGTGGCCGTTTCAGTTCCAGGAGGCTAAAGTAAATAAATATGTGTATAAGCAAGGAGAAGGAGGGAAATATGGCCGAACAAAAAAAAGTAGTGCGAGATAACGAGGAGTGATGAAGGATGGAGGTGATATAATGGGACTTACGGAGCGATACGTTCTATGCAAGTGCATGATGGGGTGTATTAATTGAATACACAATGCACCCTCATCCCGAGGGGAAAATGAACGAATGAGGGCGTACCTTTTATCTATTGTCTAGACAAGCGTTCGAACTTCTCCAGCGAAAGTCGTGATGGTATGGAGCCGAGGGGTTCGTCTGACACACTCGCAGCCTGAGGAAAATGGATTGGAAGGGGGGGGGAGAAGGAAGGGTAGCCCGAGGTAGTTAAAGTACGGGGCCTCACGTCTACCCACACCAATCATGCACGTTCTGCGTACAAACCGGCGTGAACGATCCCGAGGCAGCGACGAATGCAGTGGTGGTGTCGACGTGCGAATATTGGTCCTCGGCGTAGGTGTGGGATGGCGCTGAAGGAGGACGAGGGACGGGGACGGTGCTGAGAGGGAGGATGATGTGGTGTGAGGGTACTGCTTACGCTAAGCACCGTCTGCAGTAGCATTACTAGCTGCTACCGCCGCCGCAATCCCACAGCTACATACAGGCGTTTTTACAAATACTGACGATAACCGCGACTGTCACCGTTGCTGCCGGTGGCTGGCAGGCACATCACGGAAACCTCCCTGGATTAAAAAGGTGGGGCATGATCCAAGGAGATATGGGGCAAAAAATGCAGTATCATAAGACGATCTTCAGGCCTTCAGGCCTCAGGCGCAATTCCCAGGACGACACTTTGGGCAACTTGAGTAAGGCATCTGCCAGACACCTCAGGCTTTGCCCCTCGATCGATTTTCTTTCCCTTATGACAATGGCTTGTTTTCTGAGCGGTTTGCATAACCAGCAGTGTACACGATGCACCCGAAGATAAGGGCATCTAAAGATAAGAGCACCTGATGACAAGCCTGAGAGTCCCCAATGACACGAGTTACACTGTTACAGTATCGAACCAAAACCAAATCACGTGTCTAACGGAACCAACCGCTCCTGTTTCACACTCCGAATAAAGAAATTTAAAAGTGCCACGTGCCAGTTTTCTCACACGTCCACAATCTTATTGATCTCTATCAATTATTACAGTCTATTCTCGCCCGAGACTCCGACGAAGGAACCGAGATACTGCGCCACCGATACCCTCGTCCTTGGTATCCACGATTAGGGAAGTCCCTAGGCCCAGTTTCCTCAGTTTCCTGTCGCCCATTACTACTAGTGCAATAAGGATCTATGTGTGCGGCAGAACATTCAAGACCTGCCGAGTAGACCACTGGCAGTCCCATGGCAGCCCTACCAACAGAAATTATGACATGTCCGCCAATCTTTCATTTCTCGAGTCCGGAACCTCCATGCAGTGCACTCGTGTCTTACCGTAATTGGGATAGTTTAATTTAGAGATAGAGACGATGGTATCAAGGTTAGCTTAAATTAAAGATAACCATACAATAACGTTTCGCAGAACGGCTACAGACTAAATAGAATGACAATACATACTGACTGTAACGTGAGAGTCCAGCATAAATAATGCAATGGCATGGAATGATGCGTAAAATATGTGTCGTCGCGGGGTTCAAAGGAGAACGACCAAAATCGTTAATAATGAGGGTGCAACAGTAACAAAACCTATTCTCTGCACAGTCCAAAAGCAAACGGTACGCCAGCCCTGAGCATTTTTGTGCATGGTATGGGCTCTGCCCAATTCCGCAGGAGTCAATGTCGGCGTGGCAATCTGCTTCTAGGGGACAGAGATGCCGGATCTATCATGCTCTGCACCGGAAGATGGAAAGGAATACGTGGGTCTAGACGGTTCGACCATAAGAACCCCGAGGACTGGGGGGCCATGATATCCGTTAACGGGCGATATGGGTGTGAAATGTGGTACAGTTTGGACTGGCTGTTGGCGGTAGTACTCTCGTCCTGGCAGGCAGACTGCCATTCGTTCCGATACCTGAAAGAATAGTCGATAGATCAGAAATTATATATGTGGTCAATAGAAAAAGTGTGCCCACCAGATTCGCTCGCTTTGAGAAGCGGTTTCCAAGTCGTCCGCATGCTGAGCAAACTCGTCTGTGAATGAAACCGCGGCACCGGTATAGGTAGCAGCAAGTGATAGATCGCAGGGATCTTCATGTGCCTGCGTCGTATTCATCGGCTCGATCGGCTCGGGCTGCGGATAATAATCCAAGGATAACATGACGGGGGGCGGGGAGAGGAGCGTAACTTCGGCCACATCAGAAGGGAGCGGCGCCTGTGGACATAGACGGGGTTCCTCACGACCGCGCCTGTCATGTTCAAGGGTAGAGACCCGTAGTTGCGACGAGCATTTTGAGATTTGGGTGGCTTTACGACGGGACCCTATAGGACCGCCTAGCACGGTATCAGGATCGACATTCGGATGCTGCTCCTTCAGGTGCTTCCTGAGCTGATACGGTCGCCCCCATCTGAAATTACCGCAATAAATGCACACGCTGAATTGATGTGCCTCTCGGTGGTGTCGCGTAACGCCCTGCGGCTGAGCATACGCGTTACCACAAATACCACACGAGTATGGGCGTTTAGGGGCTCCACGTATTCCAGTTCTTCGTCGATATGACCGCGATGTCGTGGCAGCGTCACCTTTTCTGGATATCTGGAATCGCCGCAGCCCGTGTCGTGATGCACTTTGCTGTTGAGATTGTACAGCAATTGGCGTGTGAGAGAACGTGGGGAAGTTTGATGACGCAGAGAAGTTATGCGCTGTGTCAACTGGTGCGTATTGATGGCGGCTCTGGTCCGAAGAAGTATTCATTGACATGTGACCCTTGCAGGAGGCACGAGTCGCATCTACATCAACAAGGGTCGTGTCCTCGTCTGCGGCAACTCGAGAACCTTCGGATTTCAATGTCGACTTTGAGTCAATACGTCAGATCAACTTGGCTAGGCAGATCAGAAGGGGTTTCGTACCGGGGTAAAGCAAGGGAAAGATATCGGGTACATGGGGTCCGAAGGACGGATAAAAGGAAAGACCTGATTGGCCTGCATATTTTGCGTCAGTTTATACGGAGACGTGCAACAGCTAACTAGGGACTGACCTCTCCACGGACCTGAAGATTTTGAGGGGATGGGAAGATATCTGATGGCCGAGAGTTTATCCGTCCCTCTAGGACGGGCGGACATTGAGGGAAAGATGTTTGAGGGTATGTGTAAAGGTAGCTTCCTTCCATGTCCACAAAAGGAATAGTATAGTCAACACGGGATGGGAAGGAAAGCGGGGGGCAATGCAAGGCGGTGCGATGGCAGTGTAGGAGGCGGGATGGCAGGCAAAACATGGTGATTTTGTATAACGGCGCTATGGAATTTAAAATGACTCGCACCTCAATAGGCCTCAATGACGGCAGTCAGGAGGAGAGCAATATCACTCCCATCTGCCTCGTGTTACGAGTCGTGTAAACCAGAAACCAATCATTTTGATATCAAATGGGCCGTTGTGCCATTCACAACACTACTCCCTGATACACGTTGCTCCAAGGGCCACATGTGGACCGAAAATGATGGCGATGTGAAGGGCGATGTGAAGGGTCACTTCCAGCGTAACCTCCGTGCTAGGGGAAAACACTGGGAAAACGTGTCCCGCGGACTGATCGCACGTGTTCGGCCACGTGCTAGTCGCCCGCCATCACAGCGGGGATTACTTAATTGGCCGACGGGCGGCTCTGGCGGCCATGGCCATCCCCCATCTCAAGTTGACTCTTGTCCCAGAGCAGCAGCAGCAGCAGCAACAACAAAGAACCCCCACTGTAACGCTTCTTCCATAGACTGTTAGAATTCAGATGTTTTACAAACATCATTCCAAAAGCGGCGCCAATGTCAAGCTCGGGATCTGAACGGGTCGAGCGCAAGATCAAGCGTCTTATTCATGGCACGTTGTACATAAGTACCATGTTCCCAAAACATGATGTCGCTGGCGACTTGTCCACTGATTTGGAGTGTTTGACGCGACGGTGCCAAAGTGGCTTTTTCTCGAGCGGTCGGGTTCAGTGTCCTCTGACATCCCCATCAAATTGTGATAGACCCGGAGATCCGGGTGCCACCCGCTGATGCGCTGATGCCCGATTTCTGTCGCGTGGATGCGGTGTGCACTCGTGTTAATGATGGGACGTGCCAAAGACGCAGGTAGCCGCGTCTTGACTGCTCCAAAAACTCTGTTCCGAGACACGTATCCTACCGGCGAGCTCATTTCGCAGTTGCTCGCGCAAATGCGCCGCCACACCCAATTCACCCAATTCACCGCAAAGGCGGGGTCCAGACCCAGGCTCGGACTGCCACAAGTGTAGGGAGAAAACTCCTCGTACAGGTCCATAGTGGTTTACTAATTATTATGAAACTCGCTACATCGGCGGTCGAGTACTGTACTGGTTGCGGTTGATGGGCCGTGGGAATTGTTGTCATCCGTGCAAGCGCTTGCCATCTGCTGCCGCCGGCAGCCGGTCCTGGTCCAAGTCCTTTCCCAGCGTCATAGACTCATTACGGTCCTATCCGATGCTCAATGGAAGGTCATTCCTCCACCTCTGTCTTTTTCATTCCATTCCGCAATCTTTATTGCAGCTCTAAAGCAAGTACATTCTTTGTTTCGCCATTTTCATCAGCGACCACCCAGTCATCCATCAGTCACCGATCTATGCAAGATTGCCACCTTCTCGTCCTTTTCCAAATCCCCGACTTTCCCCACATCAACACTGCACTGCCCATGAACGTGCATCAATTCCCATCGCTTCGCTCTCTGATCGCGGACTGTTTCTCCTGCCACGGCACTCTCCGACTCTCACTGCCCCACATCAACTCCGAGGCTGCGTTTGAGCCCCTAAAACGCGTCCCTACACACGTTGACTCCATGTGATCACGATCCGACGCCTTTCTCTGAACAGAGCCAAGATGCGGAGTGTCTCTTCTCCGATGTCCATCCAACAGACGAGGATGAACCTGCGGCAGCAGCAGCAGTTACAGCCCGATTTTCCGGTGCATTCATCACAGAAGTGCCAGTACATCCAGACATTGAAAACGGGCCACACTTCAACCTCGTATGCCAGTTTGGCCAAGACGGGTATTCGCTTGGCGTGGTCTTGCTTGCATCTGAGTCCATTGCGTTAGGTATTCGGCATTCTGTTAGTAAGTAAGCTTTTCACAGTCGCGCCTGTTGAACACAAATGGTTTGTCAAACTGGAGGACTTGGGATTTGCGCTCAATCTCGACCCGGATGATCCCTGTATAAGCACTCCCGGTGAGCCATAGCGGAGGTGGATAGCCAACGGTGGACTTCGGCTACATGGGGTCGCCCTTGTGCGCATCGCTGCATGCAGAATTATGTGGGTAGGAGGCAGCTTGTGAATGATTCTAACCACCGAGCATGCGTCGCTTTTTGAGATGAACCGTGAACGCGCCACATACTAAAGTTTAGATGACAAGCTCGCTCACAGGCACCAGGTACTCGCCCCTCAATGCTATTCACCGAAACGCGTTACTTACAAATGAGGTTCATGCAAAGGTGCAATGGCTGTCGCGTTTGCTAATGTATATAAGTGCCGCATAAGGTAATGGTGCGGGCCTGTGCATCAAAGGTATCACGCGTCCATTACGGAGGGACGTGTTGAGTCAATCGTCTAGTAAGGTATCGTACTAGGAAAGAGGGAGATAAGGAACAATGGGGGAGGCGGGAGAATGGAGACGAGACATGAGAAATGGGGTGGTATAGTAAGTAGGCGCTACAACATTCGCCGCATCCTTCTTGATTGCCCTGGTCTCGCCAAAATTTCGAGAACCACTCCACCAGGAATTTGTTCGCCCTGAATCCGAGGGCGTCGATCCATGGTCATCTATTGTTGTGGAGAGATATCTGGGAAAGCGGAGTAACAAAAGTACAGAACGCGCCCCGAAATAAAGTCTTGACTATCAGCGTAAGCGCTGTCGCGTTATTGGCCAATTAAGTTAGTGGGGAATACTTATTAGCTAATTTGACCCAATCGGTGTCTGTCTATTGCGAGTCAATCGCTGTCGAGATTTACCCGAAATCGGGTCACACAATGGTGCGCGAGGTCGCGTGCCCAAACTCGGTCGCGGAGGACCGACGTACCCGAAGGGAGGCCAAAGCGAGGGCGAGGGTATCTTTGGCTGCGTTACGATGGGCTCCGCATTGAGCGTTGTTATTCGCGCCTCGAACATGGACCAGTGACAACTGCGGGAAGATGTGCGGAGCACAAAAAGTGTGGATGGGGGTTACGTGACCGATTTAGAGTTGCACTTTTCCCACTCCATCGCAGTGCACTGGGGTTGAGGATGCTGTGAAAATCTCGTGCTACGCCACGAAAGGTAATGGGCGGAGACAGGGTGAGGATACAAGCGACCCGGAAGAAAAGAGAGCATGGATGCTGTCCAGGGCTGGGAATTTCTCTCGGAACGGGGATGGAGAAGTGGGAGAGAAGGACCGGAAAAGGAAAAGTGGTTTAATTATGCGAGTGGGGGTAAGTGACGGTAAGGTGGGTTCGAGTTGAGCGGCTAACGGAAATTTTTAAGCTGGCATAGATCTACGATGGCGAGACCGAACAAAGATGGGTTGAATCGACTTTTTGTATTCGGTAAGTGGATTCCGACGGGGAGGATGCGTCGATTCTGGACGAGAAGAAGGTTTGAGTTCCCATCTCACATCATACTGGTGTGTTATCAAGCTCACTGGCACGTGACACTGCCAGCGAAAAAAAAAACTGCAATTGGCTCTTCTCGTCTTCTCAGGACTCTGCTGCATAATCTCGGAGGCACACCGTGCCAAAAACCGCAGCCCTCATTTTTTAGCCATCCGATGACTAGCGTGACTTCTCTCTAAGAATAGTCAGAATAGTCGCCATCTATTGGGGCAAAAAAACATTTTCCCATCCCGTTAGATGGCGCCGTGCCATTCTGTCGATTACATTGACGTCGTGCCCACTGGTATGTTACAACTCGGCCGTCGAACTGTCCTAGGCTCTTGTGTCTTTAAAATCCCATGGCAGCCCTACAAGGACTGGAGTGCAGTTAATCCCCCCCTCATCTGTTCTGAGCCACTGTTTTCGTAATTCTCGTGGGCTCAATAATTTCCAAATGGAGAGCGTCTCTGACCACTCGGTCGTCGACATTGCCGGCAATCCAATATCAGACACAGGAGTTTTTTTTCTTCCAGTTTCCCCCTTCTTATTTGAACAATGGACAAGTTCTTGGACACCAGATATCGTTGCAGACAGTCACAGGCCCCAAGTCAGTACAGAGGCAGGTCCCCTAACTAGCTCTGGCGCAACTACCTTGCATCTACTGACGCAGATATCTCGCTGGTCTCCGTTTGTCAATACAGCGTGCTCTTATCCGGAGCATCGATGGAGGGGCTGAGATGCAGCACCCTGAAAACCCTATCACTGTCACTAGTATCGATGATGAGGGACTTCCTGTCATCCGGCGTTCGGCCTCAGGACCCATATACCGGATAACATTCCCTTGGTCCCCCTCAGTATGCAATTTTTCTTAATCTGCGCAAACCCTCTGATCTGACGTAATTTACCGGCTTTTGTTCGACGCACGCCACTGAAGAAGGCGACTTCGACCGACTCAGCCATTTCAAATGAGGGCCAAATAGATATCAACCTTGTCGATGGCGATACGGACCGAAGTCAATCCCAGGAAGGCGTGTTGATGAACGCTCCTTTGGGCCATGGATGCCAATACACACGCATTCATACAACATCTAACCCCCAGGCATCGTCAATTCCCCAGGGTATATCCTCCAAGCCGACTGTCGTGCAATATCTAGGAGAGCGAGCATCGAGAGACAGGCCCCAGAAGTTACAGAAATCAGGAAATGTACCCGAGAAAGCGTCATCGCAGTCGCCTCGTCCACCCGCTGGCATAGGTGGGGCCCTTAATAAAGGACCATATCCCTGCGATATTTGTGGCAAAAGGTATGCACAACGGCAGGGCGTTAGACGACATCATAGGGCAATACATGATCATCCCAATTCATGCTTGCACTGCGACTTCAAATGGAGTCGTCCCTACCTTTATAGGGCTCACCTCAAGACAAAGCACAGTGGTGTCGTCTCCGACGCGGCACAGGACGGGGCTACGTCGACCAGCTACAGGGTCGCAACCGCAAGCTCCCTCCAACAACGGCCAGTTTTGACTCTCACCCCTGAGCATGGCCAACGAGGCGGTACTGAAACCTGGTGGTGTCCACTAATACCGCCCCCGTCCGCGGCGGAGGAGGTAGCGCGCGCCCGTTTGCCCGCTAAACAATGTGTTGATCACGATCAGCAGCCGCTTGGGTCCGCAGAGCCTACCGTAAGGAGGAAGCGCAAACGTGAAGATGCCCCCGAATCAGAGTTACGTACCGAGCTTCAGTCCGCGGAAGTGCGTGCCCAACTAGCCAAGGACCTGGACATGCCTGTTCGAAAGGTGCAAACTTGGTTAGTGCATGCCTTAGTGTGCACCTCATTTGTGATTTGTGATTCATCGGTCACACTCCCAGGTCTCAAGATGAGGGGCCTCCCCGCCAGGGCGGATATGGTGGCAACCTGGTCGTTGGGGCTCCCGCAGATGAGCCATGCGGACCCCACGTATTCCCATCTTGCTCTCCTACCCACTATGAGATCCGGAAACGTCACACGTGCTCATCCCTTAGTATGGGCGGAGCCCAAGCCAACATAGACCCCACAGGCACCATCCCCGAGCCCAGTTGGAATATGGTATTGGGGCCTGACACACGACAGAACTCCGGGACGGGCACCCCGTGAATGTAGTCCTCTTTTGAAAAGTATCAGTGCCAAACACGAGCTCCCCTCAAGTGTCTCCGATTGCTTACGTCGCTTTTGAAATTGTTCATTCTCCTTCGAAATTTCAGAGTTTCCCCTCGCTTCGACACTTCCTAGGTTACGAAATCGTACCATATGCCCTCAAATTGACCCCATGCCTCATTTTATGTAAAACATGATTGCACCACTTGTTGTGTTCCATAACAGAAGACCTATGCTGTTGAAAATATCATCTCTCGATGAACTCACCCTGATAGTTCCCGTTGGAACAGATATTGACCTCCCTTTTCTGAGGATGTAATACTCTTCTTAATTCCTTCTAGTTGAAGTCGTCCTCGCGGACTTTGTCGCAGACACTGTCACTAGTAGTCCCTTCATATTAAAGGACAAAAACTTATAGTTGCCTTTCCTTGCCATAACCCTAAATTCTGTCCGATGCCATCAGAGGGAAGAAGTGTTGTAGCGGAGTGGGAGGGGGGAAAGGGGTAACCGCTCTGTGCATCATCACGGTGTATGGACTCGGAAGTGCGGCAAAGTGCCCGCCGCGCAACTAGCGCTCACCGTCAACTTGAAGTTGTCCTAACAGGGCCGTTTGGCACACCGGCTGACCGAAGTTCCGAAGTCTACATCATCACCATACTATCTACGACCTCCCGCCACCCCATGACTCTATTGCACAATGGCGGGAGGCGTACCTGTTACTTACTCGCAAGACAAGCCGACAACTTGTTTCTTTCCCGAATGGGGATAGCGGAACGTTAAATGCAATGGAAGGGTAAAAAGTTGGGCTATTCTAGAAGACAGCGGTGAGTATTTGTACGGCAGATACTGTACGTAGTGTGTGTAAAGCTTTTTTCTTTGGCGATTCTGTTCCTTGAAGTTTAGCTGTACTGTATAGACGGAAGTATAAGTTACACTACGGATACCAGCCCCTGGAAAGCATCATTGTCGCCGGTGATAGATGGTGCTGTGGATGCAAGTCACGGTGGTGCTACTGTAGTAGAGCGTGGCTGGTGGTGGCTGGAAGCCTGGAAAGGATGATAGCCTAGGTGCTGGGACTCCGAGTCTGGAACAAGTGCCTGGTGTAAACTATAATTTAGCAGCACGAGGGGGAAAGAAGACAAGAACCATAGAGTACCATATCTTTGGGTATGAGCCACGCGAGGAACGCGAGGAACGTGAACATATCAGATACGGTGATTTAACGACGATGGGAAACGATTATCAGTAGCGCTTATAATATGCCACCACCAGCATCAATTTGACGCCACCACCCTCAGGCTTGGCCCAGCCGTAGCTCCACAGGGTGCAATTCAAGTTTCAAGTTGTTTAATGGGGAAGGGTGAGAGCCGTCCGTTCCAGTTGTCATATCGTATTGATAGTTGGGTAACAGTAGTAGCGCTGATGCCGGTGCACGTACAGCAGTAGTAAGTTGATACATTGACTCGGACTCGACAGATGTCGTCTGTTCAGGCCCAACTCGCGGGTCAGGGATTCGGGCCGGGCCAGGGAGGGTTGCGGCAGATCCCGTGATTGGGCCGCCATGATTGCGATGCAAAGAGAGCCCTTCTGTGGCAAGGAGAAAGTTGTTCGGGTGCTCGCAAGATCCAACCCCCTTGCCAAAGAAGAGACCGCAATCCCCGAGGCGAGGCCATCGGGTCAAAAAGATCTGCCTTTCTCTGATGTATGACACTGTATGGAGACGGCGGCAAGCACAATATGACTCAGATTCGTTGCCACTAGACTTCTCAGTGCCAAGTGGCTACGCAGTTCATAACCGAGGCAGGGGGCATCACTGATGACAGGAAAGCTGATTTCGGCTTCCCTTGGCCACCCACGCACTGCACAACATTTGTGCCTTGAGCCTAGTATACGAGCGTCCCGCTCAGGGGGACCATCAATCACTCGTGATCGTTTGCCTTCCATCAGACCATGAGGTCATTGTGCTGCCAGGGCCGTTACTGGCACCTTGAGGAGTGCTGGGCCAACGTCGCTTTCCTGAAACTCAACAGAATTAGCCGTTCGAGTCTCAAGAGTCAAGATTTGGTAGGTGTAAACTCAATCGCTGACGAAGTCCGATCCCTAAGCCACTCAGTCGTTTGACCTCCCTGACACAAAATGAATCACCATTTCTCCTGATGGGGCACATACTTATACAAGACGACAGCAAGGCAGCTGCCGCATTTCACCGTACCCTCCAATGCCTTCATGTTGGCCAATTCATGTACCGAGAACCGAAACACAATCTACACCGACGAAGCCAATAAACTTCTCTGGACAGTCGATTAGGATCGCGATGCACGATATCACATAGAGCTCTCCTCACCTATAAGTTCCTCTTCACCACAACAGAGGCAATGTGGGAAATTGCTACACGTAGTAATAATGTTAAGCAGAGGCTGCTCAAGCTATCTGGGACCTCTTACCACTTGAGCCTGTTTCAGCATAATCAGCTGCAGTCGTCACTATGTAGGGAGAAACGCTCACCACAACGGGAAGGGCTTGTAGCACGGCCACGCAGGGGCTAGCGGCTCACAGTAGAAGCCCACCAGGAGGTCCGGTTCGTTGACCGGCGGAAGGCCATTCGATACGAGCGTTTGGTTAGCATTAGCACCTGTCTCAGCCGTCCGGCACGACAGGACATCGCCCTGGTTAGCTGGCTGCGCATTTGCATAGAGCAGACCAAGAAAAGCGAGAGTAATGGGGAACAGATGCATCCTTGCGGTTTACTCGTATCTATCTTTTGCAGGATGCTCACATGGCGCATTTATACAAGAACCTCCGGAGAAGCAGATGGCAACGCCTCCGGAGTCAGCAACTCCGAGTCATACAGCCATACAACAAGTCGCGGTAGTTCCCCACCTAAAGTCCTCATCAGAAGCAATCCCAGGTGTGGTGCGAATGGCCACGTGGGCCGGGACAAACGCATATCAAGCTGTCGTGGTCAGGAATGGATGCCTGTACGCCAATTACAGATAGGTCAGGGCCGTGAAAGTCGAGCGTGCGCGTGGTGTTGCGGTGCTCTTCGCATCATGATTGGACGTTTCAAGCCGAGCCGCCCGAGCCTCCAGAATTAGTGATTATGTCACATAGGGTTGGCTGACGATACCGATTCAAATGACCTTAAAGGGAGGAGTCTCTCCTCAATAGCCTATTCCATACAGCGGGCGCCATAACAGTGCCGCAGGCCATAACATGCCGTGAGTCCGAAATCGTACGAACTGTCTTCGAAGAATTACTCAGGGCGTAGAATTACACAGGTGTCCTGAGACCCGTGACCTATGCAGTCCATAGTCGGCCAACCTCGTGGATGAAGTGAGCCAAGTCAGGCAATCTGCAATGATTCCGCGTGGCGTGTACGTTGGTGCTCAACTGTCAGCCTAAGGACAGACAAACGATACAGAGAGGAGGGAACGGCACGCGTGTGCCGCGCAGCCTGTGCCATCGACAGTCACGAGGATCCGTTGTAGAAGAACGCGAGGTCGTCCGTTCGCACGGCGATTAGGGTATTCTCGCGGAGGCATGCAAGAATAGGTCACGGAAAGAAGGCACTTGAAGAGGCTGTTAGACTTATTACCGAGGCTTTGAAAGAAGTGCCAGTGGGACGCAGAGACAGAGTGCGGTACATAAGGCAATCCGGACGCGGAAAGGAGAGTAGATTAAGAAGCCGACGCCGGAGAACCTCGCTGCGACCTCCAGAGTATAGCCGACGGTGCTGACTAGCGATATGGGGACCTGTGAAAGCGTGGCGGTGGAGTTCTTGTGTGCTGCTCGCAAATTGAAGCAAGAAAATTCGCCACACGTGGAATAAGTACCGGACTTTGCCGGAGCCGTCGTTTGCCCACTGCGCCGAGTAGCGCCGTGACGGAACAGTTCACACCTCCATTGCATATACTAGTCCGGCGGGACAGTCTGTTCCTTGGTCTGCTCGTAACAACCATACGATGTACTGATCTTCTGCGGGACTCTCGGTTTCTTGATCAAGTAGTCGAGCCAACCTGACGTCGGGTACGGATTGTTCATGTTCGATGGGATGAACCGCAGTGAACCACTTGTGGTTTACTGGATGTGCGCATCATTGACTAGCGAAGCCTTCCTGAAACAGAGCGGCGAAGGTAAGAGAATCAAGAGGCATAGCTAATCACTCCCTTACCGTAGGCTGAGTTGCGGGCCAAGTCAACATCCAAAGGCAGTTAATTACCTAGCGAACCGCGAGACGAGGCGAGCAACAGAGGGTGCAGGTGACTACGACCCTAAACTTCTAGGACAGGCACAGGCTGGATCTTCCGGATACGCACGACTGCCATTCTCCGACTCACTGGTTTATGCCTCGTCGACATGCATTTGAGTCTTGGACAGAGAGAAAGTAGGGCAAGAACGACTGGTTCAAGTAGCCATAAATACAAAACGAGCCTCACCTAGCACAAGTTGATGCGCAGTCACGGTTGCAGCGCAACCGTATTCACTATTATTTATATTTTATTTATATTATGGGACCCTGAAACTCCGCTGAGCCACAACTGCACCCTGAACCGCAATTGTGACTATGCCTCAAAATCATCCACTCATTCCAGACGATTCCTATCAATCCCTCCGAGACTGACTTCCACGGCCCCTATAACAATCTCCTGTACACACACTTTCCGTGGCACACCGATTATACGGTCGGTCGTTCCCCATTACGTGCCGGGTTCAGTCGAGTCACTCGACCCAATTTTCCGGTACGAGGTCTTGTTCATAAACAGGTTCGAAAACAAAGCGGTCTTCATATTGGACCTAAAGCCACCCGGACAACTTTGTTGCATCTTCAAACGTGAGGAAGCCGACCGACATATTCGACGACGATTTGGGGATCTGAAGGGTTGATCAACATCATTGACTTTTTTCAGGGGAGGGAAGGAAGATACAGTACTGACTAGTTTCTTCAACTCTACAGACTATAGCCCCCCGCCCCTTCTTCACGCTGTCAGCGCATTCGGGACGAGGCTCTGCTTCTATAAGATGTGTCGCGATCAGCCCATTGAACCACGCTTTATTCCTGTTCGTCCTGAGTTACGGTTCGACACGGAGTCACGGACACGACATCGCAGGGACGCTAGGACTGCGATATCCTCGAGGATGAGGGAGAGATGAGATTCAAAAGTGTGGTGGAAGAGATAAAGTAGGCCTGTGCAGCTCTTTGAAGTGTTTTGCCAGTGAGTCCTCGCAGCGTGTATCCCGTGGGAACCTTGTATGGCCCGGATGACCGTGATAGCAGTCTTGGGACAGCAGAGCAATAAACGCAAACATTAGGCAGCGCGTCGGGAAGGATGATCACTCCATTACGGTTGAGGGTCAACACGGATTCCTCCATCGACTAAACGCTTCACAATCCTGGTCTCTCTCGCAGCACCCAATCCGAGTCCTCTTTTCATAGTGTACGTATATAGCATGCGATATATATATGTCGAGTCCCAAAAAAGCCAGTCACCGGGCTTCAACTTCACCTATACAGTCACTTCCCAGCTCAATGGCCACAGTGGTCAGGCAGGAGAACTCACACCCGGTTGCGGCGTTGCCGCCGACTCGGATGTCTCATTGCTCACTTTTGAACTCTGGTATAACGCGTGAAGGGAGGTATTGAATGAAGTTATCAGGGCCAAACTTGTGCATCCGCACGGCCAAAGAGGCCGGATCAGGGCGGAAAAAAAATAAAAAGTCAGGGTAAGAATTTTTAATACCAATACGCCGCCTCCTGTGCCGCAGATCCACAGATCTTGAGGTTTTAAGTCTGCGCCAAGCCGGTAGTTAAGTAGCCGTCAGGTCCACACACTCGCACCGCCACCGCCAACGGAACGTGGTGACGCCGTGACGGTAGTCAGAACAGTCAGATTGTCAGATGTGAGCGCGGAACGGAGGCCACGGAGCGCCCGTACGCGTGTTGATCCGATTAATTAGATAACCCGCGCGTCCACATTTGCGGCTATTTGCTTACTTATTTAGCTTTGGGACTGGTCGTCATGAATTACCCATAATCTCTGTTCTTATGCCACATGCGTAGGCTGAAATGTGGGCAGCCGAACATTTCGGTACCTGCAGAGAACACGTGGCGTGTCCCGACCACACCTTGGCATGGGATCATCATATTTCAATGCGAGGCACGTCTATCGTGGTCGTGGCACTAAATCAAATTCATATGACGATGACCGCTGACGCTGTACAGTGCACAGCAACGGGGGAAGTTAATTTCCCAGTGCCCTCATCTGACATTGGCGCGATAATGTCTAAAGTGACACATGGCGTAAGGCAAACTTAGGTCATGATATCCATACAATAACGTGGTAACGCAACAGACGCGGAGTGACAATAAATACTGGCTGCAACGCGAGCCAAGTGCATACAATAATACAACGGCATCAGCACGGGAAGAATGGCATAGAATAAGAGGTGCGGGGAGTTTGTAGTTGGTTATAAGGATGCCCGAGAGTAGTCATACTGGATATGGTTTTACATATCCCATTGGGCTTTTTGCAATTCTCGGCGCCGGGTCTGCCCCTCGGCTGCGAAGGTACAAATTCGGGCTGCCATCCATCAACAGTCGGGGTGAGGGCGGTGATAAGTGTCATTTCGGGGCTAGACGGGCGACCAACATATCCATCCTGGGGAGCACCACGTAGAGCTATCGGATCGAAAAGGGCTATGAGAATAAGTAGTATAAAGTAATCCAAATTCACGGCACCTTCAGGGATGCTCTTGCTCGTCATTATCGGCTTTGTTGACTCAGGCAGGGGAACGCATGTCATATCGGGTGGGGATAGGGTGACTGTTGAAGGTTTCACCCCTGCAGGTGGATACTGCCTGATTCCAGAATGACCCCGTCGACCGTGTTCAATGGCGGGAAGCGAAACCTGTTGTGATCGGTGTCGTGCTAAACTTGCGGACCTGCGACGGGACCCCGCAGCCTTGCCTAGTACCATATCACGGTCGGCATCGGGGTGATGCTTCTCAAGGTGATCCCTATACTCGTAGGGTCGACCCCACTCGGCATCGCAATACATGCACAAATTGGGTTCGTGTTTCTCTCGGTGATGTCGATTAAGTCCCTGTCGCTGCGCATATTCTGTGCCGCAATCATCGCACAAGAATCGAGGAATACGAGCTTTACGAATGTCAGTGGGTCGCCTAGACCAGTGCAATGACTCTACCTCACCTTTCTTTTTCGATTTTTGGTACTGATAAGGCCGGTCCTGTGGTTCTCTTTTTTCTCGACTATCAACAGGAGGTGGCATGTGCGAGGTACCGGAATGGATTGGAGCCACCGGGAAGTTGGGTGCCGTGGAGTTCGAAGGACAGACGAGAGGTAAGCCGGCAACAGGAGCGCCGGTGATGGAGAGCAGTGTCACACTCTCGTCGTTGATGCCATGATTAGGGGGTATCGGCAGATAAGGAGGTGTGGGATATGGCTGTGAACGTCTGTGTGAGTGGATTCGAGGAAAGCGCGCGCAGCCAAGGTAACGTACCTCTGGGTTGATATTTGCCCAATAGCCCTTCTCGGATGTTGGGGCGGTGACAACGTCAATTTGGATGGGGTAGCAAGACATGCTTTCCAAGGGAAGACTGAGATACGGATACATGCCACCGTGCCTGTTTGTGGTGAAAGGAATGGGTGAGCAGACAGGTTTATGAACGACGCAAGGATAGCAGCAGATCTTCCGGGAGTATGTGGGGACGATTTGCTGAATGTGTTAGATTCATTGTGGGGGCACGGTCGGCCTTAAAGGCTTGCGGCTAGACGACACAACACCATCGACCTGGCATTCACGGGAATCGTTGTGCCAAGATGACGGGACCCCGGATGCGTGCCAGAAGTGGGTGCACGTTGCATGGGGCACCGAGTCACTATCCGATTCGCTTTTTGGTGCCACTGAGCGTCAGCGTACATATCACTGAAGATGGGATCTAGACTTGCATTAATCTATGGCACTCGGAATGTGTGATACAACGACCAAGGTTGCAAGTAGTGCCATCATCTGGCTGGCACATTCTCGGGGTTGATGGATGACCATCACGTATCATCTTTCGAATGGTCCACGGACTCAGAAAATACTGGAAGAATGTGGATAGCCTTTGGGCCCCTACGGGGACGGAAGGAGGAGCATAACTTCGACCTGTGGTGAGAGCTCTGGGTTGGGGGAAAAAGCAGTCAGTATTGCCGTAACGAACGAACAGTGAGGCCAGTGAGCCAGTGAGGGTTTGCAGAGTAGAGCAAGGCGTGGTGCGGATTGGTGGGAAGAAGTCCCCCGAAAACAGTCGTCGTCGCGCCCCGATCGTCCGCCAATCAGCGAACTCTAATTACTCAGCGGCCACCACACGGCACCGCAGCGTGCGCTCCCCACGTGCAAACTCTTTCAAGTTGACTGTCGCCATCTCCTGTCGCAAATCTACCCAACCTGTTCTCTCAATAATTTTCCTAACATCTCTCTTCGAAATTATCTGAAAAAAAAATATGCGGTTCATTTGGCAACACATTCGCGGCATATCACCCCACGCATCTGACGTGCAGAAGCTGATCTGGTATACCCCAGTGTGCCCCCAACGCGAGCTCGGCTCGAGATCCAAGGGGTATGAGTGCCAGTGCCATAACTGCCGTTGGCACAACGCGCATGTTGCTTAGGCCGTGGCACGATCCTTGCTCACACCGCGTGGACAACAGTTTTTACGGGACCCGTCGGGGGCGACCGCTTTTGAGGGGTCAGTAGCAGGTACTTTCAACAGCTTCCGTTACACCCCACCTGGTCCTCCTTGGCCGAGCACAATTTTTTCACGATGGTTACGTGTACATCATGTACTGATACCGAGTCCAAAAAAGGTGGCCACTGGGCACCGACCGCGCTTGCGGCGCCCCACGCCGACTCCTGCCCGCTCTATATCTGCATCAGCCAAGCAGGAACACTCCCACCCGGTGACTGGCATCTCGTCACTTAAGCGAGCGGATCCTGTTAGAGGAAGGGAGGCAGATATCGCTCCTGGTCCTCGAGTCACCTAAATTTGCGCACGGCCGAGGAGTTTAGGCAGAGAGACTTATTTTCTCCTTCCTGAGGTGAGTCTTCCATGCGGGTTAAACTTGTTCAATTCGGTTTGCCTTCCTTGAGTAAATTTTCCTGAACTATTGACACTGAGACCCCTATCTGCTTCGGCGCAATCAATCATATTTGGACGATGACGCAAGGCGTCAAGAAGTTACGACATTCTTAGAATAACCTGGCATAGTGGCTACTGACGATGGGACGATGGGACGACAATAAATACTACTGCGGTGGGGGCCTAATGTATACTTACTATATAATACTATGGCATGGCAAGGGTGATATAAATAACTTGAAGACTCAATCACTAGAGAATCCGAAGGAGAACAAGCAAAGACAACATAATAAGTGGCGATAAAGGTCCGGCGCTAGCACCCACTACTGTAAACGTATTTTGATTCCAGATCAATTTAGAAGTTCACACTCACGGAATGCAATCCGTGAGCGTTGTCGTATGCGATATGGTTCAATAGCTCCAATAAGAACCTAGCCCAGCGCCTGCGGGGGTCAATGTGTGGGGTCTGGACCTGGGGTTGAAGGTGTTAGTCCAGACCTCATCATAGCTGGCAACACAGAACGGATAGGGGTGCATGACTCCAGATGACTCGATAATAGGATCAAAAACGACAGGGCTGCCATAATATCCACCAACAGGCGGGGGGAGTGCGGGGATAAGTGCGGTTACCGCGCGGGACGAGCGGTCGGGCGTAGTGGATCCGCCCGGGCGGGCTGGCGGCAACCTGGAAGCATGGTCTACCACGTCGTTCACTGGTTGAGCATCTTTTCCTGTGGAAGAAAGCGTGGAAGGAACGTGTGTAGCCTTCGCCGCTGCGGGCGCGGGTAGTGTCAGTGGAGGTTGCAGGGATACAGCTTGAATCCGTCGGTCGTGTTTAATGGCAGGAGGCTGTTCTCTGCCGATGACTGTGGCCTTGCGGCGGGAACGTGCCGCCTTGCCAAGTATCAGGTCGGGGTCGACACCAGGATGCTGCTTCTCGATGTGATCTCTGTACTGGTAGCGGCGACTCCATCTGGCGCCACAATAAATACACGAACTGGGATCGTGCTTCGCTCGGTAATGACGATTAACGCCCTGCGGCTGTGCATATCGTTCGCCGCAAGCTTTGCACGGGTATGGGCGTTCGAGCATTTCACGCATGCCAGCAGATTGCCTAGGTGACCGCGAAGACGCCTCGACGCGCTCATTTCTCGTTCTCCGGGATTGATTGGGCTTCTTTCGTGTTCCTCTTTCCATAAGGCTTGACGTGGCGATCTCGTCTTGGGCAGCACGAAAACCTTCGAACCCTAGCAAGGTAGGCTTGCCACCATCACGTCAGATCAGAGTGCCCGTGCATAATGAGAAACCAGCATACCGGAGGACCGATGTTATCAGTGTGTGATATCCCAGCTCCTTCATCGTGGCCACGAAAAAAAGTAGACTGTAAAGATGGGTCGGGGCCGCTTGCAGTGGAATACGTCTGGATGTCCGTGTTAGTTGATATAACGGAGGTGCACTAGGAAACTTGCCCCTTCACTGAGTTGAGGATCGTGTATACATGCAAGGAGGTCCTGTACCCAAAAGTCTGTCCCTTCATATGAGATGGGCAGGCTCTGAGGGAGAGCCTGATGGGAATAAAGGCTGGGATGGTGGACGTGACCTGCCATGCCGACTCGGATGGAGAAGAAAAGGGAGGGTTAAAGTTGTTGGGAGACGGTAGCGGGGAGGCGATGCAGATGTTTTGGTCTTCAACTTGAGTAGGGCCGCCATGGCGTCTTAAAGACCCGGACCTCAAGGGCGGACGTCGGGAGGAGCACTGGCACAGCCTCGTTGGCGTCGCGTGGACTTCAGATGCCATTTCCCGGACATCGCGGTGCCATAAGGCCCATAACAGTACCTGCGCTCACGGTGGCAAACACACATTGTGATGGTGCCACTGGCAGAGATATTCAATCAAAAGAGGGAACTTGAAACGTACCAGGTTTGAGTTATTCTCAGCGCATCTTCCGTGGCATGAAAAAACGTGGCATGAAAAAATTTACTGGGCATCTGCCATGCGCGGATGGTTCGCACATGTTTGCCACGAGTTAGCCACGTGCCATATCGAAGCGATCTCTGCCGTCACCGTCCCCGCGTCAAGACACCAATTATTGTAACTGCCCTCACCTTCTCCAGACCTCATAATGAACCAACTCCTGGTCTATTTTGTGACAATTACACTCGTCGCTGATGCCCATTCATATTTCCCTCGTCTGATTTGATACAGCATGCTCCTACCGAGGCTACTTGTGCCACAAGTGCCCAGTGTCATCTCAAAGATCATTTAAGAGTGCCATTGGCACCAGACTCATGTTTCCGGTTTGCAATAGGTTAGGCCGCTATCTGCTCTCGCGTCGCGTGGACTACATCGGGAATCCTAACTGAAACAGATGAAACAGGCATCGCGTTCGAGTTATTACACTTCGCGTGCTGGATTCCAGGACCCGGAGGACCATGGCTGATGCACTGAGACATCGAGGGGCTAGCAACAGGATCTTTCGTTGTCGGCCATTGCACCAATCTTGTCCCTCTCCTACACGGTCAAGCGCGCCGATGTTAGTCGCGTGTGCCATACAAATGTGAAATAGGACAACAGTGTCTGGGGTACCGACTGCGCTTATGGCACCTCCATGCGCACTCCTGCCTGTTCCGTACCTGTGGCGGTCACTGCGGCGTACTTTAATGCTGACACCGACTCTTTTCCGAATTTCATGGGCTCTATAGTTCCCAGGGCATACTTACCCATTGCCGAGGAAGCCGTGGGATGAGAGAGACCCGCTTCCCCCTTTTCTACGGTTTTCTATGATAACCGCGCAAAGGTCAAATCTCACATTTGGATGCCTTCCTTCCCAGCCGCACCACACGCCATGCTCCTTGCAGTCCACGCATCTACCTCTATACCTCTTGTAGGTAGTAACGGGGATTGCATCTTCATCTAGTTAGACTGCTAATTTCCAAAGAGGTAAAATAGTAAGTCAAAACTGTAATTTTGATAAGTTATTCTGTCAAGAAATCATTACTATCATCATGCATCATGCGCCAACTCTGAAATAGGCACGCACCGCAGTCATGCCTTTTCTAGCCGGCAAGATATGTCACAGGTCCTTATCGGCCTTATCCTTGGATGTAAGTCTGTTCACTGATCATGCCACCGCAGACTTTTCAAAGTGACCTGCGTTGCTGCCTCTTGTACGCAGCGTGCACGCGTGAACTAATTCAATGCACCCAGCGGTACGTCAGAGGTGCAGTACAGTAGCTGGTGGAATGCTCGACCGTGAAGCACATAATAGAGATGTGCCAACCCTGGCCCCAGACTACCCCTGAACTCTATTCCAATGTACACGCATTGGCACACGCACGAGCCTTCAAGCTTCATGCCGGGGATCCCGGGGTAGATGCACATCATACCAGTTCCAAAGCGACCACTTTTAGTACCGCAAGTACAGGGAGGATTTTGGTAGACCAAGTATTTGTGATGATGTGATCACCGGACGTTGCTGTTCGAACTTACACTTGCAATAATAGTTGCAAAAAAAAATTCCACACGTCTCTGGGCCAATGGTGATAAGATTGCGGATAATCGATAAGCGCCAGAGACCATGAAACCTGTGGTACTCTTGACATCTGTCAGTACCAACGCTGCGCTGTGCATCATTTCGGGCTGTATGGTGTCAGCCAGCGGTGCACTCCTCTCGTGATGATTATTGACCTGTTTTAGTAGCCGGATCATACCATTTTTGATCATTATCCTCCTTTGCCTGTTCGTATCGCCGTAAGAATGTCGAGGGCAGAACGCATGATTCGGCGGCATGAAGTCGGTCGGTCCGCGATATAGAAGAGTGATGAGAGGCAAATAGCGAGAATCGCCAACTGAAGCGTTCTACTACTAGGGATAGGACGTTATAGATCAACATACGATGCGCCCATCCAGACGGGAAAATGAACGTGAGACGACGTACCTCTTCTTTAATGCCGTATTATAGAAGGCGCGATCAAGCTCCGCGCGCAATATGATCGTACTATAGAACCAGCAAAATCGTCTGGGGCATGCCAGAGCAAGAAACACGTTCAAGTTAGTAGGCAATGACTGGCCCCGGAAATACTCAATTGTTTCACACGAATGGACTGCTATCGCCGCAGACGTGCTGCAGTGGCGTCTGCGCCGCTACATTGTTTTGGCATGGCGTGCCTGATCTGCACGGAACTTACTGCACGTGTTCACGCCAGCTCTCCTCTCTCGGCGTTCGTTGTTACCTGCCCCGAGAGTCAAAATGTCTTGGATGACCATCATCAGCCTAGCCCTGGCATTTGAACAAATGGAACGCCCGCCCTGCGCGCCGTGGACAATTCGAAAACGACCGTTTCGAGGTTTCGAGTTCAATGATAGTCTACGGACTGTTTCAAACTGAAGGGAGGTTTTCAATGTTGCTTTAAAGATAGATCACTCCTTCGGCAACAATTATTGACCGATCGATGACTGGAGTACAGGAGTAGACCGACCCCTCGAAACAGTTCTGGGCGCCCAGGTCCTTGTACGCCACCAAGGGTCGCCTTCTCGATGAAAATTTCAAGTTAGGTGCGAAATGACATTCGTGACAATTATGCTCATACCTGATACACAAAACCCACAGGTGACACAAATTCCAGGGAATTCGGGGTGCCAATCTGCACTCTGCGCCGTGCATTACTGTTGGGAAGTGAAACGACACTGTATTCCTGCAATAGTAGCATCGCGCGCCCTCCTTTCAAGTTCATCTCCCCGTTCCCATCGGAACACCACCACCCCGCCCATTAACATGACGCAAGAACGGATTAAGGGAGGCAAGCTCATCTTTGATACGTTCGCGCGAATACTTTGTGATCCTTACTGTAAACAGTGAAGAATTTTCTGCACACAACAAAAAGAAAGAGGCGCCGAGTCCGACATGGGAACCGTGCGTTATTTCAACATCGATGCACGTTGAACTTTGTTGTCCGCTTCAAGCAAAAGCTCGCCCGGAGCCTGTCTCCAACTCAGAAGAGGACTGTTCAGCACACCACTCCCCGTGGTGGTCACGGTACTACTACCAGTAAGCAACGGAAGGTAGTATAAGAGTTTGTTTTGGTGAAGGACAATATCTACTATAATATAAAGCTGCTAATAGGGGCTGTTGACATGTTGACACCTAAGGCCCCATACAGCAAACAGGATAAATCCGGGATTCGGATAAAACTGAATTGAATCTGGATTTTTGACTAAGCTTTTCAATTCAGTTTTATCCGAATCCCAGATTTATCCTGTTTGCTGTATGGAGCCTAAGGTTGTAATGCGAACTAGCAAGAGTCCCTTTCTAACTTACTTTCAACATGACAAGAGTTCGCTTGCACAATGGGGCAGTTGAACCTGGACTCGGAAATACATATCCTGTATATTCAAAAATTAATGCCAGGCTGACACCGTGGTCAAGGTCTTCGTCCGACTCGCTCTTCACTGGCACGCCGCACAGTCCACGACACGCCGGCAGATGCTGCCAGTGTGACTCGTCGCTAGTAAATAGATAGATGTACAGCGCTAGCACCTATTACTGTAAACGTGTATTGTGATTATTTTTAGTATCCTGATTGTGCCTAGTCTGGTGTGCGTGGGGATCAACGTCCTCATGGGGTCTGATCCTAGTAGGGGTAAACATGTCCGGCCAGACTCATCATAACTAATAATATGGGTGAATAAATCCAAACGGTTCAAACACAGGATCCGCAGAGACCGGATCGCCATAATCCCCACCAACAGGCGGGCAGAGAAAGGGGATATGTGTCGTTACTGGCCTGGATAAGTAGTTGGCAGTAGTGAATCCGCCTTGGAGGGCTCGCGGCAACCTGGAAGAATGGTCTACCACGTCATTCACTGGCTGGGCAAGCTCTTCTGTGAATGAAAACGTCAGGGGCACCTGGGGAACTTTCACCACTGCAGGCAGGGGCGGCATCGATGGAGGACACCGGGGTGCATCCTGACTCTGTCGATCGTGTTTCACGACATGAGGCGAAACATTTTGTGGTCGTCCTCTTCCGATGACTTTGGCCCTGCGACGGGAACCCGCAATCTTGCCTAATACAAGGTCGGGGTCGATATCGCGATGATGCTTTTCGAGGTGATCCCTGTACTGATAGGGGCGACTCCATCTGGCACCGCAATACGTACATGAATTGGGATTATGCTTCGCTCGGTAGTGTCGCATAACGCCCCCCGGCTGCGCATATGTTTTGCCACAAGTATCATGATGGCAGATGTAGGGGCGCTTAAGCGCTTTATGCATGCCTGCAGGTTGTCTAGACGATCGTGATGACTCTTCGGCGCGCTTCTCACTCATTCTCTTGGACTGGTGGGACGTGTCTCGTGATGCTCTTTGTACGACGCCTGACAAAGGGATCGCGGATGTTATCGAGACGTTTGGCGTCGCTCCAACAGGCGTAGATCGATGACTCTGGTCTGAAGGGACCATCTTTGACGCGCTTGTCTGCTGCGAGCAATGAGTTAAATTCTCATCCGCGAGCGTTTTGTCCTCGTCAGGGAGACATTCAAATCCTAGCAAGGTCGACTTGGAACCCTAACATCAGATCACAGTGCCAGGGCATATTGAGATAGTCGCCATACCGGAGGACTGAAGTTTTCAGGGTGCAATATCCCAGCTCCTTGACGGTGACCACAAATGGGAATGGACCGCATCGGTGCATCGAGGCGACTGACAGTGGAATTTGTCTGAATGTCTGTGTTAGTTGATATAATAGAGGTGTACTACTAGAGCTTACCTTTTCGCCAACTTGAAATTTGCGTGAAAATGCACTGCGATCTGGTAGACAAGAGTTTGTCCATCCTTTGCATGAGACGGACAGGCCTTGAACCTGAGGAACAGCCTGACGCGAATTAAGGTAGGGATAGTGGATGCCGCCTTCCATGCCGACCGAGAGAAATGGGAAGATTAACGTTGGATTGGCGTCTGAGGCGGGGGAGCAGATCATGCAGGTGTTCCCGCCTTCAAGTGGCAGATGGATGCCATGGTGTTATATGGACAGCGGACCACCAAGGACGGAGCGTTACTCGCTCGTGTACTTGCCTTGCGTGGATTCTGATGGCCCGGACATCGTTGCGCCATTACATTACGGCGAGACATAATGTAAATTTGTGATCTTGTCAAGGAAAAATGGCAAGAGAGACAAAGATGATTATTACGATGAGTTGTTGCCTTGATGATGATGATAGAAGTGAAACTTCGAAGTAAGTCCGAGGTCAATTGGTGGCGTGATAATAGCATCCGGCGGGACCAATTGCAAGTTCTCGCCACAGGCGCGCGCTTGGCGACTATAGTATGACTCGGAACAGTCTCGGAACTCCGCGATGCCCGATGCCCGAGATACTGTTATCACCACATGAGACGTCCTGTTGTGACAATTACCCCCCTCAACGATCTTCCCGCTTATTTGATCTGATACAGCGTAATACTGCTGCCAAGTTTGCATGTACGTACCTCAAATTCTCAATCGTTCGAATGGGGGAGAGGAAGAGATTGCTTCGTTTCCATGGTTAGTGACTCTACTAGTACCGAAAGTTTCTTAGGAGAGCATTGCATCTAGGCAGAGACCCGTTTTTCCTTTCTTCGATGTCTATGCAAATTGTCTTTCGGGCCTGCCCAATTTGTCTGCTCACCCAGTCGCGCCTTTCGCGCCTTTTCATCATTCCGAAGCCTCTACCAGTGCCATGGATCAGCCTGTGCCGCTCGCACCGAGCCAGATGACATGTGTCAAGGCGCCGAATGTTGTTCATTATTGTGTGTAGTGAATGCACATTAAACTAATCCACGGAAACAGCGGAAACAGTAGCACGCCGGAGGTGGGGTGAGACCGCGAGAACGGAATATTCAACGGAAACCACGTGACAGGGGTGTGCCCAAGTGAAAGAGAGACCCAAGCAGTAACGTCTAGACTGCCCCAAAACTCTATTCCAAATGCTATTCCAATCATTGAATGCATACGCGCACACACGAACTTGCACAGTTCATGGTGGGAATGCTATCATACTTTCCTATACTATTAGTGCTGAACTGGCAAACCGAGTACCTGTGGTCAACGGCCATCGTTGTTCGCAGCTGCAATTACAGTTGGGAAACAAATCCACTTGTGTGATCCAATGGAGATAAGATGATCGATAGGGCCACGAGCCCATGGACGTCCTTGGCAACTGTCAGTGCCATGCTGACGTTGGGTGCGATCAATTCGCGCTGCTCCTGCATCACGGCGTCAGCCTGGTCCGTTCTAAATAAATTTCTCGTGATGATTGATGGACCGAAAAAAAGATGGGAGCCGGCGATTCGTTATCGTGGAATCGTGAGGCTTAATTGTATCAGGTGTCTCGGGCACTGGCATGCCCGAGGGATAATCGCCCACCCATTTTCTATTTCGGTGGCCATATTTCCAGAAGCACTAAGCAGTAACGTAGGCTCCCTAAGAGCTCAAACGGAGGCTGGGCAAATAGGCTAGGGGAGGGGGGGAGAGAATTATACCATTTTGAACGGGCAATTCTCCTTTGCCTACTCGTATTCCGTGAGAATGTTGAGGGCCGAGCCCAAAAGGCCGGTCAGGTGCGCGATACCGAGGAACAAGGAGTGAGTGATGTGTTCAAAGTAAGGACATGACATAATAGATCAACGTACATTGCACCCATCTCGACGGAAAATAAACCTGGGACAACGCATCTCTTCTCCGACACCGTATTATTGAACACGCGATCTAGCTCCGCGGGCAAAAGTACGATAGTACGGAATCAATGAGTTCGTCTGGAGCACGCCCAAGGCAAGAGAGATAAAATCCCGCGAATACAGTACTCGATTGTCCCGGATAAACTACCGCTGCCGCCAACGGGTGGCAAGCCCAGGTTCGGCGTCTGCGGCGGTTGCGGTTGCGGTTGCGGCCTAACGTGGTAGAGTCGGTATTTGAGTTCTGCGCGATAGGCGTTACAACCGCTGAGACAAATGTACTGTATTTTTGATGTTAGTGCACACAAAAGATGGACAAAACATGTTGAAAAAACATGGCACGTAGTTTTCCACGGAGCTGCCCGCGGGAAAAGCTTATGTCACGTAAATACACACGCCAATTATGCTTATGTTATGGTGTTTACATCGGGATGATATCATAATACTTGATCCGAATCGAAGGGATCATCGATCGACCATCACTTAACTTAGCCGGCCTTCCAGGATCCGATCGGGGGGCCTGACTTAAGTCGAGTCAAGGTTCCATGATGGCTCGAAGGCATCGCATCTTCATTTCAAGCATACAGTCGCCCTTGTTAATCCCTGTCCTTGGCATTTCATCATGTTTCCACTTGCGCGCACTACCTTCTTGGCCTCACTGGCATTACATCTGAATACTTGTGCCTGATGCTTGGGCTTGATACGTATCGCAGTTTCAGTGCAGCACGGTCTCAGCTACTCTTCTAGTCACGTCACTATCAGGATGTCAGCCCTGTCCGCTCATAGGGCAATTGACCACCGGCGCACATCATTTTGCCCCAAACGATATCTCATTACGGAAAATCTTTGTTGGAGCAGTGGCCGCGTTGGCATTGCATGAAGCAGGGTAAGTGATCATGTCCTCCAGTACATGTTCCAGAACCTCGCAAGCTTGGCCCGCCCTCCAAACTTCATTTGGACTGCCAGCGCCTAGCTGGCATCGCATTGCGCCTCCAATCGCCCAAGCTAGCTGAGCCTGGGCATATGCTGCGACACGTGCGGAAAAACAAGGGCCCGAGTAACTTTGCAAGCTTGGCGTAGGAAGCTGAGGGGCATGTGCATCAAAGGATGGGGCCGCGGCAGCAGGTATATCATGGTCCTCAATAGCAGAGGGATAGTTGTGCGTCATCCGAGTCTGAGATTCTATGATGACAGCCCGCGTGGTGAGGGAAGGTGATTATCATTCGCATGCTACACTTGAAGGAATATCGGGAAGCGGAGAGACGGGACAACAAGACGCCCTGAGGATTTGGACGGGTTTGGACTCCGCATCTTGGCTTTGTTCATGACAAACGTCAGCCTGAGATGGCGAATCATGCGGAGACGATGTGTGTAAGACTGACGTCTGTGAGACCCTCCTGGGTCAAAAGGGGATGGCGTGTGGCAGGAAGAAAATGATGTCGTGGCTGCAAAATCGTCTACGATCGAAGTGGGGGCCACCAGGGTGTATTGATTGAGGGAGAGTTGGGGAATCAGAGAAGAACTGGAGTAGACGGCAGTCTTGGAAGGGTGGGTGACCGACTGGGATGCACTTAAGCGTCAAGGGAAAGGTGAGCTGAGGATGTATTTTCCGTATTGAGTTTCATAAAGTGCATCCAGCAAATGAAACCGAGCTTTGTGAACGACTATTACGCGTCTAGTCATCGCGGTGGTGAAGCGTTAGGAACGTGGGACCATAGCGAAAGTGCCGAACACACCTAGTCTTTCACGACCTCCTGTACCTCGTGGCAAGAACATACTGTAGACCCAATAGGCCCCCACCGAAGCCCCAAGATATCTCAGAACCCAGTGCGATGTTGGCGAGGGTATAGGTAGGGAATGACAACTGGTCGTGAGCTTGGCCCCAGGGAGGGCAATGAGATACGTGTTCAAGTTGAGCCGAAGAACTAGCCTCAATGTGTAAACGTTACTGTAATCATTGAATATCCACGCCTGTCATGCGATTTCCGTTGAATACGATATTCCGTTCTCGCGGTCTCACTAAGTTTCCTCCGGCGGGCTACTGTATGCACTGTATCATGCGTTAGTTTGATGTGTGAATTCACAACGTACTGCGCACAATGACGAACATTCGGCGACTGGATACTCCTCCATGAGTCCATGGCACTGCCAGTGGTGGGTGGTGGTGGCTACGGAATGATGAAAAGGCACGAAAGGCGCGACACTGCGGCGACAGGGGTGAGCAGTGAGCAGACAAATTGGCAGCTGTACCACGCTGTATCAGATCAAATAAGCGGGAAGGGGCAGTTGTCACAACTCACAAGGGACTATCGGGCTTCGTGGAGTTCCGAGTCACCCTCGCGTGCCTGTCACGGTGGCGGGAACTTGCAATTGGTCCTGCCGATGCGCACGGCACTTACTTTGAAGTTTCACTTCTATCAAGGCAACAACTCGTCGTAATGCTACGGTAATGGACTCGGACATCTTTGCCCGCCAGTGTACCTGACAAGATCATTGTGTTTCGCCATGGTAAGATTACTGTAATGAGTCTAATGACGCAACGAGGTCCGGGCCATCTGAAATTCTGAATCAATGCAAAGCAAGCGCACGAGCGAGTAATAACGCTCTGTCCTTGGTGTCCGTTGTCCATATAACAACATGGCATCCTTTTGCCACTTGAAGTCGGGAACACCTGCATATCTTCCCCCCCGCCCCCGCCCCCGACGCCAATCCAACGTTAATTTTCCCATTTCTCTCGGTCGGCATGGAAGGCGGCATCCACTATCCCTACCTTCATTCACATCAGGCTCTTCCTCAAGGCCTGCCCGTCTCATACAGAGGATGGACAAACTCTTGTCTACTAGATCGGAGTGCATGTTCGCACAAATTTCAAGTTGCCGAAAAGGCAAGCTCTAGTACACCTCCAATATATCAACTAACGCAGACATTTCAGACATATTCCACTGTCAGTTGCCTCGATGCACCGATGCGGTCCGTTCCCACTCGTGGCCACGGTCAAGGAGCTGGGATATCGCACCCTGAAAACTTCAGTCCTCCGGTATGACGACTATCTCAATATGCCCGGGCAGTGTGATCTGATGTAATGGTCCCAAGTCGACCTTGTTAGGATTTGGAGGTCTTCGGGCTGCCCCTGACGAGGACAAAACGCTCGTGGATGCGTATCCAACTCATCCCTCGCAGCAGAAAAGCGCGTCAAAGATGCTCCCTTCAGACCAGAGTCATCAATCTACGCATGTTGGCGCGACGCCCAATGTCTCGATAACATCCGTGATCCCTATGCCAAGCGTCGTACTAAGAGCATCACGAAACAAGTCCCACCAGTCCAAGATAACGAAAAAGAACCGCGCCGAAGAGTCATCGCGGTCGTCTAGACAACCTGCCGGCATGCATGAAGCGCTTAAGCGCCCCTACATCTGCCATACTTGTGGCAAAACATATGCCCAGCCGGGGGGTGTTATGCGACACTACCGAGCGAAGCATAATCCCAATTCATGTACGTATTGCGGTGCCAGATGGAGTCGCCCCTATCAGTACAGGGATCACCTCGAAAAGCATCATCGCGATGTCGACCCGGACCTTGTATTAGGGAAGACTGCGGGTTCCCGTCGCAGGGCCGAAGTCATCGGAAGAGGACGACCACAAAATGTTTCGCCTCATGTCGTGAAACACGATCGACAGAGTCAGGATGCACCCCGGCGTCCTCCACTGATGCCACCCCTGGCTCCAGTGGTGACAGGTCCACAGGTTCCCCTGGCATCTTCATCCGCAGAAGAGCTTGCCCAGCCAGTGAATGACGTGGTAGACCATTCTTCCAGGTTGCCGCGAGCTCCTCCGGGCGGATTCACTACTGCCAACTTCTCATCCAGGCCAGTAACGGCACATATCCCCTTTCCCTACCCGCCTGTCGGTGGATATTATGGCGGGCAGGTCTCTGCGGATCCTGAATTTATTCACCCATATCATTGGCTATGATGAGTCTGGCCAGACATGTTTACACCTAGGATCGGACCCCGACTACGCATAATCAAAAATAATCACAATACACGTTTACAGTAATAGGTGCTAGCACTGTACATTTATCTATGGTTCATTATGTTGTCCTTCACAAAACAACTCTTATACAGTATATTTATACAGTACTAGTACCCTTTCCATGCGTTGCATTATACAGTGTACACTAACCTCTTACGTTGCAGTTAGTGCCAGTGTGTACGGGCAAGGGGCAAGACTACTTAATTTTTACGATAGATACTAAATATATGTGCTATGCTGTGCGGCCTCACAGGCCTCACATTCGACAGCCGACAATTTGTTTTTGAATCTACTTTTTTCCCCCTAACCCCTTGAAACTGTGCTGTGAGCGCGGAACGGAGGTATCGGAGCGCCCACCAGGATGAACCGCAGATACCCCACACTTAAGTTACTCATTGAAACGCTGCTGCATGATGCTGACCGACAGACCGACACCGGCCATTAGATAAAATTACACCCGAACACTCCTTACATTCTATACATAGCTCACAAAGGTCCCCTTGCCCTTTCCCCACCTGTTCTGACTCATACCCGGATACCCCTGTAGATGACGTTCTGTGGATCGTTGCTTAGTAGTACGACTACGGGGAGTGGCGTGCTGAACAGTCTTATGCTGAGTGGTACATAGGCTCAGAGGCGAGTTTTCGCTTGAATTGGACAACAAAGTTCAACGTGTATGGATGTTGAAATAACGCACGGTTGCCATGTGGGACTCGGCGCCTCCGAGTCTTTCTTTTTGTTGTTGTGCAGAAAATTATCTTCACTGTTTCAGTTATAGTAAGGATGACAACGTATTAGCGCGGAAATGTATCAAAGATGAGCTCGCCTCTCTTAGTCCGCTCTTGCATCGTGCTGATGGGCGGGGTGGGCCGGTGGGAACGGGGAGACGAATTTGAAAGGAGGGCGCGCGATGAATGATTTTGAACTAAAAGCTGCGACAGGCACGTTGTACTTACTCAAACCTGTACAACAGTAGGTCGGGGCTGGATACAAATACTGTATGCCAGTGATACCACTATTGCAGGAATACAGCGTCGTTTCATTTCTACAGTAGGCCCATCCACTCTTATCCGGTCTCTGCTGCTGGCCATTCTGAGATCAGGACAATCACCTCCACCTCCTACTACTAGTCTCCGACCCCACGCCCGACATCGATCTCTGCAGGCACTTGGCTGGCCCCAATCGGGGATATTGGACCCTACACACGTCAGCGCTCGGGCATCGGCGTCCGCGACTGTTATCTTCCTTTGAATTTTACTGAATACAAATACATTTACCGACCCTTATCACTAACTTCGAGTCGTTTTGACTTATTATAACAATATAGTATATTCAGCTCATTAGTTAGCAATACATCGAGGCATTTATGATGACCATCTTATCGTACACTGCTTTTTGTGAACAAGGTTGTAGCTCTTCCCGCGGACAGTTTGGTACTGCCCCTAACCCTAGTAAAGCGGGCCCACGCTCCACTCCCTCTCATCTTCTGCGCCCTCCGCTCCATCGTCAAGCGCGTCAAGTCTTATCATCACTAACACCCTCACCCCTTCATCTCTTCCAAAGGACAACGGGAACAACCACAATAGTCGTCCGCGATCACCTGTACACGTTACTCCTCGGTCATGCCCAAATGGTACACGCTGAACTTGCGCGCTGATACTACGACGTGGCCCCAACGGCAACCGCATACGCCACTGCAGCCCCAGGACTATCCCTGCCAATTGTCTCAGGCTGTCTGCGGCGATAGCAGTCTATTCATGTGCGACAATTGAGTATTTGCAGGATCTTGCCCCATTCATTGCCTACTAATCTTTTCTTGCTCTCGGGCATGCCCCAGACGATTTTACTGGTTCTATAGTATGATAATATTGCGCGCGGAGCTTGATCGAGCCTTCGATAATACGGCATTAAAGAAGAGGTACGTCGTCTCACGTTCATTTTCCCGTCTGGATGGGTGCATCGTATGTTGATCTATCACGTCATGTCCTTGCGTGGAATGCTTCAGTTGGCGATTCTCGCTATTTGTCTCTCATCACTCTATATCGTGGACCGACTGACTTCATGCTCTTTGCCCGACGATACGAACAGGCAAAGGAGGTCAATGATCATGATCTGGCCACTAAAACGGAAAACAGCGGTGCGCGATCATTTTCCCTTGGGCTTGCCCGAGAACCCCGATACACACCTACCAGTTTCCTTTTTCTTCTGCGCCAAATCATCACGAGAGGATTAGCTGACACCGTGCAGCCCGAAATGATGCACAGCGCAGTGTTGGTACTGACAGAAGTGAAGTTTCATGGGCTCTCGCGCTTATCGATTATCTGCAATCTTATCGCTAGACGTGTTTTTGAGACGTGGATTTTTTTGGCAACTACTATTTGCAAGTTCGAACAGCGACGTCCGGTCACAAGTACTTGGTCTGCCGGGTCGTACACGTTAATACAGTCCAGGATAGTACAATACCCGGTAGAAGTAGGATATTATGACCGGTGGAATCGTGGGCCTCAAATTCCTTCCTGTACTTGCGGTACTCCAGGTGGTCACTTTGGAATTGGTATGACGCGCATCTACCCCGGGATCCCCGGCATGAAGCTTAAAGGCTCGTGCGTATGTCAATTACAGTATCGTTATGAAAATAGCTGTAATGCGCGCACATTGGAATAGAGTTCAGGGGCAGTCTAGGGCTAGGGTTGGCACATCTCTATTATGTGTTTCACTGTCGAGCATTCCACCAGCTACTGTATGGCACCTCTGACGTGCTGCTGGATCCATTGAATTAGTTCACGCGTGCGCGCTGCGTACATGAGGCAGCAACGCAGGTCACTTTGAAAAGTCTGCGATGGCATCAGTGAACAGACTTACACCGATAAGGATCTGTGGCATATCTTGTCGGCTAGAAAAGGCGTGACTGCGGTGCGTGCCTGTTTCAGACTTAGTGCATGATGACAGCAAGACAGAATATCAAAATTACGTTTTTGACTTAACTTTTTTTATCGATTTAGAAGTTAGCAGTGTAACTGAGATCATGAAGACGCAATCCCCGTAACTACAAGAGTTGCAGAGGTAGATGCGTGGACTGCGAGGAGCTTGGCGTGTGGTACGGCTCGGAAGGAAGGCATCGAAATCTGGGATTTGACTTGCGCGCTATCGAAAAAAACCCCGTAGAAAAGGGGGAAACGGGTCTCTCTAATCCCACGGCTTCCTCGGCAATGGGTGAGCATGCCTTGGGAACTGCAGAGCCCATGAGCGTCGAAAAAGAGTCGGCGTCAGCGTCAAAGTACGCCGCTCCGACCGCCACAGGTACGAAACAAGCAGGAGTGCGCATGGAGGTGACATAACCGCAGTCGGTGCCCCAGACACTATTTCATATCTGTATGGCACACACAACTATCGATGATCGGTGCGCTTGACCATGTAGCAGAGGGACGAGATTGGTGCAATGACCGACAGTCAACGAAAGATCCTGCTGCCAGCCCCTCGATGCCTCAGTGCATCAACCATGGTCCTCCGGGTCCTGGAATCCAGCATCCGAAGTACAGTATAATGATTTGAACGTGACTGCCAGCTTCATCTGTTTCAGCTAGGATCTTCGATGTGGTCCACGCGGCGCGAGAGCAGATAGCAGCCTAATATACTGCATACCGGAAACACGAGTATGGTGCCAATGGCACTCTTAAATGATATTTGAGATGACACTGGGCACTTGTGGCACAAGTAGCCTTGGTAGGAGCATGCTGTATCGAATCAGACGAGGGAAAGATGAATGAGCATCAGCGACGAGTGTAATTGTCACAAAATAGACCAGGAGTTGCTTCCAGTCGTTATGAGGTCTGGAGAAGGTGAGGGCAGTTACAATAATTGGTGTCTTGGCGACGACAGGGATCGCTTCGATGGCCACGTGGCTAACTCGTGGCAAACATGTGCGAACCATCCGCGCAACGGCAGATGCCCAGTAAATCTTTTTCATGACACGTTTTTACATGCCACGGAAGATGCGCTGAGAATAACTCAAACCTGGTACGTTTCAAGTTCCCTCTTTTGGTTGAATATCTCTGCCAGTGGCACCATCACAATGTGTGTTTGCCACCGTGAGCGCAGGTACTGTTATGGCACCGCGATGTCCGGGAAAAGTCCACGCGACGCCAACGAGGTTGTGCTCCCGACGACCGCCCTTGACGTCCGAGTCTTTAAGACGGCAGGCGACCCTACTCAACTTGAAGACCAGAACATCCGCATCGCCTCCCCGCTACCGTCTCCCAACAACTTTAACCCTCCCTTTTCTTCTCCATCTGAGTCGGCATGGCAGGTCACGTCCACCATCCCAACCTTCATTCCCATCAGGCTCTCCCTCAAGGCCTGCCTATCTCATATGAAGGGACAGACTCTTGGCTACAGGACCTCCTTGCATGTATACACGATCCTCAAGTCAGTGAAGAGGCAAGTTTCCTAGTGCACCTCCGTTATATCAACTAACATGGACATCCAGACGTATTCCACTGCAAGAGGCCCCGATCTATCTTTACAGTCTACTTTTTTTCGTGGCCACGATGAAGGAGCTGGGATATCACACACTGATAACATCAGTCCTCCGGTATGCTGGTTTCTTATTATGCCCGGGCACTCTGATCTGACGTGATGGTGGTAAGCCTACCTTGCTAGGGCTGGAAGGTTTTCGTGCTACCCCAGACAAGATCGCCACGTCAAGCCTTGTGGAAAGAGGAACACGAAAGAAGCCCAATCAATCCCGGAGAACGAGAAATAAGTGCGTCGAGGCGTCTTCGCGGTCGCCTAGGCAGTCTGCTAGCATGCGTGAAGTACTCGAACGCCCATATCCGTGCAAAGCCTGCGGCGAACGATATGCACAGCCGCAGGGCGTTAATCGTCATTACCGAGCGAAGCACGATCCCAGTTCGTGTATTTATTGTGGCGCCAAATGGAGTCGCCCCTACCAGTACAGAGATCACATCGAGAAGCAGCATCCTGATATCGACCCCGACCTGGTACTTGGCAAGGCGCCAGGTTCCCGCCGCAAGGCCACAGTCATCAGAAGAGAACAGCCTCCTGCCATTAAACACGACCGACGGATTCAGGTTGTATCCCCGCAACCTCCAATGACAGCACCCGCGCCCGCAGCGGCGAAGGCTACACACTTTCCTTCCACATTTTCTTCCATTGGAAAATATGCCCAACCAGTGAACGCCGTGGTAGACCATACTTCCAGGCTGCCGCCAGCCCGCCCGGACGGATCCACTGCTCCCGACCGCTTGTCCCGCGCGATAACCTCACTTATCCCCACACTCCCCCCGTCTGTTGGTGGATATTATGGCGGCCCCGGAGTCATATACCCCTATCCGTTCTCTGTTGCCAGCTGTGATGAGGTCTGGACTAACACCTTCAACCCCAGGTCTAGACCCCCACAGAGACATTGATCCCCGCAGGCGCTGGGCTAGGCTTTAATCGGAGCTATTGAACCATATTGCAATAATCGCAAACGACAGCGCTCGCGGAATTACATTCCGCGAGTGTGACTGGAACTTCCGGATTTTTTTTGGAATCAAAATACGTTTAGTAGGCGCAAGCGCCGGACCTTTATCGCCACTCATTATGTTGTCTTTGCTTGTTCTCCTTCGGATTCTCTAATGATTGTGTCTTATTTATACCACCCTTTCCATGCCATAGTATTATATAGCAAGTATACATCAGGCTCCCACTGCAGTAGTATTTATTGTCGTCCCATGGTCTGTGGCCACTATGCCAGGTTATTTTAAGAATGTCGTAACTTCTTGACGACCTGCGTCATCGTCAAAATTTGATTGATTGCGCCGAAGCAGATAGGGGTCTCAGTGTCAATAGTTCAGAAAAATCACTCAAGGAAAGCAGACCGAATTGAACGAATGAAGACTAACCTGCCCGGGAGACGAACCTCAGTAAGGGGAAAAGGAGTCTCTCTGCCAGAACTCCTCGGACATGCGGGTGACGTGAAGACCAGGAGTGATATCTGCCCTCCCTTCCTCTAACAGAATCCGCTCGCTTAAGTGATAAGATGCAGGTCACCAGGTGGGAGTGTTCCTGCTAGGCCAATGTAGATAGAGCGGACAGGAGTCGGCGTGGGGCGCCACAAAAGCAGTTGGTGCCCAGTGATCACATTTTTTGGTCTCGGCATCAGTACATAATGTACATGTAACCATCGTGAAAAAAGTGCGCTCGGCCAAGGAGGGCCAGGTGGGGTACAGTATAACGATTGTTGATAGTCAACGGAAGCTGTTGAATGTAAGTTACCGGTTGCTGGCCCCCGGGCCTCTAAATGCGGTCGGTGGTCGCCCCCGACGGGTCCTGTAAAAACTGTTGTCCACGCGGTGTGGGCAAGGATTGAGCCACGCCTAAGCAACATGCGCGTCGTGCCAATGTCAGTTATGGCACTGGCACTCATACCCCTTGGATCTCGAGCTCGCGTTGGGGGCACACTGGTGTCTACCAGAATGTGGCTAAGTACTCACAGGCGCCCTTTAGGCAATACTGATTACTTTTTCCCCCAACCCGGAGCGCTCACCACAGGTCGGAGTTATGCTCCTCCATCCGTCCCTAGGCTATTCACATTCTTCCTGTATTTCTGAAATTCTGAGTCCGTGGACCGTTCGAAAGATGATACGTGATAGCCATCCATCAATTTGAGAATGTGCTAGTTGTGCTTATGTTATGGAGTTTACATCAACATCGGGATGATATCATACTTGATCGAATTCAAGGAATCGTTCATTCTAGTAACTTAGCGCTCTGGCTGGCCTCGCAGTGATCCGATCGAGGAGCTGACAGCTCAGCCATAGGATCCACAGAGATTGGCCTGGTATGATATCCACCAATTGGAGAGGGGAGTGCGGGAATATGTAACATCCCTGGGTTAGGTGGGATGTCGGCAGTACTCCGCAGTAGTGGATCCCCCCGGGTGGGCTGACGGAAATCTGAGAGCAGAGTCTATCATATATGTCGCATATAAAAAAGAATGTACGAACCGAATCCGGCCATGAACTTTCAAATGTCCCTGTAGCTGGGCAAACCCTTCTTCAGACAATAATCTGGAAGGAGCATGAGTAACAGCAAGATGTTCTAATCCACTTGAATCTTCGTGCTCGGTTGTTGTGATTTCTGGTTCTGCATGCCCAAGACGATGATTGTAGGCCACAGATGGTATGAGAGGCGGGGAGGCGTGGTTCGCATCTATCCCCACTGCAAGGAGGTGTAGCATCAGTGGGCGCTGCTGAGGTTCAGTCAGACATTGTCGGTCGCGTTCAATGGGAGGAGGCCAAAAATGGGGTGGTAGATCGCTTTTGATGACACTGCCCCTGCGGCGACAGCACCTTGGGGCCATGGCTAGTATCTCGTCGATCTTGTCATCGTCTAGTCTATGCTTCTTCTTGAGGTGTTTTCTATACTCGGATCTACGACTCCGAGTCCATTCGTAATCGCAATCGGGATGCGAACATTCGATACCGGGTTGGTGTTTCTCTCGGTAATGTCGCATAAGGCCCTGCTTTTGTGCATAAGGTTCACGTTTGGGGCAGTGAGTACACTGGAATAATGGTCGTCCAGGTTTTTCACCCGGACTAGTGGGTAATGCTCCTTCTTCATATCCCACATCAGTTGGCGATATAGCGAGAAGTAAGGTGTTGTGTAGATGGGCGTACTGTACCTTGGTGACTCCTGCCCGCAGGTGGAACACCTTCGTGTGTTGACTTTTCGCATCATTACGTCATATAAGTGTGCCCAAGCAGATTGAGAGAGCTCTCATACCGGGGGTTGGAAGCTTTCATTGTGTGGTGTCGAACGTCCGTCACTCCCCTGATTGGGACCGGACTGTGACGATGAATTGAGATTAATGAGATTGACCTGAACATCAGCGGACGTGCGCTACAGTAGCTTGGGGGCAATGGGGGCTTACCTCTTCACTGACTTGAGGATCGTGAGGGTATGCAGGACTATCCAGTAATTCCCGTTTCGAAGGGTCTGTCCATCCTCTCCGAGTCTCAGAGGCGGACGGGCTAGTATGATACGTGAAGGAGTAGGTTCCAAATTCAACTTCCAACTTCCCTCATGGCGAGAAAAAGAGTGGTTACTGTTGGTTCTGGGACGAGGGTAACAGTATGCGAAGGCCCGGTTCTGATGTTGCATAACGGACCCAAAAGATCTTAAGTACTCAACGATGATACGAAGGCAGTGCGACCACTGAAGGCCGATTGTGCCAACCCCAAAATGGCAAAACCGTAAAGTCTGGACTCTGGTGGACTCGGATCTAATGTCGCGTGTTGCACGCTACCACATTCGGATAAGCTTAGTCGTGCCGACTCAAAAAGTCGAGGCGTGCAAGTCGAAGTTGAGGCGTGCAAGTCGATGAGAGCGTCCCTTGGAGCGGGCCCAGTACTGCTATAGATGGAGAGTGAAAGATCCAATCTTCCTTTCAGTTGTAACCCTTCTTGGCAATATCAGAATACGCGGAAGTCACTTCCCGTGGAGCCCACTCTAATGTGGGTCGGCGATAATGATCGGTTACACTGCCTGAAGCTTGCAATCATAGCGATGGCGATCAAATTACGGACGCAAGAACCCCCGCATTCCCTTGTCCTGCCCTGTTGTGCGTGTAATTCGCGAGCGGAGTTCCCCGCACGGAGGCGTTGAACTTCATGGGGTCATGGTGACGAGTGACGATATCTTTGGAATTGCTCAATACGCAGCGGACTCGTGCCCTGGTGGCAATATTGATGTACACCGGCTTTGTTCTTCTGTTCTTTCATCGATAGAAGTGAAGATGGATTCGCATATGACATGAGGCGGAACTCGTAGTTACTTTACTGAGGGTAGAGGGCTCAAACTCCCAGGTTGCTGAGCCAAACTAGTATACCAGGCCTTAGTCTGGACAGGCGCAAAGAAGGGCATGGCTGCGGGCTGCGGTAGAGCCGACGTGCCTACTGTAGTGGTGGTTGTCATTATTTTAGCACCGCTCTTCTATCACCGTATAGCGCCCATTGCCAGCTGTCCTCGGCTCTCCAACGGTTCAGCTCATGAACCCACGGTACTGTAGAACAACAACTTGACGGCGAACTACTGGTAGACGACGATAAGGCAGGGCAACATGGAGGATGGACCGGAAGTGGGTGAGTGGCGTTTATGGAACTGTACAGTTTTTTTTCACACGAGCAACCGCAGCTTTCAGCGCTTCGGCCTTTGTAAACTCCCGTCTCCGCGGCTCTACTGTATGCCATGATGGCTGAACCGGTCATGATCCATAAGACATGAGAAAAGAAACATCCTACCACATGAATTTAACACGCATTATGGGCGAATCCTTAGGCCTCGCGACCCTCCACGACCGGTGACGACTCGCTCCAGTTGGTACTTGGTATCCCCGGATGGATGGGTACCACGAAACAGAGTGAAAAATCGGATTCTGCTCTCCGCGTTCTAGTCCCGACGAGATTGATGTTTGACATATCAACTTTGAGGATAGCTTCAATTATAATGGAGGCCCGGAGAGCTGGTGACCATGGAGCTAGTGTCCAATTTCGACATCGATAGGACGACCAAAACGTCCGCGTTCTCTGCCCCTACATCGTACTGATGAAACACGATAGTAGTCTACCGATTCCTAGAGATGTTCCAGCTGCTTGTAGTGAGAAAGGGATGTTGTATCGTGATAGTGTACTCGAACAACTTGGGCATTTCTCTCTTCGCATTATGACCTGAGGTTGTCTGAAATAGAGATAAGATCCCTAGTACACGGTCCATGAAGTATGTATAAACATTAAAAGACAGGGACCAATAGTAGTCCCAACCATGCAACCAGTCCATAGAAGTATCATCAAGGCACTCCAAACAAACAATGGAAGTTATTCTCGTCAACGAGAATGATCTGCTACTATCACCAAAAAGCTATAGAGGTTTCGTTGGATTTGGCATGGTTGACGACGTCGCTGTCGACAACCGTGCCGGCGGCGTTGCATACCAGCGACGTGGTGGTGGTTGGGTAGGTGAAGTCTTGAGAACGGCCTCTAGGCCATTGCAGATGCTCTCTAAACATTCATGGGCTCTTCGCGCGGCTCGGGTTTGGGACTTTTGTCCCTGTAAGATTGAGCGTATGACGAAAAGATGCACTGATTTCCGCATACCATTATCATTACTTCTGGCGTCGCTACATCTTGGGTTGTGCTGACTGATGGTTAAGTCGGAATGGCGGGTGCGGGCGCAGCTGCGGGTGCGCTCGTGGTCAGGAAGCCCATGGGCCAACCTGGCATGTGCACACTTGAGCGTGATATTTGCGTAATATTGCGGCCTTGCGTTGAAGCACTTGTTCACTTTCATGTATTGGGTGGCAATGCCCGCCTGCGCGAAAAATCAGTTTGCCAAAGGTGCTATCGTCAAATGACAATCACCGAGGCATCGCCGAAGCTAAATAGCACACAAGGAGCAAGGGCGTCAATCAGTCAGGACTAATGAGAATAATATGGGGCGTTACTTTTAGATGGCAGTGTGTAGATATCGTTGCCGCTTTCCGGGTTACTACGGTGGGGGATCTTGTTGTCTCGTCCAGGCAAGTGCAGAGTCAGTCGATATATCTATCGACATTGATAAAAATGCGAGCGATAACGGATTACATGTGTTAAATATGTCGTCGTGCTGGGAATAGAGGATGTCGGTAGTGATGGGCCGATGGCATGACGCGATTGGCTGGGCATACAGCCAGCCTATCCAAAGGGGGTGTATGAAAGTCGTGGCAAACAGAAAATCGTGCGCACCATTATGCCCGTCTTCGAATTATTGGAGGAGAGAAAGAAAGAGGGAGTTATTAGAGATGGCAGTGTGCGCCATCCCATCGATATTGGTGGGCGTAATGACACGAGGATGTTTTCACACGACATCAATCACGTGGCATTGACGGGAAGTGGTCTGCATACAGACATCTGACCTTCCCATCTTTTCGCACACATTAAAGCATGAGTTACGGATGCAACAAGAAGTATGCATTACTTTCTTTGGCTATTGTATGAAGGCTGCATGTATTCCTACATCATTGGCAAAACTGTTCAACATCATGCACCTGGTTTCGAGCAGCGTCGACTCCCCAAAGTCGCGTAGCAAGCTCAGCTTCTAGTTGTTTCTTTCCTTCAGAACTTGACCACCAATTACCCGTTGTAAGATCGAAACCTCCTGCACGAAGGTCGATGTCAGGATCAAAACGTCTCTCGGTGTCGTTGCTTTCTCCGGCACCTTTGACGTGACGAAGAAGACACTGATAAAAATGGTCCCTCAAAAGTTCTGCACACGGAAAGTAGCGCTGCTGCACGTTAGGGTTACGATAGAAAATCTTCCCATGTGGTGACCGACTGGGATCACGACCCACAAGGTCGTAGATGCGGTAATCGTCCTGCAGAAGTGTCATCGTAATGATATCCAGTCATAAATGGTTTCTCACATCAGGGTTGAATCGGTTGATTGCAATGGAGTAGTCATCAAACATACGATGTTCGGTCGACGAACACAGGAAGCCTTGTTGAATGGAGTTCATCTCGTATCCAGTTACGGTCTGATCATCCTCGATGAAGCGTTTGTAGTTCAGATCATTCCACTTGGGTAGTTAAGTCAAAGTCAGCATGAACACAATCGAACGAAACCTACAATGTCAGTCTCGCTGAGCGGGAATATGTGGGCTGCTTCAAAGCCCATATAATCTCCCCCAACAGCTAATTGACCCGTAATACAGCAGCGCTCGTCGCGTTCCCTGATTCGTGTTACAAATTGCGTCTCCTATGGTATTGGTTAGTGACCTTCTAAGCCTGAGGAAAAGTAACCGGAAACGAACATGCGGGGTATACGTATGATTGACAGAGTATGATCGCGTCCGGGGAACGTCTGTGGTAAGATAAACGACAACTTGCGCCGACTCTGTGACGCAAATATCAGCAGTGAGTACGACAGAAAACCTAGCGAGTTCACCAGGAGGAGGTGTGCGCATTACGTAGCGTCCGGGTTAAAGCTCGTCCTCACTGTTGCGATCAAGCGCTGGACCATCAGAAGCACAGTTGTTACCAATTTGACATGGGTAGAGGTCCCACTCGCTGGGAACGAAGCATACTTTGTTGATCCAGCCGATGAATGTTGAGATCGAAACACCTCCATGTTGAAAAAAGCCTTGTAACATTAATCAACAAGGAGGTAGCAAAAGTCTTTTGGACTCACCAGCTGCTTCTGTGCCATTCGAGGAACTATAGACATGTACGTTGCGTCTGGTACTCTTGTCCGCCACGGTTGTTAACAGCAAAGGGTGCTTGAAATTCAGACTCCGTTCAATGCCTATCAAATGTTAGACAACGACGTCCTACTTACCAAAGCCACATCGAACTGAACTATGGCCAACTCGTGTTCATCCCCTCACCCTCGAATCATGAATAAAATGCGACTTTCTTTTACTTCCTTGTTTCGATGAGTGGGATCGAAGCCGCGGATATGCGTCCACACACACTCGACCAGGGCCAAATCACTACGGATTCCGAGTCAGTAGAAGACCTTCCTTCACTTCCTTCACATACTTGGCCCTCCAAGTCTCCGCTTCCTACTATAGTAGATCAACACTCCGTACTCCAAGAGCACAGTATAATGCCAACCGAATCCGCCGCACTGCCCTATGACTTGAATCGCGCGCGTTTCGTAGGACCCGAAACTGAAGAAAAACTGGAAGACTGGAGACAATACGCATACCACCCACCGCTACCAAGTTAGCTCTACGCCCCAGAGTCAATCTCACTTAACTCCATTCCGAAACTGAACGTTCTGGTGTTTTTCCGAGTTTCACAATTGACTTTCATTGCCAGTTAAGTTAGTTGGGGGTAGATGAGTAACTAGCTAGCCATACTGCCTGGCCACATATGCCATGGCGTTACAATGAGTGAACGAGAATAAGAAGTGACACGATGGTATTTCTATCATCGACAAGAAATTAAATACGCATACGGAAGTACTAAAAGCTACAAGGCGTTTCTACTTGGCTCCATGTTCTCGCAAAAATTTCACGACTTCGGCCTGTCCTATGTCAGCCGCTTCCTGTAATGGGGTCTTGCCTAAATTGTTCTTCGCCTCTACATCAGCACCCTGTTCGAGCAGCAGGCGCACAACCTCCAGCGCCCCATTAAACGAGGCCCGGTGCAATGGGGTCCAGCCGCGCTCACTCTGCACATTTATGTCTGCACCATGCTCTAGCAGTAATCGAAGGACAGAACCGCCTTTAAAATGATTACCTGTTGATGCCCAATGTAACGGCGTCGACCCGAAATCATCATCCCCAGCATTGATGTCGGCGGAATTGTACTCGATTAATATCCGGACCACCTCGAAATTTCCAGAATAGGCTGCGGCATGCAATGGTTTTCTCCCATCTTGGCCCCGGACATCCAGGTCTGCGCCGTTATGACGGAGTAAGTCTGCTGTCTGGAAGTGTTCTCCTGCCAATGCTGCCGCTAGTGGTCGCATATAGTAGCCCCCATTAGCATTCACATCCTGCGGATTCTTGGTAATGAGGTGCTCTACGAGATCGTGGAATCCACAGAGTGCTGCGTAATAAAGGGGAAGCCGCGGGGGATTTGTCGTCTGGTGCGAACACATAAAAGGTTGCATCCTCGTTGGGATCGGTGTCTACATCGCATAGCGCGAGCCACACCTTAAAGTGTGGTTTGTTCGCGTCGAAGAGATATTCCATCCCTTTGTGTAAACGTGACGACACCTCCCCAAATTGCGCATGAGTCGTCCAGTGCTCGGCAGCGTATCGAGCTAGCGGATGGTCCTTGCGTGTATGCCCATCAACGTTATCTTGTATTTGTAGTAAAACGCCTAGGCAAGCTTGCGCCAGGATCGTATGAGCAGGTTCCAAATCGATATGATAATTTGAGACCTCTACACTTGCAGTAGCGAGGCGAGGCGAGGTCAAAAATTCCTTGACGGAAAAATGCGAAAATTGAACGACTCGGACCCGGGCCCAACGAAAATCACTGGCATGATAGACAAATTCGTCGACAATTGCAATTAGACTTGAGCACGCCGATAAAAGAGCTAGTTCTTGGTCCTCCCACCGCCAATCTGGTTTCGACCTCGGGATCCCTTCCGCGTCATCGAAGTCGACTGCGAGGACTTCCGCAAGCTCCTCGACACGAAGAGGCCGGACGGCGACAACCAGGCATTGCAATACGCGTTGAGCGAGGCGCTTATTCGGCTTCTTGATTTCCCTCAGTATACGCTCATATGTCGTGTCCAACGATGCAGGCAGTTCCCTAAGCGTTGGTCGGACACTTGGTGGAAGACATTGACGTAGGACTTCCAACTGACAAAATATCCACCGAAACCTGTCCGACAATTTGCACAGGTATTACGAATGTGAAACAATTCACTTACATTCCGTCAGCTCGTTCGGAGAGTGTCTCGATGACAAATTCCTTATCTTCCTTTCTCCATCTCCGCATGTGCGGTTCTGATTTTGAGTAAACAACGGATCTAACATAATCCGCAATATCTTGTTTTTGTCCGCTTTGATCATGCAGGGACACCCGGCGAGAGGTCAGAGACTCAAGGGAATCTCGTATGTCGAATTCTGGGCGACTTGTGACACAAATACGAAGGTTTGGAATCTGAAGGTCAGCGAGTTCCTCCAACAGCTGAAGTATCCTATTCCGAGGTGATGGAACCTCGGAGGTGTCGGGACATTCATCAAGGGCGTCCATTATTAGGTAGATCGGATGGCGATCTCGGACTGTGAGCATCTCTATCAGGCACCGTTTCAAAGCGTCATCTTTGGGCTGTTGCGCGCCATCGTTGTGATCGGAATAAAGACGTGATAGAATATCGCAACAGTGACTCGATTGTGTGGAAAGTTGGGTAAGAATGGAAGGGACTAGGTCACGCCAGTGTTGTTTGTTGATGTCTCGGAAGTCGAAATAGAAATATGCAATCGAGGCTTGACCGGCATTACACATGGTTTTCACATCTTCGATGATTGTAGAACTGGAGAACGACGAGCGACTCAATTATCTTTGACAAAGACAGTGAAGGCTCTACGAACCAAAGTATGCTCTTGCCGGAGCCAGCTACAAATACGGGATGTAATTAGGTGGCGTCAGGCGGCAAAATGGGACAGGGGCACACGTTTCCCATGAATCCAGAGTAGCGACTCGGGACCAGTTGACTTCCATTCCTCATACGTCCTTCCTTCGAAAAACCAGGTCGCCGTTCCCTTGTGATGGGCGTTGCACGCGATATTGTGATTCGTAGATGGATCTGGTGGCGAGAGCCATCTACGAAGATCCTGTCGCAATTGATTCCCTGTGAGAATGGTTGAGCCTGTATGTCTGGCATCAATGCGGTTCTGAGATCACGAACGTTTCGCTTGATCTACGTCATCGGCTGCTTGTTGCATAACTACCATGGCCTTTTTTACATCTAGGCGCTATGGGTTAAACAATTCTACGGATGATAGATAGAAGATGTATTACGTACCATCCATGGCGGCAGTTACCTTGTCGTCGACGCCCTGAACTTGGTCACCGACACCGGCCACTCTATTGTCAACAACAAGCACGTTTTCCGCAATCCCCCCGACTGTGTTATCGATCGTATTCGTGACCTTCAGAAGTTGCGCAGCAGCCATTCGAGCCTCCTCTTGTGTCAGCCTGTCTAGTCTCTTCAGCGCATCCTCAATATCGTTCTTTCCCATCAGTTTCTTTAGATATTTTTCTGAAAATAGCTTTGTCAGCGGGAACTTGTCTGTAAAGGAAACGCTTTACTTGTTCTGCCTTGCTTGATTTCTTTTGTCGCAATTCCAATAATGTTGAGAACTTCGGCCATTATTTTCATGACTGTATCCACTATTTTTTTAAGCAGTGCCACTTCAGTGTAAATCTCCAGTCGTTGTAAAAAGGCTTCTAGGCGCTCGAATATCTCAAAAAGGGTGTCTTGGTCCGCCCGAACGTCCTTAGCTAGTCTAAGAATCGCTCGTATTACGATGGACCGCACGAAGGTATTAAGAAGGGTACACACTGAAAGAAGGACAGCAAATCCGGTAAAGATCACCTTTGCAGGTGAGAACACCTGTCGAATAAATATGAGAGGGTAGATCTCGGACAAGTTCATGTTCTGAAGCATACCGAGCCGACACCTTCTCCTAGTGTCTCTGAGAAGGTATGAAGGACGTTCACAGTTGGGTCCAGCCACTTCGTGTTGCTGCGTTGAGACTCATTGAACTCCTCGACTAGCTCTTGAAGTACGGTGAGAATGCTGCTAGCCGAATTGCAGGCTTCGAGCCGGTTAGCGAGTGGGTGCTTAAGAAGATCGTTTTTTGTGCGCTTCTTGTACGCTTTCAAGGCATTGTCGAAAATTAGTTGAAAGTTGGACGATGTGGAAGAAGAGTGATTATGAGACATAAGAGGGGAGGTGAGGAATCGAAGGGAGGATAGTAGGGTCGAAGGTGATGCAGTGATGGGTGATGGGGAGAGAGCGATACGCCTCATGAACGTGCGCTGCCAGTGGCAGGCACGGCAAATGACCGATAAGCGCCATGATAGGCGCGCACAGGCAAGAGACACATAATCATGATAACAGTTGATTATCAGTCGAGAGTGGACAGGGGACCAGGAGACACCAAAGGCCGGGTAGGTCTCGCTAAGCGCAACGGCTCTGCTGGTTCATGAAGGTGGACTCAAACCGGAGAGTAGATTAGGAATAGCAACAACTCGACATCGTTAGCCTGAGTATTACGATTCATCATCATGGTACGCCGCATTATTTGAACTTGTGACACTAGCAGGCGGTACGGCGGTGTGTGTGTGTGTCAAGGTACCTGTGTTTGTCGTTTTCGCACCGGCATGTCTTTACTGTAATCGTCGTTCCAAGTCTGACTCGGGCCATAGTAGGGAACGACTCAGTGGGCATACTCGCCGGCATCTCAACTTTTGGCGACCGTTTTCCATTCTTCTGGGTGAGTTATCCTGGGCCCGGGCTAACAAAAAGCCTCAACCTGGCGCTTTGAGCCGTAAGGCCACACATAAGTATCGGAACGGTCACTGGAGTAAGTGTTATATGAGGGTGACCAAATCGCAGGCAACATCATCTGACACCTTCCTGTTCACGCGCTCCGAATCCCACTCGCACCACGGAGTCGTGCGCCTTCCTTCCTGGCCCTCGACGAATAGTAGTTCCAAGAGCCCGTTCAAGGACCCGTGCTCTTCTCCAAGGACTCCAGTTTCTCTGACATCACCACTGGCTCTGCAACACTGATGCCCATCTCTTCCTCGGTGCAAGCCGACCACTTGTCATCAGCATTCACGCAACCAACGCATATGGCGCAGAGAGCGTGGCACACCTGCGATCTGTTTGATAGGTCCCACGAACCAACTCCGGGCGCTTTTAGCCCAGAACCCCAGGGCATAGGTAAGGACGATCCCGACTCGACAGGCGCGTAGTTGAGCGTTTGTAGGTTGACCGGGTTGAGCTCCGGGAGACAAAAGACAATCGATATAAGGGCGATCCAGAGCACGGCGGCGATTGTGATTGGGTACGAGAACCTTCCGAGGTGGAATGGTCCTCGTATAAATGGCATTTAAGGAGTTGGAATTGTAAGAAATGTAGAGCCCGATAGTGGCGATGGATGTAGCGGCGGAGAATGTCACCGAACTGCCGAGACTAGGTAAGCCAAGGATGAAACTCAACGTACATGCCAGCCAGACTAGTACGAAGGCAAATAAAAAGTCTTCAGCGCTTCCGATTCGAGAGAGAAAGGTCACGATGGAAGGACGAACCGGTACGAATCGGGGAACGTCATCGACGACCTTATGCAGGAACTTGGAGCCTGGGATCGCGCCGTCGTGACTAAAAGCGTACATCATCCGCGAATTAGACGTCACGGAAAAGGTGAACATAAATCGATAGGGAGATGGGCCCATCCTTACCCGCAGAAGAACATCGCCCCGATAACAATTACCTACCAAAAGCCATCGTCAGTTCCTCGTTCATACCAGCCTTCTTAGGAGACGTTACTCACCATCAGAACAATTGCGCCCCTCTTCCCGACCGTGTCCAGGAAGATCTGCGTCACTGGCTGACCCGTTGGCGATGCGACCGTCGTCCCGTAATCCTGAATCGAGAAGAGCAAACTCAAGATGAGGAACCAGCCGAGGATCGCAGAGACTCCGATCGCCGTGATTCCAATTGGTCCAGACATGGCCGCATTGTGAGTCTCCTCGGTCATATGTGCGCTCGCATCAAATCCTGAAGATCAATTAGAAAGTGGACCTCCTTCGACGACGCATGCATCCGACCTGTCAGTGTGTACTGAGCCAGAAGAATCCCGATGACAGCGACGTACTATGCAGGGCTCGCCCTGCAGTGGAGATAAAGTTGTCGCAGGCGAAGCTGGGAGAAGGAACGCGAATTAGTTCGAGGGTCATGCAACCGGTAATGCAATAACGAGCCTAATTCCCGTAGTGACTGCAACCTGCCCCAATAGATTGAACCAGCCGGTTACCCAAGATGCGAAGGGAGCACCTTGGGGCTTGGAAATCATGGCTGCCCAGAAATATGGACCGCCACTGGTCGGATATGCGCTGCATATCTCTGGAGCTGTATGTCACAAGGCAGTACCTTTCCAGGCGTGCAGAGAGGACGTACCTGCCATAGCCGAGCCAACCAACATCGTGAAGAAGGCTGTTTAACATCAAATTGTACAACTGATTCTGGGGCGAAAAGAAACTGCCCCTACCAACGACAAACCATCCCCATACTATAACAGCTGGCCCACCTGTGGTCCACAATCCATCAGGGAGCAAAAATTTAGCATCGTCTTTTAAGGATGCTCGCCAGACCGAAGAAAAATAGGGAGGGGATGCTAGTGACGACACCGATGATAGAGAACGAGAAACCAAAGTTCTGTGGGGCACAATCCGTCAATGACTGAGCTTGTGGCCATTTCGCGACTATCTCACTTGCAACAATGTCAGATCACGCCTGGTAGTCAACGAGTGCGATAAATTTCATAAGACGAAGATGGATAGATAAGCTGAACTGAACGTACTTGAGCTCCTGCTTATATCCCATCCTCGCCAAATCGGCCTCGTTGCCAGTGTGGGTGCCTCCTACCCCAACCACTGGCATCTGGCTATCCTTGGAGTATGAGTTCGAAGCTGGCATTGCGGTGCTGGTAGCCGGGAACAGAGCGGCGCCAGAGCTCGGATCGGAGGAGAAGTGGCTTCTTCCTGGGGGGTCTAATACAGTAGAGAAAGGACCGCAGTCGGCTTCCGACGCAGCCGCTCGCCAAAGTCATGCGCTCATAGGAATAGAAGGTGCTACAGTAGTCCGAAAAGAAAAAGAAGTCCAGTGGACCTGCCACTGGACCAGTGCGCGAGAGAACTCCACAGTGACATGTGCCGCCACGTCTATAACTGAAGTTGCCAACTCTGGCGCCAAACGAGGTGAATGAATCTCCGCGGCCCAACTCTAATCACAGAAGGTAGGCATCTAGTGAATCAAAAGTCCACGACAGAGTTGGTGATAGATATGCTGCGACTATATCAGCGAGGATAGGTTCAGGAGGTCACGGTGAGAACAGATGCCACATGCGAGGGGCGGTCGTCGGCCAATCAACGAGTAAACATGGACGCAGTTAAAGCCTGCGGGGGCTCGCTTGGCCGATAGACAGGCCTATCTACCATTTGAGAACGTTCATATCTGCGGGCTATGTCTTCCAATCGCAGCTGCAAGAATTTTCCACCCAACGTCTTCACTTGGGAGATGGACTGGACTGAGTCATTAAGCCGCTCTCCCCGGCCGCCCGGCGGCATCATCATGTGTAAGCGCGTCCCCCCGACGCTGCGGGCCGTGTCAGCAAAAAGACAGTGTTGCGCCGTGAAGGCTGCGAGAATGCAGCCATTTTTCGCACGGCTTCATGTATTAGGCGTCTCGGGATGCATCTGCGAAGTTACGGAGAGAGGGTGGGTGGCCTGCATGAGTTGCCGCCGATTTATGTCAATTTACGAGGCGGGCAGGCGCAGGATTTGTAAGCAAATCCCGCTGAGGCGGTCGAGCCATAAAAGCACGGCGAATGCGGTCGGAACCCAATAAATTTTAGGACGACTATGTGTAACTTCGCCTTTGCAGCGTGTATGCGAAGTTATGGAGAGATAGAAGAACGTACAGTATGCACTACCTGCCGCAATTCTGTCGAATTTCAAACCGCAGCATCATTTGTACATGTTTGTTTTGGGGCCGATTACAGTAATTGCGAGCAATGAAAAATGAAAAACAGAGGTATAATACAACATCCCCGCCGTAGCTTTTACAAATGATACTATTGATCATAATCATCCGTCGCACGCCCTCCTTCGTCGCCCGTTCCTACCAAACCCCCACCACCAACATTGCGTAAGAGCGGATCAAGCGATGCAAGCTCATCTCTGATACTATTCCGCGCGAACACGTCCAGATCCTTAAGCAGCGTCGAAATAATTTTCTGTACACAACAAAATGAAAAAAAGGCATCAAGTCCCAGGAAGCGACCACGTGATAATATCTCAACATCTGTAAGACTCTCACACAAAGCGCGGATTTACGCACCTTGAACTTGCTGTCGACCTTGAGTACAAGCTCGCCCTGCGCTGGCGTCCAACTCGGCGGAGGACTATTCAGCAACCCGCCCCCGCCGGCGGTACCGCCAAGTGCCGTCGAGCCAAGGGCGACATTCCAGAGCGCCTCGTCCGCGGGTGTAATATGCGTCTGATTTTGGAAGAGGTATGACACGCCCGGATGCGGCGACAGCCCGAGCATGTGCTGGGATGCGTGCGGGAAGGGCGAGGGCCCGAGCAGCTTTGCTAGCTTGGCGTAGAATGCCGAGAGGATGTCTAGAAGCGAGAGGAGAGTTTGGGTGTAATCTAGCGGGAAGGGCTACAGTTTGTTTGGTTTTTGACGGAAGTGCGGACGAACGGTCAGCTCTATGCGGGCCCAGGAAAGACAAATAAAAGAGCGGGGAAGGGGGGAGGGAATCACTTACCATGTGTGGCATAGTGAGGTATGTGTCGGAGGAGTCTGGCATGCCCAAGGAGAAGTCACCCATCCCTGTTTGCCGTTTTGGTAGCCATTTCCAGAGACGCTAAGGAGTAACATAGGCGGAGTAAGAGCGATCAGATTCCAGGCAAAAAAAGATTAGGGTGGGCAACCATACTATTTTAGGACGCTCATTGTCCTCCTTTGCCTGCTCGTACTCTGTAAGCATGTTGAGCGCCGACCGTAAAAAGTCGGACGGGTGTGTGATATCGAAGAGCGATGAGAGGGACATTGCAAGTATCGCGAAGCGATGTGTTCTATATGCAAAGGCACGCACGGCAGGACGGAGTTGTGAATTAGCATACGTTTCACCCATCACGGCGAGAAAATGAACGTGGGACGGACGCACCTCTTCTTCATCGCCGTATTATTGAACGCGCGATCGAGCTCCGCGCGCGTCATCATGATAGTATGGAACCAATGAGTTCGTCTGGGTTCACGAAGGATAAAACACAATTCAGTCAGGTGAAGAAGAGACGGTAGCAAAAACAGGCCACGCACCCGTCATGCACGTTACGCGTATAAGTCAGCGTAATAATGCGCTTCTGCACCAAATCTCGCAAATACTCGATCGTTGCACCTGGACTACCGCCGCTCCCGCCGACACCGCCACCCACCACGCCACCATTGCCGACAGGTGGCAAGAACGGGCCCGAAAGTGTAGCACCGACGGCCGCTGCGGCCGCTGCCGCAGTGGTAGAGTCTGCGTGCAAGCTCTGGGAGTCCCATTCGCGCGCGGTCGGTGTAGCACCCATTGCTGGAGTGGTCGTTGTACTTGAGATTGCGCCGGACTGTTGTTGTTGTTGTTGCTGCTGAGGTGGCAGATGTGGAGGTGGGACTAAAGGTGGTGATTGGGCTCGTTGGTGGATCGTGAAAGGTGGGTGGAATGGAGTGGATGTGCCGGATGTGCTCGGTGTTTGGACGGCGCTGGAGGGGTTGGAGGATGGCGCGAGGGGCGGGGGTGGTATCTGTATCGGAAGGGATGATGACGCAGCTCCGGGTGGTGTATGCATATGGGCGCCATTTGTACTACTAGAAGTAGCTGATGCTGATGCTACCGGAATGGCTGTAGGAGGAGGCACTGCTACGAGTACATTGCTGTTGCCACCGCCGCTAGCAGTACCATTACTGTTGCCGTTGCTAGTGGCGCTTCCACTGGAGGATTTGAAGGAAGACAAGAGGTTTTGTGCGGAGGATTTGCGGCGCATTGAGGGGCGAAGAAGGGGTTGGGAATGAAGAACGGCGCATATACACGCTGTCGACAAAAGGGACGTTCCAAATCTAATCAGACGCTCGCAGCGGTTGCCGCTATTCAACCTCGCATCCCTCGGCATCTCTTCGCGCGCGTACGTCGTTTTTCCTGTCCCCTTTAGCATCCCTGCTCTTTCTCAAACCATGACACATCCATGTTGACGTTCGATGGTGCTCTTATCCAAGGTTCGACTTCCATCATCGAGAAGCTGACAGTGAATATTTCACATCCACTGCGTGTTTCGAACCAGCCAATCTCATCTGTACCACCCAGTCACCACCCTTCCAGAAAGTAAAATGACCGTGCGCGATGCAAAGCCTCCCTCCGGCCTTGCATAGCCCATTGTGAACGTGACCAGCCTGCTCTTCGTGAGTACCGAGCGCAAGTCACTGAGCCGCCGTTTCGGATCACACATCACCCCTCTACGTCGACGGCAGTTCGAACCCACGACCATTCTCTCGGGTATTCCATCTTTTCCCAGAAGGTGGAGACTGCTACTGGTACGTGCTACTGGTACGTAAATCCTCGTCGCTTCACTACCGGGAAACTGATGAGGGTGGATTATCTCCTCTTTGTCTTACCATCTGTTGTGATATCAGTGCTCGAGCTATCTGTAATTAATAACAACTGACACTGTTGGGACAGACGTATTCTTGACGACTTGTCCATTCACAACTGCCTCTATCTAGGACAAGCAATTCATTATAGTAATCGATTTTGGACTTGCGCGCAAACTGACACAGATGGTCCGTGGCTAAGCACTCGATGTGGCTCCTACTCTTAGGCTGCGTTAAAGCTGCTAGTAGCCGCATACATAGACGAGCAATCTCACCTGACGCTTTCTATACGACGCCCACGGGGGACCGGCTGCTACTACTGGCTCGCAACCGAAATCGCGCACGTAGGGTACCGACGGGCACAGGCACACGAGCACTTTGGGTGGTTACTCTCGCCGCCTCTTCCTGCTGACGCTGATGCAGAACGCGCACACCGGAAGTAGTATTGCGCGTCGTCCGCGGGTCAGTTCCGTAATTTCAAACGACAAATATTCGCCTGCAAGTGCTGGAGGCCACCAGATAAGAAAGGGCAAAGACTGAGATGAGAACAGGGGCAAGGACATACCTCCAGGGGTAGAGATAGTCCTCAAATCCAATCATTTCAATACTATTATACATGCTCGCTGTCAGAGACGACGGGTACGTGGGAACTCCGGGAAGTCACGCGGATGGACTCCGAAATATTTCCGCGAGGCATTCCACGTGGCGGGGACGGAACCGGACTTGAGTTTTTTTTCTTCTTTTTTTGGGGGGAAAGCGCTTTATCCGGTGCTGATTGACAAGCGAAGATTAGTACAGTAAAATGTACTAAAGTTCAACGTTCATCGATCATCTCTCACACCGTTTGATGTGACAATCAGGTGTTGTATTCTGCTGGGCGCGGGGCGCCTCGTTTGACAGTCCAAGACGCCCCATACAGTTGCTGTCTGATGGTTGATGGTTGTTTACATGTCACAGTATGGCCTCAGTTTCCCCTTCCCCCCATCCTTTTTCCTCAGCAGATGACACGACGCAAAAGTTTCTTTCTCTCTTTTTTTTTTTTTTCTGAGAGCGAATCGTCTCATTGATTGTCGTAAACCTGCTGGAACGGCAGTGGCATTGTTCCGATAGTGGTGCGTTCTAGGTGAGCCACTGAGTCAAGATCGGTCTTTCTCGGATTGACTCTGGGATCTTGCGATCACAACGCCTAGGCCTGCTAAGTTATGTTTGTTTGTGACGATTGGCTCGGCGCCAATGCGACAACCCATCATGCATCATCGCCCAGAATGAAAGGGGTTGAAACGCCTACCCATCTCACTTTCTGACGTGGCTGTGGTTCCACCCTACTGTTAGCACATCTCTAACCTTTGTGACACACTGTATGTCACCCCTATATCGTTAACATCACGCAGCGGTAATCGCATAGAAACGGCGTTCTCGTGCCCTTTCATCTACTGGTACGGAAGTCGATTCCTTTCCCGTTTACGTGTAACCCTGCTGACACAAACTCCTTGTTCTTCAGCACCTTATCAGGAGGCTTGCGCTTATCGTCCCCCTTGTACTGGAATCGGGAGTCTGTTTGGAATATGGGCAACTCGTAATTCGTTTGATCCAAACTAAACACGGTGCTGTGCTCGTAGTCCCGTTTGCTCCTTGATCCGTTGCATGAATTGCTATAGATGCTTTCCGATAGCAGGCGCGCAACCGTGGATACGATGATCGACGCACAGTATCCAGGGGTCAATCTAACTTCGGTCTCGAACTTCGTCTCAGAATCAATCTTTTTTTTTTATGATATTCCAGCCAGTGGCCGTTTTCTTGTAGGACTAGTTCATGTTATCCATGGCACGGTGGTTGCATAGCATGGCGATAGATGTTTCCCCATTCCAGGCAAGTATCATTGCTCGATGTCCTTAAAATCATCACGTATCCATCCTCGATCCCCCATTAACCTTGGACCGATTACGACCTCTGGGTGTTCGCCCATTTCTGTGTACATGGACGCCGAAAGCTGTCCTCGGGAGGACAGCTTTCTCTCAATAGAGAGCTTGTCCAGTCCCCCAGCCGACTCCTCCAGCCCAGCATCATTTCCTCCTCAAGGCTTGCCCGTCTTAGACTGGGGATGGTCAGACGTAAGTATTCTAGTTGGCTCCTTTGTATCCGCTCATTTCCGATGTTCAGGCATACTTCGCTAGTCTCCCTCCATCATTACATTCTACTGTTCTCGCCATCGACACAGCAGTTGAGATACCCTACCCTGAAATCCCCATCGTTGCCAGTGATATCCACGACGAGGACTTTCCGCCCACATGTCCTTCGGAAACGGACACCATGTGCCAGACAACGACCTCCTCGGTATGAGCGTTTTCTCAAGCCCTCGAAACCTTTGATCCGACTTAATGAGTTCGCTAGTATACCCAGTGCATATCGTTGGAATCGACCTTGCAAGGATCACAAGGTTCTTTGCCCGCCTCAGTTAATCCAAACGAGGACCCAAGAGACAACATCTTTGCCGAGACGGACACAAATCGTAACCGGCGGCGGGGCGGCATGTCAATGAATGCTCCTTTGGACCACAGCCTTCAATACCCAGAGATTCACGCGACATCTGACTTCTCGATACTCTCGACTCTTCTCGATAACTACTCCCTGCCAGCTGTTGCGCAGTATCAAGAAAGGGCATCAACAGAGATTCTCCAGCAGTCCCAGAATTTGGGGGCAGGTCCCACGGCAGCTTCATCGAGGTCGCCTCGGAAACCTAGTGAAGGCCGATACGGGTGTAGCATTTGCGGGCTACATTTTGCACAGAAGCGGGGCGTTACGCGACACTACCGAGATGTGCACGAACTTGAAGTCAGCTTGTGTCTGCATTGCAGTGGTTTCGAGTGGCGTCGCCGCCACCAGTTGAAGGAGCACCTCAAGGAGCAGCATCCTGATATCCACCTCCTCGCAGCACTAGCCGAGGCTACAAGGTACCGTCGCAGGGCCACCATAATAAGAAACCGCCTACAGGGACAGCAAGCTTTCCCTCCCGCCACTGAATACGATCGATCGAGGTGGGGTGGACACCTGCTGCAGCCATTGACGCCGCCTTTACCTCCAGTGCTCGAAGTTACGAACGTGACACGTAGACGTGAATATGCCCGCGAATTAGCATTGTTTGATGCTACTTATACTCATGTCGGATTTTCTTCCACAGAAGAGCGTGCCCCACCACCAAACGCTGTGGACGTTCCTTTCTGGGGTTGACAGATTTTATCTGCGTACGCTTCTTTTTATGCACGGCGTGTATGATTTCTGATCCTCGGATCATACTCTTAGATCGCCAGCCCGCCAGGGCTATGACACTACCGATTACCGCCTATTCGACCTGATATCTGCTCGTCCTGTGATTGTATTATCAGTTTCATCCACTCTTATCTTTTGTCGGCTGCTGGTCATGATGGGATTCAAACAGACACCTTAGCCCCCTAGTGGTAGACTCCATGCCGATATCGAATCCCGTGTGTACTGGGCTGCGCCCAGTCAGTCGCAGTCGCGGAGATCTTAAATTGTATCACACATACTGTATTGCCGTCGTTCCGGTCTTTCTCGTGTCTTTACTTTACAATGAGTTTTTTTTTCTTGTTCTATTTATTACGGTGTAATGCAATCTCACACTTTAATCAGTCACGGTATTTACGGTCTCCGGATCTGTGGCCGCTCCGAGTCTGCCAAGATACCGATGTTGCAGTACGGTATGCCAAGTCAACCTGCGTCACTTGAGATAATCTCAATCTCAAACCAAATGTCAAACCCGAGCTGCTTTATCGTCGCGTGTCCTGGTATTGAGTATCAAAGACCGTTATTGTTGCTCCTCCGTCTGCCCTCGTTAGCAGTATCAGCGGTGGCGGTAATGCCTATTCACAGAAGAGCGAGCTCAACCGTGACTAGCGACGAATTCAGAGATTCGACACAAATTCAGTTACCAGTGGTGCGTGCCTTCGCCTGCATCGCGTTAATGGTTTCCGAGTCACTGGCAGATCCTTCGACTCGGATCACTCTCCAGAGAGTCAGAACAAGGCGATACGGCGCCAATCGTCCTGACAGGGCAGGGCGTACCGCCACAAACGGCCCACTGTCATCTACCCTTCAGGCTGTACTTGTGCTGTATCTGTAACATGTCTTCGAGTCAGGCTCAGACTGCCGCTCAGTCAGCACCTGTTAGCGGGGATGGATCACTGATGGTCCTATTTGGGGAGTCATTGTTGAAAAATGCATGTACGTACCACTAAAGCCACGTTTTTTTTCTTTCTTGTGATACACCTTGTCTTCTTCCACTGGCACAGCCAAATATAACGAGTTCCAGATACAGACATGCAGCACATGCTTCAGGGTCATTTATGATCATGATCATCATGATGGATCCAGTTGACGACGGGCCCAGGCGTGTTAGGGCCTGACACATGATGGCGCTCGGGCGCGGTGGAGGAGGACTCGGGGGAGAACTTGAAGGGGGAAAGGATAACTACTGTTCGCACTGGAGGTACCCGCCCCATGGCCCCCATCCAGCCCGAGCCTGAGCTAGCACAAGGTCAAATCTGACCTGATTGGGACGGGGGATCAGATATACATGCTGGTAGATACGTACATCATTGACACTATACCGTCTATGACCATGACCGACTCCGTCTGTGTCGGATGTCCGTGACATCTTGGCGTCTATTCATGCAGATCTGGACTGGTGGCGTTTGCTTGGCAGATCCGGGGAAATACCGTAATCCAAACGCACGATCAATTACCTTACAATTATTAATAAGCTATCCCCAATCAATCATGTGTGCCTGTGCCTGTGCCTACCTGCAATCGGTAGCGAAAAAGCCCAGCCAAAATTGGCAATACCTTTCCTAGAACGCGTCAGCCAAGAACAAAGGCAGTTATCGGGCAGCATCGGGCTTTGCCTTATCAGACCCCTTCACAGCCATACAGCAGATCAGCCATACAGTACATCCCAAGGTGGAACTGTCCAAAGAGGCAGTTTGTTTGGGTCGGGGTTGGCGACAGTTGGCCAACTGGAGGCATCTGGCCGTCTGGGCTCACAAGTACTTTATCCTGAACTCTCGGACAAGGGCAAGCTGTTAGACAAATTCGCTCTTTCTATGTGATCATCGATTACTGTAATTTACTCAGCAATTTCAATAGTATCATTTGTAGAGCCGCGGCGGGAATGTTGTACTATACCTCTGTTGTCCATATCCTCTCCGATGTATATTCCGTACACGAGACACGGATATGACACCCGGGCCAGCAGGTCGCGATTCGAAACGATGAGCGCCGGACGCTGTATCGGACACTATCTTTAAGAAGCTGTAGTCGAAATGGAGCTTGCGACGTCCGAGACATGTACAGACAGTACAGTATACGGTACCGCCACACACCTTACCCTTTTTTCCTTCTTTTTCTTTCACGCTGCTAATCACGCAGTGTAATGCACACAGTGCGACAAGGCTGTATTCAGTTGCTCCGGTGAACGGACAGGGCTCGCACCGTCGCCAGGGCGATACGAGGGGCCGAGGGCTAGTATGTGTCAATGGAACTAAGGTCTTTATTTTTTTTAACAGCCTTGAAGTAGCTTTATCATAACCCAATTGAAGTTATAACCCGCGGGATCATGACGATGCAGACATTGCAGAGTGAGCAATCTAACCAATGTGAGCGCCCGGCCGGCCCCATTGATTTTGTTCCGGGAAATGATGGCGACTGGGGAGCAAAGGGTCAGCGGTACGCATGATGCATGATAATACGGAATGAGCAGGTGATTCACGCGATGTGGAGAAGCGAGCGGGCTTTGTTAACACGTTTTTGTGGTCGAAAGGGCCGTATCATATGTGTATGCTCGGCTTGCTGGGTCCTGCGACAGATACTTGGGGTAGCTATTAGTATGCGCAATAGTACATCTTTCCGATGGATGCCAAACTTTACACGATCCTTACTTAGTTAATTACAAGTAGATGATCGTGATAATGCCAGTGTACCGCGAGGCATGTGAGCTCGGGATATTCAGGCTGTATCCCAAGAAACGTGTGGGTGTTTTGTTGCAAACTAATAGAGTTGGTGAGATAAAGCGGACGCGCGCGAGAGGATCTAGATTAGATGTAATGCTCAGTGGTCGCGCGTGCGGCACGATAACTGAGGTGGCAGGGCTCTAAAGCCCCTGCTTATATATGTGTCTACTACGCGGGCTCTGTGCCCCAGGGGTATGGTAACGGATGCTAATTGTATGCTAAGGAATGTATGGGACCTCACAGATGAGGTCCCCGTGCTGTAGGTATGAAACATGGGGTTGCTGCTCGATCGTCCGTGGTGTGCGCATACGCGCTTAGTTGTTGGGCGCTCCGACGGTCCGTTCCGTTCCGAGCTCCGAGGCGTGCTCGGATTCCAACACTCCCCCTCATTTCGCGCGGAGTCCAAGTCCGGCAGCGAAATGCTTGACCTTGGCCGAAGGCAGGGCCTTGGTGAGGGTGTCGGCGACCATGTCGTCGGTTGGGCAATAGATGAGGCGCAGGGAACCCTGCTCGATGACCCACCGAATGAAGTGGTAGCGCACGTCGATGTGCTTCGTGCGCGAGTGGTATTGGTGGTCCCGGGTGAGAGCGATTGCTGCCTGGTTGTCAGAGAAGAGGGTGGTGGGAGCGGTGATGGGGTCGAAGACGTCCGAGAGGAGGCTGCGCAGCCAGAGCGCCTCCTTCATGCCGTGCGTTGCTGCTACATACTCGCTCTCGGTGGTGGAGAGCGAGACGATCTCCTGGCGTTTGGAGGACCAGGAGACGGCGCCGCCATCGATGAGGAACGCGTATCCTGTGATGGCGCGCCTGTCTTCGGCCATGCTGCCGTCCGCGTCGGCGTACCCTTCAAGGACGCGCTTGGTCTCTCCATACGAGAGCCAGAGGTCGCGCGTGCCGGCCAGATAGCGGAAGATCCGCTTGACGGCCTCCCAATGTGCAGGCCCAGGGTTTGCGGCGAAACGGGCGACGGTGGCGACGGCGAATGCGATGTCAGGGCGAGTGGCGAGGGCTGCCCAGTTGAGGGCTCCTACGGCCTCGCGGTACGGCACATGGCGCATGCTTGCATGCTCTGCCGCGCTCGCAGGTGCCTGCTCTGCTGTGAGTCGAATGGAGGTGTCCATGGGTGTGGATAAGGGTTTGAGGTCGTCGAAGTTGAAGCGGCGCAGGATGGAGTCGATGTACGCGCGCTGGGACAGGTGGATGGTCCCCGCCGCCCGATCGCGCTTGATCTCCAGTCCGAGCATCCAGTGGAGCTCCCCGAGGTCCGTGACCTCTACGTGCTTGCGCAGACCGGCCTTGAACTCCTCGATAAGGCGCGGGTTGCTGGCGGCGATGGTGCAGTCGTCCACGTGTACCGCAACGACTGTGAGCTCATTTGACTCCTTGTTTGACTTGTGAAAAACGGCCTGGTCGACTGAGCAGCACTTGAAGCCGAGTTCGAGGAAGATAGAGCTGAGTTTTTGGTACCAGCGGCGGCCAGATTGCTTGAGGCCGTACAGTGTCTTCACGAGGCGCAACACGCGGTTGCCTGCGTCATGTGACTTGTAACCAGGCGGATGCTGCATGTACAACACCTCCCCCTCGTTCAGCACGCCGTTCAAGTACGCTCCCTTTATGTCGACCTGGTGCAACTCAAGATTAAGTCGATTTGCCATGGCTATGATGGCTCTGGAGGATGCTAGGCGGGCCACAGGAGCATAAGTGTCATCAAAGTCGACTCCCCCTATCTGGCTGAAACCTTGGGCAACCAACCGAGCTTTGTAGCGGGCGATTATGCCTGCTGCGTCCTTTTTGGCCCGGAAAACCCACTTGGAGCCGATAATATTTGCTCCTGGTGGTGCCTCCTCGAGTCTCCAAGTCCCGGCAGCCAGCAGAGTGGCCAGCTCTTCCTCAATCGCTTTCTCCCAGCGCGGCCAGTCAGGGCCGCGTTTTGCCTCACTCAGCGAGCGAGGCTCCAATGCCTCTGAGACTGCGGTGATGACCGCGAAGATGTACTCAAGGCCGTCAAAGTCTTCGAGTAGAGTGGGGACGCCGTCTTCCACGGTCCACACTCCCCCTGCTTCTTCCTCGTCTTCGTCCTCTAGGTCCTCCAGATCCGGCAATTTCGGCCTCGGCGGGCCGGGTGGCATGCGTGGGAGTACGCCTCGTGTTGAGGTAGTCCCCTCGCCTGCTTGTATGTCGCGCGCGATGCGTGAAGGTGTCCGGGTGCGCGTGGAGCGGCGCAGCTGGGTAAGTGTTTCTGGTTCCTGCTGAGGCTGATTTATTTGTGCAGGTGCTGGTGTAGGCGAGTCGGGCGGCGAAGAAGTTGAGGGGCTGGGTGGGACGACAGTCTGCTCGTTCCCTGCTTCTGGTAGGCTTTCTTCCTCCCCCTCGAGCTGTGCTGACGTCCCAAAATAGACGTTCCGCTCGACTGTGACATTGCCCGGGCCAGGCCAATAGACGCGATGCGCCTTTGCATCAACATCAAGCCCGAGCCACCGAGCCTCGCGCGCGCGTGCATGGAGCTTCGACCCATCGGTGCTGTGCACCAAGACTGGGAAGCCCCACGTGCGGAGGGCAGACAGGTCCGGTGGACGACCGTACAGGGCCTCGAAAGGCGTCTTGCCATCGAGCGCGCGCGTGGCCGTCCGGTTTTTAAGCCAGGTGGCATGCCTTAGTGCCTCGCCCCACAAGTTTTTGGGCAGGCCGCTGCCATGCGTGGCTGCGCGGATCCGCTCAAGTAGGGTGCGATTCAGGCGCTCGGCGATGCCATTTAGCTGCGGCGTGTCGTGCGTCGTCAGCTTCCTCGCCGTGCCTGCCTTGGCCAAATGCTCATCAAATGCTTTGCTTAGGAACTCCCCTCCTCGGTCGGATCTCAAGACCTTGATTGCAGTGCAGTGGTGTTGGGTCGTTGCCCATGCCTCATATGTTTTATAGGCTTCAAGAGCCTCGTCTTTGGTCCGCAGGAGGAAGGCGGTCGTGTACCGCGTCGCATCGTCTGTGAAGGTGACGAAGTACCTCCGGGCTTGACGCGTGGCGATTGGGGATGGTCCCCATACATCGGTATGTACCTCATCTCCAAAGTTCTGGGCAGGTGGGCTGATCCTTACTTTCGGGATAGGTAAACGGGTGGCGCGCGCATATGTACAGGCATCGCAATCTGCCTCCTCAGTGCCTGGGTCCAATTCGACCCCTACGACTGCGCCGGTTTGGACAATCTTCCGTGCACTCGAGGGTGCAATGTGGCCTAGTCGACGATGCAGTTCCATGATCGACACGGGCTCCACGGCATTTATGGAATCCAACGCGTGTACGACTTTGTACAGGCGTCCTGGGGTGCGCGGGATGCGACCGATGCGTTTCCCCTGTGGGGATGTGAGGTCGAGATGGCCCGCGCCGATATGGGTATGATACCCTTCTTGGTCCAATGAGGCCAGGGATACCAGCGTGTAGCTGACGGCAGGCGCGTGTAGGGCTCCGTGCAGGGTGAGCTCCGTCTCAGTGCCTGCATTTGGTACCTGGACGGCGAGGGTCCCGCGTCCCACAGCTGGAAATCGCTGCTGGTTGGCGGTGTTCAGGAAGATGGGTGGCACGAGGGGTGTGTAAGAGGTAAAATCTGATTTGAAAGGGCTGATGTGACGAGTCGCGCCCGAATCATACAGTTCGACGCGGATGCGATTATCCGTGTTGTTGTCGGCTGGGGTGATAATGGCCCCAACCCATTCCTCCTGTTCCTCAAGGAACATACTTTCTTCCCCCTCCTGATGCGGCGCGTCTTCAAAGTCATCAGGTGAGCCCAGCAACGGGTCTGGCTCTATGCTGACAGTTAGCTCCAGGTCGACAGCCTCATCTTCGGCCATCCAGAACCCGTCGCCTTCAAAGTCGTAGGACGTGACAGCGTTGGCCGAGCCAACGGGTTTATTCTCGGGCTTGTAGCTGGTGCCTGGTGTCTTCGCGGCCGGTGTGGCCACGGTTTCCTCCTTGTCTTTCTTGGGGGAGCGGCACTCTCTGGCCCAGTGCCCGGACTTTCCACAGTTGTGGCAGTTGCCCTTGCGGCGCTGTTTCTTCTTTCCACCTTCGGAGCCTGTAGCTGCGAGGGCTTCATCTGTGGCCTCCTTCTTTCCTCCTTGTCCGTGCTGTCCACGTGTTCGCCTGCTCTTCAACCGCTCGGCCTCCTCATTGATCTGGTTAATGAGAGCGTCGATGTCGATGGCTTTGGCACTGTGGACAATGAGGGCCGAGGAGAGGATGTGCGACGCAAATGTCGCGAGCTCATTTGGGATGCCTCGAAGGATGGTACGTTCGTATTCTTTCTCTGTGACTAGAACCCCGGCCGCTGCTAACTCTTCTTTCTTGTAGCATAGGCTCGCCAGGAATTCCCGGACGTCCCCTCCCTTTGCACATCGCATTTCCAAAAAGGACTGGTGGAGGTCGGCCTGCGCGTATGCGCTCTTGGCCTGGAACTCCCTGGTTACCATGTCCCAGCGCTCCTTTGTGGTGGGGCAGCTGCTGAGGCGCATGACTGTGGTGTCGGGAAGACGTTGGGATAGGAGGTAGCTGGCGACGGAGTCATCGTACTCCCATTGCTCAGTTGCCTCAATTTCGGCTTCTGTATGGTTGTCCGGGTCGGCTGGTTGCGGGCATTTTCTCTGGCCTGTGAAGTACAACCATCGGCGCGAGACCTTCATCGCATCCCGGAATCGCATAACAAATATGGCCCAGTTGGCGCCATTTGTTTCAAGGCGAGGGATGTTGACTAGAAGCTTCTCGATGGATGGGATGGAGCCAGATGGAGTCGATGAGGAGGCAGGTGTGGGGGCAGGAGTGGACATTTTGGCAGATTTGGATGAGGATCCGGAGGCAGGTTTAGATGCAGTAGTACTAGCTTGGGCAGGGCCCATAACCTGTTGCAAACTAATAGAGTTGGTGAGATAAAGCGGACGCGCGCGAGAGGATCTAGATTAGATGTAATGCTCAGTGGTCGCGCGTGCGGCACGATAACTGAGGTGGCAGGGCTCTAAAGCCCCTGCTTATATATGTGTCTACTACGCGGGCTCTGTGCCCCAGGGGTATGGTAACGGATGCTAATTGTATGCTAAGGAATGTATGGGACCTCACAGATGAGGTCCCCGTGCTGTAGGTATGAAACATGGGGTTGCTGCTCGATCGTCCGTGGTGTGCGCATACGCGCTTAGTTGTTGGGCGCTCCGACGGTCCGTTCCGTTCCGAGCTCCGAGGCGTGCTCGGATTCCAACATGTTTAACATCTGGAATAAAATATCGTGATGTATTATTAGAAATTACGAAGGGATAGATTCACGAGAAGTCTCAGTGGAAGTTTGATGTGAGAAGGATAATCAGCGACTGAATCGCCCGGCGACGGCGACGGTGGCGGTGGCGTGATTTGTTACGGCACATTCAAAGTTTTACGCTAAAGTTTGGATCGGTCCCAACGCGGTGTGATGGCTTCTCGTACTGTAGCCGATTCATTACAAGACAAGATCATTCGGACTTGATGCTTAACTTGAACCTGACTGCAGTGGCAGTGCAGTGGGATTTGGACACGGCCCACGGGGAACATACTAGTACGTGCTATGATCCGTGAAAGGTTGGCTGTTTACTACTAGCGTCACATAGACACCTATGTATGCATGATAGACGATCAGGCTTGGCCTTGAGTGAGTAGCAAATGTAAGGACGTCTGTCTCGGATCGGAATGCGTACGAGTATATCTTTACATAGTCTAATTTTCATTTTCATGCAACGCAATGCGCCGGACAGCCTTGTGGACAGCCCCTGATATTCAAGTTTACCGTAATGGGATTGTCTTTTGTAGGCGGAGCTGAATTTCAAGCACCCTTTGCTGTTTACAACCGTGGCGTAGCAGACGCAAAGTACATGTCTATGGTTCCTCGAATGGCACAGAAGCCTCAGTAGCTGGTGAGTCACTGGCAAAAAGACGTCTGGTACTAGTACCTCTAATGTTACAAGGCTTTTTTCAACATGGTGGTGTTTCGATCTCAACATTCATCAGCCGGATCAACAAAGGTTGCTTCGTTCCTGGCGAGTGGGATCTCTACTCATGTCAAATTGGTAACCGTGACAACCGTGCTTCTGATCATCTGATGGTCCAGCGCTTGATTGCAACAGTGTGGACGAGCTTCTTCAACCCGGATGCTACGGTAATGCGCACGCCTCCTCCTGGTCAACTCGCTAGGTTTTCTGTCGCACTCTCTACTGATGTTTGCGTCACAGAGTCGGCGCAAGTCGTCGTTTATCTCACCACAGACGTTCCCCGGACGCGAGCATAGTACACAGTCAATTATACGCATACCCCGCATGTTCGTTTCCGGTTACTTTTCCTCATGCTTGGAAGGTCACTCACTAACTTATACCTTAGGAGACGCAATTCGTAACACGGATCAGCTCGAGGAATCGTAGCAGGCCTAGGCAACGCTTCGGGTGAGTGGGTAATAGAGGAGTACATGCTCCGTGTCTTCATGGACAGCCCCGCAGGCACAGGCAACTTCCTCCTCTGTTGTAGGCGGTCGGTTCTTGTGTTTAAACCTGAGGCGGTAAGCCCCGACGAATGCGTGCCCCGCAATAAGGCGTGTCAGCGTGGATTGCACTGAGGTGCGGTGAAAGTATGTTTGGCCCTTTATCCAGACCCCTGACGAGGCTATCCGGAGTATTGTGTGAGCTCATCCATCCGGTGGGGTGACAAGGGCGTTGTTGTATGCTTGCAACAGGCGTGGGTTCTCGTAATAGCGCTTCTCCTATGCCCTTGTCGCTGACGCCCGTGTCTTCATGCGTTGGTAGTGAGTCGAGGGCGGCCTCTCGTTGTTGGTCAGCGGTCTCTTGGCTGCTTCTAGGACGAGGTGGCGGGGTTCATTTGAAGCCAGTTAGCGCATTGGCCTCTTGGCATATTGGATTGTGATGGAGATTAGTGGGTCTTCTGTAAATAGGTATTCAATGATTTGTGCAAATTCAAGTGATTTGTACTGGTCCTGTATATCCGGTCTCCCTAACAAAATCGCTCAGTAATGTTGGGGCCGGGCGAAGTGCCTCCATTTCGATGTCGGCCTGTGTCAGCTTTTCCCCGAGTATACACTCGGTGTGGCCTCACTCTGAACGGGCGTAATATAGTACCGCTGCGGCCGAGGCGACAGACTTGTCGTCGTGCCGCCCTTTGTTAGACAAGGCGGCGTTCATGTAGATTTGTGGCGTCTTTCCTGTGGTGAACTGTTTTATCAGGCGGTTAGTTTGGAGTGCGTGTTCCTCGCGTTTCGGGAGTGTCTGGATGGAGACTTCCTTCCCAATGGGGAGCGCCCTTGGGAGGGTCGGGGAAGGCTTCTATTCAGTTGCCTTTGGCGGAGGCTCGGCTGGCTGTCGCTGTTGCAGGTCTGCAGTTGCCACAGCTCACGTGACAATTATTTGGCTGTGTGGGACGCTTCCAAAAAATGACCGTACGCGATGCAAAGCCTCTGTCCTGTGTTGCGTAGCCATTGTGAACGCTATGCCTATTGTGTACCGAGCGCAAGTCCCTGAGCCGCTGTTTTGGATCACACATCACCCTGTCTACGTCGACGACAGTTCGAACCCACGGCCGTTCTCTCGGGTATTTCATCCTCTCCCAGAGGGTGGAGACTAGTACTGGTACGTAAGTCCTCGTCGCTTCGCTACTACCGGGAAATTGATGAAGGTGGTATTATCTCCTCTTTGTCTTGTCTCCTCTTTGTCTTGCCATCCATCGTGATACCAGGGCTCGAGAGCGCGTCTCCTGCTATCTCTGTAATTACTGTAATAACACCTGACTCCGTTGGGACAGACGTCTTCTTGACGACCTGTCCATTCGCAACTGCCTCTATCAAGGACAAACAGTTCATTGGACTTGCAGCGCAAAACTGACCCGGATGATCGGCGGCTGAGCACTCGATGCGGCTCCGACCCTTAGGCTGCGGCAAAGCTGCTATTCGCTACATACAGAGAGTTCACCCGGCATTTTCTCGCGCACCATACGACGCCCACGGGGACCCGGCTCCTACAGCTGGCTCGCGACCGAAATCGTGCACGCAGGGTACCGACGGGCGTGAGAGAGGCGCATGAGTACTTTGGGTGGTTCTCTTTACCCTCGCCGACTCTTCCTGCAGACGCTGATGCGGAACGCGCGCACAGGAAGTGGGTACTGCGCGTCGTCCGCGGGGTCAATTCCGTAATTTCAACAAATGTTCGCTTACAAGCGCTGGAGGCCACCAGATAAGAAATGACAAATGGAGAACAATGACAGGGGTAAGGACACGCCCATCCTTTTTCCAGTACAGTTCATTATTCACATTCATCAGTTCCTCTGCAGTATGTCTTGTTCATCGGAATGTGCTTTTTACAGACAAGTCTTATACCTGTATTTGTATTCTACTCATCAATATAAACTTGTTGGTATATATGTGATATATTTTATGGGGGAACCAGGGGGATATGTGGAAATAGGTGTGCTCACTGTCAGAAACTATGTTGCACAGTGGGAGGCAATAAAGTCACACAATCGGAAGTTGCGGGAAATACAGGCAAAGGGGTAGAGGTAGTCCCCAAAATCCAATTGAGAGGGAGGAGTGGAAACATGCATGTTCGCTGTCAGAGACGACGAGCACGACGTGGGAACTTGCTTGTCGGTTGTTACCGAGGGTGGGAAGTCGGGCGGATATGGACTCGGAAAACATTTCCGCGAGGCGTACAGTATACTGTACAGTAAAGTTCAAAGTTCATCTGTCCGTCTCACACAGTTTGGATGGCCTCGTTTGACAGTCCACGACGCTTCCATACCTCTGTCCGATGGTTGATGGTTGTTTGCATGTCACGGTACAGCCAGTTACGCCACATCCTTGAGCGTAGAAATTCCCCCCATCCTTTTTCCTCAGTAGACGACACAACACAAAAGTTTCTTTCTCGTTTCTTGTTTTTTTTTCTTTCTCTTCCTGAGAGCCAATTATATCATCTCATTGATTATCGTAATCCCGCTGGAACGGCAGTGGCATTGTTCCGATAGTGGTACGTTCTAATGGCGTTCAGGTGGGTCACTGAGTCGAGATCGGCCTTTCTCCTCATGGATTGACACTGGGCTCTTGCGATCCCAACGCCTAGGTCTGTTATGTTTGTTTGTGATGATTGAGACGGAGGGCTCGGCGCCAATGCGACAACTCATCGCCCGCCCATCGGCATCAGCGTCCTGAGGCCTCAAGCGCCGGAAGTGCTGTGCCCAGAAGGAAAGGGGTCGAAACGCCTATCCATCTCACTCTCTGACGTGGCTGTGGTTCCACCCTTGGGTGACACACTGTATGTCACCCCTATACCGCAGTGTGTTTAACATCCCACAGGTGGTAGTCGCACAGAAACGGCGTTCTCGTGCCCTCACTGCAGCTTTCGTCTACTGGTACGGAAGTTGATTCCTTTCCCGTTTAAGGTGTAACCCTGCTCCTTGTTCTCAAAACCTTATCAGGAAGCTTGCGCTTACAGCATCATGTCCCTGTACTGGAATCAGGAAGGACAGCTCGCAATTCGTTGATTCAAACTAAAACATGGTGCTGTGCTCGTGATCCCGTTTGCCTCTTGATCCGTTGCACGAACCGCTTGAGATACTTTCCGATAGCAGGCGTGCAACCGTGGAGGCAATGATCGGCGCAACAGTAACCAGGTATCAATCTAACTTGGGTCTCGAACTTAGTCTCAGAATTAATTGTTCTTTTTTTATGATATTCCAGCAATGGTCGTTTTGATGTAGGATTATTTCAGGTCATCCATGGCACGGCGCTTGCACGCGTGAAACACCACAAGAGGATGAAGGCAAGTATCATTATTTGATGTATTTAAGATCATCACCGTATCCATCCTCGATTCCCAATTAACCTTGGACCGATTACGACCTCTGGGTGTTCGCCCATCCCTGCGTACTTGGACGCCGAAAGCTATCCTCGGGAGTGTCTCTTTCTCTCAATGGAGAGCTTGTCCGGTCCCCCAGCCGACTCCTCCAACCCAGCATCATTTCCTTCTCAACCCATGCCCGTCTTAGACTGGGAATGGTGGTCTTTGGATATCCCTGATCCCCAAGTCGACGCAGAGGTAAGTATTCTAGTTGGCTGCGGCGCTCCTTTGTATTCGCTCATTCCGATGTTCAGGCATACCCCGCTGGTCTCCGTCCACCATTACATTCTACTGTTCTCGCCATCGACACTGCAGCTGAGACACCCCACCCTGAAATCCCCATTGCTGCCAGTAACATCTTTGCCAAGGCGGACACAAATCGTAACTGGCGGCAGGGCGGCATGTCAATGAATGTTCCTTTGGACCACAGCCTTCAATACACAGAGACTCACGCGACATCTGACTTCTTGGTACCCTCGACTCTCCCCGATAACTACTCCCTGCCAACTGTTGTGCAGTATCAAGAAAGGGCATCAACAGAGATTCTCCAACAGTCCCAGAATTCGGGGGCAGGTCCCACGGCAACATCATCGAGGTCGCCTCGGAAACCTAGACACAGGTGCAGCATTTGCAGACTAGATTTTGCACAGAAGCGGGGTGTTACGCGACACTACCGAGATGTGCACGAAGTCAGCTTGTGCCTGCATTGCAGTGGTTTCAAGTGGCATCGCCGTCACCAGTTGAAGGAGCACCTCCAGGAGCAGCATCCTGATATCCACGTCCCCGCAGCACTAGCCGAGGCTACAAGGTACCGTCGCAGGGCCACCATAATAAGCAACAGCCTACAGGGACAACAAGCTTTCCCTCCCGCCATTGAATTCGATCGATCGAGGTGGGGTGAACACCTGCTGCAGCCACTGCCGCCGCCTTTACTTCCAGTGCTTGAAGGCACGAACGTGACACGTAGACGTGAATTTGCCCGCGAATTAGCATTGTTTGATGCTACTTATGCTCATGTCGCATTTTCTTCCACAGAAGTACGTATGCCACCACCAAACTCTGTGGACGTTTCTTTCTGGCGTTGACAGATTTTATATGCGTACGCTTCTCTTTATGCACGGCGTATATGATTTCTGATCCTCCGATCATACTCTTAGATCGCTACCAGCCCGCCAGGGCTATGACACTGCCGATTACCGCCCATTCGACCCGATACCTGCTCGTCCTGTGATTGTATTACCAGTTTCATCCACTCTTATCTTTTCTCGGCTGCTGGTCATGATGGGATTCAAACGGACACCTTAGCTCCCTAGTGGTAGACTCCACGCCGATATCGAACCCCGCGTGTACTGGGCTGCGCCCAGTCAGTCGCAGTTGCTAAATTACTGTATTAGCGTCGTCCCGGTCTTTCTCACCTCTTTACTTTACAATGGGTTGATATGTTCTTTTCTTGTTCTGTTTATTACGATGTAATGCGATCTAACACTCTAATCAGTATTTTACGGTCTCCGGATCTGTGACCACCGCTCCGAGTCTGCCAAGATACCGATGTTGCAGTAACGGTATGATGCCAACAGTCCGAGTTATCGTCACGTGTCCTGGTATGTGATTTTTTTTTATCTATAAAATTATTGAAAAATAATTGTTTGAGTATCCAAGACCGGTATTGCTGCTCCTCCGTCTGCCCTCGTTAGCAGTATCATCAGCGGTGGCGGTAATTCCTGTTCACAGAAGAGAGAGCTCAACCGGCGTGACTTAGCGACAAATCCAGAAATCTGAACGAAAGATACAAATTCAGTTGCCAATGGTACGTGCCTTTGTCTGCATCGCGTTTACTGTATGGTTTCCGAGTCTGGTGATCCTTCAACATCTCCAAAGTGTCAGAACAAAGCGATACGGCGCCAATCGTCCTGCCAGGGCAGGGCGTACCGCCACAAACGGCCCACTTGGCACTGGCGTCTACCCTTCAGGCTGTAGTACTTGTGCTGCATCTGTAAGCTGTCTTCGAGTCAGCACCTGTTAGCGGAGATGGATCACTGATAGTCCTGTTTGGGGAGTCATTGTTTGAAACATACATGTGCGTACTACTAAAGCCACGTTTTTTTCTTCTTGTGATATACCTTGTCTCTTTTTTCCACAGCCCTGCATAACGAGTTCTAAATTCAGACATGCTTCAGGGTCGTCTCCTGGGGCCAGACCCCAGACTATCATCATGATGGATCCAGCTGACAACGTTGGGCCCGGGCGTGTTAGGGCCTGACACATGACGGCGCTCGGTCACAGTAGAGGACTCGGGGAAGAAGGGGGAAAAGGTAACTACAGTACTGTTCGCACTGGCAGGTCGCCCTGTCCGGCCCAAGTCTGAGCTAGCATTCAATTGTCAAGGTCAAATTTGTCCTGATTGAGACGCGGGATCATGCTGGTGGATACGTACATTATTGCCACCATACCGTCTGTCGGATGTCCGTGCAGATCTAGACTGTGGCCAGGTCCGGGGAAATACCGTAATCCTATGATAGGCGGGAGCGCGTGAACAGAGGCTACAAATACAGTACAGTAGCGGGGATTTTCCCCAATAAATCATGTGTGCCTGTGCCTGGCCTACCTTCAATCGGTAGCAAAAAAGGAAGCTAAAGTGGGCTTTCTCGTCCATCGAGAGACCTCGAACGTGTAAATATAGAACAAAGGCAGTTTGCCTTATCACAGCCCTTCATACAGTACATGTCAAGGTAAAAACCATCCAAAGAGGGGCAGTTTGTTTGGCTCGGGATTGGCGAGGCATGTGGCTGGTCTGGGTTCACGAGTACTGTTATCCTGGACTCTCAGAGAAGGGCTACCTGTTTGAGACAGATTCGCTCTTTCTACTCAGCAATTTTACGATGGGCTCACCTACCGAATAACTCCCGGTGACCCGCCGGGGATGTTCAAAGGGCGTTCACAGTGTTTGGTTTGGTTTTCTGGACGCACTTTTACAAAATGGCAAGACTACTACGCTTATCCTAGTCCGACGGAGATGTCTCTGAGATAACCCAGGACGGAATGAACGTGGGGTCAACTAGATTGAGAGCCCGCGGAGCCAGACCAATGCCAAACTCATATGCCAAACTCATATTTTCAAGTTCCTGCAGTGGCGTTCGGCTGATCGAATGCCACTCCGTCGAATGTGGTACCAGTCATCGGAGAGGCCAGATGAGCTATCACTACCTTACAGTAGTTGTAAATGCCGTTATGGATCACCAGAGGTGACACACACAAGGATGGAGATACACGTAACACGATGATGGCTTGGAGATCAAACGAGATGATGAGAAGGAATCTGGCATCATCAGTAGCAAACTCTGAGCTCCTATTCAACCACCCGAAATGCGTTGAGTGCCTGCGCTAAACCGTGGGCAGTTTGGGACTTGGGAGCCAGGATGACAGGAACGGCATCGGAAGACACACAACTGCGTATATCGATGCCGTTCCTGGAGAGTGGAGACCAGATAGCCACGCGACCCACACGACCACCCTGTATTCCACCCTATCGCTGCCCAGGCTCACCGCCCTCACCATACATGCCTAAACATACTGTACTACGTGTCCACCTCTGTGCTTCTTTGTATGCGCCGCGGAATCTAAATTCGGGTTTAAAAAAATGGTCTGAGCTCGTATTGATGCATACGAGTACATAAGACCTATTGTGCTGTGCTGTCTCAGCTATTTAGCAGTTGAGACATTGTGTGGCTTAACGTCAAATCAATCACGTATCTTCGTAAAGAAAGAAAAGTGAAGGAGATTGAGATATGAAGCTATGAAGGATTGGGCGAGCCTGGTTCCATCATCCTGGCATGTGACTTTCCGCGATATCTGTGAACGCCCTGTGGTTTCGCAAATGGAGAATCTATTTGTGGAAAATATCGCAGAAGTAGACGATGAAAAGACAATGATAGTGGGCGGTCATGATGATGATGATGGTGATGGTGGTGGTGGTGGTGGTAATACGTCCATGTCACCATGTGGGCAGGCACCATTTGTACCACTAAAAATACTTACTTAGGTGGTGCTGCTGCTTGTGCTTCCGCAGGAGCATTTGAAAGACGACAAGAGACATCATGCGGAAGATTTGCGGCGCATTGAGAGGCAAAGTAGGGATGAAAACAAAAAACTGATCATGATCAAGTAAGTGGCGTCCCGCCTGATCCGAAAATCTAATCTACGAGTAAATCAGACGCAGCGCCAAACGGTGCCACGCCAGTGACCTCTTTCACTCCCACACCAACTGAGAAGCCATGGCAGACATCCACGCTGTCGCTCAACAGTTCACCGATTTCTACTATAACACATTCGACTCTGATCGCTCTAAACTCGGTGCGCTCTACGTACGTCGCCATTCTTTTCTCAGTCTTCCCCCTTTTTGGGGGGGCGTCTCTCTCGTTTGTGTGGGCTCTGATATTGATCTCTTGATGGCTGATAATCCTTCCTTCCTTCCCCCCCGTACCCTCCCACCACCCACTTTAGCGCGACACATCGATGCTTACATTCGAGGGAACGCCTATCCAAGGTGTGAGCGCAATCATCGAGAAGCTAACGGTGAATTTTTTTTTTTCATCTTTTAAAATCCATCCCCCACCGCATGCCCCTCCTGGCATTTCCATATCCTAATCTGATCTTTGCTGCTATCGCAGTCGTTACCCTTCCAGAAAGTGCTACACAAAGTGACCACGCGCGACGCACAGCCTTCTTCCCCTTCCCTTGCATCACTCATCGTGAACGTGACTGGCCTGCTCGTGGTAAGTAACCGAGCGCAAGTTCACTGGGGGCTTTTATTCTTGCATTGGTACTCATCACTCGCCGTCTGTCTAGGTCGACGACAGCACGAATCCACTGCAGTTCTCTCAGGTGTTCCATCTTATCCCAGACGGTGGGAGCTACTACGTGTACGTACATCCTCGCTTCACCCACTATTGGGAAACTGACATAGGCGGCCTTTCTCTTTTTGCGTAATGCAGTTTCAATGACATTTTCCGTCTCAACTATGGTGCTTGATCGAGTGGGTAGAGAAGATGAAGGCTGAACGTAGATATGTAATCGCCGAGTGTAATAGTGAGAAGTATACCTAGCAGATGCAACTAGGACCGAATTAACGACGTGTGCTTTGGATCGATGAAGTAGATGCGCGAGCCCCTCAGCAATTCAATTCGACACACAAACCTTGTACTAGGCAACCAGTAAACCGCTACCATGACTGTCAATTGGATACACCTCTCACAAGATATTCAGCGCACACCAGGTACGTCTAGCATAGATGAATGATGCTAAAAAAAGAGGGAGAAAGAACAACAGCCAGACAGGGCGTGATGATTACAAGATAGTGGTATGTACGAGTAAGGTGCTACCAGGCGGGCCACGCAGAGGCGTCTAGCAGCAGCTACCGCCGGCCTTGGCACTCGCATCGACGCTCGGAGAGACAGTGAGGGTGTCTCCCGTAGATGGCTTGATCGGGTCCGCGCTCTGCTCAAGCTGCTTGCTTGACACGATGCGGTAGATGTCCGTCAGGATAGTCTGGAATGCCGATTCGACGTTTGACGCGTCTAGCGCAGACGTTTCAATAAACGACAGCCCATTCTCCGCTATAACGGTCAGAATGTGTCAGCCGACGAAGAAGAGAAGAAAGCCTGGACGCACCCGCAAATGACTTTGCTTCCTCGGTCGGCACGGCACGGAGGTGCTTGAGATCGCTCTTGTTACCGACTAGCATGATGACAATGTTCGAATCTGCATGGTCACGCAGCTCCTTGAGCCAGCGCGTTACGTTGACGTACGTTGCGTGTTTCGCAATGTCATAAACGAGTAGTGCACCAACTGCACCGCGGTAATAGCTATGTAGAAATTAGTTGAAACGCCCTGTGAATGAGTACGAGGAAAAACACACGCGGCCGTGATGGCACGATATCTCTCTTGCCCAGCTGGAAGGCCATGGCCATGAGTAATGGGATATAATGGAACAAGATCCGAACACACCAGTATCCCAGATCTGTGCCTTGAGCGTCTTTCCATCAACACTTATTGAGCGTGTGGCAAACTCGACACCGATTGTTGACTTTGTCTCGAGATTGAATTCATTGCGCGTGAATCGTGAGAGCACTTGCCACAAGGGGTCAATAGAGGGTCTCAACAAAAGGGCATCGCAAACATACGATTTCTACCGCACAACAGAGAAAGTGTGAGCTAGGATAAGGCGAGAGAATGATGAGATACTGACGACTTTCCGACGCCCGAGTCGCCAATTAGGACAACCTGAGTGAGAGTGTGGGAGTGAACATAGGGCCTGCGGAGCTAAAGCGACCACAAACTTTGAAAAGGTAGTCAAAATTGCTTCCTTCGGCCATGGGAGTTTACGGCTAGAGTAGATGGTGGTAGTGGTGATGATTGATGATGAAGAGAGAATGGAGGACTGAGTCTTGACCGGAAACCGCGCATCCCATGGCCGGGATTTATCCGGGCGGAGTTTCAATCACAATTATGTCTGGCTCTGCCACCGCTCTGTTCACTGTTCACTATGATAATTGCGAGATTTTTGATTCTGTGAACAACGGTGTGTTCGACTTGCCAACTTGTCGTGCCACCCACAGGCGTTTAATACTGAACCTGAACCTTGTATCGCTGTCCCAAACGCAGGACACCATCATATCGTGCACAGCATCTCCGCACCATTTCCATCACGAGTTGCATGAACCGACGAGCTACCATACATCATAAACCATGCCCACCCGCCTCCGCGGACGTTTCCGGCCTCCACGACGTCTTTCATATCTCTTCTTCATCGTCAGTCTCGCTCTCTTCGCAGCGCCAACTACCGCGCTCTGGCCCTTCCCTCCGAAACGCTTCTCACGCAATGCCCTCGTATCTGCCGGAACCCTCGGTCTCGACGGTGATGGCAGAGTTATAGCATTTGGTGATTTCGATGGTGACCACTTGTGCGCATTCCATTTCTTCTCCTCCATATAACCACCAGCAGGCAGGTTCAGAGCAGCGCTAATTGGCGGCTCTTAGCGTGGACATTATCACACTGGCCTCGGACCAACACACCATCTCCGTCCACCTCTGGAATCATGGTGAGTAAATGACGTATGACGGTTGCTAGTTGCTCACCGTCTACAGATGATTTCTCCTTCCGTCGTTCTGCTTCTTTCCGACATCCACAACGCGTTTACAACGTCGTCCCCGGCGATTATACACATGACGGCAAACTCGACCTGCTAGTCATGTCACAAGGTGCTTCAAACACACAGTTATCCCTTTTCGTATACACCCCCGTACCTGGAGGTGGTTTCTGTAGGTTGTTCACTCCCGTACTTAACTCCTTTGCCCAACATTTCGCACAGACTCGAATATTCTTGAACTCCCTCCTTCTACCCTAGCCCAACCTATTCCCTTTGACAGCGATGGTCAGATGCGGATCGACTTGCTGGGTCTCCAGTCGGGAAGCTCTCAGCTCAGGATGTGGAAGAACGTTTGGAACGCTTCGGACCCTTCTGGTCCGCTTTACGAGATGTAAGAGTACTTGTATGCTATACTTGTAAGGTCTCCATTCACATCTTCGGCAGTACCGACGCCCCCTTCTCAGGACCTCAATGTCGCATCGCGAACCCGCACAGCAATGCGGCTGTCGACCTCAACGGGGACTGCGTGGCTGGCGCGTATTTCTGACCTAGGGGTGCATGACGTAGTGCTGATCGGATCTTACAGATATATTCCTCGTCTGTGATGAGGGCTCCGGGCGGAAATCATTCCAGATCTGGGTCAGCAATCCCGATGGCGAGTTCACACTCGCGCAAAGTGGCTCGCTTCCCTCCGGTACTCAATCTGTTGTTTTCGCCGACATGGGTACTTCTATATGCTGTCGAATTGTCGTCGTCAGACTGATTGCCTCGTCTCCAGATCGGGATGGGGCCATTGACCTTCTCATCACCACCTGTTCCTCTGTTTCCCGATCTACTGCGCTGGGGACTGATTGTGCACTGAACATTGCTTATAATACGCAGCTCCCATTATGTGCCTCATCCACCTCATTCCCCCTAACAAGTGATCCTGCCGCTGCGGCACCGTGTCGAAATCCCGCAGCCCTATGCGTTGCCGACACCAACTTCTCGTTTTCTTTCTCAGGCCCGGTGCGTTCTCGTCGAAACCCCTCCACACACCATTTAATGACTATATGATTCAAATTGAATACTAGAACTACGTGAGCGTTCCTATCGGAGATCTTTTACAAGGCAACCTGAAACTCCACGTCTTCGACACGTCCTTCTCGCCAGCCCAGCCCATCCTACCACGCCCGGGCGACGCCAATCTGGACGGATTTCCCGACTTGCTCCTGATCACCGAGGGTCACGTGCGCCTCCTCCTCTCTGTCCCGTGTGCGCGCGGTGTTCCGGGATGCTCAGTGACGGGTGCCCGGCGCGGGTGGCGCGAAATGCGCAAAGGCGTCGAGGCGCTATCAAGTGTTACGGACGCTCGGGTAGCCGTGTTTATCGACCTGGACGAAGATGGGACGCTCGATGTCATGGTGCGGCGTACGGGGGACCAGGGCGCCGGTCGAGTGCTGTTCGTACAGAACAACTTTGACTATGACGCTTTCTTCATGAAGGCTATCGGTGCGGCGATTATATATACATATGTCCTGTTTTCTCCGTCTTCTCTGACACTTTTTTCCCGCCTCGGTTGGGGTATGCAGTGCTGAATGGCGCGTGTAGCTCCGGTTGGTGCCTGCCTGAAAATGGCAGTCTCTCGCGCTATCATGTCAGTTTTCCTTCCCCATTCCCGTTCATCCTCATATTTATACTATTTATAACATATATACAGCCCTCTGGCGCCAGCACGTCGGGCGTAAGCTACAAATACACGATCTTGGACACCTCAGGTCGACGCTCAGCCGCCCAAGTACCACAGCTTCCACAGACGTCATACCAGGCGCTTAACACGCCGTACGCGTTCTTCGGTCTCGGACGGACGAACAATTACATTGAGAACCTCTTCGCGGGCGCTGCGCACGGGCGCGTCGCGGCGCTGGAAATGGTCATTCCCAACTCGAAACTCGTGATCAACCCGGGCGCGGCGCCAGACGAGTGGCACAAGGAATTGTATTTGAGACCGGGACAGTGGATTCCGTGGGTCGGCGCCACCGTATTGGGTACTATGGTGGCACTTGCTGGCGTCGTGCTTGTACTGCATCTGAATGAGAAGGTGCGTTTTCCCGATTTTGATTTTGTTTGTTTTATCGATTTGCTTATACGTTTCTTGGGGGATTTCTAGCGGGAGGACGAGATGGAACGGCGACGGGCATCGCATCATATTAACTTCGATGCGTTATGATTAATCAATCATCAATCATGTATATACGGTATCTCTTCTTTTCTTCTTCTTGCGTGGGATAATTTATCATCTTTGGCTTGTTATTGTAACTGTCATGGCAGTCCTTCCTAATTCTCAGCTGCAAGGCCTTTCCGTGAAGTGCCAGGCACGCTGCCAAAAGTCGCGCAAGTGAATAGGTGAATGCACATTATACAGAACTGCTGGAACGGAGAGCTGGCAGGTCACTTCTGAGTTGGAGAGGTTGCTATAGAAAACTAGAGATAGCCCTCGTGGACACCTAGAGATAGCTAGATACAGTCAGCGACATAGTATGGATTGGTGTATACAGAGAGATACTCGCTCCCCAGTGACTCGTAGACACAGAGTACTTGTCTGCCAGTGTGGGCTCACTAGTACGTGGTCTAGAGTATAACGACGCACACGCGTCTGTCCAGGTGTCGTGACACGTGATCTCTCTACGCTCCAACAGTTGCTACGTGTTCGTCTTCCTCAGGACAGCCCCGAATCACCCCTGAGTGTGATGTAGGCAGCTCAGAGCACAGGTTTCAAGGTGCGATGATTTTCCACGAGACAGTTCGTTTTAGGGCTTACAAGGACCAAGGTAGCTGCGTCCTGGTTAGGCGGCCTAACTTAGGCCTCTGACGAGTCTTTGCGGGCCAGTGTCATGTTGGGAGTGTGTGTCCTATCCCCACATCCGAACTGCCTGATTTTCTCTCAATAACGGGATCCATTCGAAGCACGTGAATGATAAAACAATGGGGACTGGTCGCGCGCCCTATATATCGAAGAAATATCTCTCGATTATCCTCATGGGTCGTCCTGACGAACTTTGCTTTGGTTCGATGCGTTTGCTTGATTTCGTACGATTTATCTCGGACAGAACCGACTCGAACGCAGACTCGACGTTGGACGTGTCGAGTGCTGACGTCTCCATGTACATCATGCCGTTTTTCGCTGTACAAATCAAACGATGGTGTGTAGCAAGCAAGGCCCGCGAGCTCTCAGCGACGCTATTCAAGGCAGTGAATGGTCAGATCGGAACGCACTGGCAAACTCGGCAGCTACTTCGGCGGGGATGACGCGAAGTGCTCCAAGGTCTGATTTATTCCCAACGAGCATGGCGACGATATGTGGGTTCGCGTGCTCGCGTAGCTCTTCGACCCAGGTCTTGATGTTGCTAAAGGACGAGGGATTTGTCACGTCATATAGTAGCAACACGCCAAGAGCTCCACGGTAGAATCTGGAAGATACATGATACCCGATACGCGAGGTCTCAGCCGTCGGTAGTAACTTACAAAGGCATGACGAGACAAGAAGAAAATAAATGGGACGTACGCTGCTGTGATAGTGCGGTATTGTAGTCGTTCGGTCGAGAATGAATCGTAGCCGCGTGCACCGGTATCCCAGACTTGCGCTTTTATCCTCGAATTGTCTACTGTGAGAATACGAGCAGCAAACTCGACGCCAATCGTCGATCTGCTCTCGGCATTGAATTCATTACGTACGAATCGGGAGAGCACTGTAGGTGACGAGATGAGCGCTTTCGTATCATAGTCCCCGAAATTGGATATACATGCAGTTTCTATGCCGCCAAAGAGGTGTGGGGGGAGCAAAAAAACCTCAGCGGTCGTTTGAAAGAAAGAGCAAGGAAGAGGAACTGACGTCTTCCCGACACCCGAGTCGCCAGCCAGGAGAACCTGAGGGTTCAGTAGAAATTAGAACGGCAAGACGACGCGCTTCAGCAATGGCATTCTCAGGCCAAACAAGGGCGAGGGCGAGGGAAAAAAAAAACAAGACGAATAAATCACCTTGAAGAGATGGTCGTAGTGATTCCCGTCGGCCATAGCGAAAGGGAGAACTTGAAGCGGGCGAGAACTTGAACGGATGTGTTGTTTCGCGCTGTCTTCTATACGTACCCAGCAGCCCCTACGAATGGGCATAATGCCATGCCATGGCACCGTGACCCACCGAGGACGTTAAACGGGGGAATCCTTTCCCGGATCACCTGGGTCTCGTCCGCGGGTCCTACTACACGCTACATAGGAGAGGTATAAGCTTGAAACCGGAAATCGGAACTGACCCTACATTCTTCCGTCACGCTATCGAATGCCGCGGGTTCGGTTTCAATAGTCGAGCCACGTCACTGACGCTTACCTGGTTATTAACCGATGATCGATGAGCGAGCTCTGAAGTTGTCATTTCTTCAGGGAACACTTGAACTCTTTCATAGCTATTGTCAAATGACCAGACTCTAGTATATGGTATTACAGTCGCTTCCCTCCGAGTTGAGACCCTCGTTACCCATGCGCCTCCGTCATGACATGGGGACATGGGATATGAGTGAGGAGCATGGGTTACGAGGGTGTGGGAAATTTCAGCATAGTCAAGTTGTAGGCCAGTGATGTAAGCTAGATGAATTGTACTTGTCCTCAAGCACATCATAAGCCCTTTTGTGATCTGATGCATTCTCAAAGACATTTCAGAATGTCCATGTAGAGCAGAGGAGCAGTTCAAGTTGTTTCAGTGCCATCGGCACATTGCAGTGTCAACATCGCCCAGAAACCTGCTCAGAAACCCGGTTACCAAACAATGTCAGCATTTGCCATTTCCGGGCAGTAGTAATTACTCAAATTTACAAATTTTCGCACGAAACACCACCAAAACATATGGGATTTGTGGCTCTGGAGTGTATGGGTTATGGGGTATGAGGGAGATATAGGTTATGGGGCCAATTTCCCCATATACCACCAACATGGGATTTGAGGGGTTATTCCAATTATGGGTTACGAGAGAGATGGGCAGTTAGGAGGGAGGCGGCTGTATCCAAGACGTACATTTGGCGGAATCTTGGGCGGAATCACCTGTCTGCAAGCTGCATACTTCTCGCGACCCCCACCTCACCACAGTAGAGACAATTGACCCATCTTTCTGTTTTGTAGCTTCGGTGCTGTTCTTTTTTGCTGGGGTTATCGTTACGAAACTCGTAGCATGCAGAAATACTCCGAGTCTTCACTGCGTCTTCTGGTGCGAGCTTGCAAGCATGGAGGAACAAGGGCATTTTCGCTGCGCGCCCATTTCTACGTCCTTGCACGATGGCTTACTCCATCTGCAGATTGTATCCGTCTAATGTGGGTTTATCCGTGTTGACGTATAGAGCATAGTTCCGCGGGCTCTACTACGCGTCAATGCGTCATGATAGATATGGTGTTCTGGTTGCTAGAGAAATTCGCCAAGCTATAGGGATATTTTCGCGGGTCCAGGAGAGCAGTACGGGTCACCTCTTGCGCGTCTGCGTGTGAAAGAGCGGATAGCATCTGGATAGGAGGGAAATAATGAGAGACTGGTTGCCTCTGTCGTAATTGTTGAAAGTAAAGAACTGGACACGTGACGTAGGTCACGTAGCTATGATAAGATAAGATAAAACATGAATTTAGCGGAGTCACGGTATTTGTTGGGACTGAGTCAGTTTCACATTCACCTAGAACAGTTATTTCCCCACCAAGTAGTCCTCAAGCTTGGTAGAAATGGCGTCAGAAGAAAGGACGGAATCCAATAATCTTGCAGAAAAGTTGGCGACCTCGGTCACGGTTGGGTAAGTCAATCAGTCTTTTTTCGATCCTCATCGCCCGACCGGGGCTCAAGTCCAGTAGGGCTCCCACTGCAGTGCCTACCGGCGCGATCAAGCCTGCAGATCCTTCGACAGCACACGAGCAGATCGTGACACCCTGGGACGTACAGGGTTCCGTCTCGGGTGATGGGCAACAACTCGCTATCGACTATGACAAGCTCATCGACCAATTCGGCACGCGACGAGTGGATGCTGCACTGTTGGAGCGCTTTGAACGCCTCACGGGGCATAGACCACACGTTTTTCTTCGTCGCGGGACGTTTTTCTCTCACAGGCGCGTATCGCGCTGGATGTTAGCGTGATGGCATGCTGATATTGTACTTATTCATAGAGAGTTCAATATCATACTGGACCGATATGAACAGGGCAAACCGTTCTTCTTGTATACGGGTAGAGGACCCAGTAGCGATAGCATGCATCTGGGACACATGATACCCTTTGTCTTTACCAAGTGAGTCATGCACCCTTCCAAATCCTCGAGCACAGAATTTACAACGGTTTTGGAAAGGTGGTTACAGGACGTCTTTGATGTCCCTTTAGTGATCCAGCTGACAGGTAGCTCACTTTCTTTCTCTGATGGTCATTCCTCACGTATCTCTTCAGATGACGAGAAATTCCTCTTCAAGCATGAACTCAAACCGGAGCAGACTTACGAGTTTGCATTGAAAAATGCGAGAGACATCATCGCTGTTGGATTCAAGCTCGAAAAGACATTCATATTCAGCGATTATGAATATGTCGGTGGTCCCTTTTATAAGAACGTGTCAAAAATTTCGCGCCAGATTACTCTTAGCCAAGCGAAGGCGACATTCGGTTTCGGCGACTCGTACGCTGTTTTCCTTCTTCATCAGTTTTCTTTATATTAACCTATCTCTTCTATGTTCCTTCCTTTTTTATGGCTCAGTGATAACATTGGCAAGATACACTTTGGCGCGATTCAGGCTGCACCGTCCTTTTCCAACTCATTTCCGCAGATCTTCGGCACAAAGTCCGACATCCCATGCCTTATCCCATGTGCAATAGATCAGGATCCTTACTTCCGCCTTACGCGCGACGTCGCTCACAAGTTGCGGTACCCCAAGCCGACTCTGCTGCACGCAAAATTCTTCCCCGCTCTGCAGGGTCCACAGACAAAGATGAGCGCGTCCAACGTCAACTCGAGCATATACATGAACGACACGCCCAATCAGATCAAGAATAAGATCAACCGCCATGGGTTCAGCGGGGGGCGTGAGACGGAGGAAGAGCATAGGCGGCTTGGCGGGAATACGGACGTTGACGTCAGTTACCAGTATTTGGGTTTTTTCCTTGATGACGACGAGGAGTACGCCCAAATTGGGGAGGTGAGTTTGTCATGGCATAGAGACTTGAGACAAATTCAGAAGCGGATCGTATTAGGATTACCGCGCGGGGCGTCTTCTTACTGGACAACTCAAAGCACGTTGCATTAAGCTGCTGCAAGAGCTTACCGGCGCTTTCCAAGAGGTATGTTATGCCTCTTCCACGCGTGTGTGTGTAATGTAATTTAACGCTTGTATACAGCGTAGGAAAAGGATCACGGACGACGAGGTCAATGCATTTATGGATGCGAATAGGCAAATAGTGCCAACCTTAGGAAAGAAAAACAAATCTGAATAGCCACTGTATTGCATAAACACGCCAAGGTGTATTACCATTGCTCACTACCCTAAACGAGCCCGTTCTAGATCGCTCTACGCGGCAATGCAACAAGATGGACACATGTACCGGGACCAAGGCCAACAAATAGTTTCCTCTAGATAAATGATGATAAACATCTACTATCTGGCCGGTTTGGATCTGGGGGAAATGGTAAACTCTAATATTTGGCGATGCTATTTGCATCCAAAGAGGATAGTGTCCAAACAAAATAGCCGGGCCCAGCGGTGCGCCAGCCATTCAAGGCAGAAAGTGCCGCTGCACCCCAGTCGAAAGTTGCGGGGTCGACCTCGGGCGGGCAGTCGACGAAAGTCATGAGGTTTCTATTTTGGGCCTTTATGAAGCCAAACGCCACAGCATTCTTGACCAACGCGCGCAGTGGATCAAAGAAGCCGAGTACGTTGAGGAGAATGACGGCTGTGAAGAGGGTGAGAAAGTTCATAGAGTCAGCTTGCTGATTCCGATTGACTCAAATGAAGAGTATGGAACATACGTTTGGTGTGGACGCCTAGTTGAGTCCAAGAGGTCACCTCCATGAGCTGTACGCGTACGATGTAAGGAGTGATATTCACACAGGGCTACGAGCGTGTTTTTGTCTCACCTCTTCAAACGTGCCGTATCCACCAGGCAGAGCAATAAACCCCCCAGCTCGGCTCGCCATCTCCACTTTGCGCTCATGCATGGAATCCACGATAACCTAAATCCAGCCAGTCCAAAAATTACCGATATATTTTAAGTTGTCCGAACAAACCAAGCAAGGAATATGGCTCACAGATTCGACCTTTGATCGATGAGACAAATATAGAAGATCATTCGCTTATCCCTATACCGTCGATCACAAACAGTACTCACCTTGTCGCGGCCCTTTTCTTCCAGTTTGTCATGACCGATAGTACCCCAGGTAGAGCGCTGCTCTCCCTCGCCGCCCGCTCGCAGCATGGCGTCGGGAACAACGGCGATGACAGACCCGCCGTGTTGCAGGACCGTGTCTGAGATGATGCCCATTAACCCCCTAGTACCACCGCCATACACAAGGGGGCGTGATTGCGTGGCAAGGGCATGCCCCAGGGCTATTTAAAAAAAAAAAAAGGCAGATATGAGTCAGCGAGAGTAGCGGAGCTGAGCCGTGGCGCTGCGATGGGAAAATAGAACGACAAACGGACAAGCTGCCGCGTGATGGAAAACGGGCTCGGTGCCTGCATGGGCACCGCAGTAGACGGCTACTGCTGTAGTGGGCTTGTTGTCAGATGAGATGCCGTTGGTACCATTTTTAGTAGAGAGCGCAACTTGAAGGGACATTGTTGGCAGTGTTTTCTAGAGTGATGCGATGAGATACAAAAAAGTCGTTTCGCGAGGTGGCCCTTAAATGTCTAGCACTCAGGCGCTGGATGCCGTCACGGTATCTGAGGTCAAATGACTCAAATTCGCAATGCCAGTGGAGTCCCCACATATAGGAAGCACATCGCCTGAGGTCCGCAGACAAATTCAGAGTTAACCGCGAAAGGCGAAAAGGGCGAGGGGCGAATCCAAGTGGGGACAGAGTTACCACTCTGCGTCAATTTGAAGAGCGGAGCAGAAATCTATTCAACCGACTAAGAGATTACCAGGCAGATCCTGTGACTCCAGAGTCCAAGTCGGAACGTGTGTCTTGATTGGATGAGAATGCCAGTGAGAACTCTGGCTAAGAATACACTAGCGGTCTAGCAGTGTCCTCCAAATCAAACGTCGACATCAAATGCATGTCGCAGGTGGCGCTGCCAAACCTTTAACCTCGGGCACTTCTGGGCCACATGTCTACTAGTAATCACCGTAAAGTTTAACAAGTCAGTCATCATCACCATGACCACCGAGGAGATTACTGTAGTCGAACGTGTCTACTCATAACGCTGGCAACTGGGGTAGGTTTGCGGCCGAGGCTAATTGACTGGGACTCGCAAACCACATCTCTACACGTAGCAGACTTTTCAGAGTGGTTGGCAAACACACCTCGTGGCTCTTTCCCAGGTCCCGGAGTTATGTTTTTCGCGAGTTATTTTGTCCAGAGCAAGGTCTAACTAAAGCGCATTAATTGACGCTTGATGGGTCGGAAGAATGAGTAAGCCCTCAACTAGGTTTTTTACCTTAAACTTTCCGTGTTCGTGGTTTGGGGATGACCGGATGACGGGCAGCTGTTGTATTGGTTGTTGCTGGCCGTCGTGGTCACTACAGTACAGCCTTCATCTATTCACTCCGAGTCCGCACACGGACATACCCGGGACCCAATTATTACTACCAGTAAAATTTGACTCATTTCGTAGCCTCACATCGATCATAGCCAGTCAGTACTTAGAAGTTATTCAAGTCGTTTGGCAGTCCTAGCGCCCCAGTTCAAGTAAGGTGCCTGCAGTGGATGGTGCGCGTAACTTAGTCTGAGGTCACGATAGGACTCTAGTAAGTTCAACTTACACGTGACTGACTGGTTGATGACACGGCGCCCGAAGGGCGATGGCCGCAGTCATCATATACTGTAGCTTACCCTTACACTAATCACATGTGCGCCCGCAACGTGCGGTGCGCAACCGTGACCTCGAGGACTCAGCTAGACACATCATATTCATTCCATAACCTTGTCCATGACTGCCATAATTTCAAAAGTCAACCTAACCAAGAGCCTAACGAATAATGATTAATGACCAAGCACTGGCAGGCGGCGCCAGGCGCAGTCCGAGGGAGTTCGTGCTTCAAAGTTTGTCCCTCCGAGGCTCCATTGAAGTCGGCTGTTGGTTGAACTTGAACCTGACTCTGCGCTGCGGCTTGCAACTGCTGTACGTTCTTTGATCTACAAATGTTGTAATGGTCGTTTGAAAACTTTCATCATCTTAACAACAACCATCTAGCATTCGAGATGACCGTGACGCGTAATTGCGTTTGCAGGCCGTGAATTAGTTCTTTGGAGACTTGAATTCGCTCGCTGTTACCCAGATGTAGTGACCGCCTCTTCAGTTGCGTATAAGGCAGCCATACAACAGAGACGATGGATATGAGTGGCCATCACGAGGAAGACCGTCTTTTGTTGTTCTTAATCAGTAGGTACGATATCTCTATTCTTTGTATTTACACCCCGCAGCGCCGAACTAATCCGAGCCTTCCTCTGACTGCTTGTCGTCTTTTGACTGCATGTCCCAGTCTTCTTTTGACTGCTTCTTCTCAGTCACAGGCTGATTGTAGTACTCCCAGTCCCATCTTGGCATAATGTGCCGAGCCAGCTGGAGTATAGGGACCCACAGGCCCCTCGACATGTGGATCAGACCAATTATGGTGAGTTCGCTCGCTTGGATCCCGTCATTTCCCAGTTTCCATCGCTCGTTGAACTGGAACGTATCCGGGTCACGCTTACCTTCCTAAAAATATCATCAATATCAAGTTTTGTTGGGTAGGAGCGAACAAGAAACGCTGTTTTGACTCACCAGAAATAAACGGTGAATTCCCCGCATGATGCGCTCGACGAGGCGGGCCATCGTTATGGGTACTTGTTTATCAAGCCTCCTATCCTGTATCCTAAACTCGTATTGGAGCCGTTTATACCCGGGCCACTACAGCAGAAACGCGAAAAAAAACCGCATTAACAACCGAATACATACACCAACTCTTTCCGAGTGCGGCTCTCGCAGGAGAGGGTGAGAGAGAGGGTGTGCTCACCTGTACCCTTATCCGCACATTTTGCTTTTCCCTTTTAAGTATTGTGGGCGCTAACGCCGTCGCATTATGGAGAATGCATCGCTCCGGTAAGGGAAACTCGTACGGTATGCCGAGAGTGCCATCGCGCTGGATGAAGAATACTGGACTGAGCACGCCCGTTTTCTTTGACACGCCGATCACTGAGGGTTGAGGTACGATGGTGCCCATCTCAAGGTCAACTTTGCGGTCGAATATTTCGTAAACGGTATCGGCGGCATAATCGTTGTTGACGAGTGGGGACATTGGTACTCGTGCCGCAGTCGGAAAAACCTCAGGAGGGAGACTGGCTCTGGTTTTGGCTCTAGCGTTGGAGCAATTTCCGGGCTTTGGCCTCGTGGTGGCCCGTCGCTGCTTCTGCTGTTGTGTGGTTGGACGAGCGACGATCCATTGGTTGTTAAACACAAACAGTGATCCACGTTGTTTGCCAAGACAGCTCATGAAAATCTTCAAATATTTTTCAGTGCAGAAAGGGGTAAGCGTCTGCGCTATGTATCCGTCCAGCATGATGTCCATCTGGCTCTTGCCCAGCTTGCGAAGTAAAGTTTTATTAGTGGAACTGCCAACGGAAATTGAGGTGTGAGTTCGGATGTACCTTCCAATGAGCCATGTTTGCCACCATAATAAACTAAATGTGGATGATAAGAAGAAGCCTGCGATGAGATAGAGGGTATTGTGGGGATGAGAAGTAAAGAGAAGACATCCATAAAATGAACGATACCTCCCGAATTAAAAATCGACGGTTGCATTGCTGCAAGCTTTACCACAACAGTAGTACTGTGGATGCGTAAAGTGGACGCACTGTGGACGCATAGAGTGCGGAGTTGGTAGGGTAAATGCGTGTGCCAATCGCGTCTGCCGCATTTTCAACTGTCCACAACCATTTCAGGTCCGCGAGCACGGTTATGAAGCCCCGAAGAGGTCTCAACTTGCCGAGACTACGGCGGGAAGAGAAAAGGCCAAGGCAAAGCTTTCCATCGCTTGCGATGACCCTTAAAAACGAAAAGGGGGGAAGGAAAGAGAATGTCCAGGTCCAGCACGGGTATTATTAGTGTACTCGCAGTTAGACAAGGGGTAATATAGAGATAGGTGGAAAGAACAAAAACATGAACCACAAATGGAATCAGGAGCCCGCCCTCAGACTCCCGCCACAATCCTGTGAACAATGAACTGTTACCAATCCGGACACAGCGTAACATATAAGGAAAGAGGAAGAGGACGCACTCCTCGGCCTTATTGAGCGCCTGGACCATACCAACAACCTCCTTCCGGCGCGCGACGACAAGCTCGCTCTCCTTGAGCAGGTCCTCGAGTACGTCAGGCTTGTATAACTCCTGTAAGAGTTCGCGCTGGAGGTTCTCCTTCGAGTGGTTCACAAGGGTGAGCGTGATTGCTTTGGGGACCATGTCTATCATCTCGCGCTTTACAATGTTAAAGTACGAGTGGATGAGCAGCTCTGCAACGGTTGGTCAGCAATGCTTTGTAATTAGTAGTAAAGAACGCACTGATGACTTCAGTCTCGAGCGTTTCGCGCTCGTTCAACGCAGCCTGCGGACGGATGACCGTGGGTGGCTACATTTACACAGAGACACTCAGTCCACGTGCCATAGGCATATGAAAAAATGCCAGTACCGGCTCCATAGGCTGCGGGCCCTTCTTCGACTTCTGCTGTTGGCTCTTGGCCGAGCTGAAGAAGCTGCCAAAGAAGCTCGGCTCTTCTTTCTTAAGGTCGACTTCAAGGTCCTTGTTGTTGTTCAGTTGGGCGGAGGTCATCTTTCCTCCGGGTTTGGGCTCCGGTGTCGCGGGTTTGTTTGCATTAAGGCGATCCGTCACGAGTGCCATGGCCTTCGGGGGTGAAAAAATTAAAAGGAAAACAAAAGTGTGACGTACTTTATGCCCATTGAGGAAATCTGGATGTGTCGTGTTGACATAGCAGGCTTGCATTGCGACCATATCGGATACAAGCTTCGTTGTCGGAGTCATCGCGGTCTTGAAGAAATTGACAACGACGCTGTTAAAGCGCTCACGTAGCGCAGGATACCGGCGGAACGCTTGCTGAGCACGCACGAAGAACCTTTCAGAGGATGGAAAATATATTACAATCAACGAACGCACTATTTTCGTGAGGAGTTGGCCAAGAATGCGGATAAGCTCATCATAGACGAGTTGGCAGCATTTAAGCCCAGGCTCGTCAAGTCGCTTGATCTGCTGTTTCACAATGACTTCAAACGCAGCCGTCCCAACGAAGAGGGCAGGTGTCGAACCCTGGTTTCCACATCAGCACGTGACGAGAACGTGCAAGCATTTCATACTAACCGATGAGTTATATAAGATCGTCCGGATGTCACCATCTTTGACTTGGTCAAATGGATCGATGCTCTTGACGCCATTATTGAATAGTTCATGGAACACGAATGAGATGCGAGCACCGCCAGACAGCTCATTAAGCGACAGGTCATTCGTATTACCATCGATCACTGTGCGGAACTCATTCGTAAATTCGGTGATGATGCTGAGTACGATGCTCGACGAGTTCCCGTCACCAAGCGGCCCACCGAGCGATTGCAGCTCCGCATTGTACTTTTGTAGCTGCGCAGTGATACGCGCTTTGATGTCTGGGAGTGTCGCTCGAATGTGATGCATCAGGATCTACAAGATGCATAGCATTGATACTGTGATCGTTGGTTGAGAGCGCGGTACATACCATATTGAGTTTGCGCGCAAGGAAGGGTGTGCCACAGTACTGTGCTTTGCCTTGATAGGCAGGATGACTCTCAAAGAAATGGCGCTCAGCGTCGAGCGCCTGTTGGATTGGCTTGGACGTGTCAATGTCACGTTGACCACGGTTCACGACGGGTACATAGCCCAAACGTAAAGGAATGACGCGGCCAGCAAGAATGTCAACGACATCAGTGCCGGTATCCCTGCATTCATCGGCATTAGTGTAGGATATGTGCCACGGGTCTCGGTACTCACATCAGGTCAATCTTGGTAAGGACCCCAATCGTCCGTGTACCTTCGGGGTCGACTTCGCGGGCCATCTTAAGACCATCTGAATTGGCCAAGTCGGTGTTAGCTGGGGTGACTGCGAGAATTATGCAGGCAGGCTTGGAAATGTATTTGTAGAGCATATCACGAATCTGTTTCTCGATGTCTTTTGGTTGGTCTCCGACGGGTACTTTGGTTAAGCCGGGCAAGTCGACAAGAGTAAGAGTAAGGACGTTGGGTGAGAAGATGCGGAGATTGATGGGGTGTGGGGAGATGCCTGCATTGCGACCCGTCTTGGCTTCAGTGTCGCGGACGATCTCAGTACGAATTTTGTTAAAGTCATAGAACTTCTCGTTGGGAAGATGCAGAAATTCACCCCACTCGTTCTCGTTGATCCGTGAGTCTGCACCAGGGCCACCGGCTGAGAGATCCATGAGGGCTACGAAAGTGTGAGCTTGTCTGGTGGCTCACCTGCGACACCATTCGTTGTCGGTGCGGTTCCAGGTCGATGAATGAGTTGTAGAACCTATATACCGCATGAGAAATGTGTGCAAGACCTTCCTAGTCGACATACGAGAGGCCTGCGTGTGACAATGCCGGAGCCTCGAGGCAAGAAGTCTCGGCCAACAATGTTCTATAGATAGGTATCAGTAATAGGCCTTAAGAAATTATAGCCGCAGCACACCTCAAGAACTGAACTCTTCCCACTACTCTGACTACCCAATACGCAAATCTGTGGAAGGTCTATCTGCGCAGCACTCGAGCCGACGGCGGTAAAGACATCTTGTAATTTGTTGATTGTGGAGACGATTTCTACGCCAAACCCCGTTGACATATCGAAATTGAGGTCTATTAGATGAATGAAAGGGCCAAGGGGAGAGAAAAAGAGAAAGGAGGATATGACACGAGCAGGAGTACGAGCACAAGCACGAGCAACCCTCGACGCTTTCGAGGCGAGCAGCCGGAGCAGCCGGCCTTGATCCGAAGTCCGAGCCTTTTATGGCTCCGTGCCGCTCCCAGATGCCTTTTTTTTTTTTTTCGAATCCATTTCAGTGCGCCCTGGGTACAGAACCCTACGTAACACCTTTCTATGTATATAAAGTGTCCATCTCCGTGTGACCTCCCAGATGCCATATTCTAGGGATTCGGAAGGAAGCATGTTCGGAAATGACTCAGGATCTGTTTTTATCCTCAGCATGTCCATTCAACGCACCACCCAAGCTTACGACGCCGCATAGAAATCGGTCAACACATGTAGATACACGACACTGTAAAGCAATCCGGTGCATCTGTGGAGGTTAGCTCTACGTTCCCCGTAACGTTTTGTGGCTGACCAGTTTCATGATAGGTTACTGAGCTGACCGATTGCACGGTCAACCTCAACTTTCGTAAGGGTACCTAACCCTCGGGAGAATCATGAAACCTTCTTTCCATGACAAATGGCGGGAGGTGTACCAAAATTTCTTCAATGGACGTCCTCGGATGTTGAGTGGCCATGGGTCAACGATTGTATAAGTAGTCCGGAAGAAAATAGCGATGTTCCATGCGTCAACTTCTCCTCTCTCTGACGTTATTCTTGGCCTCTGCCTTTGGATATCCCCTGCTTCCCCCTGAGCTTTTCTCACCCCTCATCGCACAGAAACTATTCGCCACTGCACGGCTAGCGCAAAGTGTCCCGGGCTCATATCCACAATATACCACGCGCGACACTGGCGAGTGGCTATTCTTCGGTGCAGACACATGGACGTCTGGATTCCTCCCCGCAACGTTCTACGCTCTCGCTGAGCGTGCCGCCCTCTGCCCGCGCTCCATGCACGGGACAACGAGGAAACAGTGGCTCGACATTGCCCGCTCATTCGCAACTGGCGAGATCCCACTTGAGCTTCACACGAGCGTTGGACACGATGTCGGGTTTCTGAGCTTCCCGTTCGTTGATGAGCTTACTGTGTACGAGACATGCATACCCTTATCTGTACAGCTTCCCTAATTCACAAATAATTTTCGTCCACCAGCAATCCACACAATAAAACCGCACAGCACGCTGTCGAGACGTTCGCCACTGCGCTGGCCGCCCGCTTCAACCCCGTGGTCGGCTGTACGCGCAGCTGGAATACGGCAGACCCGACCGATTTTCAGGTGATCATTGACAACATGATGAATCTGGAAGTGCTTTTCAATGCTGCGGACCTCACGGGCAACGATACACTGCGCCAAATCGCCATCTCGCACGCCGACAAGACCATGATGAACCATATCCGTGCGGACGGTGCGCCTCCCCGAAACCTGGCACCTCTTTATCACTTCCCTTCATCACAACATCTCTACAGGGTCGTCGTTCCATGTCGTTGAGTACAATGCCACGACTGGCGCTGTCATAGCGCAGCGCACAGCGCAGGGCTACTCCAACTCGAGCACTTGGAGCCGCGGTCAAGCATGGGGTATTTATGGCTTTGCCAATAGTAGGTGATAGAGTACATTCTCGTTCACGTCGCTCCCCTGAACCCTCTCGAAAAGTGTACCGTCGTACACGGCTGGTGCGCTACCTGGATACAGCGCGGCGTATGGCGGACTACTTTCTGAAGAATATTCCTGCAGACGAGATCATTCCATGGGACTTCAACGCACCACTGGTCCCTGCACGACCTGCAGACACCTCTGCAGCGATGATAGCGGTTAATGGGCTCCTGCTGCTTGCCAGGCAAGAACAAAGCATTGTACCTGTGAGTCAGAACGGAGTATCGCATTACTTCCACGCGGCTATACAGGTGCACCTACCCCACCCATATACGTCCTAAAGGCCTGAACGCCATCTGTAGATTTTAAATGACACAACAAATGCATTTTGGGCACCTACATGGCAGAGCTTGCTGTCTAACGGAACCGTTAACAATCCCGCATCGCCGCCAAACAACCTGACGGGGACCATCTATGGTGCATAGCGTCCTCACAAACAGAGCTACTTTGATTCTGATGATTTGCATGCAGGTGATTACTACTATGTCAAGACTGGTAATGATCTGGCGGAGCTGGGAGTTGCGTTGTGTCACTAGGACAGTCGTCTCGTTTTAATCGTTGCTAGACACTAGGCTGCAATGAAAAGACTATCGTAGTACTAGTACACTACTGTATTGTTCTTATCATACGTCCGCAGTCGATGACTCAGACGATACCCAAAAAGGCAATCGTCTAGAATGTTCTGAACGCTCAATATATGCAAATAAACACAAATTCAGCGCACAGGCCATGCTGTGCCCGCAGCGTTTGGGACAAAGTCATTGCTATGCCCACCGGCCGGAACGACGTGTCACGAAGACACCGGAACCCAAGAACAAGGAGGGACGGGGAACGATCCAATATACACAGCCCATGAGTGATAGGCGATGCAGCACAATTAAACAGTTGATAAGCCCAAGAATGTGGATGCTTGAAAGGGCTGATAAACCGCTTTGTTGGCGTGGACAACTGGTAGTCACAGGCATCTTCTAGACGGCGGAATGAAGCGAGTGAATGCCCCATTATCACATCATGACAAGCAACCTTAAGCCCATGAGACACTCACGAATAAGACAGCAAAGCCGAGAATAGGGAAAAGGGGTAAACAAGCCATGGTGGTGAGGCCACCATCAAATGTCAGATGCGGGATCAAGAAGTGATTTAAGGTTTGACTGACAAGTAATCGTCGGAGTTTGAAGTCGAGTGAGTATATAAGGCCACAGGTCGCGTCGACTTGAATACTCTTTTCCCCCCCGGCGGACTTTCCCACGCCCTAGAAAATCTTCGTTCGCCGTTGTCGCAGTTCATGTCATCGTTCTCTCTTCCTACTCGTCAGCTCAATTTTGGTGGTCGCTCTCAATATCAGCCCCCGCAGTCTCAAACACAAGTACAACAACAAGCGCAACAGCAGCAAGTATCGTCCAATGGGCTCGCTCTTCCTTCCTCCTCCAACCCCTATTATGGTACCTCTGGTCTGGTACTCCCAGGACCAGGGCCGGTGACAGCTGCCCCTACATTACAACAATCTCTTTATAATTCTCAAGCCACGGTCGCAAAGCCTGTTCCTCAATCTTCTCAGACATCTACATCTTCCCCGCAGGTCCCAGCTCTGAGTGGTGCAGCCGCCATTTCCGCTGGGCCATCGACGCCATCTGCTCAGGTTCCTGCAACCCCTGCCCCGCTCACCCTTGAGCAACAGCACATCACCGCTGTTGAGGGGATCGTACCTACTCTTCAGAACATTGTTGCAACCGTCAACCTCGACTGCCGTTTGGATCTCAAAACAATTGCACTGCACGCCCGCAATGCCGAGTATAACCCAAAGGTTGGTACAGCTGACTAATCTGACACGTCACGTGCACGTGTGCTACTTTCTTCTCATATGCATAGCGTTTCGCCGCAGTCATCATGCGGATTCGCGACCCCAAGACAACCGCACTGATTTTCGCTTCGGGCAAGATGGTCGTTACTGGTGCAAAGAGCGAAGATGATTCGCGCTTGGCGTCGCGCAAGTACGCGCGCATTGTGCAGAAGCTTGGCTTTGACGCCAAGTTTTCTGAATTCAAGATTCAGAATATCGTGGGCAGCTGCGACGTCAAGTTCCCAATTCGTCTCGAGGGTCTTGCCTACAGTCACGGACAGTTTAGTAGTTATGAGCCAGAGGTACGCGTCTCGGGTTTTCTTGCGTATCCATATTCCGAAGTTTATCACGCCCTAGCTTTTCCCTGGGCTCATTTATCGTATGATCAAACCTAAAGTCGTGCTTCTTATCTTCGTGTCAGGGAAGATAGTTCTCACAGGCGCCAAGGTGACTGGTCTCAGGCGCTAACTGAGTTTTTATTGCAAATACTGACATTTCCGTCCGCGTGTGAAGGTACGGGAGGAGATATACACGGCGTTCAACACGATCTACACCGTGCTATGCGAATTCCGCAAGCCGTAACGACCGCGTGGTCTGCCACTCCTCTCTGCCTACACGCGGGTGGGAGTGCAAAATTGCTCTTTCACTCGATTGGGCACTTGTGGATACCCTCGGACTTTAGTACTTTGGCTTCCAGGAAGAACGGTTGCCAGTTACTCTCGAAAAAAACTAGCTTTTCAGCGCCTTCACACGCACACTCCATCTCCCCCTATCCTGCACGTATATATTGGCAAATACCATACTACAAGTACATATTCTTGGACGCTTCGTCCCTCTGTTTTAGTAATAGCTCTATCAATGACAGTGTACAGTGAGAGTGACGCATTCAACATTGGACAATGACAATGGACAACGCGTGAAGCATATCAATGGAGCGAATGATTAAGCGAGTCTTTTGGCACGGCCGACTTGCATATAGTCTCCGTTCCATCTCGTTTTCTTTATGGACCCTTTAATCGCACTACGCAGTACGTTGCGTGAGGCCAATAATTTCCGTTGTGCCCCCCACCCCCCAAGCGAATCGACGTCATTGTGATGTAGATAGCTTGCCATCCTTCTTTCATTTTACCATTTATATCACTCGCTTCTCTTCCCTTCGACTTGTACTCCACGCGTCGCCTTCTGTCTTCTTTTGATCTCCTCTCCCCCTCCCTCTCAGACACTTTCAAGCCACTCCTATTCTTTCACTCTGCGTGCCGCAGTGCGATTCCTCTTCGGCCTGAGGGCGCTGGGCCCGAGCGAATGAGCCGACACACGTCCTACCCTTTCGTCGAAAGCTGAACCTCTTTCCTCATTCTAGATCCTTTATCTCTATCTCCCCGCGGGCCCGGACTCACTCGCGCGACACTCGGCCGTGCTGCGATGTCGTCCTGTGAAATGTTTAGGTTCTGTAGTGTTTCACATTGGAAATACCAAAGTGGGCTGATCATGAACTGACGCCCATTACAACCTCTACCCGCTTTTACCTTTATCCTCATGCGCATGCGATACATCATCTTCTCTTATCCCAAATAACAGTAAGTCAGCTATGTTTTAATTATTCAAAACCTATTGGTTTATTGACCAGGTGGTTTATACTGTATTTTCGTTTGCAAGACTATGAGGCAACTTGATTTTGTTCCTCTTTCCAGGCTCCGCTTGATGACGACGATGCTGTATTCAACCCACTTTTCCGGCTTTCTTGTCTGATGTTGCTTTCCTCGCCTCGTTTGGGGTGAAAGGTCATCCATGCATCACAAACTCTGGCCCGGGTTTACAGGAAGCACTTTAGTCAAAACATTTCCGTTGCGTGTTTCTACCTTAAGAGAAAACCAGGACTACTTCGGGCGGTCCCCACTGATCCAAACGTTGACTGGACTCTGAGGCTGAACTGTTCCCACCCACCATCGCGCTGTCTCGGGTTCGTTCCGCGTCGGCGACACAATGGAGAGTGTCTTGATTGATTGACGCCAGAAACAAACAACTAGAGCGACCGTCACCAGTCCGTCACCTTACAGGGCTATAGTACATCAGGCAATATCAAGTCCTGATTGATGTTGACATGACAACTGAATCTCCGCGCCTCGTCACTTCGAATGTCGTTGACCTAAAGAATCAAACCTATTTGTCGTCTCCCTCGGCCGTGGCACACGTAAGTGAGCCTCATACTCCCCACGTATTCACCTTTTTCTCGGAAACTCATCTGACTAGTTTGCTGGCTCTGCGGCACAAGCGGCTAACCTTGTAACTCCTAGGATCAAACTCGAAGCCAACCTGTATAGGGGCGATACTGATCAGGCGGTGAATACGACAGTTCAATTAGTTGCTCGATCCGCGGTTCAATTAGCCGCACAAATCGTCGCCCGAATATCCGCCCCTTTCCCACTTACCATCCCTTCAAGGGCCGAAAATCGCCTCCGTACGCTTTCCTGGTTGGATATAGGTAGACTTTATCTACTACTGTACGCCACGTAGTGCAAAACTTGAACGAACACCACCACGCGTTATACCGGCGTCTACTTACATCAATTCATCATACGTTACGGCTTGCCATGTGAGGCTGGGTTGTATTCATCATGCACGGCATTACGCGAAGTATTCTCGAACGTCCAGTATAAATTGTGGACATTTTAACCTCGGTACACGTACATTATACCCCACGGTCTTGCCCACGATGCTCCCCGCACCTCGTCTGTTGGGGGTAGTGACTGCAGTTCTCTCTTTGCTCGGCACCGCCGCGGATGTTGCCCACGCGGTGGAAGTAGACCCAGCAGTGCTAGACGCCTGTCCAGGCTACAACGCCACAAATGTAGAAGTCGATGGCCCTAGACTATCAGCCCTGCTCGTCCTCGCTGGCAAGCCCTGCAATGTATTTGGCAATGACATCAAAGTTCTCGACCTGGCCGTGGTGTACGAGACTGGTACGTCGGCAGCCTGGCACATGGTCCGACAAAGAATAACGATACAACTTTTGATGGTCGCTTTCCCCTGTCCACCGCACAGACACGCGCATTCATCTCAAGATCACCGACGCATCCAGCGATCGCTACGAAGTCCCCAAGTCCGTCTTCCCGCGACCCGAGGCGGACCAGAACGTGCACCCAGATACAGCGCAAATCAAATTCACATACACATTGGCGCCGTTCTCATTTAACATCTCTCGCGCCAGCACCGGCGAGGTGCTGTTCACGATCGCACACTACCCGCTCATCTTCGAGCCGCAGTACCTGCGCCTCAAGACGACGCTTCCACCCATGGCCAACATCTACGGCCTCGGCGAGCATGCTGAGCCATTCCGGCTAAACGCGACGAACACGACACGCACGCTGTGGTCCAATGGCATGTATGCTCGCGGCACGAACATGTACGGCAACCACCCGGTGTACTTTGAGCACCGTCCCTATGGCGGCAACCATGGCGTCTTTCTTCTCAGCTCGTCCGGGATGGACGTGAAGGTTCGCGGCGATGGTGAGAGTGCGACCTCACTGGAGTATAACGTCATCGGCGGCGTGCTCGACTTTTACTTCTTGGCTGGCAGTGAGACCGATCCGGCCGAGGTGGCGAGGCAGTATGCGCAGATCGCTGGGACACCCGCTGCCATATTGGTCATTTGGTCTGCATCAATGCAGGTACGGGTATACTGGTCCGTTTTTTCTTTCGTGTTCAGCGGCTGCGGACGAGTGACGAACCGGGCTTCTACTTGGACTAGACTTTATTGAACTGGCTGGTGTAATCTCTAACTACTCGGCCGCCGGTATCCGAGACAATGTGGACAGACATCGGTGAGTCATTGTTACTTTGTGGTGTTTGCTGTCAATTTACGGTCGTTACTCAGACTATATGTTCAAGCGCAGAATATTCACCATGGATCCGGAATATTTCCCGCCCGCCCGCATGCGTGAGATGATCGATCATTTACACAAGCATGGCCAGCGTTATGGTATGTTTCATTATATCAGTAGTAGTACAACGTGTGACGTTAAGGTTTTCAGTTCTGATGACGGACCCCGCGGTTGGATACCTACCTGGTCAAGGCTATGAGACGTACGATCGTGGTACTGAATTGGATGTGTGGGTCAAGACCCCAAATGGCAGCGCAAGCTTGGGCGTTGTCTGGCCAGGTATGTTTTACTGAATTTTAGCAAATTTGGAAAAACACTCTAAACCCATTTATATAGGTGTCACCGTTTACCCCGGTAAGAGGTTCCTATATAGAAACATGTATTTGTTCATTTTAATTGGACTCATCTAGACTGGTTCCACCCGAAGATTGGCGAGTGAGTCTCGTCATCAGAGTCTGGCATTTTGGACGTGAGACGCTGAGCGCCGCATTCGTTTAGATACTGGACCGGGGAACTTCAGAGATTCTACAACCCTGAAACAGGATTTGACATTGACGGTGTTTGGATCGACATGAACGAACCTTCGAGTGTATGTTGCTCGTAACCCCGAGTCCCTTTCGTTGTTCTCATATATGGGGATGTTTTCTCGGCCAGTTCTGCGCTTATCCCTGTGATGACCCCTCGGCGCAGGCCATTGAAAACGGCTTCCCGCCTAACCGTACATCACCAGCGCCTAACCCAAATGCTACAATTTTCAGCAACGCGAACGTTAAGCTCGCAAAGCGAGGCGCACCGAGCCATGCAGGAGATGACCTTCTGAATCCTCCGTACGCCATCGATCTGATCGAACATTATATGTGGGTCTGTCCCTGCTGACATATGACACACGACTCATGAATGAATGGTGAATTTTGCTAGACTAATTCGGTTCATGCAAATGGTCTCGTTGAGTATGACACACGTGAGTCCGACCGCCCGCTTCACGCCGTGAGAGTGGCAACTCTAACGGGTTTACCTGACTCCTCGAAATAGACAATCTATTTGGCACGATGATGTCCACTGCTACGCACGACGCCATGCTTGCGCGTCGCCCTGGCCTGCGTACACTCGTCATCACACGTTCGCCGTTCGCCGGCGCCGGCCACAAAGTGGGGAAATGGCTGGGTGACAATTTGAGCACATGGGAACACTATCGTATATCGATCGCGGGTATGCTAGGAATGGCGACGGCGTTTCAGGTACCCATGATCGGGAGTGACATTTGCGGCTTTGGTGAGCATTTGAACGTTCTTCCTGGATACCGGTCGAACCTTGAGTGACAAGAGGAAAACACGACGGAGACGCTGTGCGCGCGTTGGGCGATGCTTGGAGCATTCTATCCCTTTATGAGGAATGTGAGTTTTGCTAGTGTGGTAACTGAATGTCCCTGACGATTGATATGACATTGTAGCATAATGACCTTGGCAGCATAAGTCAGGAATTCTATCGGTGGCCATTGGTGACTCAAGCTGCGAAGAATGCGCTCGACATTAGGTCAGGATAATTCTCGAGGATTGTGAACCGATGATCTCAAGGCCCATCTGCAGGTACCGCCTACTGGACTACTTCTATACGGCGTTCCATAAAGCGAGTGTGGATGGGTCGCCGGTAGTCAACCCGCCTGGTTCAAGTATCCGACGGACACGACCACGTTTGGGATCGACTTGCAGTTCCTCTTTGGGGACTCGATTCTGGTCTCACCCGTAACAGAGGAGAACATAACGACCGTGACGATTTATTTGCCTAAGGATAGGTTCTATGACTTCGCGACATTTGCACCTGTCAAAGGCACCGGTCAAAACATCACGCTGACGGATGTCAACTTTAGTATGATCCCGCTACACATCCGCGGCGGGGCAGTGCTCCCGCTTCGCACGGCTGGGGCTATGACGACGACGGAGTTACGCACTAAGGACTTCGAGTTTGTCGTCGCGCCCGACGCGAAGGGCACGGCTGCGGGTTCGCTGTATGTTGACGACGGTGTGAGCATCGTGCAGGAGAAGTCGACGAGCGTGGAGATGGAATTTGCAGAGGGCAAGCTTTCTGTTAATGGTTCGTTCGCGTACGACGTCGGGGTGAAGGTCGCGAGCGTGGCATTCTTGGGGGTTGAGAATCACCCCATGGCTGTCGCGGTTTATCCAGGAAAGGACAATATGCCGTTCTCGTACGACGGCGAGAGCAAAGTGCTACGTGTACAAATTGATATGCCGTTGACGGATGGTTTCGAAGTGACGTTACACTAGTCGCATTCGGTGACTACGGGCGGCTGGACTGAACTTGTTACAGCGTGTTCCATAAACCATGTCGTGCGCCATTTTTACAAAAAAAATATTGGCTAATTTCCGGCAAACTCCATGCACTGTTATTTGCTGACCCTTCACTCTTTTTTTTTCCCGTTGCTCTAGCCGATGTCTGTGGCATGACTATCGTGACCATAACTTGTCACACCAGTAATCCTTGATTACGAAAGGCATTCTAGCCACGTGTCATCTTGCTGATGTGATGTGACGGAGTGTGCCGGAAAATAGCCAATATTTATTTTGTAAAAATGGCGCACGACATGGTTTATGGAATCCGCTGTAATGTACAGTATGTACTATGCATTTGTTTCGCTGGGACAATGGACATTGCTTAATGATACAATACCATCGATCTGGTCGCGTAAGATCCGGAACCAGTTGAAAGGAGGAGAAAGGATTTAAAGACCATGATGGTTCCGCTCCGAGTCAAGCTAGTCAAGACTAAGTTTAACCCCGAGATCCACCCGGCTATAAGCGTACCCGCGGTGCCGGTAACCAACCGGTGGTCGTCAGGCGGAGGGACAGTTAAATCCGGTACGATTCAGTATGCAGAAGGAAGAAAGGAACTTCCTTATAAGTATGTTCCTGGAACGAAGTTGACTTGAAGCTGACAAGACCGGCGTCATCGAATTGATCCGCATTAAGATAGACCACAATTCGAGAATAGATGTTTCCGAATTGAGGTTTAGCCGGAACAACGATGCGTAATTTTTAAGCTTTCAGTCAGGCACCGGTTTCTCGAATTAATTTTTTTTTTTGCAAAACTGTTTCAAAGTTGCAACGTTTGAGATTACGCAGCGACCTTTGCAGCGACTGAATGAGAAAAGTCACACGAATCACTTTTGATGAGAATCTATCATATGTATCATAGCCCGTGAGCCCGACACGGGTGTACTAGCCATATGGAACCCTTCTCACTAGCCTACGTACTTACGTTGACGATGTCAACTTGAAGCTTGTCGGACGTCAAGGTGCCGGTTCCGGGTCGATTTCCTCGGGCCCTCTCACGTCGCCTGCGTTCGTCGTGCTCCTTGCAGAGACAGCCGGTGTTGACCTCTCCATTCCATACTGTAAGATCATAGTACCGATCGTCTTCATTTATCAAATGGCTGCAGATTTTTAAAAGGCTCAATAAGTTTGTCTTCTATGAGATTGTATTAGTTGGCTGCGCAGACTGTGACGGCAGACCCCTGTGTCAATGGATTGATGGTGGCGAACCAGTGATGGACAAGGGACTATCCGAGTCGACTACTGTATCGACTGCAAATGATGCATGATCATTGATCGATATTGATCCGAGTCACCAACTTGAATCTACCTTTACATTCAGTTCTTTTCTCAATCCCTTTCACACGTCTTTCATGACAGTCTACTATGATACAGTAATTGTCGGTAAATGGGTTCTGTACTATTGCTGAAGGAGTTCGATTATCCCCGTACGTGTTCAAGTTCGCATGCCCAAAAAATGGGGTTGTGGCAACTTTTTTCAACGTCACAAAATTCAACAAATGGGAAACTTCTCACAGGCCAGGCACGTCAGGGCGTGATTTTCTAGTGAATGTTGATTTTCAGGGCAAAAATGACAAAGTTATACCAGACTGTTTGTCGAGTTTGAGCGTCGAGGGTGTACTACAGTACTGAAGTGGACGATCCCAGTACTGTACGTACACAGTACGAGACGAAGAGATGTCGATGGCAGTTACAGTACTACGGCTGTGCCAGGACTCTGAGTGACTGAGTCGGAAATCGCCGGGTCAGCTTGTGTCGCGCCTTTCCTTTGGTCTAACGCGGTTTGGTAGCGCGGTTTGGGGTGAATGTGGTAAACACCGCGGCGCTCGACAAAGTTCAGAAACGCCAGGGTCGTCCTCGTCCTCGCTTTGACGCTACGTTTATTCCGTCCACCACTACCAGTGGGCTGGGAGACCGTGAAAACGGCGCCCGGGCCTACCCTCTAGTAACCGTACCCCAGACCCAGCGATTGCATAAGTAGTGCAGGTTACGCACCATCTTTCCCACTGCCGCTATCTTCCCTTTCTCCTCCTAGAGTCTCCTCCCGACGTCCCTGCGTTTGTCTCGCAATCCTGCTGCATCCACCACTGGCAGGATCTCTGCATGTCCAGACCAATCACGATCGATAGCAGGGATGTTATTAGCAGGCGAGCTGACAGCACCGTGAATTTCCAGTCGCTCGACGTAAAATACCTCGGGCCCAAAGCTTTAGGCATGTTCATCAGCGCGATCGAGACGGGCGTGATCATCGTGCTCTTCGCTCGCTTCTTCGTCCGGAGGACAGAAAGATCGGCTATCCAGTTCTTGGTTTATTTTGTGACTTTTGTGGCACTGTACGTGGCTTTCGAGCACTTACTATATTGCAAATCTATATTCTGACAACTTTTCAACAAAATCACTCACATACCCACACTTTGATATCTCACTTCATTGATCGGGAACTTGAACAGGTTTCAAATGGGAACGACCTTCGCGTCATGGTGGCGAGTGTCGGTGCTCAACTTCGGCAATTGGGTAAGTGGATCTCATTGTCATCCGCTGGCATCTCAATTCTAAGTCTCCATCTCCTACGCAATCCGCCCTTTCATTTCCCCGCCCTCGCCGCCTTCCCCCGTTTCTCTTGCGGATAGGCGGCCGTTTCTGATTTCCAATGGCCTGACAAGATTCATTTTACACTGGTATGTTCCGGGATCACATTAGCTCTGTTTTTCCCGCAGCATCTGACGGATCCGCCACCCCCCGCCTAGTCGTCGTTCATCGCTGCTCCGGTTCAGCTATTTTACATATGGCGTTGCTGGCATGTTAGCCTGAAACACCGACCATACATAGCAGTATGTTGCGGGTCTTCCATGTGAATACTGGGAGATGACTGACCGTTTGCATTTCAAATCAGTTCTTCCTCGTGTTGTTGGTCATCGGCAGTGTCGTAACTGACATCTATGTTATGGTCTTAATGTGTCTTGTTGATTGGCATAGCGGGAACACTCGTTTGCTGGCAACTGGTGGCTATTATAAATGTTGTATGTCTTGTCTTCGCAAGCGCCTTCTTGAGCTTTTGAACTGATCACTCGTCGCCATGAAGCTATTCTCTCCGTGGCCTTCTCCGTAGGTAAAGTCCTTCCCATAGAGATGAAGGAAGAAAAAATCCCTCTGAGAATCAAACTGCGGGTTGTCTAGTCACCGACTTTGCCGTCACCGGTGTCCGTAAGTCGCATTAAATCCATTGACCATACAGAACTTTGACTAATCTTTGTGACCAACTTTGACTTCACCTCGTAGTCCTCGTTTTTCTGATCCGGTCGCGGTCTGATATACATACCAGACAATTTCGTCACGTAAAACTGCATTCTTTCACATCGATGTTGAACTGATAAACTTACGACATATTCAGGCACTTTTCCGCCTTATCATTGCTACCTGGGAATCAGCAGTCCCGCCATTGACCTGTGCTATTGCTACCTTGATAGTTTGTGCTCTTAGTGTATGTGTCACTCCTCTCTTTCCTTCTGAAAAGTGAGAGCTGCTCAATGACCTGGCATTTGCTCCTAATTTAGGCGCCAGTTATATCGAACTGGGGAATCATGCTGCAGACGGTCCTTGGGAAGTTATATCTTATCTCACTGTTCGTAACATTGTACGTTCTCCTTTTCCTTTTGCCCAGTCACAGGTTCTGATCGCCTAGTTAACTATCTCATAGGGAGGGCCGTGCAATGCTAGCTGGAGCCACCAGTCGCACCCACTTCCCAACACTGACAGGCACGAGCCGGAACATTGCAGCATGGTCGATCAGACCTGGCGAACCGTATCACACCGGTGCTTCGAAACCGCCAGACTTGCCCGTACGTTTCCCGTGAAGAAAAAGGAACTTTCCGATTGACAATTCCCTTTTTTCCCCCTCGTTAGTTGGAGTTCCTGCCACACAAGGTCATCTCAAGCGACCCAGGTGCCGAAGGAAGTAGTACATTTGACCCCGAAACCACGGAACCACACACGGTGTGATCGCGGGTGTGTGTATGTCCGAGACGTACCACCTTGTGATCCGACATCCGCACTCTCGCGCTCGGGCAGTTTGTGGTCTCAGTGGCTTCTATCACGACAATATGCGGGACACCCGCTATACTGTCTGTATCCGGAGTTATGACGATCAGTAGCAGCACCGCCTACTATTTTCCATTAGCGTGGTTCCCTCGATTCGGAGCTCTCGAGGTTTCACGTCGTCGTCTCATAGTAGCATGAGCAATTTTAGAACAGGCCAGTTCTGGTAGGCGGGGGATGGTCCCGATGACGAGCGTTCGCCTGTACTGTACTTTACATGCACATATAAAAAGGCCTGTATTCTACGCCTCCGTCGCACATTGCGATGGAAGCAAAATAAATTTATGCTACTCTATATTCAGTCGTTGATATCTCTAACTCTCCATCGCAGTTCAGTTACTGTAGGCCGAGCTTGACTGATCTTTGTGACCAATTTTGACACATCGTAGTCCTCGTGTCTCACCCGGTCACGGTCTGAAATACACACAGACAGTGAGTAAAGCATGGGGCCGTATGCCTCTTTATTGATGTTGAACCAGCTAACCGCATACCCGTACCCTTGACTAGAGGTAGGGGTCAACTCAGGAAAGGGGTGGGCCCGGTATGCCTATTTTGTCCGGTCTATCGGGTGAGGCTGCTTTGCAGATAAAAAGGTGATGGAAGGGAGCTGGATTTTGGTGGGTTGGGTATCTGAATATCTGAGTGCCAGTGGCCACCGAGGGTTGGGGGTAAAGGTATAGACGAGGGCAAGTGAGTGACAAAGTCTGGTGGAAAATGGAAAGAATCTGGTACTGGGAGGGATAAAAATAAGTGGACTAAGGTGTTACTCTGTTAATGGAATGGATTGGGTCTTCTTTGGTTAAACCTCGCTATGTGACTCTGGACAAGGAAGTGGGGCAATGCGCCGAAGAAGTCGACTCAGTAATAACCCGTGCCCGGAAACAAATACAGCCCATAAAGGTGCGTCGGGCGTGGTGATCAAAAGTGAAGCAGCTCAGACCGTGATATGCGGCGGTCCGGTCCTGGATTGACGGCCCGGCCAACATTTTCCGCCGTGATTTGTTTGTTCCTGTTTCCACTTTCCAGGCTAAGTTAACTTAGTTTGATGACGACGATGCTGTCTCCCTCCAGCATCGTGATGTATCTGATGCCTTTGGCTGATTGACACCCTGTCGCGATGCCCCCAAAACAAAGAACTACAGCGCTTGTCACAGTATCAAGCTACTGTACTGTACTGTATTGATTTAGCTGGATTCTCGTCGCTTCCATTCATGTTCGTCGTTCGAAGGAATTATGGAACCGCCGGCTGCCTCTTACCGCATTGAAGCGAACCCGCAGCTCACGTAAGTGAGCCGCATACGCCCCACTGGCACTTCTTGACTTTTCCCTCAGAAACTCATCAAAGTAATTACGGGCTTTGCTGCTGCGCTGCACAAGTGGGCTGTCCTTGTAAGTTTTACTTTCTGCACATACCTTCCAAAAGCGAAAACTCGCTTCTATGCATCTTCCCATGGTACAGTTGACCGTGACTATAGGCAGACTTTATCGGCTACTGCACGCCATGTGGTACAAACGAACTATTTTCAGGAAGCCATGCTTACATCATTGCCACTTACCATCATGTGAGGCTGGGTTCTAGTGTACATCACGCACGCCATCACCCGACGTACAGCATTCACGAATCCCGGTATAAATTGTCGACCTCTTTATCTTCGGGCCTCGCACATTATACCTCACAATGCTCAACGTGCCTCGTCTGTGGGGCATAGTGACTGCATTTCTCTCTTTGCTCGGCACCGCCGCGGATGTCACCCACGCGGTGGACGTAGACCCAGCATTGCTAGACGCCTGTCAGGCTACAACGCCACAAACGTTAAGGTCGATGGACCGAGACTATCAGCCAACCTCGTCCTCGCTGGCAAGCCCTGCAATGTGTTTGGCAATGACATCAAAGTTCTCGACCTGGCCGTGGTGTACGAGACTGGTATGTCGACAGCCCGGTACATGGCACGACAAAGAATAAAGATGCGACTTCTGATGGTCGCTTTCCCCTGCCCACCGCACAGACACGCGCATTCATCTCAAGATCACCGACGCATCCAGCGAACGCTACGAAGTCCCCAAGTCCGTCTTCCCGCGACCCGTGGCGGACCCGAACGTGCACCCAGATGCAGCGCGAATCAAATTCACGTACACATTGGCGCCGTTCTCATTTAACATCTCTCGCGCCAGCACCGGCGAGGTGCTGTTCACGATCGCACACTACCCGCTCATCTTCGAGCCGCAGTACCTGCGCCTCAAGACGACGCTTCCACCCATGGCCAACATCTACGGCCTCGGCGAGCATTCTGAGCCTTTCCGGCTGGACGCGACGAACACGACGCGCACGCTGTGGTCCCGTGACGCTTATGGGATTCCCCGCGGCACGAACCTGTACGGCAACCACCTGTGTACTTTGAGCATCGTCCCCTATGGCGGCACCCATGGCGTCTTTCTTCTCAGCTCGTCCGGGATGGACGTGAAGGTTCGCGGCGATGGTGAGAGTGCGACCTCACTGGAGTATAACGTCATCGGCGGCGTGCTCGACTTTTACTTCTTGGCTGGCAGTGAGACCGATCCAGCCGAGGTGGCGAGGCAGTATGCGCAGATCGCTGGGACAACCCGCTGAGGTGCCATATTGTCATTTGGTCTGCATCAATGCAGGTACGGGTATAATGGTCCGTATTCTCTCTCCTGTTCAGCTGCTGTGTGCGACTGACAAGGCACTAACCGGGCTTCTACTTGGACTAGATTATATTGATGTGGCCGGTGTGATCTCTAACTACTCGGCCGCTGGTATCCCACTCGAGACAATGTGGACAGACATCGGCGAGTCATTTGTTACTCTGTGGCGTTTGCTGTCAATTTACGGTCGTTACTCAGACTATATGTTCAAGCGCAGAATATTCACCATGGATCCGGAATATTTCCCGCCCGCCCGCATGCGTGAGATGATCGATCATTTACACAAGCATGGCCAACGTTATGGTATGTTTCATATATCAGTAGTAATACAACATGTCACATTATGGTTTCAGTTCTGATGACGGACCCCGCGGTTGGATACCTACCTGGTCAGGGTATGAGACGTACGATCGTGGTACTGAATTGGATGTGTGGGTCAAGACCCCAAATGGCAGCGCAAGCTTGGGCGTTGTCTGGCCAGGTATGTTTTACTGAATTTTACTAGATTTGGAGACGGGAAAGTTACTTTTAAACCCATTTATATAGGTGTCACCGCTTTCCCCGGTAAGAGGTTCCTATATAGAAACATGTATTTGTCCATTTTAATCAGACTCACCTAGACTGGTTCCATCCGAATATTAGCGAGTGAGTCTCGTCCTCAGAGTCTGGCATTTGGACGTGAGACGCTGAGCACCGCATTCATTTAGATACTGGACCGGGGAATTTCAGAGATTCTATAACCCTGAAACAGGATTTGATATTGATGGTGTTTGGATCGACATGAACGAACCTTCGAGTGATGTTGTTCGCAATCCCGGGTCTCTTTCGTTATTCTCATATATGGGATGTTTTCTCGGCCAGTTCTGCGTTTATCCCTGTGATGACCCCTCGACCCAGGCCATTGAAAATGGCTTCCCCCCCAACCGTACATCACCAGCGCCTAACCCAAATGCTATAATTTTCAGCAACGTGAACGTCAAGCTCGCGAAGCGAGGCGCACCGAGCCATGCAGGAGATGACCTTCTGAATCCTCCGTATGCTATCGATAATGCCCAGGGTGTGCTTTCTAATCTAACCGCATTTGTGGGTCTGTCCCTGCTGACATATGACACACGACTCATGAATGAATGGTGAATTTTGCTAGACTAATTCGGTTCATGCAAATGGTCTCGTTGAGTATGACACGCGTGAGTCCGAGCGCCCGTTTCATGCCGCGAGACCGGCAACTCTAATGGGTTTGCCTAACTCCTCGAAATAGACAATTTATATGGCACGATGATGTCCACTGCTACGCAAGAGGCCATGCTTACCCGTCGCCCTGGCCTGCGTACACTCGTCATCACACGTTCGACGTTCGCCGGCGCCGGCCACAAAGTGGGGAAATGGCTGGGTGACAATTTGAGCACATGGGAACACTATCGTACATCGATCGCGGGTATGCTAGGAATGGCGACGGTGTTTCAGGTACCCATGATCGGGAGTGACATTTGCGGCTTTGGTGAGCATTTGAACGTTCGTCCTGGATATCGGTCGAACTTTGAGCGACAAGGGGGCAACACGACGGAGACGCTGTGTGCGCGTTGGGCGATGCTTGGAGCATTTTATCCCTTTATGAGGAATGTGAGTTTTGCTATCGCGGTAACTGAATGTCCCTGACCATTGGTATGAAATCGTAGCATAATAGCGATACCTCCATCAGTCAGGAATTCTATCGGTGGCCATTAGTGACTCAAGCTGCGAAAAATGCGCTCGACATTAGGTCAGGATAATTCCCAAGGTTTGTAAAGCGATCATCTCAAAGCTCATTTACAGGTACCGCCTACTGGACTACTTCTATACGGCGTTCCATAAAGCGAGTGTGGATGGGTCGCCGGTAGTCAACCCGCTCTGGTTCAAGTATCCGACGGACACGGCCACGTTTGGGATCGACTTGCAGTTCCTCTTTGGGGACTCGATTCTTGTCTCACCCGTAACAGAGGAGAACATAACGACGGTGACGATCTATCTGCCCAAGGACAGGTTCTATGACTTTGCGACATTTGCACCTGTCGAAGGCACCGGTCAAAACATCACGCTGACAGATGTCAACTTTACTATGATCCCGCTACACATCCGCGGCGGGGCAGTGCTCCCGCTCCGCACGGCTGGAGCGATGACGACGACGGAGTTACGCACTAAGGACTTCGAATTTGTCGTCGCGCCCGACGCGAAGGGCACGGCTGCGGGTTCGCTGTATGTTGACGACGGTGTGAGCATCGTGCAGGAGAAGTCGACGAGCGTGGAGATGGAATTTGGGGAGGGCAAGCTTTGTGTTAATGGTTCGTTCGCGTACGACGTCGGGGTGAAGGTCGCGAGCGTGGCATTCTTGGGGGTTGAGAATCGCCCCATGGCTGTCGCGGTTTATCCAGGAGAGGATAATATGCCGTTCTCGTACGATGGCGCGAGCAAAATGCTACGTGTACAAATTGATATGCCGTTGACGGATGGTTTCGAAGTGACGTTCCACTAGTCGCATTCGGTGATTACGAGCGGCTGAACCGTACTTCCTAATTTATGTACCACCGTTGGTTTTACTTCACTTTTTCCTATCTTCCTGGGACAGTGAACGTTGATTAAGTGTCATCGATCTACCTCGTAAAGATCTGGAACTACTGTAGTTGAAAGGGGAAGAAGGGATTTAAAGACCACGATGGTTCCGCTCAAGAACCTGAGATCCACCCGGCTATAAGCGAACGATCCGGTAACCAATTGGTGATCGTCAGCCGGCGGGGAACTAAAGTATGCAGAAAGAAAAAAGTATTTTTCCTATAAGTATGTTCCTGGAACGAAGTTGACTTGAAGCTGACAGATGACCAGACCGGCGTCATCAAATTGATCCGCATCAAGATGGATCACCATGCGTGAGACAATAGATTTTCCGAATCAAGGATCCAAGGTTGGTGCAGGGATTCTTCTGGAATGCTGTGAAGAACCATGCGCAATCTTTAAGCTTTCTCTCCAGTCAGCAGTCAGGCCCCGTTTTCTCGTTTTCTCGACTTTTTTTTCTTTCTTTCTTTCTTTCTTTTTGCAAATTGTTTGTAAACGTTTGGGTTGGGATTACGCAGCGACCCTCACAGCGACACTTATGATCAGAATTTGTCATACGAGTATGTATCGTACCTCTCCATACTACAAGATCACACCGATCATACCGATCGTCTTCATTTATCAAATGGGTGCATATTTTTAGGAGGCTCAATAGGTTGTCTTCTATAGAATTGTGCTGTATTAGTTGGCTGCGCACTGCGCAGAGTCGCAGACTGTGACAGCAGACCCTGTGGTGTCAATAGATTGATGGTGGCGAACCATATGTTTTGCTTGAGCATGAGATTATCGACTTCATGATCGTTGATCAATGATCACCAACTTGAATCTATCTTGACATTCTTTCTTTCTGAATCCCTTTCACATGCCTTTCATGACAGTCTACAGTAATAATGAGTAATTGTCAGTGAATGGATTCTGTACTATTGCTGAAGGAGTCAATATCTCCGTGTTCGAAGTGACTCAAAAATGGGATTGTGGCTACCCTTCTTTTTTTTTTTTTTTCAACGTTACAAAACTCAATGGATTGGAAATTTCTCTGAACAGGTCGTGATAGGCACGGTCAGGGCATGATTTTCTAGTGAATTTTGATTTTCAGGGCAAAAATGACAAAAGTTATTTATCCACCGGATTGTTCTTGTCGAGTTTGAGCGTCGAGGCTCGAGGGTGTACTGTACAGAGTACTCGTACGAGTGGACGATCCCCGCGAAGCGAAGAGATGCCGATGGCAGTCACGGGCAACGGCAAGGATTCGGAGTACTCGGAAATGGCCGGGTCAGCTCACTTGTGTTGTGCCTCGCCTCGCTGCCTTAGCCCCTTCCTTCAATCTAACGCGGTTTGGGGATAAATGAGGTAAATGCCGCGCGCTCGACAAACCTCCGGGGGCGTCCTTGTTCGCCCTCAAAGACGCTGCATTCATTCCGTCAATCGCTGCAGAAAACGGCGCCCGGGCTTGCCCTCTAGGATACCGTAGTAACCGTACCACAGAACCAGCGATTGCATAAGTACAGTAGTGCAACTTAGTTTGACTCGGTCCCTAGACTTACGCACCGTCATTCCCACTGCTATCTTCCCTTTCTCCTCCTAGAGTCCTCCTCCTCCCCGGCCTCCCGACGTCCCTGCGTTTGTCTCGCCATTCCAGTGCATCCATTAGTGGCAAGATCTCTGATGTTCAGACCAGTCGCGATCGATGGCAGGGATGCTATTAGCAGCCAAGCTAACGGCACCGTGAATGTCCCGTCACTCGGCGTAGAATTTCTCGGGCCCAACGCCCTATCCGTGTTCATCAGCGCGATCGAGACGGGCATAATCATCGTGCTCTTCGCTCGCTTCTTCGTCCGGAGAAGAGAAAGATTGGCTATCCAGCTCTTGGTCTATTTTGTGACCTTTGCCGCCTTGTACGTGGCTTTTGAGCTCTTACTACATTGCAAACCTAAATTCCGACAATTTTTTTAATAAAATTACTCACATACTCACACTTTGATATCTGCCTCATTGGTTGGGAACAGGTTTCAAATGGGAACGACCTTCGCGTCATGGTGGCGAATATCGGTGCTGGACTTTGGCAATTGGGTAAGTGGATCTTATGTCGTCCGGCGGCATCTCGATTTCTAAGTCTCCATCTACACCACCCGCCCTCTTATTTCCCCGCCCTCCGCACCTCACCGCCCTTCCCCGTTTCTCTTGCGGATAGGCGGCTGTTTCTAATCTCCAATGGCCTGACAAAATTCATTTTACACTGGTATGTTCTGGAATCACATTAGCACTGTTTTCCCCGCAGCGTCTGACGGATCCGCGCCCCCCGCTTAGTCGTCGTTCATCGCTGCTCCGGTTCAGCTATTTCTCATATGGCGCTGCTGGCATGTGAGCCTGAATCACCGACCATACATAGCAGTATGTTGCAGGTCTTCCACGTGAATACTGGGAGATGACTGACCGTTTGCAATCCAATTCAGGTCTTCCTCGTGTTGTTGGTTATTGGCAGTGTCGCAACTCAAATCTATGTTATGGTCATAATGTGTCTTGTTGATTGGGGTAGTACGAACACTAACTTGCTGGCAATGCATGCCTTTTATATATGTTGTATGTCTTGTCTTCGCAAGCGCCTTCTTGAGCTTTGGAACTGATCACTCGTCGCCATGAAGCTGTTCTTTCCGTGGCCTTCTCTACAGGTAAAGTCCTTTTCGGCGATGACGAAAGAAAGAATCCCTCTGACAATCAAACTGTGGGCTGTCTAGTCACTGACCTTTCCGTCACCGGTATCCGTAAGTCACATTAAATCCATTGACCATGCAGAACTTGGACTAATCTTTGTGACCAACTTTGACTCGTAGTCCTCGTTTTTCTGATCCGGTCGCGGTCTGATATACATACCAGACAATTTCGTCACGTAAAACTGCATTCTTTCACATCGATGTTGAACTGATAAACTTACGACATATTCAGGCACTTTTCCGCCTTATCATTATTACCTGGGAATCAGCAGTCCCACCATTGACTTGTGCCATTGCCACCTTGGTAGTTTGTGCTCTTAGTGTATGTGTCGCTCCTCTCTTTCCTTCTGAAAAGTGAGAGCTGCCTCAATGACCTCGCTTTGCTCCTAATTTAGGCGCCAGTTATATCGAGCTGGGGGCTTATGCTGCAGACAGTCCTTGGGAAGTTATATCTTATCTCACTGTTCGTAACATTGTACGTTCTCCTTTTCCTTTTGCCCAGTCACAGGTTCTGATCGCCTGATTAACTATCTCATAGGGAGGGCCGTGCAATGCTAGCTGTAGCCACCAATCGCACCCACTTCCCAACACTGACAGGCATGAGCCGGAACTTGAACAACGCAGCATGGTCGGTCAGACCTGGCGAACCGGATCACACCGATGCTTCAAAACCGCCAGAGTTGCCCGTACGTTCCCCATGAAGAAAAGGAACTCTCCGATTGACGATCCCTTTATTTTTATTTCCTTTTCCTCGTTAGTTGCAGTTCAAGGTCGTCTCAGGCGACCCAGGTGCCGAAGGAAATAGTACATTTGACACGGAAACCACGGAACCACAGATGGTGTGATCGTGGGTGTGTCTATGTCCGAGACGTATCACTTGTGATCCGACATCTCCGCATTCTCGCGCTCGGGCAGTTTGTGGTTGCAGTGGCTTCTTTCACTACGGAATGCGGAACACCCACCATACTGTCTGTATCCGGAGTTATGACGATCTGTAACAGCACCGCCTACTATTTTCCATAAGCGTGGTTCCCTCGATTCGGAGTTTTCGGAGTTTCGTGTCGTCGCCTCATAGTATTATGACCAATTTTAGAACAGGCCAGTTCTGGCGGGCGGGGGATGGTCATGATGACGAGCTCTCGTCAGTACTGTACTGTACTATACATGTACATATAATAAGACCTGTATTCTACTCTTCCGTCGCACATTGCGACGGAAGTAAAATAGTTTTATGCCTATATATGTTCAGTCGTTGATATTTCTAACTCTCCATCGCAGCCCAGGTACCTACTGTACTGATCAGATCAGAAAATTATTTTTGATTACTTCCGCAGAGAACGGAACAATCGAATGATCGGGCAAAGAAAGAAACACTGATCGATCACTGAGATTTATTATTCATTCCATGAGATGCGACTGATGCAATTATAGAGGTATCATGCAAAAGTAAATCCCAAGAGAGCAATTTGGCGACGAGAGCAAGAGACAAGACCAGACAGGACAAGACACAGTACATACACACACACACGCACACGCACAATACCCATTAGCCAGAAGAGCAGATCTCAGAGAGAGAGAGACCAATAAGATGAATGAGACCGACGTATAATGAAATGAAAAGGCACGTGTACAGAATGAATGGGGTTCCAGGGGATGCGATGCGATGCAAAGCGAAAGCACGATGATAACTGGTAGTTCAGCAAAGCAAATGCAGGGATCGAGGGCGAGAGCGAAAGAGAAAACTGGCGCTATGTCCTATAGCGCCTGAACGATAATGGTCGTATCATCCATCCACGGACTCTCCATATCGAGCGTGATCATCTGCGATATAGACATGAGGTCCTCACCACCAAGCGCACGGCGCAACAACCCAAGCGCCAAATTCTCCTCCTCACCATCCTTTTCCTTCTCGCTCTCCTTGGCCTTGGACAAGGCACGCGCCCCAGCCTCAGCGACGCATCGCGCCCAATCGGCTACCATATCCGAGCGGCCCGCACCGTCGTACAGCTCGCTGAGACCGTCCGTGGCGAGTATGAGGAAGGACTGTGGGCCGAGCCGTCGGTGGATTACGTCCGGTTCGGAAGAGATGTAAGGTGGAGTTCGATTTCGGGAGAGGAGTGTCTCCCAGGGCGTTGGGTCTGCTACGCCCGGGTATAGATTATAGAGTACACGACGGGTGAAGATGGCCGGTTGCTTGAAGGGTGCGTCTCCGATGCCTAGAGGTGCGTTGTTTATCATCATCGTCAGGAAAGAACCGGACTCAGACTCAGACTCGGAGATGAACGGGGACGGGCAGGGACTCACATCGGAAGGGCGCGATCGTACCGAGCACGCGGCCATTCATCACGCTCTCCGGTTCGCCAGGATGATCACGCCTCACACGTGCGATTTCGGTCGCGTTACTGCCGTTGTGCAACACGTTGAGCACCTCGTGCCGTGGGAGGCGCCCGTCCGGGTCCGGCGTTACCAATACTGGTGTGAAAAAAAAATAGTCAACCAACTCTGTTTTGCTTTTTCTGTTCACGGGTGAGGTACGTACCGGCTTCGCAGTCTCCGAGATTAGCTACCCATAGGTTCTCATGTGCGGGATCGACGAGCGCGACGAGCGCAGTCGTGCCGTAAAGGCAGAGCCGGGCTTTCTTGTAATTCGCACCGGCACCGTTGCTACCGCCACCGCCGGGAACTGCGAAGTCATTCACCACCGCTTGAATCTCCTCATCCGTGAGACCCGGTAACGACTCGATCCCGCCCGGGAACAACTCCAACACGTCTCCCGCGATGGCGTCGTCGAACGCTGTGATCCGGCTTGAGAGCATATCGCGAATGGCGCCGGGCGTGGGTAAAGGCGCGTCGGGTGTGGGAATCAGCTTGTGAAGTAGCTCATCGACAATGACTGGAAGGTGTTGTGCGGCGTGTTCTACGGTTGCGTCTCCGAGATGGCCTTGGTTACCAGCACACAAGGGCAACAGCAGGAGCACCGAGAGAGTTCGACAACCACCCTTGACATATCAGCGCGCGTATTCACACAACGTTTTATTATATTTTTTTAAAGAAAATATTTGGCCGTCGCCAAAGTAACGTACCGTCAAAGACGCCCGTGAATGTCCACTTCTTCCCATGCACGTCGAGCTGCTGCACGGCGAAACGGTCTTGCGAATTGTAACGCGTACAAGGCTGAAACGCGACTGCGTCTGCGAGATGGCCGCGCGTCGCGTCGAAAACGGTCCGCTCGGGTTTGGCGAGCGCTTTCAGGTGCTGGGTGAGGTCGGCTTCGGAGAGAGGAACGAAGGCACAGCGTAATGGGGAATCGTCTGGTCGCTCGGCGAGCTCGACTTGTACTTCGACAACTTGAACTGCTGGGACGCTACCCATGAATTGTCTGGTCGATATGATGGTTGGTCGTTGGGTATGAGGGGTATTTGTTTGAGGTTTACAAGTCACTGTACAAGTGTAAGGATGTGCAGTCAAGCAGTAGACGTCCGAACGCACACTACAGTACCGTCGGCTATTTCAGATGACAGCAGTGATGGGGGCTTTTTAAAGTAGGGGGATGCCACAATCAGCGGATTTAGAAACGAGTGGAGGTCATCCGGGACTCACCACAACTCGGAAGGATAATATCTGTTGCCACGCTTGCGTTTGCCGGTCTAGGATTAGATGGCCTAGGCCCTTTGTATCACCCAGTCCAGGATAAGCGCCGGCAAGGCTTGGCGAAAATAAGTGGCCCAAGTGGGGTGAAACGTTCGAATCGAGATAATAATAGGACACAGCTTGGGGGAACGTGCGTTCCGAGCGCTGATAGTGTACCTTTATACTACAGCATGCTGGCGAGGATGATGGCACTAAGACACAGCACAGATAAACACGTGATCACAATCAAGGCACACAAGGTTCTGGAAGCAAAGCGTTACGGTCCGACCACCACAATGACTATCAAGAAGGCAAACAAGGTAGTGCGGATGCGATCCGATCCGCTAATTTCATCCCAGGCTGTTGTTGTACGCGATAGCGCACGGGATATGTTGTATACGCGAATGGTTTCTATCTGCGCCCTCCCCCCAAATGGCAACACAAACGACTTGCAAAAGCTACAGTATGATAGCGCCCAATCAAATGTACAGTCTCTCGAGAGTCGGGACTCATAATCGAGTTGCTTGACTTGAGTAGGACAATGTCCTAGCGACACAGTGAAAAACAGCGTAGCTGTGTGTCTTATTGTACTTTCAATGCGAGTAACGCGGGTAAATGTTGGCCGCGCGTGTTGTGTCCATAAAAGGAAATATCGATAACCGAGGCCTTTTTTGTTTTGAGTGTTGCCTTGACCCGTGCAACAATGACTCTTTGTCCAGCATACAAAAGCGCAGACTACGTCGGATAATGAGCGTGCTGTCCCACTTATCTCCCTCCTAGGTGCAGCGCGGGGGCTGGTTCTCTCTCTTCTATTTACTTCTATCATCTACGTCACGACCCACTAGACGATCACTGAATGCTGTCTACTCTACTAGCAGTTTTAACCACCCTTTTCGTGGCTCGAGCAGCCCCCATATCCACCAATTCCACTAATTCGATTGTTGTTTGTTCTGCTGGACAGTGTATTCAAGGATTTTCCAACACAACCAGTACGCAGCAGCCATCTACTACAGCTACCCTTCTTACTGACCGCTCACAAAGTCGGCACCGTACTATCATCACCTAATGTACCCTCTAACGTCATTCTCCTTCCCGGCCAGTACACATCGACCACTAATCCGCAACTGCTGCACCAACTTCTTACAAGTTCTTCGACTTCATCCTCATCTTCAACAGGCTTCAATGCGTCCGCCGTTTCCCTCCCTTTGAATGTCGCGTTACAACCTGGTCTCGCCATCTATCCCCAGGCATTGTATTCGGGACAGGCGCAATTCTCAGCCCTTCCAACTTCTCCAGCATCTAATAACTCATCAACCCCCTTTTCCGCTGGTTCGATTGCCATGTCCTCCAACCTTTGGATCGCCGTAACGACGGACAACAAGCGCATCATTCTTTGGGATTCTGTCCCAGACGTGTCCCAGCTTCCTGGGATATCCTCATTATCCCTTTCCGCTATGGAATCCAACGCCTGCTCGCCTCCATGTTCCGGTGCTGGCGTATGTTCTGCATCTGGTCAATGCACGTGTTCCTCCGGCTTTAACGGCACATCCTGTGAAGTTTGTGCGACGGGATTTTTTGGACCCTCGTGCCAGGCATGCCCTGCGGGCTGTACAACTTGCGATGGCGGTATTACCGGTTCAGGACGTTGTCTCTCATCTACGACGACCAACCTCTCATCAGCCTGTAATTGTCTTAACGGCGTTTGTGGTGCCAATGGACAATGCTCGTGCAACGCAGGCTGGACCACCGCATCCAACGGCACTCAATGTTCAACCTGTGCTCCCGGCTTCTTCCTCGATGGGAATGGTGACTGTTCTGTTTGCGGATTGGGCTGCCAACAATGCGCGGATGGCAGTGGCATCTGTGTCACCTGCAAGCAAGGATTTACCCAGGACGCTAACGACCGCACAACGTGTGATGCAGTGCAATCTGTGACTAGCTCTGGCACCGTATGTCCCGATGGCAGCTTCAGCAATGGAACGGCATGTCAGCCTTGCTCCCCTTCCTGCTCGACATGTTCTGGTCCTACGTCAAATAACTGCATCGTGTGTGGTAATGGTCAATTCTTACTCGGCGGAAGCTGTGTTCCAACCAGTAGCAATGGCGTTTGTACTGGCTCAAGCATGATCGCGAATAACAATAAGCATTCATGTGACAGTAAGTAATTGTTTCCCGATCCTTGTTATCTGAGGTCAGATCTAATCGGCAATACAGGCTGCCCAGCTAAGTGTACCTCCTGTGGGATCCCCAATTTCAACGTTGCGTCAACAATCAACCAATTGCAGTGTGCGGCATGTCTTCCTGGATTCGTGCTGTCGAATGGCTCCTGCATCGGAAGTTGTCCGTCTGGAACCTTTCTTTCCCCAACGGACAATTTGACGTGTACTCGTATGTTCTTCTCTCCCTGTTTCTTACACTTGTTCTGAGAACTGCCACCACAGCTTGTTCCTCTCAGTGCGGCACTTGCGTCGGAGCGGCCGACTTTTGTCTCACTTGTAACGGTGGTCAGCTAGCCTCGGGTGGTAAATGCGTCTCTTCTTGTCCATCCAATTCTATCACCACCTCCGGAACATGTACTTCCTGCCACCCGGACTGCGCGACCTGTTCCGGAACTTCGTTCAATCAATGTTCAAGTTGCCCACCCAACCTACCCGTACTTTCCAATGGCCGCTGCCTACCGACATGCTCCCAGACGCAATTCTTTGACACCACGAGCGGAAGTTGTCAGTCGTGCGATAGCAGCTGTTCGAGTTGTTCCGACGCCGGACCAAGTAACTGCCTTGCATGCTCAAGCTCGACCTCAGTTCTCCGTGGGGGAAGTTGCGTGGCAGCCAACTGCAACGAGAACGGCACGACGACGACTGCCACCGCCAGCGTTGTCCCCGGCCTCGGCGTGTGCCTTTCGGATCTCGTCTCGGTATCAGGGTCATCCGTTCCCATCCCGCTTCCTACTATCACGGGGATTAACTCGCCAGCCACGATCAATACCGGTCGACGTCTCGCGTGGTGGGAGATCTTACTCATGACGCTCGGTTGCGTCCTCATCTTCCTCTGCGTCCTCGCGCTCTTCCGTAAGCGCATGCGCACCAAGCGTGCTAAGCGCACAGCAGAGTTCGCAGTTGCGAAGAATATCGATGCGCGAGGTACAGGGTGGCGAGAAAAACTCGGTTCCTTGTTCTCGCGGGGCGCTCGGGTCCCAAAGGAAGATAAGGTCGCGCTGCGCGTTGCACAGCTGCGGAATCGCGAAGAAGAACGGCACATGGCTACGCTCAACAAGTTGGGTCTGAGCCCAGCAGCACGCGGTTCGTCGCATTATGCGCGCTCGGATATGGTTAGAGGCGGCGGGAGTGAGGCGGACACGGAATCGTTATATTCGCAGGTAACGGGTGTGCCGCGGCGGGCGCCCGTACCGCGAAAACCCGTGAACATGCGCAATGTCGTCGAGCGAGGGCCGTCACAATCGTCACAGTTCTCGGGAACGGAGATCTCGGACGCGCAGCGGTATGCCAAGTCGGTTGGGGGGCGGGACGAGCTCCGGCCCGGGCCAGGTGGTAACGGTGATTCGCCCTGGCTTGTTCCTGCAGGAACGGGAACGACCCAGGCGTCTCGGAACCCATTTCTTCCAAAGTAGCGAGGGCAGCGGTGCTGCGGCGTCCTTCACCGCGTATACGTTACTGTAGTATAAAATTTGCACATACCATCCATCGCACAGGACGTTTTCCACCATTCACTGATCACGCTATTGATATATATACTATAGTACTGTATTTTTATTTCGGTTGTCTAATGGAGCATTCATCGTCTGGGAATATATGCGTGACGAGTGGCGAAGAATGGAATTTCACGGGTCTAGACCTCCAGGAGACTCGCCGACTATTTTTGATCACATGAACGGAAAAATGTGCCAAAATTCACGCGTACATGTACAAATACACTTCGTTGCTACCTGGGACAAGTGCAATGCCTTGTACTGTGTCACCTCTGCCTCTATTATTCATTGTTCTCAGCAATAATAAGGAGGCCGCTATCGCTGACCCCTATGCTGGTAAACCCCGTTCCCGGGTCAGGAACAATACTATTCTACGGACTTCAGGCCATGAAGAAGGAGAAAAGAGCGGCCTGGGAGAAAGCCTAACTACTACAGTAGTATTAGTAGGGCATGAATGACCCGGATCAGGGGGTGACTCGGAGACATGCGCATCGTCATTTATTCATCACGCCCTATCTGATGCCACTGCCAGTTGGGCTGGAGTCTACCAACGACAACATGCGAAAGCGGAAGCCACACGCAAATGGGAGGAGCGATGGTATGTAAAACCCCGCACTTCCTTGGCATACCGCACAGCCTGCACCAAACCACCAGACGGGAGAAACCACCACATACTACTCCGCATCCAACAACCTGAGAAGGGCTGGAATTGAAGGACAAGCCCTCTCGCTCCAAAAGACAGGGACAACTTGAACTACACAAAGCTAAGGTCTCTCGCTCAACCACATCCACACTGTTCAGGCTTATTACAGGGCATGGCTTCACGGGCGAATACACGGCACGCTTCCTCGGGAAGAAATTCCCCTTCCCTCTACCAGAAGAATTAGTGGCACGCCCCTGTGGGGAATTGCCCCAAACTGTCGAACACGTCTTTCCCGAATGCCCAATTCACGAAGCGGCGAGATGCAAGCACCTCAACGAGCGCGGGAGAGTAAGGTCTCTAGACCAACTCTTCAACAAACCGCTGCTCTGCGTCGGAACCCTACGGTTTTTTGAGGAAACACAGGCCTGGCGAAGCCTCGTAGGACCCGGGAAGACTCCCTTAGTACATACAATATAGACTTTGCTCGTTGCTCGGTTTATATCGACTCCAATGCGTCCAACGCCTTCCACCCCATTCACTGAACCCACCCACCCACCACCCTAGCGGGCAAGCGTCACACCAACCAGTCATACATAGAACGCCTACCAGCGCCTCTTTGACTGTAGTTACATGCGCGCAGAATACAAATTCGGAAAAGAAAAAAAGTTCAATTGACTATAAGATAATACCATGATAGACTCGGATCATCTTCGAATGCCACGCCCACTACTCAGGTACCCTGACGCGTTCTCCGACCTGCTGCTCCCCAAGTTGGTTCCACCCACTTCGGGGACTCCACCCAGAGCCGCGAGCTTCAGAATTCGCGCCATCTTGTCATCACCTCTCTCCAAGGCCAACTCCAATAACGTCTTGCCATGCTTCGTTTTCATGTTCCTTGGCATCTCGTTCCTCTTGTTCTTGATCTGCAGATCCGCACCATGATCGAGCAAGACTTGCACAACGTCAAGGTGGGTAAAAAACGCCGCCAGGTGTAACGCAGTCTCGCCATTCTCGTTCCGGATGTTCACGTCAGCGCCGTAGTCGAGTAACAGACGCACAACATCCAAATGCCCCAGTCGTGATGCCATGTGTAATGGTGTCCGGCTAGAATCGTTCTTCGCATTCACCGTCGCATGTTTGTCGAGGAGGACCTTTACGACATTGCCCTGACCTGCATGTGACGCCACATGTAATGGGGTCCAGGCCTCCTTTTGCTCCGCGTTGACTTCTGCGTTGCGTTCGAGTAACAGCTGCACGACGGCATCGTGCCCATTTTGAGATGCCCTATGTAGTGGTGTCATATTCTTCCTATCCCGGTGATTCACTTCCGCCTTCTCATCCAAGAGCAGCCGCGTAGCGTCCAGTTTTCCGTATCATGACGCCGGAGACAAGGGGGTCACTTGGTCTTCGTCCTCAACGTCTGGATGTATTGGATCTAATTTGCGGTGGATCAGCCAGCTCATGAGCTTGGTGTCTCCATGTTGCGCTGTTATATGTAACGCAGTCAGACCACCCTCGTATCGCGCATTAATGTCGACGATCTCTTTGTGTCCACTTGTCCACGCTAGGTCTAAGAATGTATGATCCTCACGATCGAGCGCAAGAACATCCGCATGGTGTTCAAGCAACAACCGCACAATCTCCAGATGTCCCTGTTGCGCCGCGAAGTGCAGTGGGGTCCGGTCCGTCCCGTCCAGGGCATCCACATCCGCACCACATTCAAGGAGTAGCTCTGCGACCTCAAGCATTCCCTGGTCAGCTGCGAAGTGCAAAGGGTGGTCCATCTCGAGTGATGCGGGAAAAGGAGTGAAGAGTGTGGCTCCTATTTAGAGGCTCTCGTTGAGCTGCATAAACGCGTACACATCATTGCTAAAACGGGATGGTGACATAATTCCCTGCAGCTTCGTTTCCCTTTTCGATTTCGTTCATCTTGCCGCTCGTAGACTAATTCTGTCGCGCTCGATTCGCTTCCAAGAAAAAATGCCTTTCTTCTACTTCTGCTCCATACATGCGTCCAACTTTGGATACCTCTCTACAAGTTTCGGTAATCACGTGTCTCGTGCCTGGTGGCCACAAGGCCGCGCGTTGCCTCTTCGATTTATTGATCTGCTCTGATCTGCGCTCTCCTCTCTCGCTCGCACCCAATGACACTATAGCCTGCAAAGTACTAGGTTTTCATGTATTTAAGCAATCGCATATCGGTCTGAATACAGTAGTCTGGTTTTCCCCCTCTCTTCTCCTTTTCTATCCTTTTGCCGTGTTTACGCGACGCTGATATCCGCTGAACGGGATTGCCGAAGCGTGGTATGCATTCTCCGACCGCTTCCTTGTTGACCGTTCCTTCTTCAGATTGTTCTCAAGTTTCCCCTTTTGGGGACTCGCTATTCCTTCACTCTTCGACTTGAGGGACCAGGACGCCAACCCGAGCCAGTCGCCAATTGGAGTTGCCATGCCGTCGCTTGCGCTTACCCTCTAGTTGAACCCTTTTGTATTCCCTCTCCAGAACTCTTATCTCTGTCCGCGACACTCAACCGCGCTACATCTTAACACCACGAATGATGTCCAGTCACGTAGTGTGAAAATTTACCGCATACTATGGGGTAAAATTCCATACTACGTGTACTCAAGCAACTCCGAATGGTATCCTGAAATATTTGTGCTGTTGGTCCATCTACTCTGGTCCGGTGACCGAGGGCAGATTCATTTATGGCCACATCAACTCTGAGAGTCTGGGCACCCTTAAAAGAACGTCATAGTAAGATAAGAAATAGACATAACCTGGACAGTCACCCTTGAAGCTCATGATCTTGATGGGGAGATCGCTCCGAGACAGCAGAAAGATTTCTGCAAATCTTGATTAGTTCTATAGCCTGCTAGGCTATGGAACTGATCAAGATTTGCAGTGGTAGCGATAACCTTTTCCCTTCATGTTCACAGTCTGACAGAACTGATCCTTGTCGAAATTCATAGCGGGCACCGACTGCAGGAGTACTGGTGGGAAGCAAGGAGGGTGGCAGGCGGGGAAGAGACGGCTCTCATGATGATAGTTGATGACAATACTGTACATACAACCAACAACCTAGGGATTCCTACAACTTGTGATTCGTGATTTGCACCTTTATCGCCCCGCTCTTCGGATCCGCGCTCGTCTCAAACGCCTTCACAGCATCCTCAATCGTAAACCGATGCGTGACCAACTTCCTCACATCCCCCAACACGCCCGCCTCCAAAAGCCTAATAGCCCTCGGCCACGTATTCGCATACCGATACTGGAACCGGACATCGACCTCCCTCGTCGACATCCGCATGAAAGGAAACTGAACCTCGCTCTTCCCAACTCCTACCACGAACACCGTCCCGCCAAACCTGACAGCTTCGATCGCGGCTCCAATCGAGGTCTCAGCGCCCGTGCATTCGAGCGCTACGTCAGGCTCCGTGCCTCCCATCGCATCTACGATCCGCGCGGCAAGAGGCTCTCTTGCTTCTTCGCGCGCTACGAGTAGCGTTCGCACGCGCGGGGGTCCACCGGATGACTCGGATAAAGAAGCGGAAGAAATGATCGACTCTGCAAACGCAAGACGCCCAGCGTCGAGGTCTGTAATGACGAGCGGATACGCGCCAGCCGCGCGCGCACAGATTAACGTCGCGAGGCCGATCGGTCCAGCGCCACAGATGAGCGCCGCGTCACCCAAGCGCAGATTTGCGCGTTCCACGGCTGCCAGCGCGACTGAGAGTGGTTCGAGCAATGCTCCGTCTTCAAAAGAAAGGGACGGCGGGAGCTTGTGGCACCACAAGGCCGGATGCGCGATATAGCGACGGAGGAGACCGGGGACGGGAGGAGTAGAACGGAAGAGCACGCGCTCGCAGCCGTTGTAACGGCCTCTGAGACACGGCGCGCAGGTGTGGCAGGGGATACCGGGCTCGATCGCGACGCGATCGCCCGGCTTTAGATGCGTTACGGACGGATGGACGGCAATGATCTATAATATGTAGCGCAAATGGTTGATGTGGATATCAAGGTGTATAAAGTCAAAGTCATGCGAGATACCTCTCCAGCGGACTCGTGACCAAGAATGTGTTTGTCGTCCACTACCATCGGCCCTATGCGTCCAGCATGCCAGAAATGCACGTCTGAACTGCATAGGCGTGCAAAATCGGTGGTCCGCGTCTAGTCTTTCAACTCGACACTTACCCGCAAATCCCTGTGCTCCGTATCTCCACTACCACCTCTCCCTCAGCTGTGACAGCACCCGACTCGATGTCTGCGGAAGAGGGGTCCGCTTCATCGATCCACAAGTTGTGCTGTGGGTCAGTGTATACACCGATGTTGGGCTTCAGGTTGAAAAGTGAGGACATCGATGAGAGTCGGAAACCAAAGATAGAATAACAGTTTAAAAACCCGTGGGTAATATATTACGCCGTTACCACACACCGGGCCGAGAGCCGCGAGAACAGGTCAATATAATCACTGGCACTCAATACCCAGCAGCATACACATAACTCTCCACTCCCATCAGATTGACGTTCATCTGGGAGTCCAGCAACCAATTAGCCCGTCTAGCCCACACCCCGACAGAAGAAGGGAGACTAACCTTTCGAGGACATTCTGCCGTGACGCGATTACAACCCCAGCATTTGATCTCCTCCAATTTAGGACAACCGTCCATGATCGCTTTTATTGCAAAATCATCAAAAGCCCTGTTCCACCCTACATCGAGTATGCGCAGCTCCCGTGCGCTCGCAATCTTTTCCAAAGCTTCGGGGGTGGTCTCGCGCCATGCGTTGATGCTTAACGTCGACAACGTGGACCCGGCGCAGTCCAGTAGTGCTGGCAGAGCTTGGGCACCAACGTTGGGCGCACGAGCGATACTCAGCGTACTCAGAACGGAAGGTTTCCATGTACGGAAGAACATAGCAACACCCTCGTCAGTGAGCGCAGGAAGGTTGTCCAGCCTAAGCGATATGAGATTCGGCGCATATTCCTGTAAGCCGTGCTTGAGAAAATCATCCCCGAGTTCGTCATGGTTAGACAAATCTAGATGCGTCAGTCGCGCGCCACGTTTCTCGAGTAGAGCAATCAGCCCGTCCTCGGAGCAGGAAGTACTCGGAGAAGATAGGTCGAGTTGTTCCAATCGCTGGAAGGAGGAGATGTAGGGGAGGAACGTGTCGTCAAGCTTTCCAATCTCCTTTAAGCGCAGTTGTGTCATGTTTGGACAACTAGCAGTCAGCGCCGACACGCACTCGAGGTCGAATAGAGGGCTCTGATGAAGTAGGAGAACTTCTAATTGAGGATGAGATTGGAAAAAGTAAAGCCAGGCAGGCGCGTGGACGAGGAAGGGTCCGAGAAGCTCAAGACGTACGAGCGAAGGGAGAGACGTGGACCAGCCGTTGAAAACTACGTCATCGAGATGGCCGCAGTAATCAATACGGAGGGAAGTCAGATTTCGGTTTAATAGGGAAAGGGTTATCAGTGCAGGTGGTTCGAGCTTGGTGCCGTCATAGACATTGAGACTTGTGTTCTTCACGTCATAGAAGAGGGTGGCATTTTCGGGCGTCCTGAATATTTTCGTCGAGAGCCAGAATAGATCAGAAGTTGCATAATCTTACAAGGATCGGTTTCGACAAAGGACACGGATAATCTTGTCGAGGTTGACAGACCCGATGTCCCCAAATGCCTCTACGTCATTAATATGTTTGGAAATGATCTGAAAACATATGAGTGACCGGTAACAAATGGAGCGAGGATAGATACAATTACACACACCTTGATGCAAAGGGAGACAAGGGTTGGGAACTTCCTCTCCTGGAGCTTTAGGTCACTCCGCTTTTCAGCAGCCAACTTGCGCTTGCGAGGAGCCATTGGCTTCTTAAATGGGTCAGTTCCAGATGCCTTGGCGCAGGAGTGGCAAAGATAGCCCGGTGGAGGGTCAGCGGCCACCGTGTATTTAGTCTTCACAAACGTAATTAATAGGATGCTCGCCACAAACCACCGACGAGCGCACCACGGTGAACCGCTTCGAGCATTTGGCACACTTCTCCAAGCTTCCAATAGACGGCTTCGACTTGCTTTTCCGGAGAGATTTCGACAAGGCGGTATACTCATCCTCATCTTCATAGTCGTCGTCGTCGTCGTCATCCTTACGCTTCTTCGCTCTCTTTTTTGCCGCCATTTTCTGCTTCTCCGAAGCTGCCTTTGATAACTTACGCTTTCTTCCGATCTGGACCTCATCTTCGCTGTCAAGGTGATCGGAATCTGGAGCAACCTCATTGTCCAATGTTAGACGAGGTTCTGAGGTAAGGGGCAGTAAGGATACACACATCTCCCGTGGGCGCGCCAGGCCCACCATCTCGTTCTGCAGCATCAATAGGATCCTGATTTCCACTAGCTGACGCGTTACTAGGGCCCGGCTCAGCTTGCTGCTGCTGTTGTTGCTGCCCTCGACGACGGATAAAAGCATGGTTAATGCCCGATTCCTAAGGAGAGGTGAGCATGAGTATAGTCCAGACCTCGAGAATACAGACTCTAAGAAATTCTGTGAGGGCTGATGTTGGCCCACGGACGTTGTTTCTCATTCTGAGTCACAGATAAGAGGTTCGGGTTAGGGAACGTCGCGACGCGTGCAAAACGCGACTCCTTAATTGGATCCGTCCAAATACATCCAAATATCTGCCAAAATAAAGTAAAATAAATAACGGGATCTACTGATAACACGCGTTGAGTTGCCCATGTTTGCATAGAAAAGTTATAGAACATAGATCGTCTTTCCACTACTGAGCAATCATCCTGCGTTCTCCAACCTGCTGCTCCCAAACTGGCTCTCCACCAGATTCTCTAATCAGAGCGGTCTGCCTCAGTAATTGCGCGATTTCGAGATGGCCTTCCTTCGATGCCAAAACCAGTGCCGTCTTTCCCTCCTTGTTCTTCATGCGCAGATTCGCATCCTTCTTGAGCAAGACTTGGGCAACTTCAGGGTGACCATAAAAAGCCGCCAGGTGTAACGCAGTCTCTCCATCCTCGTTTTGGATGTTGACATCAGCGGCGTTGGTGAGTAATAATTCCACAACATCCAAATGTCCCTTTTGTGAAGCGATGTGTAATGGTGTCCAGGCAGAATCATCCTTTGCATTCACCATCGCGCCGCGACCAAGGAGGACCTCTGCAGCTTTGCCCTTTCCTGCCCGAGACGCGACATGCAATGGTGTCCACCTATATACATGCTCTGCGTTGACTGCCGCGCTGCGGTCGAGTAATAGCTGTGTGACAGCAGCGTGCCCTTTTCCCGATGCCCCATGTAGCGGCGTCATCTCCTGCCAATCACGGTGATTCGGGTTTGCGCCAGCATCCAATAGCAACCGCGTAGCCTCCAGTTTTCCGTTTCTCGACGCCGGAAACAAGGGTGTCTCTTGGTCTTCGTCCTCCGCGCACGGATCTAACGGATCCACTATTCGGTGGATTAGCCAGCGCATGAACTCGGGGTCTCCGTGTTGCGCTGCTATGTGTAACGCAGTCTGACCGTCCTCATATCGCGCATTAATGTCGACAATCTCTTGGTGTCCCCTTGCCCACGCCACGTCTAGGAAAGTATGATCGTCGTGATTGAGCGCGAGGATATCGGCATTGTGTTCAAGCAACAACCGCACGAGCTCCAGATGTCCCTGTTGCGATGCGACATGTAGCGGAGTTCCGTCCATCTTGTCCCGGGCATCGATATCCGCTCCACATCCAAGGAGTAACTTTGCGACTGCAACCTTTCCCTGGTCAGCTGTTAGATGTAACGGCGTCCGGAGATCCCTCTCCCGCGCGCTGATATCCGCGCCGTGGTCGAGTAACGAGCGGACGATGTCGTAGTGTCCGTTTTCAGCTGCCACGTGCAGCGGAGTGCGTCCAAGCGAATCCTGGGAATTAATGTCTGTGCTGTGCTCCGATAGTAGTCGTGCAGCCTCTAGTTTTCCCTTTCGCGATGCCAGGAAAAGTGGGGTCTCCTGGTCTTTGTTCCGCGCATTCGGGTTCGCACCTTGACTGATCAGAAAGCGCAGGATCTCAGGGTCTCCGTGTTCCGATGCTAGGTGTAACGCAGTCTGATCCTCGTTATTACGCGCAAGGACATCCGCACCGTGATCGAGCAACAGCTGCATAAGCTCCAGATGTCCCTGTTGCGATGCGAAGTGTAATGGAGTCCAGTCCATCTTGTCCCGGACATCCACCTCCGCGCCACATTCAATGAGTAACTGTGCGACCGTAAGCTTCCTCCGGTCCGCTGCTCGATGTAACGGAGTTCGAAGATTCCTCTCCCGCAAGCTGATATCCGCGCCGCGGTCGATTAACAAGCGGACTATGTCGATGTGATCGTTATCCAATGCCTCGTGCATCGGAGATGCCACAGACGGTGGGAAACTCTGGTCGAAGTACTTTGCGTTTGTATCTGCACCGTGATCGATAAGTGACCGTATGACCTCGGTGTCACCGTATTCCGCTGCTATGTGTAACGGGGTCCGATACTGGCCATCCCGAGCGTTCACGTCGGCACCGTGCTGTAATAGCAGCTGCGCGACTTTCACATGTCCGTTGTCTAACGCTGCATGCAGCGAAGTCACGTGATGACCGCCCCTAGCGTTGACGTCTTGTGGATGAGCAATAAGGAGGTGTTCCACGAGACCATAGAACCCGCACAGAGAGGCATAGTAAAGTGGTACAGCCTTAGGCCGCGTCGGGTGTGTCTCGGACATTGGCTCTATCCGGTCACGGTCGATGTCGTATAGCCAGACCCATGCTGCAAAATGTGGCATTGCAGGATCAAACAGACGCTCCATTAACTCCTGGACGTGGGATGACACGTCCCCGAACTGGGCGTGGTCGACCCAGTGCCGAGCGGCATATAAGGCGAGGGGAAAGTGATCGATGGTACTTCTGTCGATCTTGTCATTGAGTCGGAGGAGGACGCTGAGGCCTGCGTGTGCGAGGATGGTATGCGCAGGTTCTGGGAGGATATGATAGTATGAAAGACGATCTTCGGCTGTCGAGAGTCGCTCGGATTTTAAGTACTCCTTTACGGAGAAATGCGAGAATTGAGCTACTTGGCGGCCTCCCCTATCAACGATGGCGACGAGACTAGAACATGCGGACATCACCGCTTCTTCTGCTTCTTCTGCGTTTTCTGGGTGCCAGGCTGCGTTAAACACAGGGGAGACTGCGTCGTCGAACCGGATGGCAAGAATCTCTGCGAGTTCTTCTACGCGGAGAGGGCGAATAGACACCACTAGACATTGGTAGAGTCGTAGTGCATATTCTCGTTTCTCCTCATTGATGCCCAACAACGCTTTCTCGTATGTTTCATCCAGCCACCGTGGCAGGTTAGCTAGGACACTCCGAATACTGAACGGAAAACTGTGACACAACGTGTGAACCTGGCAGACGACCCATCGGAACCTATGTGATGACGTGAGTATCTAATGTGAGGTATCATAAGCATGATCTCGGCTTACGCGCCATCCGCATTTTGGGAGAGCTCATCAACGACCAGCTTCTGGTCCTCCTTCCTCCATCTCCGCATCCTCCTGTCTGAATGGACAACAGCCTTGATGTACGCAATTATGTCCTCCTTTTGCCCGCTGTCGTCATGAAGAGAAATCTGGAGATGCGTCAACGGCTCAAGGAACATTCGGATATCTATCTCGGGCCGGCTAGCCACACATAGATGTAGACCCGGAAGTTCCAAATCAACAAGTTCTTCCATGAGTTCCAGGACCTCCTCGCGTGTAGATAGTGACCGCGTAGAGAAGTTGGGACACTCGTCGAGAGCATCGACAACGATAAAAATCGGGGGATGCCCGGGCAGACTTAGCATGTCCTTCAAACATCTTAGAAGCGCGCTATGAGTAGGCGCTGTCGTGCCGCCAGTATTGTCTTCATATAATCGGGAGAGAACCACATAGTAGGCATTCGATTCTGTAGAAAGTTGAAAAAGAAGGGAGGATAGGAGGCCATAGCGGTCTTGTTTCTTGACATCATGGAAGTCGAAATAATAATAGGCTATTGAGGCCAATCCAGCTGCACACATACCCCGGATGTCCTCAATGATCGCAGAACTAGTTGAATATGTCAATGACCTTATACACATACATTGAATACTGGATACTACATACAGCAGTGTGCTTTTGCCTGAGCCGGCTATAGGATAAAGTCGTCAATGCAGGAAGCACCCCGGCAGTTGAGGGAGACACACGTTTCCCATGGATCCACAAGAGAGACCCTGTCATTTTCCATCTTTTGAATACCTCGTTCTCGAAAACCCATTCTGCAGTTCCTCGATAGCGTGCACTCCAAAAAGTGTTGTGGTTCGTTGAAGGGTTGGGCGGGGAGAGCCAATGTTGAAATTGAACATCTGAAATGTACTGTCGGTTTTGGTACGAAAAAGTAGAGTAAAGAAGCAACAAACATTTCAGATTGTTCCTTTCCTTTAGAAGAATGTCTACGTCCCACTATGAGCAACGTAACACCTATGTCGCAATAAATACACACCTAGATCTTGTCGAATAAAATCCATTGAAACCCTGCTACCTAATGGAACACAGCCAGAGTAAAATATCTGCCGTCAGTTATGCAAGCATTGCCCACCTTCCATAAGTCCCTTGACATCATCCACAAGACCACGGACATCACACACAAGACCATGAACTACACCAAAGGTCTGTGCGACAGTCATGCGAACCTCGTCTTGGGTCAATCTATCCAATCTCTGTAGAGCGTCTTTTATCTCTCTCTCCCCCAACAGTTTCTTTGTGACCTTCCCTGTGGCACATTGAGCCACGGGTAATGTATATAACAGCACACTTACTGAACCGCCCCTCCTTAAATTTTTTTGTCGCCAAGGCAAGTATTGAAAGTAATTGGACCATTATTTTGACGATGAGCTCCGTCATCAGTGAAGAGGGTGGAATCGTCGTATATATCTCCAGACGCTTGACGAAGTTCCCCAAGTACTCGAAGAGCTCGATAAGGACATCGTAGCTCAATGTTACCCGACTGGCAGCCTGGCGACTCATTCATCACAGAGGGACTTGGATAAAGCGTATTCGAGGGACGTACATCAATGAGAATATCCATCCCAACAAATACAGCATTTATTCGTGGAAAGGGGACCTGACTCCCCGAGACGTCACGGTCGCCTGCCTCGCCGTCGCCGAGAACCCCCGAGAATGCATGAAAAACCCTCACTGCAGAGTTGAGGATGCTAGTCAGCCTCCGATTGCCATCACGAACCTCCTTGAAGGCGTTCGCTCGTGCTTGAAGTAGGTGTAGGATATCCTCAGGAGATTTAGCCTGTTCGAACGCAGCAGCAAAGGGATTGTTAGAGAGGGATGTTCCAGTTATGTTAGCATAGTCGACAAAAGCGGCGTCAATGATTGATTGGACGTTGAACGCGGAACTTGAAGTGGAGGATGCTGCTTCTCCGGTCGATGACATGAACTTGAGACGACGAACTGTTCACGTTATTTTGTTGAGGGGATAGACTAAGGGAAGGCGTAACAAGGGTTGAAGGGTACGGTTGATGGTACAGTATATCTAGGGACTCGGAAGCTTGGGAAGGGTCCACCGTGCACTGACAGGTGGCGCAAGGCCGCTTTGAAACTCCCACGAGGCACAGGAACATTATCTTTGTGGGTTCCTTGGTCGTTCCGTCACGTCTCATGCCTGTACTATAAGGCAACCGGCCTGGAATAGCCGATTTCTACGAGCCATAGCTCAGCTCTACGGTACTGTGATAAGGAAAGCGGATAGCGTGGCTGCGCTTGCACCCCCATCTCCTCGTGTTGCCGCGGTCTCGGCTTGAAAGCCGGTTTTTCAATATTGGCTCAGCTCAGGCTCCACGTGGCTCGCTAGAGCTCGTTAGCCGCTCGACCTTGGCTCGCTCAAAAATCCGGTGCTGTATGGGGCCCTAACTGCTTCAGCAGTCCATGTACAGAAGCCGGATTCCAAGTTCAAGCATTCAACCGAGTTCAAGGACAACGTCACTCGCCGAACCCGTCCCATCCTGTCTACTGTTACCCACGAAGACACGCAACTCGATTCGGCAAATGACAAGGACACCCACCACACTCAGTACGATGAGGAGGACACCGTTTCCACAAGCAGTGCTTGTTTTCAAGATGCCTTCGCTTCCTCACCCTCTTTCCTACCGACTTTGGTCCCTCTCCCCTTCTCTTTCCTGTCCCCACCGTCATGAACCTGATGGACTACGGCGAGGCGTCTGTCATTCTGTCCCTACCTCTGACTCTTTTGTAACGCGGCTGAGTGTCGCGTGTGTGAGTTCGGGAAGGAAAAGAAATAAAAGATCTGTAAGGGGGAAAGGTCAGTGTTCGACGAAAGGGTAGGATGTGTGTCGGCTCATTCGCTCGGGCGAACGTCCAGCGCCCTCAGGTCAAACAGGCTGAAAGGAAGAAAGTGGGAAAGGGCATGGTGGCACGCAGGGTGAGAAGGGAGAACTGAGCTCAAGGGGAACTTGCGATTGTGGGTGTCTGGTAGCGTGATTATATACATAATCTGTCGCTACCTAGAGATAATAAAGAAAGACCCCATGTGGCCACCAAGCTGTGCCTGATACCAAAAATGTATAGTAAGCTACTGTACCCTAAGCTGTGAGCGCGAGTGGCGATCGAAGCCGAAGGAAGACATAAATGCGAATAAGTGAGGGATATGAATCGAGTGGTGTTCGTCACCTCGGCCGACTAATCCGAGTCTGCACCCGCAGCCGCGCTATCCACCTTACACTTTTGACGTCATCTGTCTGACTTCCGACGCACATGTTCCTACCGTACCTTGAAGCCTTTCGTGTTGCGCTCGTCGGGCATGATGACGATCTGGTCCTCTTCAGCTCCGTCGTACTGTTTTTACGCGAGCGCCCTCGCTTGTTGCGCTCGGACAGTATAGAGATATCAGAAACATAAGAGCCATCAATACCCACATGACGCACCCGATCCTCAAGGAGCCGCAGACGCTCGTCGAGGGTATTACCCAGCGTTATGCGACGCGACCCACTAACGAGTTTGACTCCGCCGGAGCTACACACCGACGACTTATTAGGATGCAACGAGTCTGCCAATGAGCCAGCTAACTTACAGATCATTGCTCAACGACGCATCGAGGTCGATCTCTACCTGACGCCCGCTGATACTGTAGTATGTTTTCTTCGCACCGACAAGAGCGCGTCTCGCGACGGCCCCGTCCTTGGAACGCGCATACATCGTCGTTGATAGCTTGAGGAGCTGAAGAAGACCCTGCACGATCACGCTCTCGAGAAATTGGACATAACGCGCCTCGTGTTCAGCAAGCCGTGCGATCTGAGTGCGCGCGGCCGGCGGCGAAGAGGTCCTGCAAATGCTCCTCCCGGCGGTGTGGGAGCCGCAGTCGCGACTTGTTTGTCAGTGTAGTCTGGTGGCTATCGAAATGAATGATGTTCTGTTTGTTTGTTTAAAATGTATGGTAACGGGTTTAAAGAGGAGAGAAACGCACATCTTTTGTGCCGTCTCTGCTTCCTTGCGCTCGAATCGCGCATCGATAGCCTGCTGTTCCTGCTTCACAAGCTTTGCCTGCCAGAGTGAAGTAAGTTATCCCCAATCAGTAGATATGGTGAGTTCGGCGGACTTGGTCAGTAGCAGGTATGGATGTTTGGAGCGAAGCCAAGAGCGAAGCACACGTCGAGGACATGAGCAACACTCACGGATCTGTCGGCCCGACGGATCCGTCCAGGGTCGTGCACCGGGAAGTCGATCACAATTTTATATCCCTTTGAAAATCTTTGATATCGGGAGATGCGAGAGATATACAGCGATTAAGAAATTTACTGATAGCATTTTGCGCGGCAACAAATTTTATTTGTTTGTCCGGGCCCTTAACCCTTAGCCGGAGGTTGCGAGCGTAGCGAGAAATAAAAACTCAGAGAGGCTTTGTGACCGCATTTTTCCTGGATTACCGACGTGACCACGTTCATGGTGCATCCTGTCGTTTTAACCCCAATAAATGCCTCCTCTTTCCCTAATAAGGCTTTTATGCTATCAACCTCTGAGCCAGCTGCTATGCTTAAAAATGCTCATGGGATTGTCCTGACTCCTATATGGCATTATGGGTTACTTCTGACGGTCAAGAGTCCGGAAACGAAACAACCGATTAGGCTATAAACCCCCATCAGAACTTCCCAAACCTTAATGACCCTTGATTATGATGTGTATACGGATACATGGGGAATCCAATAGTGCGAGAATCGGGGCTCTCCAGTCCTTAATATCCCCAACCGGTTCCAGTTGGAACCCTGGATGTATGCGAGACCAGGAGAGGGGAAGGGGAGGAATACATTTTCTGACGATGGCTTCACCCTCGAGGTACCCCATGATGTCTAGAAAGATGTCAGCTAGGGAAAGAAGATGATGGCAGGGCACGAACCTTTGAAAATGAGAATATCGTTAATCTTCCAGACATTGTCAAAAGTCCGCCGCTTCTCGCCAAGATCTAGAAATACTCGGCGCTCATTATTAGTGAGGACATAAATCGTGCCCTGATATTTCTCAGTCGGCTGGGTCTTAAACGTGTCCACAAATGCGGTCGGAAATATAGGGTGACCGTCATAGAAGTGGGGGTTCCGCACGAGAGTAAGATACTTCTTGTCTCTGGGGTCCTCAGGTTTCTTAGGCGCGTAATGACTGAAGATCCAAAGAATGTCTGAAAGCTTCGAAGTGCCGATGAGCGGCCCTGACACAGAATTCAGAGACAAATGCCATACTGATATAAGTCACCACTCACGTTCCACAATGGTGGGGCTCTTATCGGAAGGGGATTGTAGGATATGAAAGCGGACGATCCTCAATGTTTCGTCTGTAGCACTCTAGGTTTGGGACAGCGTGGTGTTGGACAAAAAGATCGTATGCAATACCACATACAATCCAATCTTTTTTCCTATTCTCCTCGTCCTTTTTCATTGCATCATCCATGCGCCTCTTGACGGTCGGGACCGTCGTCGGGTGGTTTCTATTGTTACCATTAGATCAGGAACACGTTCCCTCGATACCACGAATGATGTTCACTCACTTAGGGTGGAAGTCCTTCTCATACTCATATAACTTGCGAATCGCGTTGTCAAATTCCTGATTTGTGCGGTCACGCTCCTTCTTGCGTGAGTTGACAGCATGTTCAAGGGCCGTATCGCAGGCCTCGAGCACACTGACAGGAGGATCTGAGTGGGATAAGAAAGTCATAATCCGGGGTAATTACTGTACTTCTGAAGCCTAATGTCTTGATCGGGGGATTGATGCGAGCCAGTAGAGAAGTGCCGGCAAACATTGATTAGCTCTATTGCCCGGTATCGGTAAGCCCTGCCACTTCCATTGAGAGCTCTACAACACGCAGTTTTGTCGAAGCGTTTGTCGAAATCCATAGCGGGCACCGACCACAGGAGGGGAAATGATCAATCACTGGCAAGCCCGCGACCACATGGCAACCAGTGACCAGTTCCCACAGTATTGTATTTCCACGTTACTGTATCGCCTAAATCTGAGATTGCTGATATCATCACCTCGCTTAGGCCCCATACAGCAACGGGATAAATCCGGGATTTTGAGAAATAAAGTTTTTCGGGGGTTTCCGGACGTGACTAGCGTGACAGAGGTGTGCCATGTTACATGACATAATATGAGTTTTTTTTGGTGCTTGTCAGAGAGTCACAAGGTGTGTGATGTGTGATGCATGTGACTGCACATACATGAAAAAACATTTATGTCAGTTGAGTGCTGAGTTCGGGAAATTTTGGGAGCACTGAGCTCGGGAAATTTTGGGAGTTCCTCATCTTTATCCCGAACTCAGCACTCAACCTGGCATAAATGTTTTTTCATGTATGTGCAGTCACATGCATCACACATCACACACCTTGTGACTCTCTGACAAGCACCAAAAAAAAATTCATATTATGTCATGTAACATGGCACACCTCTGTCACGCTAGTCACGTCCGGAAAACCCCGAAAAACTTTATTTCTCAAGAATCCGGATTTATCCCGTTGCTGTATGGGGCCGGCTCGCTCGGCTGCTTCCGAAGTCCTTCAGGTTATCCACTTGAAAAGGACTCTGAGCGAATCAATTGAAACTAAATGAACCTATAAACGATGTATCTGAAAGACCTTGCCAGTGAATATTCACGACCATACACCCTCTAATTGGGGCCAACCCTCCTTTCCGAGTCCCATCTTCGTCTTATTTCTCACTACAGTAGTAGCACTGGCGACTACTCGATGAGTCCATGGGTCAGCGGCTCGCTACTAGAGTACTAGACACTCATCCCACAAATCCGTAGAACATATATCACATGGACCCATGTGACCTGGCACCAATCCAATGCCCAGTAGTATGACTGAAGTCAAAGGAGCAGCACAGCCTCTGAGTTAAATCGATGTCTAATTGACCGATGTGGTTAGTTTCTAGTGTGACTTTTCAGGCTTGCCTTTGATGGCCTTGAGAATTATGAAATCGTCAAGCCATTCAGGGTGGCTGACTCCATGTCAAACGCATCTGCAAGTTCATCTCGACCATGCGAGATGCAGTGCTTCGAACCATGTCAGTCGACACTACTGATGGCCGCCGTTTGTCTAGGTTACGAACAGAGTTTGAAAACGAAACCGAGTATGTAACTTGAAGATCGATGCATAAATTTTCGGTCAATATTCTTATTCAGCCTCGACGCCTCGTGGAGGTGAGATAGAATAGATCAGTGGGGTATAGGGATGGTAAGAGGCTCAGAGGCTTTCGGTGATGGTGATGGTAAAGTCGGAGAAGTAGGCCTTCTGATCCCGTGGAGACGCCCATTCAGCTGTGTGACCTAGCATATACAAGGGCTTATTTAGCTACTTGCAATACACGGCAATTAAAACGCACCGCCAAAGAATGTTTGTATCTGCATACCACGGATGCGGCCAGCCTCGCTCGAACGGAGCACAAGACCAGACACGTTTATCCTGCTCTGCCCATTAACAAAGAGTTCCAGCTCGCCGTTTTCTTGACCCGCGTCGTTGAGGCGCACGCGCTGCGTTACGGTTGTCCATTCACCGGGCTGGAAGAAAAATGAGCCGCGCCCCACGGATGTGCCGTAGGTAGGATTGCTCGTAGAGTAGGGTGGTACATGACACAGGGCTTGATTCGCTGAGGAGCTGGGCGGTAGGTAGGTGTAAATCTCGCCTGCACCTCCTGTGCGCCACATTAATCTCGATGACCAGCCACGCTCGTCATGGCGACCACCGGACGACGTAGTCGCGACCTCGTCATTGTCTCCACCGCCTTGGGGCCTTATGAACGATAATGACATAGAGACTAGAGAAAGACTCACAGAGACCAGGAAGCTTCCCGCCCTTGTTGAACTGGAAGCCATGTTCAAACATTACAGAGTATCCAAAAGTTACCTCCTTGGCTGTGGTCAAATCCACGCTCTGCGGCCCAGGAGCATAGAATGAAAAACCGCCCTTTGGTTGGCTATGCGAATGACAGCCTTTTGGGAAAATGGCCAACATCGCTGGCCTAGAGTTAGGTTCCGGGGACGTGACCGTGTCGTGTGTGAGGGCCTTGTTGTCCTTGGTAGGCCGGAATGTTGTGTCCGAGACTGGCAACGCGTCACCGGCACTCTGGAGCGTGGTCCACGACTGTAAACCCCTGCCAAGAGGGAAGAGACCATTGGTCGACGATGGATTCGAACTGCTTTCGGAGTTCCGAGTCTGACTCGGCGTCATAGAGCGCGATACGGATGGCGTGCCACTGAGAAGACTCTAAGTATCATCATTGAGGCCAGTCTCATGTCTGTTCTGCTTACACTGATAGCAGCTGGGAATGGAATGGGTGACAATGATAAACACAAATACAGGGACAATGAGTTTGCAGGAGGTCGAGCAGGGGCAGCACGACTTACGGATGGCCGGGCGGCGGAGACCAGTAGTTACCATCATCAGAGGTTGCCAATGTGCGAAAAAGGAAATTAGATATGTGCATCATGGACAGTGAAGAGAAGAAGGTGAGTCGTATAGGAATCATTGACACTGACAGCATGAAACGAATTCAAGGATAATCGATATCACTGGCATGATGGTCTAGGCCCGGGCCACACAAGCGGCCGGGAACTGTCCTTAGGTGGTGTAGGTGGTCTTGGTGGTGCAATATAATGGCAGAAAATCTCGACATAAAAACCGCTGCAATTTGAACTCACCTCCGACACCGTTGCAGTCTGACATCGACATAAGCGCTCAAGTTGAACGTTGCGTCACGTGAGAGGCAATGTCACGTTTTTTGCTTTTGCTACCTTGACTTAAGTACTTGTCCCAGTCCCAGTCGCCGACACCACGATACCATCCAGAATCGAAGCGCGTCACCACCAGCACCAGCGCAGAGTCTTCAATAATTCTCTCGGCCAATTCTCGCCAAGAGGATGTTTCATGGGTAGGCCTAGCGTGCATCAACCTTGCAGATAGGAGCACAATCTATCACTCATGGCAGGATCGCGTATCAGTGAGTGCTCTTTCGTACTACTGTAGAGTCATTCATACCCACCCTGTTCACATGACGCCTAACGTCTCGATATTCGTCACGTCAACCTCACCGGAAGCCTCTCCGCGTCAAACATGGTGGGCATGAAGAAGGAACGTCACCCGCTGGTTTGGATGATGAGCCTGATAAACCATTCCGATATTCTGCATGCGGCAAACATTTTCATGAAACCAGAACGTCGGTGACATTGCCGAAAGAGACACAACCGCGATGAACCAAGTTGGGATTCCAAATGGGGTGGCCCTCCGATTACAGGTATCACCTCAAGAAGCAGCATAATTTGGTGTCATCGGCACCGTACAATACTTGGCAAACTGCAGATTCCGGCCAAATCCCAGCAACATCCACCGGCACAGTTTTCCTGTTGCAGACTGTGATAAGGGGTCTTACGTACTGACATTCCATTATTTAGTGTTGCCGCGGTCCAATGTAGTGTTGCCGCGGTCCAATGCAAGCCAATGCAAGTCGGTAACTTGGTTTCAGCTTGCACCGCCAAGCTGACACCGGTGTGACTCACAAGCTCGGGGATCGCGGGCTAGTTTTTTCAGCCAATGAAAATGATTCGATTTGAAACCTTCTCACGGTAGAATTGTTTGTCTGAATCGTCTCGTTTTCGTTTAAGGATGTAGAAAACACTTTCTTTAACTGAGGATAGTATATACAATGACTATCGTAGTAGTAGACTATTGTTGCCGAGCACTGTCCATGTTTCGCAATAAATCTAATAGCTCGTCACATTTTGCCGAGGACACCAACTCATTGACAGCAGCTTCTGTGGCTTTCTCAATCGTGTAGTCTTCCTCATTCGCGATCCAGCGAGATGTGAAATCAAGACGTTTTTTGTTTGTAGAGATGTTTTAACACTTGGAGGACTTCTAGCATGCTGGCGGATAGTAGACTTCTCCGCATGATGCAAGTCTCTTTACTTGACGAGAACAGTGGCAGATTCGAGCTTAGGGGAACGGAAGTCGAAGGGCCAACACCACAGATAGCAGAAGTAGGAGCAGCTACAACAGATGCAGGCTGCCGCTGGCATTTATGTGCCCCACCTCGCCCTGTCGTGTTGTTTTTACGTTTTCGACGGTTTGAAGGGGAAGGAACTCCCTGTGTAGCGGGAGGTATAACGTTGGGTGGAGGCTGATAGTGATGGATGTGAGATGGCGGATTTGGCAAGTGAGGGTTATTGTACAGTGTCTGCGGGAATAACGTGTAGCCTTGAGCGCCATGAAGATTGTGGGGTTCACGAAATTCGTTGGATTCATGAGGGGCATGATGGAAAGTTGAAGGATACTGAGGGAATGCGAATCGCGAGGGTGTTGAGGGGTTAGCAAACCGAGTTGATGGTCCGGGATAAGCATGGCCTAGCCACAGCGGCCTTGGTATCTGAGACCGTGATGGTGAGCAATTGTAGCCACCAGAGTCATTCGGGTCTGGAGATACGCAAAGAGGGAGGGTCATCCATGTGTATCAGACATGAATAGTCGGCACTTGGCTCACACTGGGACATTTTGAATCAGAGTCAGTATTGTGTGTTGCGATTACGAAAAGGCATTCTGACATTCTGACAAGTGATTCTGCATTCTGACAAGTGACAACGACATGACCGTACTCTAAGCGTGTGGGAAAGTTTGTAACCACAACTTGTAAGTCACACCGGTGTTAACTTGGCGGTGCAAGTTACTACAAGTTACGTGATTTGCAAGCCAAGTTCAAGTCACACCGGTGTCAACTTGAACTTGCGGCAACACTACCATTATTTGTACCCGATATGTTACATCGTCCGACCGTATAACTTTGCCTCACCCTGAGGCCGCGCGTTATATAAATCAAGTTGAACGTGATGACTTAGTCCTCTAAGACAATATCGCATGGCTGACTGTGTTCAGCTTGTACTTATGCTCTGGTATGTTAAAAAGCCAAGACTATGCTGATGGCTGTGTATATGGGGTACAGTATAGCTGCCAGTGTCATCTGAAAAAAATTGACTCTTGGGGTTACAGTAGCCGCACAAACGTGCGCTCTGATAGGGCATGATCATTACTCAGCACTCCATCAGCGATACTCCGACGTGTTGATTAAAAAACCGTACCGCAACCGCCGACTCGAACAATTGAACCTGACACCTGCGGTACAGTAATGTCTTCAGTTCGCCAGTTTTGCCTAGCTCAAGTCGCACAATTTGACTCGGAAAGTTGAACGCACGGCACGGTGCCAGCGTGAAAACCACGTGTCATGGTCTTATCCGTAACTCTTTCTCACATACGGATCGGCGGCAGATCGGCATCGAAGTTTACGCCCCCTAATCGCGAGTGCCAGACGAGAGCCAGAGCGAGGAAGAGAAACAGACAAGCGAGACTTTGATGGCCTCGGCAGGTTTCCCAACCCATCCTATGCCTCGCCCCTCAGTGCGCCGCACATCCTCCACACAATGCCTCTTGGCTCCCTTCAAATCTTCCAATGGAAGCACCAGCGCGGGCACCACCAGCACCGCTGCTGCTGCTGCTGCTGCTGCTAGCTACTAATGGCGCCGGTACAACAGCGCCTCCACTTTCTTCAGCCGTAGCGGCGGCAGCATCGGCTACTTCTAGCAGTACAAAGTACCCGCACGCATGCACATCAGGACTTTCACCATCCTCCTTGCCCGCCACATCCCCACCTCCAGCGACATTCAAACGCCGAGCACACCAGGCACATCCACTCCGATACACCCACGTTTCATGACAACGAGCGCAATGAAACCATCATCCGCACTTCCGACAAAACAACAATTCGAACAATTGTTAGGCGCGATTACAAGTACAACAATCATCCCTGCAACGACCACAATGCCCACCGCTCGCGAATGAGACTCCCAGATCTTGCACGCCTACTCTGTCACTGTGGCCGCAGTCGGCGCGGCACTGTCACGGCCAACTCTGGGCCTGTTCTCGACACCTTTCGAGATTTAGTGTGGAAGCGCATCATTATGCTAACTTATACGTGGAACATGGGTGCATGTATACCCTACGTTGCCCTATACTCCCCAGCTTTCTCTCCTTAATGTTAATGGTCTTCACCCCGCTCTCTTCACCCTTCGCACGCGCTTGCCTTCGGGCGTGCCAGAGGAACTCATTGGTTCATATTATCATGATGACGCGCGCGGAGCTTGTTTGCGTGTTTAATAAGACAGCGATAAAAAAGAGGTGCGTTATCCCACAGTCATTTTCCCGTTAGTGTGTGCATCGTATGTTGATATGTCTTATCACTGGCATCCTTTTGCGTAGAATGCATCGCTTCGCAGTACTCGCCATGTCCTCTCACTCCTCCCATCGCTTTCCGATGTCTCGCATCGGACGGATTTCAGACTCTTCTCCCTCAACTCCCTTTCCTAGAGCAAGCCTGCGCAGGGGTTTCAAACTAAGCACCACCCACATGCCTTCCTCAAATGACCCTGATCCGTCCAACCAAAATGTTAGGTGTCTCTGCAGTCCATCCTGTATGTCTTGCTTGTTTGACTTTTAACATTCATGTCTTATAGTCATAGAGCCGCGTCATTTTCCTAGACACACATTACGCAGTACGGAAATACGGTAACTGGTCTCATAATCTACATCTCCCACCAAACTGTCCACAAGCTTAGGCTCAGGCTGTCATGGTAGACTCGTCTTTTAAGAATTACCCGCGCACAGAACGGCGTGTTTTCTAACTTGATATCTCACATCAGTTTTGGAAATTTCAAATTTCAGAACAATTCGGTGCCTACCCAACTATAGCGTGGGGGTAATTCGAGTTCGGCGTGTTTTCCGCTTTGCATCAGTTGGAAATTTCAAACTTTTTCAGAACAATTCGGTGCCTACCCAACTATGGCGCGGGGGTAATTCGAGCTCGCCGTGTTTTCCGCTTTGCATCAGTTGGAAATTTCAAACTTTTTCAGAACAATTCGATGCTTACCCAACTATAGCGCGGGGGTAATTCGAGCTCGCCGTGTTTCCGCTTTGCATCAGTTGGAAATTTCAAACTTTTTCAGAACAATTCGGTGCCAACATAACTATGGCGCGGGGGTAATTCGAGCTCGGCGTGCTTTCCGCTTTGCATCAGTTGGAAATTTCAAATTTTTTTCAGAACAATTCGGTGCCTGCGCAACTATAGCGCGGGGGTAATTCGAGCTCGGCGTGCTTTCCGCTTTGCATCAGTTGGAAATTTCAAACTTTTTTCAGACCAATTCGGTGCCTGCGCAACTATAGCGCGGGGGTAATTCGAGCTCGGCGTGTTTCCGCTTTGCATCAGTTGGAAATTTCAAACTTTTTCAGAACAATTCGGTGCTTAGTACCCAACTATAGTGCGGGGGTAATTCGAGCTCGGCGTGTTTCCGCTTTGCATCAGTTGGAAATTTCAAACTTTTTCAGAACAATTTGGTGCAGGGGGTAATTCGAGCTCGGCGTGCTTTCCGCTTTGCATCGGTTTTGGAAATTTCAAATTTCAGGTTCATCTATAACGCCGCATTATGGTGTGGATACATTAGTATCGGCTGGGTACATTTTACTCGACAAGCCTGATTATGTGCTGAATTCACGCGAGGCCAATGGGGCAACTGGCACTGACACGTACTGGCACGTACAACTGGCACGGACTCTCTCCCATCGACAGTTAAATAGCTCAAGCCCTCACGCCAATATGCAAGACATCATTCAGTCTACCCCGTCTCGTCCCAATCTATTCCGACGTTGACCCAATTCTTTATTCACTATGAAAGCACCATCCAACGTTCCTGGCGCGGCTCTTCCTCAAGTCCTACAAGGCTCTTCGGACCTCCTTCCAAGCCTTCATTCTTCTCTGGTTTATGCTGAGGCACGTTACCTAACTCGCAGCGACGCACTGCAGGTGTATCGACTGATGTATATTTAGGCATCTCCTGAAGAGGTGGCACTACGATATGTGTGTTTCCCATGCCGCAGAAGTTATGCCCAGCCGCAAGGCCTCAGGCTACATATCCGAACTGTCCACAATCCCAATCAATGTTTCCTTTGCGAGTTTAAATGGGCTCGCCCCTACGAGTACCGGAACCACCTCCGGAAGCATCCAGGTGTTAACCCCGACTCGATACTAGGCAAGCCTGCGGGGTCTCGTCGCAGGGCCACCATCCGCACAGAACACTTACCACAACAACCGTCGGTTTCGCCACCTGCAGTTGAACAGGACCAACAGAATTTGGCCGAATCCCAGCCGAATCCTTCGGCGCCGCCTTCTCTCGCTGGAGCGAGAGATACAAGTGTCCCCCCGCCCGCTGTGTCATCTGTGGACTACAATTCGCAGCCCGTCTATGCAGAACAAATAGTTACGATGGACGAACATGAATATGCTCACGGATCAGAAGTCCTCGATTCCACTTACCCTGTCGCCGCGGCTATGCTTCTTTCCACCGAAGAGCGTGCAGAACCAATGAACATTTCCGTTCAGGATGGCCAATTTGGGTTAGTACAAAGTTTTTTTACGTGACATTTTGATTTCTGATTCATGGACCATGGACCATGCCGTCAGGTTACCATCAGCTCACGTGGGCGGATCAACTACACATAGCGCATCCAACCCGGAAATGGCACCTATCTCCACACTCTCCCCATCTGTTGGTGAAAATTACAAAGATCCCATGGTTGGGTCATTTGAACCGATGCTCCACTTTCCGTTGTCCGAGGCGGAGATTGATGCGACCTATAACTCACTCTTTAGCTCTACCTTCTAGATGTAGACCCGACACCAAAAAACGCAAGGATGGAGACGAGGTGAGAGCGCGTAGACGAGGTTTGGCACGCGGAAGTGGGTTACGAGAACTGATTCAACTGATCGTTTGAGCATTTGAGTGTGGGCGCGCTATTTAATTATTAACAGATCATTGTACTACGTGTTCTAGATAGTCGTTGTAATATAGTGTAATACATGGCTCCAGAAGAAAGAAAATAAGTAAGACTGTAAGAAAGGACTCTTGAGATGCAACGATCGACTGCTTGCTCAAAACATTGGAGTATTCGAACCATATTCGAATCTCTACCACCACCAGGTCACAATTTTCCCACGAGCCGTGCCAACGACATGATCTAGACCTCAGAACCGATCCTCGCCGAAGAGATAAGCTAGGTTCCTCTGAGGCACGACACGTGGATTCGTAGACGCCGATCTAAACATGCTCCGTGACTTCAACTCTGCAACTCGCTGTTCCTCGGGATCAACTTCCTTCGATTCCTCGTCGCTCCGAGTCTTTGGTGTCCGCAAACTCGAAGCGAAGAGGGCAATCTCAGCTTCTCGTGCCAGGCACCGCTTTACGGAATACTGTACGTCCGCCAAATGCACAAGTTGTCGGTGTCCAGGGCGCGTTGCCACCGCATCTCGTAGTAAGGCGTACGTGCTTGCAGTAGTGCCTTGTGGCGCCGCAGGATTGACCTCTCCTCCCTCGGTATCCTTACCTGCAGCACTCTCCCTCGCCATCTCGATGGCTAGTTTATTTTCCAGGTGGCCTGCGAAGGCGAGGAGCTCAGTTGCTAGTTTGGTGTCGCGTACGAGGCGACCGTCCGCGAGGAGGGCGTCCAACGTCGCGCGCAGCTTCGGGATCTCCACCCTTTGTTTCTCCACGTCGAATGGGGCCGCATTTTTCAGACAGCGCAACTGATAGTCTATATTCGCCTGTGGCTGAACAGGTTGGCCAGTCTCAACGGGAGCCATTACACGTGGGAGGTTCTTGAGGCTGGCGATGTCCAGCGGCGTCTGTCCCACGCTGTTCTCTATATGAAGTTGTTCTGTGGGACCATACTGGAGAAGAAGCTCAACGATGACCGCGTTCGTGTTTTGGACGGCAATGTGTAGAAGAGTAGATCCGTTGGCATCTCTCCGTAGAATGACGGCCGGGTCAACCCCAAAGTCCAGGATTGCTCGGACAGTTGTAGCACACTCGCGCTTTACGGCCAACATCAGAGGCTAGAACAGCGTCACGTGAGCGACACAACATCACACTACAAATGGAAATTTGTACCGTGTTCAATGCCTCCTTGGACGTTTGTGCCATCAGCTCGTGGGTCAAGTCCACCGGAAGGGTCTTCAGAAGATGTATGATAAACTTGACTCCCTTAGAAACTTGGGATAGACAAGCGAGGTGGTAGATATTCCAGCTTGTGAACTCCCCTTCAGAAATTAATCGCGCAGAGATGAACGTTCGACTTACCCACGGGCATCACGCTCGCTCGGGTCACAGCCTTTCTCTAGCAAGAAGTCCACGATCTCCGTGTTGGAGCAATAGAACGCGGCAGCCAAGAGCGCATTGAAGCCGACGAACTTCGTTCTGCAACGCTATTAGCACCTCACGACAAAGTAATTCATGATGGGCCACACCGTTTGTGAAGGGCCTCCTTCATGAGGTTCGGCTTGAGAGCAATCAGTTGCTTCAATATATCTAGCTTGTTATGGATCACGGCGCAGAGGAGTGGCGACTCATCCAGCTCATCGAATTTCCAGCCAAGGAGACCTGGGAGGGCTATCTCCAAGTTATCAACGCTCTTCAGGTACTGCGCAATGTCGTCGCTTTGAACTGCCGCATAGTCTGTAAATGCTACAAGGACCCGCGGGCCAGCGAGATACTCGACAACCTTGGTTGCACCGAGGGCGATGGCACTGCGGAGTAGATCGTAGTTATACGTAAGGCCGTTGTGCCCACTCTGTGTTTGCTTCATGGTTTCTGCACGCCGCTTTCCGCCAACTTTAAGTCCAAGGTATATACGTCCTTCTGCGGCCTTCTCTGGGTTCGTGTGGGGGTTCTTCGCTGTATTAGAGGGGTAGGGGATCCCAACTCCTGTGCGACGGGTCAGTTCATCAAGCATGTCGGGGCGATCGAGCTTCATGACTAGCCCATGAGCCGCCACATCTGGCCAGAGAGTCACCCCGGCGAACTTATACAACTCGAGGACACAGATGAACGCCTCAAAGTCATTTTCTTCTATAGCTTTTTGGAGCGGAGTGTAATAAGCGCGCTTGCCGTCAGCTCTGGGGAGCACGCTTATGGTTTCGAGCATCTTTTTGGCAGAAACTTCGGCACGAACGGATGAGGGCCTCGCTGCGAGATCGACAAAATCGACTTCTTTCTGCTGGCTGTCATCCTCTTCCGAGTCTTCGTCCGAGTCATAAAACCCCTTCTCTGAATCATCTGCAAAACGCATAATAAGGAGACGGCCTAATTAGAAAATGGTGACATGGGGGTACTTCTTACCTTCTGAGAGAACATTGACTATCGGGTCGAAAGGTGGGTCCGAGGTTTGGTACTGAGCCGTAGCAATTGTGATCACAAGGCGTGCGGTTTCCCAGTGACGACGATGCAACGCGACGAGGAAAGGAGTCCACCCTGCGACGGAAGCGTCAAACTACCGAGCCTCAGCTGAAAACTGACATTAACATACCAATCAAGTGCGCAAAAGGATCCCCGACATAAACGACAGGAACGGTGGTCACCACGGAAATCTGTATTGGCTCTTGGCTATCCTTAAGGTGTTTAGGGAGGCAGAGCTCCTGGATCGCTGCGTTGTCTCCGGTCCAGCACGCCTCGTACAGCTCGTCGTAGAACACCTTGAGGTGAGCTGGGATTGAGGCCGTGGCGTACTTGGTGTGGCGAAGATATCCTGTTCCTTGGCATTGCCGTCTGCTGGTCTGTGAAGTTGGTGCCTCACCGTTTTGCGACGCTTGAGGCATTGCACTGTAGGCGCGCAGAATGGATTCCACGCGCGCGTAGTAATCCGTCATTGCCAGGGCGTGTTCTTCATTCAGATGAGGTACGACAGTACTTCGCGTCTTCTGAGGCTTAACAGAGCCCTCCTCTTCTTTGGTAGGTATAACAGCAACAAGGTAGGCATTGTACTGCGCCCAGGTGTCGCCAATGGGAGATTCCTGTGTGGTTCCCGAAACACTCGGAGTCCTCAGTTTCTCGAGCATCGCAGATATCCACTGCAGTAGGGTCATATCAGGCGAATAGGGCGAATAGGACCGTGACGGATTGATGGACACGTCGACAGTTGCGCCGAGTGCAGCTAACAGGGAAACGACTTCGTCATGCCGAATGAGCGCAACCCCGATCGGCAAGCGAACGCGACTCCCGCGCCTACTGATAGTCAGGGACGATCATCATCAACACAACATAACTAGCAAGACACAAAGTTAGACGTACTTAACCCTCTCTGCCCTCTCTGCCCTGGAGGCATCTTCTGGAGAATATGCCAACTTGGCGCCGTGGGCGAGCAACACAGACAACGTAGCATAGTCACCAGAGAGGATGGATGAGACGGGGGGAAACACGAGCTCCGGTCCAACCCAAGCAAGGAAATCAAGCACTTTCTTCGCATTCGGGTCGCGGTTGAGGAGTGACATCACGATCTTGGTCTTCCCCGCAATTACCATACGATGGAAAATGGTGAGCAGGTTCTTGTCTGCAGTTGACGAGATTGCTTGAGCAGCGACCAAACGTTCCGCGATCTTCGCAGCACGCTCTTCGTCCGGGGTATATATAGTCAAGGTGAGCGGATGGAGAGGGTCGGCATCCTTTGCGCGTCCCGCATGGTTCGGATCGGCGCCTGCGTCAAGCAGGACATCTACAACTTCAAGAGAGCCGGAAAGGATAGCATAGCCAAGAGGGGTGATGCCAAAGTCCCAATCAGGGTTAGATATATCCAGAATGTCGGGTGTCTCCATGTCATCTTCCAATGGGTCAGAGTCCTTCTCCGTATCACTTTTCACGGGAGCTTTCTGGGGAGGCTTGCCATCATCGGACTCGGAGGACCAGTCATCCTCACTGCTCATCCGTACACGCTCAGTTACATCCGGATTTTCTTCTGCTTCTTCAGCCTTGAGTTTCTCCTCCGCTGACTTCGCCTCATTATATGCGCTGCGTGCGAGCATCTTCTTAACAAGGCTAGTCTGGCCGGTCTGTGCCGCAAGGTGGAAAGAAGTGCGCCCACCAACTAGTCGTGCGGTCATACGCGCACCAGCTTGGATAAGGATATTGGCACATTCGACACTGTTGGATATGATAGCGACGTGTAATGGGGTACGCCCAACGTGATCGCGACGGTTCACATATTCGCCGTCTTCAATCATCTGTGTGACGGTAATCGTATCGTTTATGCTGATAGCGCCGAAGAACTTGGCTGTTGCTTGGATGTAAGCGGTTTCGCTCCATTCGCCTTCATCAATTGGGTTGAAACTGCCGGAGATGCTCTGTCTACCAGGGTCTTCTTCAATAAATCTATCGACGAGTTCAGACGGACTCTACGTGAAAAACTAAAGCATGACGTACGCGATGCGGCCGCGGACGTATGATTTGTCCTCTTCATCCTGTAGATCATGCTCCTCTGCGTTCCTGGGTTCTGGACAGTGCTGCATGGCATGTGTCAACAGACGTCTCTCCAGCACAAAGCAAGACGTACTTCGCAACAGTCTTCCATGCATTCTTCCATCGTACCAAAGAATGCCGAGTGCCGATGAAGGCGGCGATCCTTATTCTTAGGGTTATAAGGAGCTGCCAGACACTTACTACGAGTCCAAGTATGATAATGGGTAGCTTACAGTTGGCACCAAAATCCTGTGAGGGTGCAATCAGCAAAAGCAACCTATAAACGTTGGCTTATACGCACAGTTTTGTAGATGAACTTCTCTATCCTCCTTGCGTCCCATCCCAGACCATAAGGGACATGCAGGTTGACAATGTCGTAATCGCTCGATTCCAATCCGCTGAAGGCCGCATCTGCCTTGAGATCACCCTTATACCTACGCCCAGGTCGAGTATATGGCGTGAAATTATTACGACCACGTAGGACGCCGCGCCGTTGTTGGTACTGGCTACGTATTTTAGGAGTAGCGAGTTTCTCGATAGCAAGGAGGCGCGCGAGACCTTGGACACGGCTAACAGCACGCTCATATATCTTGAGCGAAAATATTACCATACCGTGATCTGAAAAGGTGAACTAGACGGACCGTAGGATCAATCTCGCTACGCGTCAGCCCAGGTATGTAGACCTCAAAACCGCGGGAGGAATATTTGGCTAGTCGGACTTCATAAGAAGGCGAACGCCTCGTCATATCTACTGTGTTCGATTGACGCATCATGGACACGATGGCACGTGGATTCGCCCATACACGATTACCATCGTAGGCGCAGCACGCTACGTCGACGTCAAACCCTGCGAGGACCTCGGCAGGAGAACTGTAGAGTCGAAGAACAATCTGAACGCTGCGGTAAGGATATTGTGCTAGAACGTTCTGTGAATACAGTTTCTTGCGAATGCCATGTATCACCTACAAAGGATTGAAATAGTATGCTTTGTTCTGACGCAAGTGACGTCCCAAGGGACAGAATCGCGAACAGCCTCATAAATGGAAATTATCTTGCGCTCAGCCTTTACAATAACGTCTCAGCAAGAAAAGGGTCATAAAAAAGTGGCACGACTCACCTCCTGCCTCGTTAAACCATAAAGGAACAAATCGACATCGGAAGAAGGGAAAGCCTTTTCGTGATAGTATTTCCTCATAGCCCTCTTGCTAGCCGTTGCAGCCTTTGGCAGCGGCATGAGGCACGCCTGCACGGAGCCCCCCGCAGCTATCACGTTACTCCAATCAAACAGCTGAGAAAGAGAATTCTCCGTGAAAACATTCCAATTCTTCTTGAATGCCTCGAGGCTGTCCACTATCGCTGGAGAACCTTCCTTACGTCTCTGAGTATCTGACAAAGCCATGACGTGCTGAGCATCACGGTCGGAATCGCTGGTGACGACTCGGGCTCTCGTAGTTCTGATATCGCTGGGTGCAGCAAAAATGTCAACAAGGCCGACGTGGATGTCCTTGAGACGCGCATTTCCCTTGTCTGTAGCAAAGAACTTGCGCAGTTCGGCTTCGTCGTCAAGGGATGGCTGAAGGACTGCATCAAGCAAGACATTCCCCTCTGGCAGAATAGCAATGCGAGAGAGGAATTGAGTAGCCTCTTTGTTCTGGAGCATGGATATTGGAAGTCTAACTGGGTTTCAAAAGCTGGGTGGGTGGGGATTGAGGAAGAATAAGAAATTCGCGGCCGGTATTTGTGCTCAGGATCAGGGGCTGTCGATTGTCGATCAATGTCGATCAACACGACGAACGCGTGTCCTGCCCAGCGCCCGCGTCGTAACTTAGCGAGTCACGGATGATTCACATCACGTGTCGACCGTGTTAGCGGGCCGTGACTCATCCGTGTCACGGTCGACTTTCTCTGCTCGCCTCTCGCCTCCATCATGGCACAAGACATTACGCGCGATTTTAGAGACCTCGTCGAGCAGAAAGGCAAGGGCCCTGGTGAAACAAGGAGAACTAAGCGTGGGAGGAAATCTCACCTTACACCCGGAGACACCCATGTAGATGGCGCTCCTCCATTCATGCGGGCGTACATGAAGGAGGCCCATACAATTGTGAGTCATGTTCTGCTTTTGTTTACCCTTCTCACGCGTAATGAGAAGCTGCAACAAGTTACTTCCTTGACTCGTATGCTCGCTGCCGTGCGGCGCGCATACCTCGACGTTCATGCGCGCATGCCACCAGTCACTCGCCAGGTAGGGCGCGCACTTGATACCACTAACGTGGATACATGGACGGATATCAAGTACTTTACAAATGCCGAACGCGACCAAATCGACGTGCAAGCGCGGAATATACTCGCACGTTGTGCTGACCGCGTACACGATATGGAGACGTTGGGAAAGCGTACATCTCCTCCCTCCTCTCCCATACCTTACCACGTTGCTGAACTTGTTCACAGGTCGCGCGGAGCGCGTCGCTCAACCTTTTCATTCCCTTTACCGCCTTCTTCCTACCCTCCTCGTGCCTGACGATGTCGCTACCGCATCCAACTTTGTATCGGCTCATTGCGCGGGCGTTACCTGGTACCTGACACAGCGCCTTACGCAGGTGAGCCAAATGCTGCGCGACATGCAGGAGGAGCGTGTCCGTCGCGAGACCGAGCGCACTCGCACGCTCGGCTCTGATGTGGCTCGCGAGCTGCTAGGCACAAATACCACAAACGCTCCAGAGCCTACTCAACTTGGGTCTAGCAGCTGGTTTGGAACTGCATCGTCTGCGCTGGGTGGAAGCTGGGCCGTATCTCAGCGACCTCCGCCAGAGGAGATGGACCAAGCCATTTCGGACGACGATGAGGACGACGTTGAACTATCTGCATCCCAGATTCAGCAGTTCGAGGCTGAAAATGCGCAGATTCTTCGTTCAGCTGAAGATTCCCTCGCCGCTGTGCAGCAGGCCGAGGCCCGATTGCTGGAGATCAGTGCTCTGCAGGCGGAGCTAGTTGCCCAGCTCACACGACAGACGGAAGTCTCGGACCAGTTATATGAGGATGCCATTACAACGAGCGAGATGGTCGAAAAGGGCAATATTCAGCTTCGTGAAGCGCGTCGTCGTGCACGTGACGGCCGGAAGTGGTTGCTACTATTCCTCATTGGTGCCAGTTTGTCGTTGCTATTCCTCCACTATTATTGAACAGATTTCCTGTGACTCGACTATTGGCTGCGGCGTGTCTACAATTTGCTCACGTCTTGTTCGGTATCTCCTAGCTTACGCCAAGCACACCGTAGCTCGATGGAACAATGATTTTACCCTCAACATTAAGCATGGTGCCGCCACTAGCTAACAACTTTATATACGTAAGAAGCGCGGTGGCTGGGAGGAACCCGTCAACTATTTGAGCACTCTCCATACATCGTAATCCTTCTCTTGTAGGTTTCCAGGGGGTCCCTCTCATTCACAGACTGACCTGGGTACAGCCGATGTTGACTAGGCCATCTGGACATAGCATCAGCATCAGCAATCAAAAGCCGATGAATAGATGAGAACAGACTCTGGTAGGTGTTGGTGCAGCAGACTGAGTTGGCAGCGCTATGTCAACGTGTTAGCCTGCAGCGCATTCTACGAATACAAAAGAAAAGCTACCATGACGGATTGTCGCTGACGACTCCGAGATCGGCACAGTCCAGCCCAGCAAGCAGGTCAGGCTCCAAGCCGACTAAGTTGGTGATGAGGCCAACACGCGGGTTGCTGGTGGAGGTAAGGCTGTTGCAGCAATATAGTGCCGTGTTCGAGTTGCAGTCGCCTGCGGGAATCGTGGGCCCAGCAGGTGGGGGATAGTAACCACCACCACCACCCCTGCGAACTGGGGTGGCAGATGCGGCGACACCGCCCGTAGCGGCGAGGGCCATGAACAGTGCGACGAGGGGTTTGTAGAGCATGACTATGAAGACTGGGTGGAGGCTATGGAAATCCTGAAGGCTGATGCTGCACTTGGACTTGGGGACGGAAGGGTAATGAGCTGCCTTCTTATAAACTTACTGCCATGGCTTACAAGACCAATAGCGGTAATGGTCCATTCCCTTCCTGCTACAGAGCCTGCGTGGAATTCCGCGTTGACAGGAGTTCTTTCCGTTCGACTCTTCTAATTGTTGACCTTCTCACGTCCATGACAGAACGTTGCCTAGCCTGTATCGGTCTGCCAAGAGCCAATCGGCTCAGTCATGTCCTCAGCCTCGGATGTGATTCCAGGAGTATAGGAGATTCCTACTTGCAAGCCGTAGACAGGCGCGACAGCAGGCTAACGTTCAAGAGAAGCTTCTTTGGGCGCCGTGTCCTTACGTGGGGACGCTCCCAGAAATAGTATGTCGAACCAGCCTCGAAGGACCCGGACCAAACGTGTTGACTTCACATTCTACGTCATCCAGCTTCTATCCACGATTGCCTTTCAAGGTGAAATCTCTCACCATAATACCTTACGGAAACTACCCGGAGAGGCGAGACCTCGTTCCTCGTTGAAAGCACATGCATCCCAGGTCTCGCGTCCCACTATCAGTCACAGTACTGCCTGCGCTTGGTCGTCTCTGTCTGCTGTATTGATGAATGGATCCGGTCATGCCGGAGGAAGGCGCGACCGTGGACCACGGCGTTACTCTACCCGTTCAATGATGATTCTTTCTTGGCTCCTGGTAACAATCAAAGGGACGGCGACCTCAAGTTTGACGGTCGTGTCGGTGGACTCTAGCCGTAGCCGATTTGCGCCTCATGAATCCATGCAATATATCTCGCTATTATCCGCCGTCCGAGCGGCTACATCTACCTCTTCATCACTCTCCAACGTTAACGTATAGTGGAGCCGTCGAATTCTAGCGATGCGCGCATGGAATTAACCTAACTATACATCAATCAATTGACACCCTCGCAAAAGCGCATTCCTTAATTAGAAGGTCATACTCCCGTACCTGAGCACGGTTGTTCTGGTAGGATTCCTACGTTCAGGGCGCTCGTTGGTCTCGCATCGCGTATTCACTCACGGGTCTTAGCGGATGTCTTCTCTATTACCCCAGGAATGGTTCCTTCCACATTCAAATTATTACCTTTTTCTCCCCTGGTGAGTAGTCCTTTATCTACTTTCGATTTGCGAGATGACATTCTTGACTAGTCTAGACAGGCCCGGGCGAGCTCGATTTTTGCGATATTATCTCACAGATTCTGGGCATCTCTGTCAGGTTTTTCGTTGTCCAACAGGAATAGAATAAGGCAACTCTACGTCAAACCAGCCTGAACCGTTGGCGAGTACTTCTGCACCACCCCATCGCGTCGCGAATAGTACCTAAGTGTAAGTGACATATCGCGTAGATCACGATTGCTATTTCGAAGTAGTAAAGATTTGCTCCTTGCATTTTTGAACTTTCAGGATACTTAGAACGGATAAGTGAACGCCTTCCGTTCGAGCCTAGTCGGAGAATTTGAGAGTACTGACGGATGCCCCCTTACATGTACAGCAACCATTCTTCACGGCGGCGTTTGTGTTCTACAAAGCGCTGTCCAAAATAAGATAGCTGTCGGGCCGTGCGGCCTTGTCATCTCAGTTGTCTCCGTCTGCCATGTTCAAACTGTTTCCTTCTCTAGCCAACAGCTCCGCTCTGGGAACGAGGTTATTATTCGTCCTCGTGGTTGATGCTTCTTTGTCCTGCCTCCCGACGCTTAATTGAGCTGCAGAACAAGTTGTCCCGGCCCACGGCAAATTGTAGGAAACCTTCTACGGTGCGGAGACTCGGACTCGGAGCTGAATACCTTTTGTATTCTGGCTACAATTTCAGCCTCATTTGTGACGCACCTCGGGTCCCAGGGTCAGGATCCTTTCGTTTCATCATCCACTTTGCAAGGCCTTGTTAACATGGCCAATTGATAGGCACATGGCGTTACTGGAACGCGAACATTACTATCCATTGTGACACCTCGGGCCGTAAGTAATGGATCAAGGCACACTGTCGTGTTTAAGATATCAATCGTCGGCATCTTGGAGAGCGGGACTTTACCGTACGCCGTCCATTAACTTGTCACAGACGCTCGAGAAGACAAGAGAAGCATCTGTCTGAATTGACACAGACTTCCACTTCCAGGAGGACAAGTCTTGAAATGATGCCGTCCCAACGTCGGGACCTTCGTTCTGGCCTCCCCTACGGCCCACCCGTGCTTTACGGGGACAGATTGGCAAATTTCACGAAGGTAAATACACACTCCCCTTCTTCCTCCCATTTTTCTTACCATGTGCCCCGGAAAAAACATGATTCGCCGTACAGTTAAATTTCACGAACCTCGTTCCGCGTTCCTGACTGAACTTCGGCGAAGTGTCGTCCTTAAGATCCCGGGCCTGTCAAATGAACCTGTGATCCCGTAAAACTGGAGGTTGTATCTTACTCGCGTCGAAACTCGGATTTAAATCATTTCCGGACCGTCATTCACAATCGTACTGGCAGTTGCGGGCGTCGCGGCCTTCTCCGTGATTGTACGCGGCGCGATGGATCGCCGATCATCGTTCCAGTCCGTTCCAGTCTTTGCGGAGGCATGGAGCCTATCTGCGAGCTTACCGTGACCTGAGCGATCGCGAGTAGTGTCACTTTTTTTTTCCCAGTTGTCGTCGCCGCCGCTACTGGCGCCGTTTTACTTCATCATTTGTCACCGTCACATTCCCTGTCCTAAGAAAACTATTCCGTTGCCTAACCGCGTCCTTCAAACCCCGCAACAGGAAAAGAAAGACAAAGAAAAACTTCCCTCCTTCTGTCAAGCACATGATTGTTATTTGTATATCGTAAATCTTTTGATTAAAAATTCCCTACTGAGGATATTTTTTGCTAGATCACGGTCATAGTGACCGTCATACGTAGTAATACGTTCTCTCATTTCCGCTGCGAGTTTCTTCCGGTGCGAAGTTCGTACCGCCTTGACATGCAAATACAGTAAGAGGACTTTGTTCTCACACGGAGACGTGGCGCTACAATACGCACGTGGGAGATACGCAAAGGGTACCTGATGTACGTCGGGAATCATGAGACTGCCTTCAATTATGGCCCCGGGAGCCTCAAGCTGTTGCAGGTCGAACCACCCTCTATCTCACCACCGCAAAATAAAAACTCGTCGTCACTCTTCATGTTGCCGAAATCTCCTGGTCTGAACCCACATCGATCGGAAGTTTTCCATGGTGCGACGCGCAGTCGAGACTGTATGTTATTGTCAGGTGTTCTCTTTATAGACCACTCTAGACGATACTGGACTGCGGACAACGGCAACGGTGCGCGCTTTCTGCTAGTCTCGCCCTTCCATAGCCCACCCCAACAAATTATTGACATCGCCTACTATTACTATTGTCCTCTCGACATCGCCAAAGGTGGGCTAGACCGCCAGCAGTATCGTACGACTGGATATCAATTCAAGAGGAAGACACGATTTCGATTTCAGGCTCAGGCTTCATCCCAAAAGGTGGCTATGCAACTACCAGAATCGTCCCTACCACCTACTAGTAGGTTACTACTCCCTCAATTGAAGTGCGGCGCGACATGCGCTTCGGATCGGGTCTCGTCTCTTGCTGTTACAGCAAAAACAATGAAACTCAAAGGGAGGTGCCGGCGCATCAAAGGCGGAAAGACTTTTCAATCGTCATTAATATGGTGACGTGTGGTCATATATATAGTAGGAAATGAATGCAAGGCCGCCTCACTTCCTATTACTCCATTCCCCCCCACGACTCATCATTGCAGGTGACAAAAGAGTCTTTTATGATAAGGAACAAAACGACCTTGGGCGTGTTGGGACCTGCAAGTCCCACGCTTTTTGGGTAGTTGATAACTACGATCAACGCCGTGTTGCAAGTGTGGGATGTGGAAGGCATCATCCCAGCTCCTGCTTGACTTTGTAAGAGCACACTCAAGTTCGGGTTGCCACGCTTTTCAAAAGCACTGGCATGCCTGCCAAATCAAAACCGGACCCGGTTTCTGCCCACTATACCAAAAGTGGTCCAAATCCGGTTTTGATTTAGCAGGCACGCTTTTGGAAAAGTCTGGCAACCGAACGCACTCTAAAAAAGTCCGGGATGATGGTATGATGGTGCTGGTATCAGCTCGACGGGAAGCTATATCACTGCGCGTGCCATGCAGTGAGGCAACCCGACCATCTAGTCCGCTTGACTATCTAAGCGCACAACACCGCTGATGGTGGCGACGGCGACGCAAATTGGAGAGGTAGCGCGGTCCCACCTCTGGGAGTAAATGACTGATGATCACAGGATAGCAGGTGCACGACCGGCGCCTAAATTCTCAACCTCAATGTCACTTGACGCCCAGCATCCTATTTCTGTGATCATTTTTCTGCCAAGAGGTCAAGAAGTGTTGGCGAGTTGGGAGAAGAGCCGAGGAGAGGCAACTTATGGTTGTCCGTCAAAGTGAGATTTATTCCCTTCAAGTGAATGAGTGAACGAAAGACAGTGGGTGATCTACCAAAACATGCGTTTAGACTACATAGATAATTATACACTACAGTACAGTGCTTGCACGGTTCCTATAATGGCCTCGTGGAGACAATACAATGCGTTCGATACGGCACCTGAAAAATAACAGGCATCAGCGACCCTCGTTTTGCGCTCAGCAGAGAAGGATCAGAATGGATTTTAGGCAATCTGTTAATTGTCTCCATGTTTTGTGACAGAACAGGTCTGAAGAGTATTCATCAAATCAGATAAGAAGAAATCGCTGCTTACTAGGACAGAGATGGTCCTCGGAAGTGTGTCAGTGAAGAGCCTACTGGGAAAAGACTGTCGCTGATTAGTACTAGTAATTGACGGTGTGAACAAGTTAAAAAACGAAATTTCAGAAAGCCATGCATGTTATGGAGATCCGCACGCCCATGTGGGTCAGAACAGGTCTGAGAGAGATATCATCCCAGAGAGTAGATGTAAAAAAGAGGGAACATTGTAAATCAGATACGTACCATAAGGCCGCAACGTGTGATCGTTATGGTGGTGTAGATGGACGTGCTGTCGGGATATATTTATATGCCATCCGAGTCGGATTATCTTCTCCGTAAGGCCAATCCTGTTCCTCATCCATATTAATGTCCTCCACATCGCAGTCCTCGACGAATACACCAATGCCTGACCCGTCCTCGGGGTCGAGTATCATTTCGCGACCCCCAGGTGCTGCGTTGGTAACCAGCTGCAATTTGCGCAGTGCAGCGATGAGATCATCTGCCAGCGGCATGGCATTGGGTGGCTCTTCTGTGACCTGTTCCCACCCGACGGGGGGTGAGCCTGGAGGCGAGATGAGAAAGTTTTTCTCGATTGCCGGTGGGCGTAGGTGGGTACCGCCAGGCGGAGTCACGGGAGTCGGGTCCGCTCGAAAAACTCGGAGGACAAAGGCTGGGCTAACAAGCCCGGGAGTCAGAAAATAGAGCGGTATGCAAGTGGGTCGTAAACATACGTCTCCGGAGTGGCATCGATCTCCAACCCGTCGCAATACGTCTTGGCTTCGTCAGCACTGTCCTCGGATTCATAGACGACGACGACACGCGCAAAAGTTTTTAGAGGTGCCCACGCACGGATTTTCCCGTGTGATGAGAAGTGGTGGTGTAGGGCGTCCATCACTCGCGGGTGGAAGAAGGGGAGAGGTAACTGGGTAAGCACAAGTGTGTTGGTGCTCTTAAAAGGTTCTGTTGCAGGTGGTGAGGCAACTAACGTTGGTGAAGAGTTTACATCATGGGTCAGGCCGGGCATTTTAAGGGTCTTGAGAGGTCAGTAGGATGATGGTGGTTCGAGGATGAGTGATATGAGGTGAAGAAAAAGTGCCAACGCAACGCAACTTTTGTATCCGGATTAGATTACGTGAGCACAGCCCCGTGCCATCATGATGCAGGGCCAGCCATGATAGCCATCGCACAGCCATTCCATACAGTACTGTAATTCATTCAACAAGTGCACCTACGGTTACGGTATTACAGACCTACATGCAGGGTAATCTAACAATCGAAGGCGGCACACTCGTAGCTACCAGCTATGACACAGAATATTCTCAATTATCATCTGCAATACATGCACGGTCTCCCCTTCCAACTTGAACATGACTCCATGGCACTGCCATCGCAATGTTTACGCCAACACGGGAAAAATAAAGTCAAGAGAAAATTTCTCTCAGGACTTCTCACGGAGGCGATCACGAATCTCATCCTGCCTGCGGCGCAACGCCTCTACCTTTTCCTCGGAGGAAGCGTCATATTCCACAGTCACTTGGTTGAAACTGGAGGATGGTAAATCGATTGATAAGACGGATACACAGTAGGGAACAGAAGAAAGAGCGTACGGATTCTCAGGCGACTTCTGGAATTGCTTGAAGAGCAAATCCTATTGACAGACGGAAATCAGCTCCGGTAATCGCACACTGCGCAAAATGATGCGCAGCACCTTGTACTGCTGCAAACGTAGCCCTGGTTGCTGTGAAAATAATGACTTTAAGAGCGGAGTCAGCAGAAAGCGGTGATGGGCCACGTACCTCTGATCGGATATTAGGGAGTTCCCGATCCATGTAAGCGTTGAATGCGGCCTTGAGGCGAGGAATAAATAGTAAGACAAGACTAAAAGAGAAAGGAAGTACCTTGAATCGTCTCTGCAGAGGGCGAGTGTTTGAATGTCAGATGCACCAGCCAACTCAGGAACGTACCTCCGGGTGTTTCTCAACGGTAACAGCTGCCTGATTCCCGAGACTCGCCTTGTCCATCTTCGCAGTAACAACGTCTATCAGATCAAGTGCGTTGTCAATGCCCGTGGCAGAGAAGCTCTCAATCTCTTCAGCTTCGCCACCATTCTTGCTGGAGCTTTGTGTAGATTCCTCGGGAGCAACTGCCGGCGCACCCCCAGCGGCGATGGCACCAGGGCCCGCGGGCTTTGATTGCGAACTGGCGGCTTTCTTCGAGCCTGCCTTTGTCTTTGGAGAAGCCTTCTTTGAGGACGTCTCCTCTTCTTCTGCGAGCAATCGGGCGTTCTCTGCTTTGCGAGCAAGCTCCGCCTTTCGCTTCTCTTCCTTATCCTCCTTGGCTTTGTTGGTCTTTGCGCCCTCTCCCCACTTATCTACTTCTCCTCGTTCCTAGGAAACGTATGCGTATGCCTGAATTGAAAACGGAAGGAGGGACATGAGCCTCGAAAGATTGCGCGCACCTTTGCCTCGACTGCTGCAGCGCGCTTGATTAACTCGTTCTCAGCCTTCTTTGCGCGGCCACTCTCTTTCTTCGCGTTTCCTCCCTTGGGTGCCATCGTCGTATTTACCTGGTTATTTTCAGGTATCCGAGGTCAAATGGACAATAACTTGGGGGTGATCGATTATCGAGTGAGTCAAGGGATAAAGAAAGCTCTTTGGTGGCGTCGCAATCAGGGCGTGACTTGTCAATCTAATCTTATCGCTATCGTATTGGCCGCCGCCTTATCAGATCTTCGACCACGAGGCCATGAGGACAGGCAGTGAAACAATTCTCGCCCACAGCTTATTCGGTAAGCCCAGTCTCGTCGAAACGTCTATTTTCCATACCACGTTTTTTTCATCCCCTTAACTATACCATCTTTTAACCCTCACTTCCCCAGCTCCAAGACGATCAGAGTCGATCTCCCAGATTGAATAATGATGGATAATGTCCGAGTCGACCGCTGGGCCACGGGGGGCTCATGTGCGTTGTCACCTTTCCCGTACTTCACTGCTCTGAACGGTGGTGCAGATGGACCCGTCATTTCGCAAACAGACCTCTACCTTCTCAAACCAAACTTACAGATCCATCCCATCCTCACCAAATCCCATAACTTCATCCTCATATTCAACCTCCTTACTGGTGCGTCCTTAATTATTGCAACCAAATATCAAAAAAATTTCATGCTTATTAACGTGTGAAGGTTACACGGGGGGATTTAATGAGCAGCAAACCGACCGCGACCACCCATTCGATGCGGCGAACCAGCCTGCAACTCTTCCCCGGGTATCAGTGATGCATATCATCACGGAACGCTCACCATGGTGCACGACGGTACGCAACGATTCAGGTGTCACGCTTGGCGACATATGCGGGCAGATGCATAAAGAGTGAGTAGACATCTCATGCGCGGCCACCCTGCGCTGACTGCACTAGCTATGTCGAAAATGTAATTACCGAGAGTGAACTGGCCGCAACACAGCCACGCATCCAGGAGCGCATTAAGCAGGTTGCCGCACGCAATGCTACCAACCTGACAGGGCCTCAGTGGAATGGATTCTATTCGTCTCCCGCCCCGACGCCACTGAATCGACTGAAGCGAGTAGGTATGTAGATATCCCCATGGAGGCACGTGTGGCGCCATAGCTGATTATTCTGCGCCCTTTGTACAAGATTGGTTGTGCGAGGCTCATTTCTTTGACTTGTTGCATCGAGATGATCGATATGCTGAACAACGTCTCGGTTTTGCTGCGCCAAACACCTTTGTGATGAAACTTGAGACATATGCTAACTGAGCGGCTGCTCTCCCGCCTCATCAGGATATGTGATAACTGTAGTACATCAGAATACATATGAATGAATGCAAATTGATGGGAAAGTCAATGGAAGATTCGCTTTTGGGTTTGGGTTTCTGTGAAGTAAAGGGAAGACAGTCACATGATCCCATTTGATCTCATATGATGGACCCCGTGATGCTACACGTGTTTCGACGTCGAGAGAGTTTCTCACGTTCCCACTCACCGTCCCGGACGTTCCTCGGGCTCGGGCGGTTGCACCTCGGCCTGTTCAGAGTTACTCTGACCTCTCATCGTTGCGTTCGGTGCGAGTTGCGAGTTGTCGCGTATTTCCCCCCACATGTGCCCTAAATGGATAAGCCCTTTGCCCACGTTGTTGATCAAGCTGAGGTTATCCCCACGTTCCCTTCATCGTCCCAGCCACGCACAGCGCGTTCCTCGATAGTTATATCTTATCTTTCCTCCCTTAGAAAACAGAAACTCCCGATCACGTTCTGACAAATTTTTGAACAGCGCCCTTGTCCCGACTCTTGTCTCTTCGTGCGTACACTCATTTCCGCTCCTTTTCTTTGTCTTCAAATCTGTGTGTGAGAGCAGCTGAATCCGTGGAAAAAAAGTTACTCGAACATTCGACTATCATGCCTGACTCTGAGCCCTCCACCCCCTTCATCCCTCCCAGGCCAACGCCTCTAGGGAACTCCCCCGCCGTCCTCCCTTCTGTCATTCCAATGTCTCCCAGCCATAGCCAGGTATGCCGTGCCCCCCAAAATTGGTATACAGTGTTCACCGCCATCCAAAACTGACAACACCGCCTCCAGTCTTCGACCTTATCTCCTCCCGTTGCGAACGCGTTCTACTCCCCGTACACCGGCCAACCCTTTATCCCGCCTTCCATGGCGCCCCCTGGATCTTATTACATGCCGACCGTCCAACTGCCGGACAATGGTCAACCTCATTCCATCCCTCCACCGGCTCATCCGCCTGGGCCACAACATCACCCTCCTGGTGTATCCGCAGACTGGATAGGTCCACCGACTGGACAACAGCCAGCGGGATATGCGACCCCTTATAATGCACATGCGGGCTTAGTACCCTCTCCATGGTCAGCTGCCATGTCTACACCTTTCGGGGCGTTCGGCGCGTATGCACCGGCGCTACCACCGACGAACCCTCCAGCTGCGCAAGGCCATTTCGGCCCTCCTCCAGGTCCCCCTCCAGCACAGGGGTTTCCGTTTCCGTATACTACTCCAGGGCCACAGTTTGCCGTACCGCACGGGTATCCAATGGCCGCCTATCAAACGCCAGCATGGCCTGCTGCTCCCATGGCGTTCGGCGCGCCACCGGGGCCCCCACCGCCCGCTGCACCGCCGCGCCAGCCTGAGCGGCTCACGCGCGCCGAGCGCTACGACAAAATCGGACATTTCTCTGCAGGGCCTCATTGTATGCGAGCGCATTTTACTTGCGTGACGAAACTTTTATAACTCATGCTGTGCACCCATACGTACAGATGGCCCCGTACTCGAACCAATGTTGGTGAAGGCTGTGGGGGCAAAACTGCAAATGAATCCCCTTTTGCTTCCTCTTGGGGACGAAGATGACCACGCGCATCTCCGGTGGAATATGCTCTTCTCGACCGCACACTGCCATCGCTCGACAGATCCGACTCACCGTTCATGGTCTAATGGCCGGCAAGAACCAGCGACATTTCCGCGCGTGACTGAACTCCGCCTTGTCTCGCGTGTCTTTCCGTCGATCATTGACGTTCACGCGACGAAACGGACTATCGGAATCACCTGCGGGGATCTGATCGAACAATTGTCCGACCACCTACAACGGCGACTGCGCAAGGAGGACTACGAGGGCGCGTCGGCTGCTCAACGACGGGCGATCCGGGACGCATACCACCACAATCGCTCGCGGACCATGGGCGTGCCAGGCGGACAATTGGGAGACGGACTCAAGGCGCTCGACTGGCTGGGTACGCAGACGATGTTCGGGGGCATAGAGCAGAACGAGCAATTCTTGCTTGAAAGGTTTAATGTCGTGATGCCATGCGTGCTCGAGCTAATTTGCGTGGAGCGGCCTTTGGTTGAGGATGATGAAGAGGATAGACGCCAAACGAGGAGGCGGAGTAGGCATATGTCGACGTCACGTCCTTCGAGCCGCGTGGATGACTATGCCTCTTCGTCGTCACGAGAGTAAGAAGACACTTCTCTATCTCATATGTATAAGTTCCGCGGCCTTATGAAGTGGCCCATTGTTGTTGTTTTTGTTTCTTGTGTTTCTTGTGTTGTTGTTTTTTGGTGTGTGTGTTTTTGTCTTATTCGCCCTCTTTGCACGTACCTTAAGGTTAAATGTGTCTGAAAGATTGTTGTTTTACCTACACGCCCTCCCCTGCTAGCTAGAATGGAATGGGTACAAGTATTGTAGAGGAAGGATTCTTTTTTTTTTTGATGATCGATGGATACCAAATGACTTTTTTCTTTCTTTCGTTACTCTACTAGTACCAGTTGTACTGTACGATCCCTTTGTATCCAAATTCAATCATCAAAGGGCCGCCGCCCAGCAACCACCGCTCAGCGCTCAACGTTCAACTCTGGCCGTGTGATAAACATTTTTCTGTTTCTGCTGGCGCATACACAGTGCACACACACAGGGGGAAAGCTGAAAGTTGAGCTTGCCACTTGCCACTTGCCAGCTATTTCTGTTCTGGAAGAGATCACTTGATCACTGCGATCGATCACCGCCACCTAATAGTAGCCCCCTGATTTAAAGAGTGCTTGTGCCCCGTGGGCTATGCTCTACTGTGCTGTTACTTTGCTGTGCTGCATGCGGTACCGTGAATTTACTGATTTGTCTAATGATGCAAAGATTCAGGAAGAAAATTAAAAGATACTTGCGTGGTTTGTGCTTGTGTGGGTTTCGACTTTGCGGTTCAATTGTCACCACACGCGCACACTTTGGTGTCTCTGAAACATCGCCATAGACAGCGATGCTACGTAGATCTAATGGAAGTACATGATGATGAGGGATATGACACAAGACCGTCATATATGTCCCTTTTTAAAAAATCAACATACTCAAAAACCGTTCATACCCATACCTATCCAATCTCCGAACAGCAAACTTATAGATTCACCATTATGCGTACGACGTATACTTTCCGCGATGGTCGCACTGATATCTAACGTCACTAATTTGGTACAGCCCTTTTGGTGCTCACGTTGTGGCGTTGTATTTGTAACCTACGTTTCACAGGGAGGATGAGCAGGAAGCACTGATCAGTTTTGGTATAAAATGGATGCATACAACAAGGGTTTCCAATGGAAGATTCTCGATGACACTCATGCTTACTTCTGAGAAGAGGCCTGTGCCGATGGACAATTGAGAAAAAGAAGTAGAAGAGGCAGAGTACACGCACCGTGAGAAACTAGCGCGTAAGTCCTCGATGCTCCATTCTCTTTTAAAGACCGGGCGGCCAATGCCAACGTCGACCCGGTGTCGATCATATCATCCACTAGAATCGCAACCTAGACGAGACCAAGTCAAACGACAACAGATCCAACCGTAAGAGGGGAGCAGAGAAGGTGAGAATACGCACCTTGCCTTTGACGTCGCCGACGAGAAGTTCCATTTTTTCCGGTGCATCTACGGCTTTTCTATCTCGTTTTCTATGAAAGAGTGCAAATTCTAGACCGAGCTTATCCGCGATGGCGGTAACGCTGCGAACCAGGAGGAAGGGCTCCCACGCTCAGCATGGGTTATTAAAATCGAACGGAAAAAAACCCCCACGTACCGTTTGGCACCACCAGCGTCTGGACTAACAATAATCGCGTCCTGCCAGCCCGGGATGTGTAGCTTGATGTAGGAAAGCAGGAGAGGTTCGGAGTATAGATTGTCTACGGGAAAGTCGAAGAAGCCCTGGATCTGACTGGCGTGCAGATCCATGGTGATGACGTGGTCGCAGCCGGCGACTGCGAGCATGTTAGCGACGAGCTTGGCGGTGATGGGTGCCCGGCTCATGTCTTTTTTGTCCATGCGTGCGTAAGGGTAGCATGGGATGACGGCGGTGGTGCGGCGGGCAGAAGCACCCTTGCACGCGGAAATGAGAATGAGAAGTTCCATGAGGTGGTCGTTCACGTCGCGACAGGCAGATTGGATGATAAAGACGTCCTCGTCGCGGACCGACTCGGAGATCTTCACGTTCACCTCCCCATTTGAAAACTTTGTCACTGTGCATGGTGTAAGGGGAGTGCCGAGCCTGGGTGGATGGAGAAGTTACAGTCCGTAGACTGTTCAGGTCGCGCAGGCAAAACTGCATCTCACCGCTCGGCCACAGCGGCGGCGAGCTCCGGATGGCTGTTTCCTTGGAGAAAGGATTGATGAGGAGGAAAAGCGGAGAGAAACCGTGCATACCAGTGAGTAATTTGACAGAGTTGCCGTGTAACATTGTATGATGAACAAGATATGATAGAATAAAATTACGGGATGAGGGGAGAAGTACAGTAACTAGGCTTGGTAACGCAGGTTATTATCTGTAACATTTTCGTCATACCGTATGTTTGTTCTGAACAAATAACATGGTCGCAGTTAAAGCTGCGGGGGCCGATAGACAGGCCGCCAAATACCAACTAGAGGGGAGGTACGAATATAGTCACATTCTCAACAACGTGCTCCGTATCTGCATATCCCAACAACTGTAAAAGGTGGGCGCTAAAATGCGGGAGATCAATGAGGGGGAACGGAACGGAAAGGAGCCCACGAGGGTGCCACACACCTATTAAACCCCTTCACCTTGTCAACTTGCGCAGAATTATAGTTCGCCAAGCCACGACCGACTTCCTCCACCTCCCACCGCCCGTCATCCACGACGTCTTTCTCTACCAACACAGTGTCTTCTACTGGGAGAGGCAACGCCGGTGGCACTCCCTCCGTTCCATCGAACCCCAGGTCCTGGCACATCGACGAAGCATCTCCGACTATGTCAGTCGTAGCTGGTGTCCCGGGTTGAGTCGGCGCGAGCCCGCGGACATATTCCTCACGTGCTGCTTCGATATCTTCGGAGATTGCACCAGCAGCTATCTTGCGCACAAGTATGCGCACCGCCTGACCCGACGCGAAAGCCCCGCGGACACCGAGAACGCCAGCAGCTAGGAGACGACCGCCCGACTCTCTGCGGGAAAGTACGCTGTGTGCGCCAGGGTCAATGATGACGGCGCCTGCAGGTGTCAGCGTATGCCGGGTCCATGCCTTGAGGTCTCGTAACGGTGTGGTGGATGGTGTGAACAAAGTGTGCAGCGGCCTGGTGATTGGATTTGTCCCGTTTGCACCTGAACCTGACGTCGCGCCGTGGTACTCTAGAATAGCAAATAAAGACGCGGCGTGACGGCTGGAGGTTATGATCGTCGACACGCCAGCGGCGGTTGCGATCTCCGCTGCGATGAGTTTTGTTTCCATCCCGCCTGTCCCTAGGTTCGAGCCGAGGGTTGCCGTGCTCACTGTGGCCATCAAATGAACCAAGAGCGAAAAGGATAGACTAGGCGATTAGCTACCTTGGGCACGAATCGCAGAAGTCGACTCTACGACTTCGATAAGTCGCGCAGATGAATCTTTCCGAGGGTTTGCGGTGTACAATCCATCCACATCGGTGAAGAGGAAGAGGTAATCTGCATGAATCATGGAAGAGGTGATGGCGGAAAGTGTGTCATTGTCACCGAATTTGATTTCCTGGTACAACCATGAGGCCTGTGTTCGAACGTCACAGCGAATCGGTACCTACGCTAACAGAGACAGTATCGTTTTCGTTCACGATTGGTACAACGCCCATGGAGAGTAATTCCTTGATTGTGTTCACCGCATTTAGGTACCTTGTACGCTGAGAAAGGCGTGTCGTCAGGCCATATTTTCCGTCAGAAGGGACGCACGTCTGAGATATCCCCGCGGGTAAGAAGCACTTGCGCAATGGGCTGACCCAGCTGACCGAACAGATTATCCCACAGGGCAATCAATCTACCTTGTCCTATTGCGGCCAATGCCTAGCAGTAAGCGGTTAATGAGCAGTCCGAAGGATTTGTAAGTGGGCTCGCCTGCTTTCCCGAGAGACTTTTCGGTCGCGCAGGGATCGACATGCGCTGCAGACCAACGCCAATCGCGCCAGAGCTTACGAGGACGACTTTGTGACCTGCTGCGCGCAGGCGCACGACGGTTTCTACGATGGCGGAGAGTGTGGATAAGAGTGGTTGGTGCGTCGTCTCGTGCACGATCGATGATGTGCCTGTATCACGCCGGCGGGGGGGATGGTTAATTGGTCAACATCCCCGGGGTAAGTGAACCACACCGAGTTTGATTACAATCGTAAGCGGCTTCGTGCGGACCATGACAATGTAGGAGTTGAGAGATGATGATGGGAGGACGTATGATAATTTCTAGTGACTCGGAGTAACTCACCAACAGTACTAGTACTAGTACTAGTAGCTCTAGTACTCGTACTAGTAGTTCTAGCACTCGTACTAGTAGCTCTAGTACTCGTTGCCTACAGTGGCTCCCCACCCCTTCCAGTCATGTGATGCCTTTTGACACCATTTTTCCAAGCCAAACGTGAGGTCTATTATGTCATTTATGTGTGTATGTACAGTACAGATTAATTTTATGCTATGACGGGCAGCGCATAATGTACCATACCACCAGCACCCTCCTCCGACATACACCCATCACCACCTGAGTCCGTAGTCCAACTAATGATCATCATAGGCGGTGCTGTTACGAACAATGTCAGCACCGTGCTCAAGTCTCCTGATGGATGTGGTGATGATTGTGGAGGTGGCGAAGGCAAGGAAGGTATCAGCTGATCTCGCACATGCAAAAAATGACAGCCAAAACAGCCACAGTCGCCGCCGCTGCAGAGGACAACGACCGTCCCAGATCGTTCTCAAGCGTACGTGCACGCACCCCAGCGCGCTATGGCAGCAAGCTGCCGACACCACCAACAACGGACAAGCCAAACGTATGGCTTTCCGGGTTGCTCGGCGCTCCCTCACTCCCATCGACGTCAGACATGATGCCCAGGTGCACGGCACCAGTGGCAGGGGGATAACTTGGCTGTGGCATATGCCCAAGCACGAGCTCAATACTAGACCGCGATGTGCCACCAAAGCCCTGAATCAGGCAGTGTGTGTGAACACATCCAAGCAAACGAGAGCGGAAGCGGAAAGCGCCACTGATCCATGTGAGGAAGGTCGAACTGCCATTGCGTGAGCCAAGTAATGATGCCCTAGGACTCAACTGAGATAAAGGTGGAGAAAGTAAGCCAACAGAATCCTCACGTTTGTGTGCCTCGAGTGAGCCATCAGGCAAAGGCTGTCCCAAGCGGGCGCAGTCGTCCTCGCGATCAGACTCCAGTAAGACTTCTGAGCCAATGCTCTGATGCAGCTGCTGAAGGTACCCTTCGAATGTTTGTCATGGCCTTGTGGCCGTAAGATCACCCGCTAGTGTAGGGGAGACAGGACTTGGCACTGTCGAGGGGAGTTGGCAACCACCTCTGGCAGCTGGATGGCATGGGGTCGTGGGCATGCCACGTACATCCTGAGGGCTCAGCACGGACAAAGTGGGAGAGACAGCCGAAGTGGGGGTGCCACCAGACAAAGGTACTTGCACGCCTGAGGGTGAGCTGGCCATCTTGAAGAGTGCCGCTCCTGGGCATCTTAAGGTAGGAACCTAGCACATTGAGGGAGAGCCACCTTGAGAGGGTTCCGTTTTGAGCCCGAATACAGGGTCGTCGCCATTGCCGCCATCGTCAGAGGGACAAGGCTTGCAGATGCGACGTTTGACTTGTGGAAGTGGCGTGGGAAAGCATCACATGACTGGAAGGGGTGAGGGAGCCGAAGCCAAGATAGGCAACGAGACACTCCTTGGCTTCGCTTATACTAGCACTGATCAACCACTTCGCAGCGAAGAATTGTCAACTATAGTGGTGCAATTCACCTGTCGAGTTCATATTGTATTGATTTCGATCAATCTACTGAATACAGTTGTGTTCAAACGGTTCAGCGCCTCTCTCAAAGCGAGGGTTACTGTAAGCGAGGGTTGCACGAGGCCTGCTAACGTCTGTCTTTGACCACCTCTCGTCATCTTCATCGATCGATACTCAATATTTTCTCCCCTGCCATGTCTTCTTTCGCACCTTCCATCTCTCCCCTTCATCCTACCGAAGGAATCGGCCAAGGTGTAACAAGCGACATCTCCCAACGGCAAAAGGTACGTTTCCTTTTGTTATACTTATCAGCTCGTGAGTAAATATGATCCTTGGACAACAGTTCACGTACTACATCCTCGACGATGATTCGCTACTAAACATATTTTATCTCTATCGGCCGGCTGTTACCGTGACAGACGAATTCGAGAATTTCGACGACGTCCCTGTCAGTATCATTAGTGACTAGGGGAAGGAGATGGGACCGCGAGCATTGGTGGTGCAAACCCGCACAAGTTTGCCGAAGATGGCGAAACCTCATACCTGAGTCAACATCCTTCCTGGGTCTTCACCTCATTTGTACACTTGGCACGCCTGTAGCAGACAGGCTGGCACATTCACCATCCCTTCCGCTCGTCATCGATTACTTCGGTGGAAATCGCAACATGACTGCAGAAGACGGGGAGGGAATTTTCCTCGCTGTCGAGCAACCTAATCGCATCCGCTGTATTCGTGTTGGGTTGTCTCTTCGGGGCTTGCAGAAGCTCGTCATGGCCATCGACGACGAATTACCAATTCTGGAGCGGCAGGGAGGATGACGCTACCTTGGTATTTCCCGAGACAATTCGAGCACCGCATCTACGTCACCTCGCCCTGGTCGGCGTTGCCCCTCCAATAGGATCTCGATTACTCACAACTGTCGTGGGCCTCGTCACACTCTGCCTTCTCATGGACGACTCATCCACCTAATTAAATCCAAACTCCCTGCTCCAGTGGATTTCATCCCTGTCTCAACTAGAGACGCTTGTGATCATCACTTTTCTCGACCGTGATGTGGAGACGCAGCTGTCGCATACGCCAACCATCACACACGCCACACTTCCTAACCTTCGCTTGTTAAGCTTCCAAGGTGTCAGTGCCTACCTCGAAGTACTTGTTTGATAGCGCCAAGTTGGCGTTCTCTGATGAGCGAGTTCGTGTGGAGACCTATCCCCAGGAGAAATGGCGGTGTTCCTTTAGCATAAGTGTCGACGGCTTGAATCTCAACGGGCATATTTCTTCTATGGCACAAATTATCGATGCGCTTGGCCTAGTATTCTCGGCAGTAGATCATCTCATTCTTGATTACGAGGAAGACGGTCGGTCATCTGAATGACTTCGACATCGAAGTCGACCGTACCGAGTGGCACAAACTTCTTGGGCCGTTTAGCAATGTGAAGAATCTTCGCGTCAACAACCATGGGCTGGTCGAGGAATTCTCTCGTTATCTACGATTGAACGATGGAGAGCTCCCTCCGAAGCTCTTGCCTGAACTGCAGGAGCTCACGTATTCTAGGAGTATCGATGCCGGTGATGCATTCACCTCATTCATCGATGCCCGCCGGAACGCAGGCCACCCTGTATCCTTGATCCGCCGTAGCTCAAGTCCAAGTCCTTCAGACTAGTCCATTGAAGCCCACATGATTACATTCCAAGTTGGCGAGCGGTAAGGATGGGAATGACTTAGGTAAATGAAACTAGCTCCTACTTTAACACGTGAACCAAGCTATTCATGCAGACATCTAGTTACAGGTGTTTATCGTACACATATAGTTTCCTGTGGTCGTATGACTCGTATACTTCAATTTACCCCCTCCTCCTCGTTTGTGAGATCATAACCCAAACTGGCAGCTCCGGTCCAACTAACGTCTACTTCAGGCAAATAATTGTCGACTGCAGTGGTGCAAACCTATCAAGTTCATTTTGTCCTAGGCCTATAGACCGGGTACCGTAATAATGAGTTTACGAGGCTCTGGGCTCTGGGCTCTGGGCTCTGGGGTACATTTATCATCCGGGGCGTGCAACTGCAGTCCTGACCCCGACACCTAACTTGGACTTCTCTGGAAAACCAGCAGAATCGCCTTCGTCTAGTTGCTCTACTCAATCCGCGAAACCTGCCCAGTTCCATGCCGTGTCAACATATCCGAGTCTCCCAAAGTTACCAGACGACTACACTGTCTCTACAGACGTCCTATGAACATTCTGTACACTTCTGACACTGTTTGTGGAATGCCTGGGAACGAGACTAGATACTACCGGCAATTGCTGGCCAGTTGCACAGTGTCCACAGTACTACTGTACCTGTCTTCAGTCCAGCCTTGATTAGATAAGGAACGCAAGGTTAGCCATATTAGGTAAGTACCACCTTGTAATTGACAACAAAAGTCAATTGGCACCCAAGGGCACAGTTACTTAAAGTACTTAAGAGCAGACATGTGCACTCCCTACTCCCACCCATGTCACTACCGACTTTGGTCTCGCATCCTAGCTGGTCACAAGTCACCGTCACCTTTGCTCTCGTCGCTTTCAACTCGGCAATCTCGCAAGTGCTGCAGCTCGATGTCGGTGCTTCACTAGTGATCGCTGCACTGCGCTGCATCGCACAACTCATCGCTGTGACTTTTGTCCTGCGGTACGTATTTTCCGCGGAGAGTATGTGGGCAGTCGCGAGGCTAGCACGTAGGTTTCGAACAATATTGTTGCAAGAAAGCGAGTAGCACACTGACGGTTATTCACCCAGTCCTACTGAATGCACTTGGCGCATATGAGATCGGTGCGAGATTTGTAGCCTGTAGGTCATGTGACACCGAATGAGACAGCTTTGATTAGTCATCAAGGCGGAGAGAAGATGTCAGTGGATGGTACGTGTCAAACTTATTTATCATACTTTCGTTGGGGTGAACATAAGACATTCAACCTTCTGTTTCCAGTTTATGGTCGTGTTCACGACCATGCTAGTGTCGACTATCCCGGTATCTATCCTCGGAGCACGCTTCGCTATGGATATCGACCCGTTTCGGAGTCCAGAATTGTATCGTTAGTGACGCCCCCATCTATTTTATGCGGGGAAGCACTGATGGCTTTGCTTGCGTTATTATACGCACACGTATGTCACATAGTTCCCATCATGAGTATGCTCTGTGAGAACGCGATCTCGGGCATCTCAGTGTCACTGGGCTATGTCCTGAGCAAACTCGAGTGCGTCGTTTCCTCACCGTGCTACTGCCTCTACGTGTGAATACTGACCCTACGCGTCCCATAGCGCAAACCGCATCGAGCTCCCAGGCACGTTTCACCTTGCGGACCGTCATCTTCTTGCAGTTGAAGGGCTGCGCCTTGGCCTTATGCCTACCATCAATCGAATGAGGTTTGTAAGCAAGCCTCCCACCCCAACTTATACTCATACTCTGGCCATCATTTTCCCTGGACAGCCTTATGGGCGCCACTGCGATTCCGAGTATGATGATACGCACGATCCTCGGCGGCACAGACGTTCAACAGGCGGCGCGGCTTCAGATAATCATCACATTCATGATGGCCGCATCGACCGCGTTCTCGTGTATCGTCGCCACGCATTTTGTGCTGTGGATTTGCGTCGATTCGGAGCAACATATCCGGAGCAACTGTATCGACACTCGTCCTCACGTTGTCCGCCGCGCCTTCAACAGTGTCATTCTGGTCATCATCACCATCGTGGGGCATATACGGAACCTCACCATGAGCTGCGTCGAGCACTTCCTCCAGCGGGGGGCGCGGATCGACAACACTGTGTCACCATCTGAGCACACTGGTCTGCTAAATGGAAGCGGGAGCTGAGACATGATGCCATAAGTTGAGTTGTTTGAGATGTTTTATGCAAATCCTCTGGTAGCACTGGTAGGATTGTTATCATAAATAGCATGATAGAGCTTCATATATATTTCATCCTGGGCAATTGGGTGGGCCGGGTATCAAGGTCTGACATGTCGCTGAAGACCACGTTGACCTGGGGTGGCTGATGTTTGAACGATCAGAAACAGAACGTATTCACGATCGCCGACGTGGTGTTAGCCAGCGGTCTGGATTGACCGGATGAACTTCGCGCACCGTGTATCGACACTGCAGCGGAAAACTCTTCCATTTCGGGTCGCAAACATTTTGGCCGCCGACCGGCAGTCATCCTGCCCCAGCAGGCGTGCCACATGTAGAATGCCTTCCGTTCGTCAGAACTGCGTACTAAGAGTCTCCTCAACATCGACGGTAAGTTGGCTTACTACGGCTTCGATGTCGTCCGGGGAGACGGATCCAGTGGCTGTGTGCCATGCTGTGCCATGTTCGGAAACATACAGGCATTACCTACTCCATAGGTAGGTCCAATACTGCCTCCGTGGGGTTGGGGTATGAAATCCACAGCGTGGTCACTAAGTATATTGATTGGGAAGACTCACCCCTCTAAAGTCCGGAGCCCAGGGAGAGGAGGAGGTCACTCTCAAAGGGAAATTGGGAATGAATACTGAAGTCGTCCATCTATTGGGATGGTCGGATCGGTGTCAAAGTTCAAGATTCAGGTTGGAAAGACGCTCCGAGTACACACCTTTACTTTATGAGTAAGCAGGTGGGACAGAGATTAAGGAGGGCCCAGGGCATCAACGTGGGTAGAGTGATTCATCTGTTGGCTTGAGGCATGCCTTCGTGACTTCTAGGAAGGCTGAAAGCACTGGCAACCTCTTTAAGGGACGGAGAATATTGATTGAGTGAGGTCGGGCGCAGGATCAGGGCAATGTTGGATGGCGTGAGGAAGAACTCGCCTGTGAAATAAGGGATAACAGATGGGGTGATCCTACGCCAGAGATCCGAGTTGAACAGGATGAATACAAGCTGTGTATAGGCTTCATCACCCCGCACCCAACTTAAGTTTACTCCTGTGGCCTGTGGGAAGGGGTCCTCGAGAAACACTGGCAGGTCATGGCTAGCAACTTGAAGATGGCTATGGTCAGACTCATGTCAGTCGGACATAGACGACAAGATTAGAACTCCGCCGGTACAGTACAGTAGCGGTGCTGCGGTATCGTGGATGCACTGACAACAGCAGTGACTTACAAGCCAACCCTTGATACGAGAGGATGTTAGACCAGCGTCTTGCCTGACATAGGATCAGTATGGCTCTTGCTTCTGTCAAACGATTATACAGATATTGTTTCCGAGCCGAGCCGAAGCTCGCTGTGGTACCAGCCATTGGATCGATGTCACCCGGCTATCACCTGGCGGAATGGCAGTGCGCTATTGGATAGAATATCGCTTCGAGCTGTGCGCATGATGCTTGCGGGAATATCTCAGCGTCATTCTTAGTGAAGTTGATAGGCCGTGCTATAATAACCTCATTCGCCGTCATGCGTCTGAAGACCGTGATCACTATAGTACAGTATATGGTCCTGCTCAGCCTGGCGCGCGGCTAGGGTAAGTGAACCACACCGAGTTTGATTACAATTGTGAGCGGCTTTATGCGGACCATAACAATATAGCAGTTTAGAGATGATGATGGGAAGACGTATAATATTTTCGGGTGACTCGGAGAGACTCACAGTCTCGCGCTCGCCTGCATGCCTGCCCATCCTCCATCGTTTTCCTTTGATCCTTTACCTTACCTTTCATACTTAGTTCCCTATCTCTTTACACCCTCGATCATACCTGACTCATACCTTTTCATTCCCCTTTGATCCCTGTTCGCGCTCATCGTCCTCATGTATCCTACGCGACTTGCCCTATGCACTCGCGCCCTCGCTTAGTACGCTTACCTTCGTACCTGTTTCACTTCCCTTTCATCTTTTGTCTTTCGTCCTCGACATGCTTCACTCTGATCATACTAGGTACAAAGAGCCCTCTATGTACTTAAGCTCCCTCTCTAGTGCCCGGAATGTTATCGCCATCGTCTCCAGTTTCTTCCCTCATCCCTCTCGTGTGTGCAGTTGCACATTGGTCCCATCGCCGCTTGCTCTGGCACCACCTCATCGCCCGGCCGCTTCGTCTTCGCCTCTCGAGCCCCATCACCGTTCACTACACCAACATTACAGTAGCTCAGCGCCTCTCTCAAAGCGAGGGTTACTGTAAGCGAGAGTTGCACGAGGCCTGCCAACGTCTGTCTTTGACAACATCTCGTCATCTTCATCGATACTCAATATTTAATCTCCTGCCATGTCTTCTTTCGCACCTTCCATCTCTCCCCTTCATCCTACCGAAGGAATCGGCCAAGGTGTAATAAGCGACATCATCCCCCAACGGCAAAGGTATGCTTCCTTTTGTTATACTTATCAGCTCGTGATTAAATATGATCCTCGGGCTACAGTTCACGTACTACATCGATCCACATCCTCGACGATGATTCGCTACTTAACATATTTTATCTCTATCGGCCGGATGTTACTATGATAGACGAATCCGAGAATTTCGACGACGTCCGTATCAGCATCATTGGGGGAAGGAGATGGGACCGCCAGCATTGGTGGTGCAAACCCGCACAAGTTTGCCGAAGATGGCGAAACCTCATACTTGAGTCAGCATCCTTCCTGGGTCTTCACCTCGTTTGTACACTTGGCACGCCTGTAGCAGACATGCTGGCACATTCACCACCCCTTCCGCTCGTCATCGATTACTTCGGTGGAGATCGCAACTTGACTGCAGAAGACGAGGAGGAGATTTTCCTTGCTCTCGAGCAACCTAATCGCGTCCGCTGTATCCGTGTTGGCATGTCTCTTCGGGGTTTGCAGAAGTTACTCATGGCCATCGACGACGAATTACCAATTCTGGAATGCTTGGTTATGACGAGCGGGAGGGAAGATGACGCTAGTACCTTGGTATTTCCCGACAAAATTGAAGCACCACATCTACGTCACCTCGTCCTGGTCGGCGTTGCCCCCCCAATAGGATCTCGACTACTCACAACTGCCGTGGGCCTCGTCACACTCTGCCTTCTCATGGGCGACTCATCCACTTACTTAAATCCAAACTCCCTGCTCCAGTGGATTTCATCCCTGCCTCAACTAGAGACGCTCGTGATCATCACTTTTTCCAACCGTGATGTGGAGATGCAGCTGTCGCATATGCCAACCATCACACACGTCACACTTCCTAACCTTCGCTTGTTAAGTTTCGAAGGCGTCAGTTCCTACCTCGAAGTACTTATTCGTCAGATCGCCACTCCTCGCCTCGAGAGGCTCCATATCATGTTTTTCAAGAAACACACGTTTTCCATCCCAAGTCTCGTCCGGTTTATGAACGCAACAGAGAACAAGAGGCTTAGGTTTGATAGCGCCAAGTTGGCGTTCTCTGATAAGCGAGTTCGTGTGGAAACCTATCCCCATGAAGAGAAACGGTGGTCTTCCTTTAGCATAAGTGTCGACAGCTGGAATCTCAACGGGCGTATTTCTTCTATGGCACGAATTATCGATGCGCTTGGTCAAGTATTCTCGGCGGTAGATCATCTCATTCTTGATTACGAGGAGGACGGTCGGTCATCTGAATACGACTTTGAGGTCGAAGTCGACCGTACCGAGTGGCACAAACTTCTTAGGCCGTTTAGCAATGTGAAGAACCTTCGCGTCAACCATGGTCTTGTCCAGGAGTTCTCTCGTTATCTACGATTAGACGATGGAAAGCTCCCTCCGGAGCTCTTGCCTGAACTGCAGGAGCTCACGTATTTTAGGAGTAGCGATGCCGGTGATGCATTCACCTCATTCATCGATGCCCGCCGGAACGCGGGCCACCCTGTATCCTTGGTCCGTGGTAGCCCATGCCCAAGCCCTTAAGACTCGTCCATTGAAGCCCATGCGATTACATTGGCGAGCGGTGAAGATGGTAATGACATAGGTAAATGAAACTAGCTCCTACTTTCACACGCGAACCGAGTTACCTATTGGTCTTTAATAGATTTATGCAGACATCTGCTACAGGTGTTTATCGTACACATATAATTTCCCGTGGTCGTATACTTCATTTTACCCCCTCTTCCTCGTTTGTGAGATCATAACCCAAACTATACCCTACGATGACACTAACGGTCACAATTCCAAGAGCTTGAGGAATGACTCCAGTCTAGAGGTATCGGCTTTTATGGTGGGATGATGAGAATTGTGTGGAAGGCATGGCCTGTGATACAGTATATATGATAGCCTAGGAGGTGCTGTAGGTGGCAGAGATCTTACGCCAGACATCCGGGTTGAATACCACGATGAATACAAGTTGTGCGTAGGACTTTGTCACCCCGCACCGAAATTGAGTTCGCTCCCAGGGTCTTCGAGAAACTGGCAGGTAACGCTAGGCTAGTTCCGATCCGACCCGAAGCTCGTTGTGTCGCTAGTCTTCGCCTCGATGCCATACCCGCAATGTCACCGTCTTGTTAGGTTCGCTGTCCATGGTCCCTAAGAGTCTAAGTACCCCAGTCAACTGCTTTCCGACTCGTGTCGAGTACAGCAATGCTCTCATCAATACTCGTAGAAATGCATAGATTCTAATCATTCTGGAATGACCATGCGTTGGGTTACGGGACCTAGCAGTAAGCAGTGTAGTCCGAAGGAATTGTAAGCAGACTCACCTGTTTTCCCAAGAGACTCTTTGGACGCGCAAGCATCGACATGCGCTACCGCAACCACACGCCAATCTTACCAGAACTCATGGAGACGACTTTGTGCCCTGCTGCGCGTAGGCGCACGACGGTTTCTACGATGGCGGAGTGTGTGAATAAGAGCGGTTGGTGTGTCTCAGTCTCATGCACGATCGATGATGTTCCCGTATCACGCCGGAAGGGGGCCATGGTCGTCAATATGCCATGTCGGGTGATCCATGGAGTGAGAAGGTATTGCTCGCTTCGCTCGCAACCTTTGACTAAGGGAGAAGGGCCCGGACAAACAAATACAAATTGTTGCCGCAAAATGCTATCAGTAAATTTCTTAATCGCCGTATATTTCTCGCATCTCCCGCTCTTTTCTTACAAGAACTTGAGGTTGTGTGGAGAATCCATAATGTTATTTGAATATCACAAAAAAAATGGAACTTTCTGTCTATATCTAAGATGCTAAGATACTGTAAGCTGACGATTTCGCTTTTTGTCACACATTGTCACACTGTCGCGCGACACGAATTTCGACGCATAATATTACTCACTCGCTACTCTGAAATAATGCCTAAGTCTGGCCTCTGAATGGGAAGTTGGGCGAGGCATATCAAGAAATAGGCAATCGACGTGCGTTGAGGAGTCGCATGGTACCGTGCTTGCTGAGCCACAGGCAAATGATCTGTCAGCAACGGTGGCTTATAAGCGCCGCTTGTGTGAACTGCACGTGCCTTCAGTGACTAGCCGGAACGACCCGTCCTGACCGCGAGGATCGCTAAAGAAAAGTGCTACTTTTGGGTCGGCGTGGTTTACTTGGAAAAGGAGTGACAGGCACGTTCGTGGGACGTCTGAGGTGAAAGAATTGCCTCATGTTCGGCGCATGACTTCCGAGTCAAATTATTATTGATGGCTGGAAAAGGAAATACATGGGAAGGCTGTGCTCAGGAATAGCATGCCAAGCCAAGGATTAGCATCCCACATCCCACACAGTCCAGTCTTAAGAGACATGCGCACTCCTACCCCTACTCCCTCACCTTTCCCAATACACACCATGTCACTACCCACTTTGGTCTCGAATCATAGCTGGTCACAAGTCACCGTCACTTTTGCTCTCGTCGCTTTCAACTCGGCAATCTCGCAAGTGCTGCAGCTCGATGTCGGTGCTTCACTAGTGATCGCTGCACTACGCTGCATCGCACAACTCATCGCTGTGACTTTTGTCCTGCGGTACGTATTTTCCGTGGAGAGTATGTGGGCAGTCGCGAGGCTAGCACGGAGGTTTCGAACAATATTATTGCAAGAGAGCGAGTAGCACACTGACGATTATTCACCCAGTCCTACTGAATGCACTTGGCGCATATGAGATCGGTGCGAAATTTGTCTCATTTCGGTGTCACATGACCTACAGATTTGATTAGTCATCAAGGCGGAGAGAAGATGTCAGTGGATGGTACGTGTCAAACTACGTTCGTTGGGTGAACATAAGACATTCAACCTTCTGTTTCCAGTTTATGGTCGTGTTCACGACCATGCTAGTGTCGACTATCCCGGTATCTATCCTCGGAGCACGCTTCGCTATGGATATCGACCCGTTTCGGAGTCCAGAACAGTATCGTTAGTAACGCCTCCATCTATTTATGGGGGAAAGCACTGATGGCTTTGCTTGCATTATTATACGCACACGTGTGGCACATAGTTCCCGTCATGAGTATGCTCTGTGAGAACGCGATCTCGGGCATCTCAGTGTCACTGGGTTATGTCCTGAACGAACTCGAGTGCGTCGTTTCCTCACCATACTACTGCCTCCACATGCGAATACCGACCCTACGCGTCCCGTAGCGCAAACCGCATCGAGCTCCCAGGCACGTTGCACGTTGCAAACCGTCATCTTCTCGCAGTTGAAGGGCTGCGCCGTGGCCTTATGCCGACCATCAATCGAATGAGGTTTGTAAGCACACCTCGCACCCAACATATACTCATTCCTCTGGCCATTATTTTTCTTGGACAGCCTTATGGGAGCGACTGCGATTCCGAGTATGATGATACGCACGATCCTCGGCGGCACAGACGTTCAACAGGCAGCGCGGCTTCAGATAATCATCACGTTCATGATGGCCGCGTCGACCACGCTCTCGTGTATCGTCGCCACGCATTTTGTGCTGTGGATTTGCGTCGATTCGGAGCAACATATCCGGAGCAACTGCATCGACACTCGTCCTCACGTTGTCCGCCGCGCCTTCAACAGCGTTATTCTGGTCATCATCAACATTATGGGGCATATACGGAACCTCACCGTGAGCTGCGTTGAACACTTCACCCAGCGGGGAGCGCAGATCGACGATACCGTGTCGCCATCTGAGCACACTGGACTGCTCAATGGAAGCGGGAGTTGAGACATGATGCCATAAGATGAGTTATTTGAGATGATTTATGCAAATGCTCTGGTAGTACTGGTAGGCTTGTTGTCATAAATAGCATGATAGAGCTTCATATTTATTTTATCCTGGGCAATTGGCTGAATTGGCCGGGTGTCAAGGTTTGACATGTCGCTGAAGACCACGTTGACCTGTGGTGGCCGATGTTTGAACGATCAGAAACGGAACGTATTCACGATTCGCCGACGTGGTGTTAGGTAGGTTGCCAGCGGTCTGGATTGACCGGATGAACCTCGCGTACTGTGTACCGACACTCCAGAGAAAATCTCTTCCATTTCGGGTCGCCAGCATTTTGGCCGCCTGCCGGCAGCCATCCTGCCCCAACAGGCGTGCCACATGTAGAATGCTTTCTATTCGTCAAAACTGCGTACAAAGAGTCTCCTCGATGTCGACGGTGAATTGGCTTACTACGGCTTTGATGTCGTCCGGGGAGACGGATCCAGTGGCTGTGTGCCATGCTGAGTGCCATGTTCGGAAACAGGCACCTGACCTACTCCATAGGTAGGTCCAATGCTGCCTCCGTGGGGTTGTTGTATGAAATCCACAGCGTGGTCACTAAGTATATTGATTGGGAAGACTCACCCGCTAAAGTCCGGAGCCCAGGGAGAGGAAGAGGTCACTCTCAATGGGAATGAATACTGAAAATAACCCATCTATTGGGATGGTCGGATCGGTGTCAAAGTTCAGGATTCAGGTTGGAAAGATGTTCCGAGTACACACCTTTACTCTATGAGTGAGCAGTGGGACAGAGATAAAGGAGGGCCCAGGTCATTAACGTGGGTAGAGTGATTCATCTGTTGGGTTGAGGCATGCCTTCGTGACTTCTAGGAAGGCTGAAAGTGCTGGCAACCTCTTTAGGGGACGGAGAATATTGATTGAGCGAGGTCGGGCGCAGGATCAGGGCAATGTTGGATGACGCGAGGAGGAGCTCGAGTGACTCCGGTCCGGAGGCCGGGGTGTGGCCGATGGAAATAGAACTCCGCCGGTACAGTCCGTAGCGGTGCTGCGGCATCGTGGATGCACTGACAACAGTGACATACAACCCCCCCCCCCGATCGCACGCTGCCCATAACGTACGCGCGCGGGATATAAATTCGGATTTCAAAACAGTGACATACTGTGTATAGTACAAGCCAGCCCTTTATGCGAGACCCATAATAACTGATAGTATATAGCACAAGCCAGCCGCGAGAGGATGTTACTGTAGACCAGCGTATTGCCTGAGATAGGGTCAGTATGCATGGCTCTTGCATGCTTCTGTCAAGCGATCATACAGATATTGTTTCCGATCCGAGCCGAACCTCGCTGTGCCAGCCTTTGTATCGATACCCGCGATATCACCATCACCCTGGCGGAATGCCCTATTAGATAGAATATCGCTTCGAGCTGTGCGCATGAAGCTTGCGGGAATCTCTCAGCGTCATATTAAGTGAAGTTAAAAGGCCGTTTTAAACCTCATTCGCCGCCATCCGCCTGAAGACGGTGATCACTATATGGTCCTGCTCAGCCTGGCGCGCGGCTACCTGCAAAGCGTTCGTTCAACGTTCAACTCCACCCTCGGAGCCCCCTCCTTATTCTTCTGCTGCTCTCGCCTTCGACGTCCACATCACGCCCAAGCTGAGTAACTTTATGTCCTTGAAAGCCCACCTCCTCCCCAAGATTTTGCGTTGAACGCCCCAGCGGATATGTTAGATGATGGGTGGGGTTGACATATGCAAGGTCTCAGCTGTCACAAGTCTGACAACGTGGAAGGTCAGAAAAAAAGACTTCTAAGTGCAGTCAGCGGCCTAACTATTTTTCGTAGATTGCCGGAGACCTTCTCGGAGACCTCCGTTTCTCCGTGCTCTTGCGCAGGTCAGTTCCCGAGATAATTATACGTGCAGGGATTCACTGATAAGTGATCAAGTCGGTTTTTTTCACTAACCAACGCGTTCTTAAAGTCCAACTTACTCGGTTGGCTCATTGGACGCTTTTCCCTCGAGACTGTTGGTGTCGAATACGCCTCTCTTTCGGCTGCTGCGGAGCATACCGTGGCCTTTCCCCTCCTTAACATCGAGCGCAAGCTGTCGAGAGTGCGCAACAACACGCCCTTCTTCCCTCGCATCACGCAATAGCTCTTCCAGATGTTGCTCAGCCACATTCGATCCGCATGGTTTAATCCGCCCCGTCGCCGCAGGTTCCTCGCGCGGTCTTTGTTGGAATGGCAGGAATTGTATGATACAACCTCAGCATTGGGTGAGAACGGGAATCCTACAGTAAGCGAGTCTTATTTGATAGATCTCTCGCCTATTGAGAAGTGATGTGATAGGACAAGAAAGATCACTTACTAATAAACGCACTAACAAACGCGGTGCTCTTGTGGAGGCTTTCTATAATCCGAGAGGTGCTCCTTTCTGGTTTTCAACTAGAATTGTATGTCGACGACGAGAAATCATTCGTGTACTGGGAACTGAGCCATGTGGCCCATGAGCACCTTGCTACACTCAACTCGCTAGAACCGGTCATACCCAAAGGCGATCGGAGCTCGTCCCCAGGCCCGTGGAATCTTTTCTAAACGTCGATTCGATTGGTAGATTCCAGGGCTTATGGAGAACTTATCTTCGTACGCTCATATCTCAACGCTTTCCGATCACTCTGCCATGCACAGGAATGTTCATGGTAGGTTTCTCTGGCCATACCCCCGTAACCGACTGGCAATACACTGGCACACGGCCCATAGCTTATGCTACCGGCATTGCGACAACCGGCATCGCGCCTTGCACCGAGACCGTCCTCAGGTAGTAGCCGCTCCGGATCTCTCGGCGGCATTCGCGAGCGCGTTCGGCGGAAGTCTTGAAGGATGAGCAGGAACCTCTGCGGCTTCACTTTGAGCGAACATGGACTGGCTGAGCTGAATAGGTTGCCAGCTGGTGTCGCAGGCCCTTGGCACGAAGATCGCTTACAGGTAAATAATGTCGCGAAATTTCAACTTTTTGTTTTTCGCAGAGTAATTTTTTTTCCCTGCGAGGTTGCTCGATCTTTATCTTCTATCGCGAACTTGCGCTCGCCGTGCCCGCTACGATCGTGGGGTTCAATTGAACGACTTCGATGCTGCACGGTCTGACTGGGCGCGGTTATGGTTTCCTGGCGTTTTCGGCATAGAGGGTTTAGATGAATGTTTTGTAACCTACTGGACGTGGGTTTCTCGGGCATTTCGATTACTAGTACGAGGTGTCATCTACAACTAGAGTGGATTGCGGTATGTTTTCCTTCACTGGGCAAACCGGAGTGGATTATAACCAAGGTCACCATTATTATTCACGATCTATGTACATTTCCGGCGACTTCTAATATATTAGTCCATCTCGCCATGAAGTGTCAGGTATACAGTGCCGTGAAAACATGACCATGCCGGCGTGCTCATGAATCACGGGTAGTCCATATAGTATGCTAGATGCGGAGGAAACAACTCTATTAAAGAAATTCGGCTACACTGCCTTGTCCTCAGGCTGATGGTAGGTCGGTTTGAGAAGATCTTCCATAACCATACTACCAGAGCTCGTTGGAGCGGGGCGATATTCTCCTCCCAAGTAAATGCTAGGGTGAAAGATATTTAGTGTGTACATCGCAAGAACGATCATTGTGCCGTCGAATACGTCTGCATAATCCCCGATGATCACAATAAGATTCGGAAAAGAAAGCTATAAAAAAAAAGACCACGCACTGAAGACCCACTGTGTCGAGATGACCCTGCCATCCCATCCGTTCACGAATTCTACTACTCGGTAGATCGTCCTACAAGTACATCAGGAATGCGGTCGCATGCAAAAATAATGGAGATAAAAGTACCGTATAACGATGAATATTGTCATGGTGATCATAGCTTGCAACATGCGATGCAGACGCTTATCCATCGTACCCCGGAAAAACTCGCCTGGCATTGGGGCCGATTGCCTCACTGGCCGGTCATACTTGTAGCGGTAAAGGAACTCAGCCGCCAATGCGCAATAGGCGATGATGGACACTGGTAGCATATGAGGTTAACCCCTCGGTGACGATGAGGGTAGGTCCCACACATACCTAGCTGGAAAATGGTGCCACCAAGAGAAATGTGAGCGCCCTGTTATGACGCCATGGCGTGCGTATAAGTCTATCGGAAATTTCACAAAAAAAATGCAATACAGACTAAATTAGCTTGTTTATCTGTCCCGGACTTCTCGGAACCGGATGCTATACCACCGCCTACGCCTTGAACGTTGAGGGAGATCATATCCTGCGTAACCAGTAAAAAAACACCGACTAACCCGGTGGAAACAAAATGTACTTACACATGATACGAAGATAATGGTATCTGTGTTCAACGTTCATCACCATCACCGCGCAGTTGATTAGATCGATTCATACGACTTACATCGTCTGGGTGTCAGGCGGCTGTATTGTGGGCCGAGTCGCTGGATGAGGCGGCCCAGTAGGATGAAATTAGCAGCAACGAGTGGGGTGGGTGCGGTGACGAGGTTTACTGCTCTATAACCACCCATTAACAAAGGGACAGACGGAGACCATGAAATTTACTCACTGTATGATAAAAGGCGCCTCTGCGAACGGGTTGTAACTCGACCACAGTCGAGCGCCCCAACCGCCGAGCTCTAGAAGGCCGCAGAAAACTGCACTGGGGAATAGCCACCAGAGACGTGAACGGATCGCTTGTACAGCATGGATGGCTTCATTCAAATAGTGATTGTTGTCAGCATCGATCTGTTGATGAAGCTGAAGGAACCCTACTCGTGGAGACACCGAAAAGCACAAGGAAGGTAATGCAAATCCATTCCGTGGGGATATAATTGTACTGAAGCCGTTTTTGGCTATTGTCGGTGCTATTAGAGGAACCTTGAGGCCGTTCGAAGTTTCGAAGTTGAGTTAAGGAAGTCCAGGACGAAGGGGAAGAGAAATACGCACTCATGACTCAGACAGGGATTGAGTTTGGGGAACTTGGGGCGCTTTCCCTTTCTACTAGACATGCTTTTATCCCCATGCTACGAACTGCAGCGCCGTCGTCATGTCATCAGAACCACCATAGCATCATACCACCGGAAGCGCAGTCAGACAATTAAACGCCCTTAGACAACGTCCTCATCGCTAGGTCCAGGGCCGCTTAACTGAAGTTCAGATCCCGGCTGAGCCAGCTCTCAAGTTACTGCGTAAATGGCAGGTAAGAATCGCAAAGCAGTACAATACGTGATCAACCGAGCCAGCCTGAGGCACTGCATGGTGAAGTGATAGTGAGGTGGGATGCCCTGGGGAAACGTTGATGGGCGTCTGAAGTCAAAGAATTGCATCCGCTTGACCTCAGTGGTATCGCGGATGCAATTCTCTGGGCGTCTGATGTCAGGGAATTGCATTATGGCTGTTCACAGAACCCGTACTGCGGTAAATTTGGCGGGTGCGATAAACTTGGCGGGTGCGGTAAACAGAATCAGAATGATAACACCCACAGCAGCATGTGTACATCACGGCAATTACCGAACCGACATACGGCCGTCACGCGGCTCACGCCGAGGTACGGTAAAAATTAACAAAATATTTAAAAAAGCTATGGGGGATCTAATTGCAAGCTCTCTCTTGGTAGTGAAAATTCAGATATAATGTGATAGTGTCTGTTCCTGCTTCAAGAACCTTGTGCAAAATCAGTGGCACTGTCCAATTGCGACAAGTCGTATAGTAGTTTCAACGTCACAGTCACAAGCTCATGCATGCTTCGGCCGTAAATAGGACAGCCGGAGCCGAAGATCATCAACAGCCGTAAATTATTGCATCCGCTTGACCTTAACTTGAAGACGCCCAAGGAATATCACGGTTGCAGTTCCCTGTATCATACATACAAACTCGACTGCGTCGTTTCCTCACCATGCTACTGCCTCCACGTGTGAATACCGCCTATGCGTCCCAAATCGTATCGAGCTCCCAGGCTACATCGCACCGTCATCTTCTCGCACTTGAAGCGTCCAGGACGCGTGCTCATACTCTAAGTCCCTCACGACTCATGCGCGTTCTCTCCCATACACTGATTGTATCATTGCTTTCGAACAGTTGAAGTCTTTTGTCCATCAGATACGTCATTCAATCAACATTGCACAAACCCTGTTCTCCCTGTGGGAGGTAGCACAGATGTGGGCTGCCAGGATGCAGCGTACACAAGGGACGAGACAGAAAGTCGTTGACTTAATCAGGAGCTAAGACAAGACTCTTGATGGGGCTTAGAAACGTTTTGCCCGTGGGGACTTTCTGAAAACTCCGGCTCACATTGCTAAAGAATAGGCTGCTAATAAGTGCATGCAGCTATTGTGCCGTCTCAGATAATCGCATTTAAGACATCATATTTTACAATTCAATCACGTAGCTCGTAAAGACAGGGAGAAAGAAACCAAGCCATGAAAGGTTAGATCGGTTAGACGCGACTTGGAGGAGCGCGTGATGTTGGATCACGTCTTCTACGGCTTGACCCTGCGCTCTCGCGCTTGCTACGTTCAATATAAATGGCTTTGATTACAACCCCGGGTCCTGCGGAGCAAGAGCCGCCCTACTCTCCCCCTCGAGGGCTTTCTCCATGTTCAATCCCAGTTGTTTGCGCGCATCAAGAGAAACTGGAGGCGTCTCGGATGAGTAACCAAGCTCTGTGAGATGATAAGGTATCTGAACCAAAAGGTAGAAAAGTCTTAGGACTGACTCAGTGACGGATATTCTACAGGTATCTCCTCAAACTTCTCTGTGAGATCAGAAAGATCGAGGGGGAAAGAAGGACCAATCCACACATTCCGGGTCACGTGGTCCCTGGATGTCGATAAGGGTAAGGAAGGGAAATCCATAGGAAAACTACTCCTTACTTCATCTACAGTGACCCGCAGTTAAGTTGGTCATCACGAGGTGCAAATCAAAAGAGGTACGTACCTCTTCCTTGGTAAGAGGGTGTACCAAGACGCTGATCTGCTAGTGAAGACTTGAAATTTCCTTTCCCTCGAGATGTGGTCATACCTTAGTTCTCCGCGGTTCATACACAGGTATGAAAATAGGGATACAAATGACTCGGAAGGACACCAAATCCCGATGGAACCTTTGTTTCAGGCAGTGTGTCAACCAGTAGCCACATTAAAGAGCAGAAGACATATCCATACCAACTGGATGAGGGCCCACAGGCTCGAAATACACCTTCCGCAATGGTACGACCAGGAAGGCGCCGTCGCGCCTTAGCCGTAGGACGGCGTCACGAAGTTCCAATGCGGCTTGACGTTCCTTTTCATTTTTCTGGTGAAAATAGATGTCTGTGATGAAGGACTTATTGATGGCTTTTCCGAATGTCGAGACAGTATAACATACGGAAGTGCCACTCCCTGAGGAAGGGGAGACAGAGACAAGCTCCGGTCAGTGGTTGCAGGCTTTGCAGGAGGCAAAAAGTATTATTATTCACTTTATTTCGGATTGTAGCACGTCTTGCAAATCAACTTGTGGGGTCATTCCTTGAAGTAAGAGAGTGGGTGAGCTCCATTGCCTTGGAGGAGCCGCCTTAAATAACTGCGCCAGCGCGTGGCGCAACATATTACGTTTCTACATTATTTCAGCGTGAACTTTCAGGGCATTTACAGTACAGTACTGTACTGTAAGAACTGAGTCTGAGTTGCTTCCGAGTCGCTTACGCGGACTCGGCAAAAGCTTTACGTAAATGGGTAGCAGAGCCCAGGGACAGTCAGATTTGACATCAGCCCGATGACGCGTTCAAGTTAGAACAACTGCTCCTGATGGCCCTTTCGTCGCGGCTGAACTCTTCGACGAGCACTGGCATCTGAATAATGCGTACGATCCTCTTGTGCCTCCTGTCGACACTCGGACTCTCGTGGTGTTTGGCATGTCACTCCGTTCAGACGCTAGAATCAGCGGAGTTTCCAGCAGCCACCCGGGACCCACCGGCACCGGCGCTCGATGACACACCGAACTTCCGCCCTCTATTCTATCCAGGTACTCACCCGAGCTCTCTACTCGCCGTCTTTGGCAGTTCGGCATCCAGATCCCCCTCCCCGCCAGACTCTCCTCAGCTTGAATCCATTCAGAACTCTGCAGGAGTCACCGTTGCTCGAGAAACAACTTCGCATGTCGAACCAGTGAACGATATACCGGACGATTCCTCGATTTCCGCCTGGGCTTCACCGAAATTCTTCACCGACCTTTCTGCTTTCAACATCTCTCACTTCGCCTCTGGAAGGGATAATCTGGAGGTCGTCGTAGGCATCACTCCTGGTGTAGAAGACATCGTTCATGCGGACGACGCGTCCTCTTGGAAATTGTGGACAAATACCTCTGCAATGCTTCAGCTCTTTTATCCCAAGGATTCGATCAACCCCGCGAGACGACCACAAGGTGGTTCCGAATTCTATGCAAAGCCGCTCGACATCAGCAAAGCAAATAATGTTACTCTGGAATACAAAGTATTTTTCCCGGGCGACTTTGATTGGGTTAAAGGCGGGAAATTACCAGGACTCTACGGCGGTCATACGCGTTGTTCTGGTGGAAACCCTGCGCTCGACTGCTTTAGTACACGACTGATGTGGCGTGCTGGTGGTGCCGGCGAGCTTTATCTTGTAAGGCCAGGCCCTTCTCTTCCTGTGCGAGTGCTCACGAGATTCTATGTCCTAGTACGCGCAGAAAGATCGGCAGACTCCTTCCTTATGTATGACACCCCCTCAGACGGTGTGTGATCAGACCTATGGGCTCTCTATTGCTCGAGGGTCTTTCTCGTTCTCAAGGGGAGCGTGGGCACATGTCAGCCAGACAGTTGTGCTTAATAACCCTGGAGTTCAGGACGGGGTCTTCATTCTAGAGGTCGACGGCAGGGTTGCGATTAATCGCACGGATGTGTTCTATCGCGACAAGCCTCTGGAACGCAATCACGACCCTACCCCATTCTGTGATCCGAACTCGCAGGCCGATGACAGTTTACTAGGACCTTTGTTGGGTGGGCTGATCGGACCGGGAATTGAATCTGAGCGGGATGGGACCGAAGTGCTGTCCCCTCGTGTCCCGCTAGATTCTTCGACTGGTTTTGTCACCACGGCACCATACGACACGTCAGATGCGAATGCCCATAGCGATTCGCCAGTTAAACCAGAGTCCCTAGAAGATAATGACGACTTATGTGTTGGTTCAAAGGAAGGTACTAGCCAAGAGACAGACGATCTCGTTGGTTTCCAGGGTGTCTTCTTTAGGCACGTACCTCCAGTAATCCCTATGAGATCAAACCCTGACCTTCATTTCGGCTCTCAGTACTTTCTTTGGAGGACACCACATGAAATTTGCCACGCCGAAAGACCAGTTTGTCTGGTTCAAGGATTTTGCGCTTTATATCAATGATCCATAATGATAGTCTATGTATTCGAGCTATACCGCTAGAGTTTGTTAGAGGGCCGTTCTAGTCTTGCTTAGTCTACACTGCCTGGCCTGGCGGGAAATGCCAGGGTGCCCCCAACCGCAAATTAGGAGTCATCGTCAGCTCGTCTTTGTATATCTCTCTTCATTTACACCTGAGGGCTGTGGTTATGTAAATACAACATATGGCATGATGGCGCCGCTTCGGATAGTACTTCATACACCCTAACCTGGGAATAGGTGCAAAGCATAGGACTTGTGTGTTTCGTTTCCGAGTCTGTTCTATTTCTCTTTTTTCTACAGTATGCAGCGCAGAACGTCTTGTCCCAAACTGCCAGTGGTCGGCGGCGCAACTCGGTCCGGGCGGGGGCGTCGAAAAACGCGAAAACAACTCGAAAACAAGTGTTCTATGTTCTACCGTGACTACTCCCGAGCTACCACATCCGTATGAGTCGGATCTACTGTATCCCGTTCAGTTCTCGTACACCCACTTCTGCGTACCAAACCTCGTCTTCATCCTTGCATTATTGTTATTGTGCACCTCACTCCTTGCTTATAGCCCGTAACCTTCACTACCCAGTGCCTCGATGTTGGCATCGGGTCTACCTCTCGAAGGCAGAGCTTATAAAGATTGAGTCAAAGAGCGCATTATAGTCCGCATCGGACAACGGAGAGTAGTGCATCGGTGCACATGACCCAAGCATAGGATCCTCGGAGATGAGGGCGCCGTAGTTTTCACCAACAGGTGGGGAAAGTGTGGGGATAGGTGCCGCTCCCGGGTTGGAAGGGCTTGGGCTTGGATTAGGACGGACAAGCGTCACAGGGCGGCCTGCGTTCTGGCGGGCATCAATGATTGAGGTGAATGCATCACCGGTATCGTGACTTCCTAAATATGTGAGCTCCTGCAGTTCAGGTAAAAGCTCAAGAGGAAGCTCTCCGTCCTCCAATCGCAGACAATGGGAGAGTTCCTCGACGAGCCCATCCTCGACGCGAAGGATCTTCACGCTGCTAAACGACCTAAGAAGGTTGCGCCACTCGATCCGGTCGACACCGTCGACCTCTTCAGATGACTGACTATGTACCTCGTGTTCCAGAGTGAGGCGCTCCACCGCAGAGAACACTTGGCTAAGCGCATTGGAAATTTGTGCCACGGAAGATACCTGCCAGTCGAGGTGCCAGCAATCAACCGTTACACCAAAGGCAAACGTGTCGGCTTCACGGAAAGATATCACCACATTAATTTGCCTGTCCTTGAACGTGATCACGGCATTGTCGAACCTGAGGTTCTCTGTTGTGTTCATAAACTGCTGGAGACGTGGAACGGAAAACGTGAGTTGCTTGAAGAACTGAATTTGCAGGCTTTCGAGGCGAGGGGTCGTAATCCGACAAACAACTGCTTCCAAGTAAGCGCTAACGCCTTGGAACCTGAACAAGCAAAGGTTAGGAAGAGTGATGTGTGTCGTGATTGGCGTATGCGTGAGTTGCCTCTCCACATCACGGTTGGGAACAGGGAATGTAAAGGCGATCACGAGACTCTCTAGCTGGGGCATAAATGAAATCCATTGGACCCGGACATTTGGTCGAAAGTAGGCGGATGGGTGGTATATCGCAAGATAGAGTGTGACAAGGCCCACTGTAGTCGGGTGTAATCGAGATCGTATTGGACAGGTGAAGCCTCTCAGCGCGAGGTGATGTAGATTTGGTGCTTGAAGTGTTTCCGGGAGCATCAAGCCCGTGCTGTCGTGATTGTCGCCCACCGGAGGTCCCACAATCAGATCGGGAATTCCTCATCGATTGCCATGACAAGCTTCCGCAGATTCTGAACAGGTAAGAGAAGGCGGAGGTGGCGGACGCGATGACGCTGCTCGAGAGCAAGCAATATCCCCTCTTCATCTTCTGCAGTGATCCCATCGTCACTGTGGTAATCAACAGTGAGCGGAAGGGGAGGTGAATGTGCGAGCATGTTTTCAACGGGTGTGCCATTTGTACAGACGAGTGAAAGACCCAGGTAGGATGGCGAACCGAGTGTGAGGTTTCGCCATCTTCAGCAAACATGTGCGAGTCTGTACCACCAACGTCCCTGGACCCATCGCCACTTCCCCCCTAGGAGACGGTCTATGCCATTATCGTCAAGAAATGGCCGATAGTGATAAAATATGTTGAGTAGCGAATCATTATCGAGGATATGGATTGATACAGTATGAGGACTATCGCCTATTAATTACAAGTCGGTAAGCATACTAACAGGAGGAAACGTACCTCTGCTGTTTTGCAGGTGACTCGTCACGTATTCTACTTTGCCTAGTTCTTTTAGTGGATCGAAGGCGGGAGGTGGTTGAGGAGTAAAGACTCATGTCGGCGAGCAAGTGTTGAATGTGGCTGGAGAGAGAGGTTGGCTGGCCTCAGGTTCGTGTGGTCCTCGTCTAACCCTTGTTCAGGCTTGTTGGAAATTTTCGATCTGGAGCTGTCAGTGGACTGCCCGGCGCCGCACTGTTCGCAGGTCTAGATCGCTCTAGATCGCTCAGCTTTGGCCGCCGTAACCTGCCAGTGGGCGTGTACGGATAGCTTCATTCTGCAACTGAGGAGGCTCATGCGTCCGCGACGTGTTTAGCACCTGGGCAGGCAGTGCGCGCAGCTGAGCAGCAGGCATCACAGCTTACACAGATGGGAGGGACGAGCTAACGGTGGGTCGCGGCGTAGCGCCCGTATCCTAACTCTCATTGCAACGCGTGAAACCGCGACAGACCGGGAGAGATGGTAGAGTCCCACCGCGGCGGTGACCGAGTTGCTCCTAACCACAAATTAGGGGTCACGGTAAGGTCGAGCTAGGTTGCCTCTCGATGAATATTCCTTTATCCACTTCGTGTTGAGGACTCTGTGGTTATATAGCATACATCGCATGAAATGGCGCCGCTTCGGATAGCCTTCATACATCCCGACCTGGGCATAGGTGCGAAGCATACGACTACTACTGTAGTGTTTCTGTTCTAATTTTTTTCTTTTTCAAGGCGGCGCAGAACGACTTGTCGTCGATGCCGCTGTTGGCCTTCAGAAACTCGGCCATACCGTCGAAATATACACATCTCATCATGACCCCGCCCACTGCTTTGACGAAACGCGAGATGGTGGGTCGCATACTCGAAACGATTCCGGAGCCGTATCAAGCCTGACATGCACACAGGTACGCTGGTCGTGCACCCCATTCATCCCCCCTTCCCCCGCAATGTCAGGGGTAAATTACACATCCTTCTTGCCCACCTTCGTCAATTACATTTAACATATCGCCTGCTGCAAACCGATGCATCTACTTATGACGTGTATTTCGTGGACCAACTGTCGACATGTATCCCGGCACTTCGTTTTCTCGCACGCAAGCGCGTCGTCTTTTATTGCCATTTCCCAGATAAACTTCTCGCGAATGGTGAATTTGTGGAAGGAAAGATGAAAAGGCGTGGCAGCGCACTCAAGCGAGCGTACCGCCTACCGATGGATTGGCTAGAGGAAGTTACCACTCGTGCGTCTATGACTCTCAGCTGAGGTGCACTCTCACATTAAGGGACATCAGGAAACGCGGATATCATCCTAGCTAACTCAAGTTTTACTTCCAGGGTGTTCAAAGCATACTTTCCTAGTATCCCGCTAGAGCCACGTGTCGTACATCCGGGCGTCAACCTTCTCACATACGAGCCAGTTGGCAACAGTAAGGACCCTGATATTGTTACGGTCTCGTCGTACGTGCATTCCACCATATGCGCTTTGGGTGTTTTATGCTGTCCTCAGAGATCGGCCGACGTTTCTTTCCCTCAACCGCTTTGAGAAAAAGAAGAACGTCGCGCTCGCAATTGACGCCTTCGCACTTTTCAAACAAGAACTCACGAAAACAGGGGACCGCGTGCCGCTGCAAAACTCCCGACTCGTCATCGGTGGTGGCTACGACCCCCGAGTCGAAGAAAACATGATGACCCTAGTCGCCTTGATTGATCGGGCGAAGGCTGCGTCCCTGTCCTACACCATTGTTTCCCCTCCTTCGTCAAAGACGCCTATACCGCCCTTTAATACGACTACTAAAGATCCGGATATTCTTTTCGTGCTCAATTTCACTACTGCCCAGCGGGCCGCTCTCCTTACCGCGTCGACGACACTCGCGCTATTGTACACGCCCGCGAACGAACACTTTGGCATCGTGCCAGTCGAAGCCATGTCCTCTGGACTCCCTGTGCTCGCATGCAACAGCGGCGGACCCACGGAGAGCATCATCGACAATCCACCAACAGCCCGGACTGGGTGGCTGCGAGTACCAGAAGCGTCGGACTGGGCTGTCGTTCTTGATGAGATTGCTGGACTAGAGTTCTCCGAGAGGTTCGCATTGGCAGATCGGGCGCGGGCGCGAGCACGCGAGCACTTTGGGATGGAAACCATGGCCCTCAAATTGGAGAAGGCACTCGTAGAGGCTGCGAGGATGGGACCAGTTCCCGCTCCGGCCATACTTTGGTTTGGGTCGTTCGTGGCAGTCGCTGTGTTTGCTTACTTTATGGCGACTGTGTATGCCTCATGATTTACAGTAAGTCCTGGCCGTGATCTCACATCGTGTATGACGCAACGCCGCATAAAAGGGGCATCGCTTTCACATATTATTACTGTAAAAATCGGCATTCACCAATCGGTGCGCCCCCAAACAAACCAACGTGGAACAGGAGCTGAGTGCCGAGGGATTGTTCCCCTTGATGAACCTTCACTGAGTCTGTGTACGAGGCCCTGTGTGCGGTACATGCGTCATGCCAGCAGTAAGAAATGCGTGTGATGTAGTGAGGCCCAAGAAATGAGGCCCATCATAGGTTTTATCTCCCGGTGATAGCTGTCCGAGTCGGCGTGCAACCTCCCACCGAGGTGAACGCGGCCGTTGTTAGGGTTTGTACAACCCGATGGTCCTTGGGATCCATTACAGTGTCAAATACAAAGAGAAAGCCAGCTTGGAGGAACGGTGTGTGATTGAAAAGGTTGGATAGATACGGACTCTGAATGAAACAATCGGACGAACCGCTTCAGTTGTGCATCAACATGGATGATTTAAAGTTAAAGCCGACATATTGTCCATGGGAATACGCAGAACCTCAAAGTTGGGTGGGTGTAAAACTAGGCGTATTACATAGTGTATGCGGGCGTCGTGCTTTGCTGTGCCTTCCTTTTCTGCGCTGATGGAGCTGATGCGCCCAGCGCCCTACACTTCCCCATCTCTCTGGGCCTTTCCTACTATCCCCCATCCACAATTACCATGTCACAAACTCCCCCAGAGACAAATTCACGCTCCAACTATCAAGTCATCTTCGACAGTGCTCTAAAAGCCTATCAAAAGAAAACCGGCAAAGACCTTACCTCGGATCCACTACTTTGTGACCTTGAGACCTGCCATTCTCCCGATGCCATCCTCGCCGTACTTCGAGCGCAGACCCTCGGGCCTGGCCAAGCTCAAAATAGTGGTGACGAATCATTAACATGGCTAAATCCGACTATAAGTGTCCTCCATGCGTTTTCTGCAACCATTGGCGGCAGCGTTGGCCCGGTACGTCTCGAGCAGTTCGGGGTAGCTGGCCCAGAATCTGTAGCCTGATCCTCATTTTATGGAGGCATACCCACCCGTTGGGGTGATATGTACGGGCATAGGCGTCCTTCTCTCAGTGAGTATTCCCATTGATACCCTTTTTCGGGCTGCTGATACATCCCGTCCCTCAGGCCGCTGGGGCTGTTAGCTCGAGTCGAAATCTTCTCGCTGGCCTCTTCGAGCGCATAGAAAATGTCTTTAGACGATTGGAAATCTATATCGAGATCCCGCGGACCTCTGAAATGACGGACGCATTTGTGAAAGTCATGGTTGAAGTACTGAATATCCTTGCCATCGCGACAAAAGAGATCAATCAGCACCGTGCGAGTGAGTCAATCCTAGGTGATAGATCGAACATCTCGACTTATCGTTCCTCAGAAACGTTTCTGAAAATGCTTGTGGGGAGGAATGATATCGGGGATGCTCTGCGGAGGCTCGAGGAAGTAACGGTGGAGGAAGCTCGAATGGCAGCTGCTGAAGCCCTGAAGGCTATACATGGCGTTGGTACCAAAGTCGGCGACACACTGAAAGCCATAGAAGACAGAATGAAGGGCATGGAAGGCACGTTGCAGGACGTCGGTGACAAGTTACAAGGTGTCGATGACAGAGTGAGGGATATCAGTTGCAATGTCGTAGACAGTGCGCAAACCGTTCCATTGGTCATCACTACTCTCATTGTTTATACTGCTAGGTGCTGAGAAGACAGGGCTACAGATGCCAAGTGACTTTGACGCGGTGGCTACGGAAGGTCTGAAGACCGCACACGGAATAGATGACAAGGTCCGGCGCATACATGACACGCAAGGAGGTGTGTATAATAGAGAAATGGATGCAGACGAGGTACGGGATGCCGTACAGGACATTGGGGGTGAGCAAATCATTCACAACCAACCATTTACGCCCTCCTGAATGGTTTATATATTAGGTGCTGAGAAGCCAAGTAGGCCGATAGCAAGCCACTTTGTCAATCCAAGTCGTTAGTGGTCTCGTTGCGCCTCATTGGCCATACAGTAATAGCTCGGACATCTTCTTACAGGGGACCAGTTGAGACAAGACTCTATGGAGTGGCTTTCTCCGCCAGATCCAGCTGTAAATTATAACATTGCGCGCCATACTCGTCATGCGGGCACCGCAGTGTGGTTCACTGAGAGCAGCACCTTCAAGGATTGGAAAGAATCCGGATCTCTATTGTGGATTGACGGAAAGCGTACGTTTCCCCGCTTTCTGCGCCTTCGCTGTCTATGACACAGACTTCTAATCTCATAGCGGGCTCGGGCAAAAGTATTTTTACGTACGTTGTTGCCTAATATTACTCGTTTCGGCGAGTGTTGCTTATATTATGCCCCTAGCTCTGCGATCATCCAGGAAATCGAACTCGAACGTATCTCCAACACAGAATCGGCTTACATGGCCTACTTCTTCTTCGATTTCAATGACATTGGAAAACAGGATGCTCACGCTCTCCTCGCTTCCATCCTCGTCCAGCTCAGCAGCCAATCTGATTCTTTCTGCAACACGCTTCTCGAGTTTTACTTAGCGCACCAACACGGCTCAAAACAACCGAGTGACAGCGATCTTTTTCCATGTCTCGAGAAGATGCTCAGAGTCCCGGGAACAGTCCCAATCTACCTTATCATAGATGCTCTCGATGAATCTCCCGACACTTCTGAGGTTCAGTCTCCGCGTGCAAAGGTCCTTGAACTCCTCGAAGAACTGGTTGGGTTCCAATTCCCCAATCTACGTCTCTGCGTCGCAAGTCGTTCTAAGGTCGACATCAGGAATGTCCTCGAACCCTTGATGTCGACATGTAACCGCATATCCCTTGACGATGAAGATGGACAAAAGAAGGATATTGCCGACTACGTCAGCTCCGTTGTAAAGACCATGAAGTGGCGAGAGAAAGATAAGGAGTTGGTCATCAGGGCTCTCTCGATCAGAAATGGCAAAGTGTATGTCTCGTTGCTCTCCACTCATAACACTTTTTCTCACCTTGAAAATAGGTTTCGTTGGGTTTCATGTCAGATTGAAGCCCTGCGCCGTAGTCTCGCGTCCAGCGTGCGACGTGTTGTTGAGGAGTTGCCTGAAACCCTCGACGAAACGTATGAGCGGATACTACAGAAAATTCCCAAGGCCAACCGAGTACACGCTCATCGACTCTTAGAATGCCTGACGGCAGCTGCTCGTCCACTTCATGTGGAGGAGCTGGCGGAGGTTCTCGCGATCGACTTCAGCGCGGCCAGGGCCATTCCGAAGCTGAACGAGGATTGGCGGTGGAAGGACCAAGAACAAGCCGTACTAACCGCATGCTCCACCTTAATCGCCGTTGTCGATGACCGAGTTTCCCGGGTGGTTCAATTTTCCCATTCTTCGGTCAAAGATTTCCTAACCTCGGACCGCCTCGCCACGGCAGAAGTTGATACTTTGCGTTACCATCATATTCGCCTCGAACCTGCGCATACTGTTATGGCACAAGCTTGTATTGCCGTGTTGCTCCACCTGGAATACCCCATCGACACCGAGCGAAGAGAGAGGTTTCCTCTAGCGGACTATGCTGCCAAGCACTTTGCCGACCACGCCGAGTTTGGCAACGTGATATCACACGTAACGGATGGGATCGATAACCTTCTTGACGAAGACAAACCGCATTTTACGGCATGGATGTCCCATCTCAGCTCTTCATGGTTGGTAGAAAAGGATTCCGGAGTCAAAAAATCCCCCCTGTACCAACTTGCGAGTCTCGGTTATTATCGCCTGGTTCATCACCTCATTTTAAGGCGTCCGCAGGGCATGATCGTCGGGACTAGTGTTCTCGGACTCTCGGTGCATGCAGCACTGCACCAGAGACATGTCCAAGCCTGCCAGTTGCTACTCCCTCATTGCATCAACGTAGATGTTCGAACCTCAGATGGTCAGACTCCACTGCATGTAGCAGTGCGTCACGCACTTCTTGAAGTTGCCCGGACGATTATCGGGCAGGGTGCGGATATGAATGCTCGGGACAACAACGGTTGGACGCCACTCCAGGAGGCAGCATTCCGCGGATATTTCGACATCACGCAGCTCTTATTGGACCATGGTGCAAGCATTCACGTGCGGAACAAGGACGGCTGGTCACCGCTCCATGAGGCATCATGTTATGGGTATCTAGACATCGTGCGGCTCCTGTTGGAGCACGGTGCGGATCGGAATGCGATGAACGACGTTTACTGTACTCCTCTACATCTAGCAGCATCCCACGGACAGCTTTCCGTCGTACGGCTACTGGTCGAGCATGGCGCGAATGTTCATGTGCAGAACAAGGACAGCTGGACACCACTCCACGAGGCAGCATTCCACGATCACCCCGACATCATACGGCTCTTATTGAAGCATGGTGCAACTGTTCATGTACGGAATAAGAACGGCTGGACACCACTCCATGAGGCATCGTGCTATGGATATCTAGAGGTCTTACGGCTTTTGTTGGAGCACCGTGCGGATCTTAATGCAGCGAACGACATTCTCTGTACTCCTCTACACCTAGCTGCCCATGGACAGCTTGCTGCAGTCCGACTGCTGGTCGAGCATGGCGCGAATGTTCATGCGCAGAACAGGGACCACTGGACACCACTCCACGAGGCAGCATTCCACGATCACCCCGACATCATACGGTTCTTATTGGAGCATGGTGCAACTGTTCATGTACGGAACAAGAACGGCTGGACACCACTCCATGAGGCATCGTGCTATGGATATCTAGAGGTCTTACGGCTTTTGTTGGAGCATCGTGCGGATCTTAATGCAACGAACGACATTCTCTGTACTCCTCTACACCTAGCTGCACGTGGACAGCCTGCTGCAGTTCGACTGCTGGTCGAGCATGGCGCGAATGTTCATGCGCAGAACAGGGACAACTGGACACCACTCCACGAGGCAGCATTCCACGATCATCCCGACATTATACGGCTCTTATTGAAGCATGGTGCAACTGTTCATGTACGGAACAAGGACGGCTGGACACCACTCCATGAGGCATCGTGCTATGGATATCTAGAGGTCTTGCGGATTTTGTTGGAGCACCGTGCGGATCTTAATGCAACGAACGACATTCTCTATACTCCTCTACACCTAGCTGCCCGTGGACAACTTGCTGCAGTTCGACTGCTGGTCGAGCATGGCGCGGATGTTCATGCGCAGAACAGGGACAACTGGACACCACTCCACGAGGCAGCATTCCACGATCACCCCGACATCATACGGTTCTTATTGGAGCATGGTGCAACTGTTCATGTACGGAACAAGGACGGCTGGACACCACTCCATGAGGCATCGTGCTATGGATATCTAGAGGTCTTACGGCTTTTGCTGGAGCACCGTGCGGATCTCAATGCAACGAACGACATTCTCTATACTCCTCTACACCTAGCTGCCCGTGGACAACTTGCTGCAGTTCGACTGCTGGTCGAGCATGGCGCGGATGTTCATGCGCAGAACAGGGACAACTGGACACCACTCCACGAGGCAGCATTCCACGATCACCCCGACATCATACGGTTCTTATTGGAGCATGGTGCGACTGTTCATGTACGGAACAAGGACGACTGGACACCACTCCATGAGGCATCGTGCTATGGATATCTAGAGATCATACGACTCTTATTGGAGCATGGTGCGGTTCGGAATGCAACGAACGATATTCGCTGTACTCCCCTACATCTAGCGGCCTCCCGGGGACAGTTCGCGGCCACAAAGCTTCTCGTAGAACAAGGTGTAATGATTCATATGCCGAACAAAGACGGCTGGACACCACTCTATGAGGCGACATTCAATAGACATCCCAAGATCGTACGGTTCTTACTGGAGCATGGTGCAAGCGTTCACATACGAAATAAAGACGGCTGGACGCCCCTACATGAAGCATCATTCCGTGGATATCCTAAAATTATTCAGCTCTTATTGGCGCATGGGGCGAACTTGGAAGCTATGAACGACGAGTGCAGCACTCCCTTACACCTAGCAGCACGCAACGGGAAGCTCGCAGCCGCGCAGTTGCTGGTCGAGCAGGGGGCGATTATTGGTGTGCAGAATAAGGGCGGCTGGACACCACTACATGAAGCATCTTCTCATGGACATTCTGATATCATAGTGCTCTTACTGGAGCGCACAGCGAACGGACGTAGAGGACAACGAGCACGCGACTTCGCCACGTAGGGCATTCTTTACGATACCCATTGAGTATTTAGAGCATGACGGGCACGTTAGCCTCTTGATAGTTGACGTCTTTGACACTTCGATACCCACACCACCATTTCGACACCCCGATCGATACCGCTCGCTCAATCCCTACCTCATCCTTCGCTATCACCCCCCCATGTGGATAATCGTGTTCATTTGCTTACCGTTGAGGTCTTCTTCCTGTTTAATTCTTATTGTCATTCATAGATACTGTGGGTTGCGCTACTGAAATTGGGAAGTGGTCTAAATGAGAACCGCTATTTTACTGTAAGCAAATTGCAACTTGGTTACCACTCGTCTCCCCCTTAACCCATGTGTATTACGCAAAAACGTCAATGTGCCACGATAGGAAGGATAATTAAAAATTCGTGTCCATCAAGAAGGTTCCCCAAGCACCAATCACCGCTATCCTTGAATACCTTCAAGGTTTCCAGTGGCTCGTTATGATCGACATGAAACTCTGTGTCTGCACACGAAACAACGCCCGATGAACAATTCTCAAAAAGGTTTCCACGGAGCTTGATATTCTTGAGGTACTCAACAGGAGTGACACTGAAGATCTCCCGCGCGTGTTGACCAATAAAGTTGGTGTCGATCGCGTTGATTTTGACATCTTACATTTTTCATTAGTAAGGAACTCGATGGGAAGATGAAGAGGAAAGATGCTTACTGGCATACTTGGAGAGAGCAGCGCATGCAGCAGGGTGGGATGAAACCAATCCAATAGCGGTGATATCACGGAACAAAGGATGGAACTTGAGGGTTTGTAACAGACAAGTGGCGATGTAACGCCTACGAACACTAGGATCAACTACTAGCTGGGTAACCCAACCAACAACACCTGTTGTGATACAGTATCATCGGTCGACGTTACAAGCCACTGATAACAATTGATAACGGACCACTATTGAAACTCCAAACAGTGGCAAAAGCATGGCCAACCAGTTGTGTATGCATGAAGCAGGTCACCAAGACGGTTTTCTCTGGAACAGAGAGGCATTAGGGTGGTTCACGTTGTGGTTTTTTGCCAGTTTTCTGGTTGGTTTTTGGTCGGTTTTTGAGAACACTTTTTGAAGCCGGCAACTTCCGGTTTCCAAAAATCGATGTCTGTTTTTTGAGATGTGAAAGGAGCTCCGAAGCTGCTTTTACATCGCTTTTTGGCCATCTCTGTTTTTGACCTCCTGGTTTGTCATTGATGTTTTGATTAAATTACCATAATGAAAATAATAATTATTATTATTGCAAGCCTTGCTGCCTTGTCGACACTAAGTTAGTCCCTCATCGCACGCATATGGCAAAGGCCTGTAACTTCAAGAGTGGCAAAGTGCGTTTCCATGTCTGATCTGAACTCCCATCGCTGTCAGATCACCAGTTGTATGACAATATAGCTCTTGCAGCTTTCTCACATACTTGAAGGCACCTCAAAGAAGCTGCTGTTGGATCAGAAGTTTTTTTTCGATTCCATTTACATGCACCTTGGGGTACAGAACCCATGTAGCACTATCTTTACAATTTATACTACTTGTAATATGAGACTATTTGGTTGTCTATGCACGGAACTACTCCGATGGACCATCGTTGTGTAGCATGAGAAAAGGGCAGTTGCGAGCGTGAGGGCCTTGCCAGGAGATGGTGGGGGCGAAGTGTGAAAGCCGGGCTTGAGGCTTGAGGGTTTGTACATGGTCCAACTTCGGGGATGTGCACACATCTTGCGTTACAGGCAGTGTTGTAAAATGAGAGTGAGGAGGGGGAAGGTGTTGCGATGAGAGGTGGGTAGTCAGGGTGGTGGCGGGGCAGAGAGAGGGATGGGGGGAAGGGTTGAATCGGAAATGGCCAGTGACTTGGTGCAGCGTGATATTTACCTTTTTTATTTGACATATACAGTATATTTAATAGATATATTTACCATTAAGCCTCTGTGGATTTATCTCTGTGTAAAAACAGAGATCCGCTTTTTGGAACAGCGGAGGAGGGGGGTTTCATGTTGGACCTATTTTTGGGGCTGTTTTTTGATGTGTTTTTAGCGAATACTGAATTGCAACCTTAAGGAAAACTGCTAAAAAACCGCCAAAAAAAATGCCAAAAAATGCCCAAAAAATGCCAAAAATCCGCAACGTGAAACCCCCTATTGACTTTTCAGCTTTCCACCGGTCATCTTGACACGTTGTCCTGGAAGGAGCAGCCAAAAAAAAAAAAAAATTTTGATGAGCAACACTTTTGTGCTAATGCTAATGCTAATCAAACAAGACATCGAACCAGGTTTGGTGAATTTCGAGATGGTAGATGCTTTTTCACCCCAGATGCCGTAGTTTGCACTGAAGAGTTTGGCACAGCTATCGAGGAGATCGTTACTAACCTTAGTGCCATCCAACGCACAAAAGTGTAACGAGACTGAGGTTGGGGGAATTGGAAGGATGGGATGCTTTTGAAGAGGTGTAACTGGGTCAGGAGTAGCAGTCATTGTTCGACGGTGGTCAATGTAATGACGATGTCGTTTGCTGGAATGTGACGGCACGTGTCGAGGTGTCCGAGTCCGACGAGCGCCGAGTGCCGAGCGGTGCCCCACCCCAGGACTGCGCTTCCTCAAATATTTTTGTCACTCCCGCTCTAGGAGGATCAGGTCTGAGATGCGATCTCAGGCGGCGGCGTCTTAGACTTTGTCTTGTGTCTTGTTTACGAGTTATCTTCATACACGGAATGCCCTAAAGCTGAATTCGACTGATTTTCTGATCTGGCATTAGCAAGCACACAAGCAGCGTTGGGTATTCGAAGGGCTGGGATCGGAGACGACCCCATCACACCGCACGAACTTCAACAAATAAAACGTTGTAAATATATGTAAGTACCATCTCTTACTCCGTCTTGACATTTTTACCCTTCTTGCGCTCCTCCTTATCATCTCCCGCCAACCATAGTGCCGAAAAGATCAAAAAGCCGACGCTGGTGCTGATCGCGCCTACGTAGTACGGCCACGCGGCGCTCAAGAAACGTGGATACCCATCGTGTCGCGGTGGGACAATTGGTACCGTCGTGGTCGACTTGAGCGTCGTCCAGCCACGACGGCGATGGTCGATGACGAATTTGAACACACCGTGTCTGTCGGGAATGCGGAATGAGGTGCGGTATAGGCCGGGGCTTGCTGAGACGGGACGAAGCGCGGTGCGGATGTGCGGGTCGAGCATTGTGAACTCGACCTGGAGATCGTCCAGTCCGGAGTATGGTAGCCATCCGCGCTTGGGGTGGTACCGGGAGATGTGCGCTTCGAAGACCTGTGGTTGGAGTCAGGAAATTGCAATTTTAGTTCGTCGGCTGAGAATGACGCACAATATTCTCGTTAATAGTGTAGTGTTCGCGCGGGGCAGTCTCATTTCCGAGGTGATGAGTCGTGCTGTCTATGCGGAGCACAAGACTTTCTTGGAACGTCCAAGAGGCGATATCAAGCGCAAATTGTTCATTTCCTGACTTCGCGCCGCTGAGAAAAAAAAAAGGGTTAGAGACGTTGCAAAAACGAGACGATTGGTTTACGCACGAAGGAAGCGATTTGTTTGCATATGCATCGGAAAAGAGCTCAACGCCACCGACCCAAGTCACCCGCGCACTATTATCGCGCGCCTGGAAACCAGTTACAATACCCAATGAACGTCCTGCCCAGAGTCCCTCGCCGCCGCGCTCTGCAACTTCGAACAGGACTTCGGCTCCTGAGTCAGAATCAGTATCGGATGCGAAGCTCTCGGCCGGCGCATGAAGGATGGGAACCAATAGAGGGTTGTTGAGGTGCGCGAACGGGATGCCAGAGAACCATACAGGAGGGGTGTTGGGTGTCAGTGAGGGATGGTCTGAGGGCACAGGGACGGGGATCACGCTTGGTGAAGTATCTCGTTCCGGGAAATGGGAAATGAGAGGAGTTCCGGGAGGCGGAAGGATAAGAGAGAACTCTGATGCGAGGGTGAAGATTGGGGACTGCGTTGGTGAGAGAGCAATGAGGAGGTTAGTGCCAGCATTAAGGGTAGCGACTAAAGTTTGCGGAGTGATGTCCTGAGAAAACGCTGAAGAAACTCAATAAAACGGCGGATATATGCGTGAAAGTTCTCACATTTTGTGTCTGGGGCGAAGAGGATGATGTGGCTAAAGGTTGGAACGTCATATTCGATAATAGCTGGTGTGTCGGCCTTGGGAGAGCGGAAAGTGAGGTCATAGCCTCGTTCTGGAAACTTTGTGAGCACTAGTCAACTCTTGTAACAAAAAAATTCCAGCTTACTTTCCAAGTTGTCAAAGAAGATGGTGAAATTGTCGCGCTTCAGACTTGGCTGAAGCACGACAAGGACAGAGTTGCCCGTGCTCGACTTTGCTTGTACAGCACATAAGAGGCTGACAAAAGAGAAGAAAATTGCGCCAAGAGACAATATCATGGTCGTATATGCTGTCCCTGGTCTCTGACCCTAGCAGAGTCAGGGTTTTGGTGGTGATGATGTGGGCGTTTGAGGTGTTCCTCAAGTCGCTTGAATGGGACACGTGGAAACCGACGACCGGGCCAGGTCGGCGCGGGCACATTAAATCTTGGAACGCGCTGACGCTTCCGTCTCTGGACTTCCAGCACAGCTACAATCCCCCGTCAAATATTCGTCACTGACCACCTTCCCGTACTCCTCTTTAAAAGCTCTCAGCAATGACGTCTGCTTCCGACGAACTCGCCTATCTCAAATCCCTCGTGAACCAGCTCACGGTCAAAATCAACGAGCTCGAGGGAAAGGCGGCGTCAAAGAAGCCGACGCCGTCGCCAGCACAGCAACTCCGTACCATCCTCGTCGGGCCCCCAGGTGCAGGTATGTGCCGCACCACGCGTGTCTGCGCGCGCGCTCTCGCGTTCTCCACTTTGATTTCGACTGCGTGGAACAAAACAAGCACCTTTTTTTTGCTGACGCTTTGTGTATTGTTGGTTGTGTATAGGCAAGGGCACACAGGCACCGCGGATACGAGAGGAGTTTTGCGTCTGCCACCTCGCAACTGGTGATATGCTACGTGAGCAAGTCACGAAGAAGACATCGCTCGGTGTTGAAGCTAAGAAGATCATGGATGCTGGTGGGCTCGTCTCGGACGATATCATGGTTGGCATGATCCAAGACCAACTCGAGAACAACAAGACATGCAAGAACGGGTAAGTAAAAAAAAACGACCATCCTTAACGTCTATACGCGAATTTCTCACCCACTCGTGTTCCTTTTTTTTCTGTAAAAAAATGGTTACCTCTTTCTTTCTCCTACCCTGGGTGAGACAGATTCGTGCTCGACGGTTTCCCACGTACGGTCCCACAGGCCGAGAAACTTGACGCCATGCTCGCTTCTCGGAAAGAGACGTTAAACTCTGTAGCCGAGCTCATGATCTCCGACCAGCTCCTCATTTCGCGCATTACCGGGCGTCTCATCCACCCCGCCAGCGGCCGCACCTACCACAGAGAGTTCAAGTGCGTACACACGCGTTCTCACGCGTTGTTCTTTTTTTTTCCCCCCTTCTTCCACTGACCCCCGCCGCGTCTGCCCCATTTAGCCCGCCCAAGAAGTCCATGAAGGACGACGTTACGGGAGAGCCGCTAATTCAACGTTCGGATGACAACGTCGAGGCGCTCACGAAGCGCCTTGGCGTCTTCCATGCGCAGACGAGCCCCGTCGTGGACTACTATAAAAAGAAGGGTCTTTGGCATGGCATTGATGCCGCACAATCGCCTTCGGTCGTGTGGGATAACCTCCGCAAGGTCTTCACGCAACAGCAGGGGAAACAACCGAGGCCGCAGCCGCCAAATACGTCGAATAAATGATGGCAGTTCTCTTAATGCGATTACTCTAGTTACAGCGGACGCAGACTACTAGACGTGTGGAGATTCCTCATAAAAATAATATATAGTCACATAGATGTTGTTTCAATCAGCAATCAGCCCAACCGAAAAGAAGAAAAAGAGTGTGAAGACCGTGTTTCGTTATCGGGTCTCCCTTACCCAGATCCACACCACGGTCACTACGCCGACGCCGAAACCTGCGATGAACGCGAACAGCACTAGCACGTCACGATAATAACCATTTGGGGAGAATCCAAATAGCTATTTAAAAAAAAAACACCAGTGAGTTTCCATTCAGCACGTGATGCTGACGTAGATAGGACATTCACGCACGAGTTGCATGATGAGAGAAGCGGAGACGTCCACGGGTACGCCTTGCAATACGTCCTTGATCTGGAGGCCCGAATTGACCTCGTTCACGGATAACGCTTCAAGCGCGTACTTGAGAGGGCACATCCACTGCAACCATCGTAGTACTTGGGGTATCGAATTGAGGTGGACGAAGAACCCAGCAAAGGTCATTTGGTATAAGCCCGTTAAGGCACTGACAAGGATCGCGAGGCTGCCGTCGGTTATGGCTGAACCGAGAAGGAAATTCTTTGAAGCACATGTCAGCTTGACAAAAAAAAAAGAAAACACGAAAGGCGAGAGGAGGAAAACCGCTTACAAAGAGCGCCATGCATATAGTGTAAAGTACAAGGATGAGTAAAAACTTGAAGTAATTGGCAGCATGTGGGGCGAGACCCCCCATCCAGTACGTACTGATAAAAAGAGATACAAACTCATCAGAAATGATGCGTCGTGGGAAAGAACGGGGCACTTACATGGTAGACACGATAATGGTGGGTATCACGCGTAGCGGGATGATATCGAAAACGACACGGACGAATAACCAAGCGGTCGGGCTGCACAAGGAAAGAGGGCGTCGGATGTATCGTCGCGCACGAACAAACATAAAAGCAGTGGAAACACGAACCTATAATACGCGTTTGAGCGTTCACGCACGAATAGTGGGCGTGTCGCCAGCACATTATGGAGCGCACTCAAAGACGAGAGCGCTATCAAAGAACCCTGTTCAAAGCCATTACCAGAATCAACCAATCGTCCGATTTTTTCGAACGACGCGGGTTCGGAGACGCACGAGGAAGAAAAGGACTCCGACGCGCGATTGGAATCCTGCGATGCTGTCGCCCGTCTGGAAGTACAGCCCACCGACGAACACGCCGAGTAGAACGGATATCACGATATGCGCAAGGAAGAACGTCTTGTCCCTAAACTCAAACCCTCGCCTGAACGAGCGAGCGAGCAGAAAAGGATTTTCACACGAACCGTCGTAGAACTTTCCACTCTCTCCCCGCGAGCACCTCCAGCTGTGTCAAGAACGCCGCAGCGCTCGTCGGACTCGCGAGTTTCTTCAAAGCACCTCCACCTTCATTTGGGGCAGCGTTGACGACGACGGCTCTAAATTCTTTATCAAAGCTTGGACTGTCTTCCTGCTGTTGTTGCTGCTGCGCCTGTGCCAGCGCCGGTGGTGGCATGTGAGCCAAGTCGAGGAGATGATCCGCGACGTTATACCCGGGAGCACAAGGCGAACCCTGCGTCGCGAAATATTCTGCTGGCGCAAATCCTCCTGAGCCTTCGTAAAGGCAACGCCCTCCGGAGAGAAGAACGATACGATCGAAGACGCGATAGATCTGCGAACTTGGTTGGTGTATGGTCGCGATCACGGCGGTCGGGTTGTCCGCGTCGTGCGCAAGAGCGTGGAGGACTGAGACAACCTTTGAGGCAGAGACTGAATCGAGGCCTGGAGAAAAGGTGACAATATTATGAGGTATTATTACCATGGGCGGACGGTGAAGGAAACGAACCAGATGTGGGCTCGTCAAGTATGAGCACGTCTGGACTTGAGACAAGCTCGAGCCCGATGCTGACCCGTCGCCTCTCTCCACCGCTGAGCCCGTGGACATGAGTAGTCCGCCCTCCAATACGCGAATCTCGCACGTGGGTGAGGCTAAGTTGCTCGATCACATCGTCGGCTCGCTGACGCTTCTCCGCATCGGTCACGTATTCCGGCAGACGTAGGCGCGCAGCGAAGAGTATCGCCTCCCTCACGGTAAGCATCGCCGGTAGGACGTCTTGTTGGGGAACAAACCCGATGCGAGGCGTTCGTCTCTCGCGCGACGGGTCACTAGGGAACCGTACACTTCCGGACGTGTAGCCCGTTTTGTTTTTATTTGCGAGGACCTCAATGAGTGTTGTCTTTCCGGCACCTGTGAAGAGAATTATTCAGCACACGACGTACTTCAGATATAAAAAAACTGAGACGCACCGCTTGGCCCTAGAATACCCAACAACTGTCCTGGCTCCACGCGACCACTGATTCCGTCCAAAATGATCTTATCATCGTCTGATCCTCTTGATCCTCTAGCTCGCGGCCATCTCTTGCTGCCGTACGATCGCGGGATGACGTAGGCCACGGTAGACCATTCGACCGCGAAACCCCCATGTTGACCCTTGCCTTCGGCGACGTAACCTGCGCCTGACCGACGTTGCTTCCTCCGACTCCACCAACCAATCAAGAACCCTAACAACGCTAGAGCGATGAAAGCTCCCACAACCGCGAGGCCTGCGATGATCCCTCCACTTAAAGAGCTGCCACCTCCACCGTTAGAGCCAGAGGTGCCACTTTGGGAGTCGATGGCGCCCTGTCTGACGCATTCACCAAAGGTACAACCGCTGAGCGACAACCCTGATGATCCGAATACGCTTTGCAGCGTGCTCTGTTGGAAGCTACATGAAGCGGTCCCGTTTGCAGCAAGTGGATCGCAGGAAATCGTTAGGCCTCCGTCTAGCCCATCAATAGTACTGGTCAGATTCAACGATCCGCCACCGCAGAAAGTTGTACCGGGACGACAAGTGCATTGAAGGCCAGAACATGACCAGGTTGCACTACTTGACTTAGAGACGCTCTGTGAGCACCCACCGGCCGTGCAATAGAACTGCTCCACCCCGTCATACCACAGCTGAACGTAGACAGAGCCCGAGCTACCAAAGGAGGTGGAGTTGGGCTGGGGCGTCAAGGAGGTGTTGAATGTACGGAGAATGGTTAAATCTGATGAGAGAGGATACACGGCTTGAAGGGTAGGGTTCTGTTCTATAATAAGATGAGATCCTTCGCTGTAAGGTGGTCCACGTACGATGACCGTGCAACTCATTTCACCCGCGGCATAGACCCGCGGCGCGGAATTACACGTCAGTGTATTGTTGAGATCACTCTGTTCTGGGTTGATGTTGCTAGAATTGCCACCAACCGCATTAAACGCGCTCTGGCACACCGTCGAGCCCTGGCATACGTTGCACCCTGTCCCTGTCCACCCTGCAGCACACGCGCATGTAGAAGAAGAAACATTTCCAAACGATGTTGAGTTCGCGTCGGAAAGTAGCGGGCGTTGGTGAGCTTGGAAGATATTTCCACCGCATGCGGGAGCAGAACATGTTGGACCACCGAAACCTGGAGGGCATGTGCATGCAGATGAGTTGAGAGGGGAGCCGTAGTTCTCGCAGGTGACTTGGGCGCGAACAGAAGATGCTGATACAAGGCCGGCGATTACCCAGAGGGCTCCTGACATTATTTGGCAGGAATGGGCGTTGGTGGTGTCGCAGAGAATGGAGGGTATGTCGTGAGTTAAAAATTAAAGAGCGTGTCGCATTGCTGGAGACGATGACCGTGGGACTTTCTATTATTCAACCAGGGCGCCAGGGCTTGTCAGAAACTCGCTTTCGAATCCGAGGATTGTGTAAAGCCTAGTGTCTAAACACCAGCATCGTTTTCTCCGGTTCTGAAAACGGTTTTCCAAATCTGCTCTTGAGGCCATCACCTTTACGACTGTAATCCGCCCAGCGATCCGATAAGGGTTGTTTTGCACCCTCGCCGACCTTTTGCCACCTTGCCACCGGTTCTTCCGTACTCTTCTGTACTCACCGTTCGCAACAGCTCGATATTGCCAATGTTGTACGTATGTGGAAGGGGCGATACTATTTCAGGGTATCAAACAACACCACTCCTGCAATAAATATGCTGTGACATGACATGAAATACCGTGACCTCTGAGACCTTGCTCTTAACTCATTTCGATTGGCACAGATGGTCCGAACTATGTTTGAATCGTACGTCCAACAAAAACGGCTTTATCTCATCGATTTGGGGTTCAGCGAAAGTCGGAACTATTCGGTGACTAACCTAGTTTGGTCTTCCTCGAGTCCCAATTGTCCAGATGTGAAGTCCAGATATAGGCTGCTCTCGCTGTTCATCTAGTCATCTACTGTGTTTGGGGACGGAGGGCGGTATCCATTCTGTTCAAATGAATTGAACACTAGGGGCATGCAACCTAATCGCTCATCGCTCCTAAGGCAAGCTACAGTATTGTGCACTCTCCATTGCAGCCACTCTAGTCAATGTGCTTTCATTTTGCAAACAGATAACGGCCGTACTTTTCAGGCATGGCCGAAGTGGAATTTTTTGCATAGAAAAATTAAGGCCTTGAACGAGCTTCTTTGTACTCTTACTCCTTATGACCTGTTTGCTGGCACAACACACAAGAGGGGATCCCTCCGCGCCACATGTCATTACCGTGATGGATATTCCCTTATAAGCGATAAACAAATGAATGAGCAAGCGAAGCCCGGTACTGTGCCACTGTAAATGAAAATGCATATAATGGTTCCCATGCGATCACTGCTAGCCCTGTCAGTACCGGCAGCGCCGCCGCACCAGCAAGTGCCCGTCTCGCTCCACGCCCAGGCAGCTTCTCCACCACCTTTGGTGCCCAAGTGGTCCAAATGATCCCGAGCCCGTCTGCGGCGTGTAAAGCGACCCCGAGGACGAGTGCGGTATAAAGCACGGTGCTCCGGACGGGCCAGCCATGCAGCGCGGTCTTGACGTATTCGTAGTCGAGCTCGGAAGGTGACGGGATACTGCTGAGTGGTGCGAGGCGGTGAGTAATCACGTGGATGGGGAGGAAGAGAAAGGCGGAGGCGTAGCCGGTCACGGAGAGCGCGCTGGAGAGTGGTCGTGGAGGTCGTGGAGTGGAAAAGATGCGTTTGAGGAGAGCGCTCGTAGTGTGCACAAGCAGGGGGCCGAAGACGAGGTACCGTTCGCCGAATACGGTCTGGTAATACTCACGCCCGAGCATCTGAAGTCGGAGGTCAACGCGGCGCATGGTAGATCGATCCAATGAGGGCGGGGTGAAGGGATGACTAGCATCAGTCAGAATCACGATAGGGTTGGATAAACGCACCATAACCCCGGAAGAGCTCGCGGTGCCACCAATATTGGCTGCGGTGGGCGCGGTGAGATGGACGAAGAGAAAAGTTGTTATGAATGGTGCTGATCCGTGTGCGAGTGCGGTTAGCACCGATGATGTTCGCGTGCGCCACGCTGAAGGAGGGGCGGGCCTATCTTCCGGGCTTGCTGCCATAGGCGTTGGGTCACACCCACGTCACCAACGTAGAAAACGTGGTGGAAAGTCTGTGAAGGAGTATGGAATCCTTAGACCGGCGCACAATGATTGAAACCAGCACAGTAGGGTTCCGTAAAAGTTACTAACTCAGTTAATAACCGATTTTGGCCTGTTAACAACTGGCAATGGCCGGGCCGAGGATTCCATTCGAACTTTTACTGTGTACATTGTCTCTTACCACAAATCAGTTTGTGGTATAAAAATGAAAAGGGGCTCCTTTCGAAAGCACGAAGCCCATTCGCAGCTGTTACAGTACCTTTTGGTTACTTTCACCGCCGGTGCCCAAGCCCAAGTATGCCATACCCATCTCCCGAAACGGTCAGCCCCGAGGAACTCGTCGAAATCCTTGCACAATTAAAAATTCTTCTCACAAATTTACCATCTAAACTGCCCCTTCGAGACCCCTCCCGACTCCAAGTACAGAACCCTCCTTAATTTCGATCTGGACCCGGAAATTCTGGATAAAACTGGAGACGAGGCTGCCACTCTTGGCGAGCAGCTGGAACGCATATTTGGTTTGCAGGCACGTACCACTGGAGATGGCATTATTCCAATTGTCGAATGAGGGCGCGCAATCTGTGCCTTGCATCCCATTCTTGAAACTTACGCTGAGAAGTACCCCGGGAACAACGTACTCAAGAAATGGGCAATTGATGTCACCCTTGGAGCTGAGAAGGCGTTCAGAACGTATCAGGTCCCAGCATGCAATTCACGTACCATGTTTGTCCTCACCTAATGAGTCCTCGATTCTTTGTCCAGCTTCCGAATGAATTAGGCACCAAAAGACCGTTTTCGGAAGTGATTGATGTGGACGAGCGTGTGACATCCAGTAAACTGTTGAAGCCCGTATGTTTGGCCCTTGTAAGCCTGTTCGAGAGTTGCTAATCACATGAGGCATGCAGAAACAGAGCACTGGCAAATTAGACCCACAGATCCGTGAAGCGAAGATGTCAGGACCAGGACGTAACACGAACAAACTGATTGCAAGACTTGTTGTCAAGTACTATCATGACGACGCAAAGAAATCTTCTTGGAGATGTGTTGCCGAAGGTTGCAGTCATCTCCGTCAAGGCAATGCGCAGCTCGAACGTATTCTCAAGCATTCGACAACCTGTAAATTCCTCCAAGAATCCAATCACGATCTTTGGCAGGATGCGATCAATGAATCACGCCGTAACGGGTCTCTCGGCGCGCAACTGCCAGTGGAGGGAGAATCGGATGTGGAGAACACAGGTCAGAGTCAGAAGGAGGCAGATGAGCGTCCACGAAAGAAACTGAAGGGCCAAGCGACTCTTGACATCGATGCTTTTCGTGCATTCGGGAAGAAGGAGAAAGAAGACCAGCGCAAGGTCTTCCGACTCCAGGCAAGAGCTGACCATGCCATAATGCGTCTCATCTGTGCTCGCGGCTTACTCCCTCATATCATCGACTCTCCAGAATGTATAGTAGTATATAACCTAGAAAGCCAACTTACCGTTGTCACGTGCTCATGTTTATATAGTATCTGGGCTGAGTTGAGTCAGTCGGTTGACCGGGCAACTGGACTTCTACGAACACGACGAATGGAACCTATAACTTACCGGTGGGTATGGAAGCCTATGCTAAAACGCGATAATTCCTTTTTCTGGCCTCTCTCCTAGCTCTGAGCGCGAAGCAGCGGTCACCATCATTCTACCACTGGCATGCTATTAGACTTTAGCCTTTTTGTCTTCCTAGCGGGGAGTGGTTGCCGCATGTGCAGAAACTCCATCGCTTGAAGTACCGTAGGCCATAGGGCTACCTTCTGGATAAGAAGCCATCGTAATGATGAAGTGAACTACCGTCTTCTTAAGACATTGTGGCGGCCTTCATTCGGGATCGTAAGGCCGACTTTGTAACCGTTTGACAACCAGTCCCCCAAAATACAAATCGATTTTGCTAGTCGGAGGGGGCTCGTGGCGAGCATTTCCCGCTGTGTTGCCGTACGTTTACGAGCTTTCACGTATATGGACTCTCACCGCACAGCATAAAAGGGCTCAGGATCCAGGCAGGTACTATATCTTCCCCAACGACGTTCTCCTGGGCTTTGCAAACACACTCACTTTATCCAAAAACACCGTTATGAGGCTCCTTTCATTCATCATCCCTCTCACGGCCATTTTACCTGCAGCATATTCGGTCACTGTCAGATACGACACCGAATACGACAACCGAGACATCTCGTTGACCGCCGTTGCGTGTTCTGATGGCGAGAATGGGTTAATCACTAAAGGATACAAAACTTTCGGCGATCTTCCCAATTTCCCCCACATTGGCGCCGCATTTGCCGTCGAAGGATATAACTCCGCTTCGTGTGGTTCATGCTGGGAGTTAACTTACACGAAGAGCGATAAGGCGACCAAAACGATCTACTTCACCGCCATCGATCGCGCCGCTGATGAATTTATTATTGCGGAGACGGCCTTGAAGCACCTGGGCGGTCAGCAGGCAGTAGATGCGGGACATATTGAAGTCACGGCAGAGCGTGTTGCAGAGAGCAACTGTGTTTTAAAATCGTGAACCTGGAAGGTAGGTTAATTGACTTTAAGTTCAGTTCGTGTGCGCCATTTAAATTTCGCATCTTCAGGATTGAGAAGACCTGCCAGACTTCTTATTGTAGTAAAAGTTGACACTCAACTTTGCACTTCCCGTGTAAACTTCGCACACCGTGTTGATTGTATATGGACATTGCGATGTTGAAAGTGCGACAACACACCTGACAGCGCCATGCGCCGAGTTGCATCTTGTTACAGACATTGAGCGAACGGTCCCCTTTATCCTCGTACCTCAGGCTCTCAAAAAAAAAAAACGTTCAAGATCGATGTCACGTGTCAAGCACTAGCATCTGATATGCTTTCCGATGATTGCGAGTCCCTATGAAAAGCTCATTCATAGTGAATTGTTTGTTACGGACCTCCTTTGCTAGAACCGTGACACCATGAATGCGAACTTGAAGGTCGCTCCGCGCTGCGTGTCATTTCCCTCGTAAATACCCTCAGAGGCGATATACAAATGAATGAGCAAGCGAAGCCCGATACAGTAATGTGCTACCGTAAATCAAAACGCATGCAACGGTTAAAGAACGATGAAAGAGTAGGAGCGAGCGGCCGCGGGAGCTGAGAGTGGCGTGGGAGCGGATGGAACTTGCCGGCGTCCGGGTGCGACGGGGCACAAGTGGGACTCGGGCACTTGAATGCGAAATGCACATCACACCTTTAAATACTAAATAAGGGGTCTGACATGTGAAGTGAACTGAGATACATCAAGACAGAGAAAACGAAGGCGTGATCGCGCGGGGTAGAGAAGGAGAAATGGCGCCCCAATAGGGACTGCCGGGGGCGCGAGCTCAACGAGTGTGCGATGAGCGCACGAGCTGTGTGTGGAGTGTGTCATCATTGGCCGCCCCTGATAAGATACAAATCAATAGATGCCGATCAGGGATACCAATCCCTCGATCATCGCTCCAGCTCAGCCCTACAACCTCAGAGGCGCGATCGGTGAATCACAAGTTGTTGCACGACCGCGGGAGCCCCTGTATTCCCTTGCCATCAACGGCCCCCGTGCAATCACTGCAAGCCCTGTCAGTACCGGCAGCATCGCCGCGCCTGCAAGTGCCCGTCTCGCTCGCTCTACACCCAGGCAACTTCTCCACCACCTTTTTGGGGCCCAAGTGGTCCAAATGATCCCGACCCCGTCTGCGGCGTGTAAAAGACTAAAAGTGACGCCGAGGACGAGCGCGTCATAAAGCACGGTGCTTCGGATTCAGCCGTGAATCGGAAGGTGGAGGCGTAGCCTGTCATGGAGAGCGGGTTGGATGTGGAGAGAAGATGTGTTTGAGGACGGCGCTCGTGGTGTGTATGAGTAGCAAACTGAAATGGTATTAATTGACCAGTAAGACAAAACACGAGCTGGTCTCTGCATAAGGAGTGCAATGCCTCAGCCACGTCACCTGTAAACGAACGTAGTTAAAGTGTGATGATTCCTGAGTCCCGTGCATAAGGATTGAGACCGGTACAGTAACAACTTGGAGGTGAACGTACCAGTGAACCTCAGTTCAAGTTGGTGGGCCAGCTTCCCACCCGAAATGGAAGGGCACAGACACTTGTTTGCCGCTGTATCGAGTTTTGCCACGACCCCATGACTGTCGGGTTGGCGAAATGTTGCGCTCTGCCGCACTACAACACACTCGTAATCCGAATGTCTATGCTAAAACAACGAAATTCCTTTTCCCCAACCTCTCTTCTTCTAGCTCCGAGCACGAAGCAGCGGTTGCCATTTTAGCGTGCTTCGGTTGACGGCTACAACGTATCCGCCTTCCTTGCGAGAAGTGGTTGCCGCATGTGTAAAGACCCCGTCTTTGGAACTGCAGTAGGACTGCCGTTTGGATGCGAAGCCATCATAATGGTGGGTGAACTACCGTCTTGAGCTTGTGTAGCGGCCTCGATTCGGGTTCGGAAGGCCGACTTCGTAACCGTTCGAGGGCAAGTCCCCCAAACTACATATCGATTTCCCCAGTCTGGGACTCGCATTTCCCACTGTGCTGCCAAATATCCATGGACTCCCACTGCATAGTATATAAGGCTCAATATTCAGGCAGGCACTGTAGCTTCATCAACGACGCACTCCCAATTGAAGCTCGCGAACACACTCACTTGTCAAAACCCATCATTATGAAGCTCATTTCGTTCATCATCCCTCTTTCGGCAGTTTTACCTGCAGCGCGTTCCGTCCTTGTCCAATATGACACCGTCTATGATAACCCTGCAACCTCGCTGTCCACCGTTGCGTGTTCCGACGGCAAGAATGGGATGATCACTAAAGGATACAAAACCTTCGGCGATCTCCCCTCATTTCCCCACATTGGCGCCGCGTATGCCGTCGAAGGATATAACTCTCCCTCATGTGGTTCATGTTGGGAGTTATCATACACGAACGACAAGACGACCACTTCGATCAACGTCATTGCTATCGATCACGCCGCCCAGGGTTTCGTTCTCGCGGAAATGGCCTTGCAGCACCTGGGAGGTCAGCAGGCGGTGAATGCTGGGAAGATCAATGCCACGGCAACGCGTGTCGGAGGGGACCTCTGCGGTTTGAAATCGTGAGCCCTGGAAGGTAGGTTAATTGACATGAGTTCAGTTCTTACGCGCCATTTATATTTCACCTCTTCAGAGTTGGGAAGGCATACTACCAGACTTCTTGTAGTAAACGTTGACACTCAATTATGGACTTCTCGTGTAAATTTCGCAAAGTGTTGATTGTAGATTGAGCGATCCTTCTGTTGGAGGGGCGACAACACACCCACGCTAGTTATGTCACAAACGTACTGTATATGGAATAGTTTTCACTGCTCGAGGCCCTTCCTTGAATTTGAATACTGAGACGTAGAAACGTAATATATTCGGCCAACTGCGCTACGTAAGATAGCATGCTCAGATCGACGTCACGTGTCAAGCTTTGGTTTAGACTACGATATCGGAGTGGCTTAGAGGAGTGTACCATGCTCGCTCGATCTTGATGCTCACACACCCGTTAAGGCCCATAATACAGTACAATAACATGACGTCGAGGGGAGGTCGCCTCGCCAGAGGCTTAGGACTAGCAAGAGTGCTTAAATCCGCCGATTAACGCGGACTCTGAAACCACCCCCTTTCCTAAAGAAAGAGAAGGAACTCTCGGCTGGTCTTATTCCTTTAATACTTTCCTTTATACGGTAGTGTTCATCAAAATCGAGAAAATTAGACTAATATAACAAGTGAGTCACGATCAAAAGAAGAACTACTGAGGAAGACTAAAGTGACTGACTGCCGCCGTCGTCGCGTCACTGTGACGGTAGTATGTTCAGTGCCCGGTTGTTGATGGATGCTCAGCTGTTGCTGTTGATGGATGCTGATGATAAACATCGCTAACGCCGAGTAACTGACATCCTAACACCCGAGAGGAATGCGAGACTACAGTAGACGCTCATTCGAGCTTGCAGCCACGCTGCCTTATTTTGAAGCGTTCGATGTTTTCACTGGAATCATCATAATTTAAGCCTAAAAACCATCGTATCATGATATGTTTAACGGGTGTCGCGGCATTGACATGATCAATGAGATCAATGAGCCAGTGATTATCCAGGTAACAGGTTCAATTCTCTAACGCATTACTAGCGCGTTCGTGAAACGAAATCACACCTGTGGACCCAGTCATGAGCGGGAATGACGAGTGCTTGCCTCAACTCCCTACAAAAAATCTCCGAGATCACCAAAAGCTCAATACAATCACTTTGAGATGTATGCATTGAATAGAAAAAGTTACGGTCCAAATGGGGTTCTGATTGACGATTGGCTGGGTCTCAAACTATCTGATTGGACATGAGACGAAGAATGCCACTGATGCCAGTGAACAACATGTGTCTTGCTCCGAGTCGAGCTGGAATACTGAGATCTATTTCCAGAAGGCCACATTGACACAGTTGAATTGAAAATAAGAATAATAGAAGTTACGTTGAGTTTTATCATCAGCTTCCGAAGTGAGCCAGGACACAAAGTTCCTGAGCCTAGGCCCACCCCTGACTTAGCCGTCATTTACATGAACACAGTGCCCGACTTCCTTTGCGCTCTCGAGACGAGACGCGAGCGCGCGACCCATATCACACAGTGAATCCCCTAGGGACGGTGGCGTCACGTCTTTCCGATCCCGTCCGCCAGCGCTCGCGCTCGAAAAACCGCCTTGTGCCTGGCGGGCCGCTGCCAGTGATACCGATAGTTTACAGTACAGTAACTGGCCGCGACGAACTTGGGCACAAAGTGCACCTCTTTTTGAACGCATATTGCAATTGTAGATCATAAAATAAAATAGGACTTGGATAGGGTTAGGTTTTGATGATGTACGTACAGTACGGGCAAATGCGGTGGGTCGCAAGTGACGGGGCGGAACCTGTCAATGTTCGAGTCTTCACGCATGTTGGATCATGAGAGTTTGCAATCCCAAAAGCAGGCACATTGGCATCACACTTGAAGCGCTCAAATGCCAAGTCCTGAGCCGGTTGCGGTACTGTTACGGTTCATTATTTGGGCTTGTGCTCAGCGCTCCGTCCCCATCTTCCATTGATGGTATTATTAATTTACTGTCAGGATTAGCTCACAAATACAGTAGTTACCGCAAAAAAATCCGCTAGCACATTCTGGAATTCCGTGTCACGGACTCGGACCCGGAGAGAGCACGGCGTCACGGAATAGGAGAGTAGTAGTGAACACTCCTCGGATGACTTGATGCTGGCCAATGCCTGCGGGCGTTTAGGGCTTGCCGCGAGGCTACGGAGTGGCGTTTAGTACCAAAAGTGATTAAAAGGGGAGAGTCGGCGGAAGACTGGAAGAGGAATGTGAATGTGGCCCACCTGTCGCCGAAAGGTTCGAGACCATGCAGAATTCAGTCAGCCACGGACCCGTTACTGTACACAATCCTGAGAGGCAGGCTCCGCGACGTCGTGGGTATTTTTTGTGTTGTTGGATGGCCATGGGGAGGGAAACTTTTGTCCAAGTAGGACGTTGGCAGGAGGACTTCGTCATGGGGCTTCCTTAGCCGATCACGAGTTAGGAGCGATCAAGAACGGGAAATGCCTGCCAGTGACCCGGATCTTGATCTCGATATCCGGACACAATACTAGCATCCTCCCTCCTTTCACCGCCTATTTAATCCTCTCTCTCCAGCGCCCTATCCCTCTCCTTTCGTTCTTTCCGCCCTTTCTACGCCCATATTCCCCGTATCAACTTCCCCACTGGCTCTCCGCCGCTCCTAACGTCTATTTATTACCCGTAACGAACAAACGATGTCGCTCACAGAGGGTTTCGTATCTGGTTGGGTGCCCTCTTACGGCGACGACGATGACGTAGACATCAGTAACTCATACCCAGTCACTCTACCCGACCAACCTTTGTCTTCTCCTTCACTCAGTCGTACATCTTCAAATGATTCCCAATCCCACTTCTCGTCCATTGAGAACGCCCCATCCCCCGGCTCCTCCGTCGATGGCTCTTATACGGACCCTTCTTATACTCCATTCTCCTCCTCGGACCGTCGCGCCATTCGGAATCGTCAGCGCGACCCTGATTGGGTCCCCCGACCCCGGAACGCCTTCATCATATTCCGCTGCGAATACTCCCGCAAGCACGCGCGTGATTCCAATGATACCTCTGACAAGTCCAGCCGTAGCGATAAGACCCTGTCGAAGCGCGCCGCGGAAGAGTGGCGTTGTCTATCCGCCGAGGAACGCGAGCAGTACAAGATCCTAGCCGAGCAGGAAAAGGCCGCGCACGCTCTCCAGAACCCGGACTATCGTTTTAAGCCCGTGCGTCGTATTCCTCCTGGCGTTACATCGCGTAGCCGTCCGTCCGTCTGCCGGCGCACCGATCGTAGCGCACAGGTTGCTTCGCTTATCATGCGTAGCGAGCGTGGTGTTTCTTCTGTTCCACGAGACGGCAACGTCCATGAGCACAAAGCTAATCATGCAGAGCCCGCTATCGTTCCAGCGTCATCGTCCACAGTCATGACAGGAAGGCGTCGCTCTGCCTCAATGCCACAGCCGGTTGCTGCTCCGCCGGCGGTTGTCATCCCTGCCAAGGCCAGGACACCAGTTCCGATCTCATGCATGTCCAGTCCAGGCTCATCTGTTGTCGAGTTCGACAGGCTCTCCTGTAGCGAGCTTTCCTGTAGCGAGATTGACTCGCCCCTATACACCCCGGTCTTACCTACGTCGCCGGCGCTTCACGGGCTGGCTTCTGGATTTCAGATGCTGACTCTTCCTGAACACCAATCCCCTTTGAATGAAGCCTTTGAGTGCTGTATGGGCGTCGGCGGTGTCCAAGTATGTTTTCACCAGTCTCCATTTTCCATCTTTTACTTACTGGTGCTTCTTCCATTAGAATTCCTCGGCACCCGTCGGTGCCACCTCAGGGGCTTACACTTACGCGTACACTGACTCGAGTTCATGTCAATACGAGAGATTCACGTTTGCCGACGGCGATTTATACCCCGCTTCGCTGGAGTTCATGACATCCCCATCATGCGCTGAGTGGGCATGCTGCGCCCCCACTGCCAAGTCGTGCTTGGCATTTGCACCATGTGCGGGTGTGGTGTTGCCCAAATCGCCAGATACCGGTTCGGTCGGATCTCTCGGTCCGCCGCACCTCTCTATACCCTACGGTCTCCAGCAGCACACGACCACCACGCCGCCGTCGTCGGCACTTCACGAAATCCCCGCCGCCGATTGGGACACATGCTACGCCGGATCCGCCGCGGCCGCGAATGGTGCGGCGGCTATGTTCGGCTGTGGTTCTCCGTGCCTTACCGCTGATGTTGCGGAGGCTACCGTCCCAGTCCCGGCGGCGGGATACGATATGGCCGCCTCACAGGCCGGCCTTGACGAATTCATCAACGCATTCTGAACACTTCGCATGATAATCAGATTGCTCTATGTGTTTTTCCCGCTATCACCACCCCCTCAAGCTCTTTCATCGTCTAACCCTATGCATGTGGCACCATTTTTCCTTTCGGTATTTTTGGGTCCCCCCGACCCTCGTGTGTCGATTCTTTTGTTCATGTCTTGCTCGTTCATCCCTCAAAGTCGTACATTCTCCAAACTCTCACCTTCATTTGTAGCATTAGTTGAAAGTTCGTTGGCACCCTTCTACTTCCCTTCTCTCTTGTGCTCCCTCCTTGTCTCGCGGCGGTGCCGGCCTGCGTGCTGTGTGTTTGTTTTGCTTGTGTATCTATGAGCAATGATAGTATACCCCATTGGCCGATGCGCGACAGTTCCTTTTGTTGTCTGGTGGGAGACGAGTATCATTATACTCGGGATTTGGATAGAGCTGACTCAGGTGAGACGGATCCGCAAGTGTCCGACTCACCCGAACAATGACTAAGTTCCGACAAAGGATCTATCGATAGATATCACGCCCAACCTGACAACCTGGACCATCCCGAAGGACTGGGACACAACAAACCTCCTATCGGGTCCGGAACACATTCCCGTTTTATTCAACTTTGCCAAATGGTCCCAGCCGAACAAATGTAGAAGATTATGTCAGCACAGATTTGGGGCTCAGATGTAGCTTGGTAGCTTGAGCTTGCCAGGGCGTGGGCGGATTATGCAGATAAGTAAAAAGAAACAATATAGTACAACACTTTCTATCGTACAGTACAGCAATACAGTAAATTACTGTAGGTCTTAATGACGAGCGTACTTGTAGGTGCTGTTTTTACGTAGCCAGATTAGATTAGATTAGATAACAATAGATATTGCTCTTTTATTTTATTGTTTTGTTATTGGTACAGTATGTCATTCATGTCGTGTCTCTTGATTTGTTGACAGACACAACCACGGGGAGGAATTGCTTGAGCCATTCATTCCCATTCTCTGACTGGTCCTGCCGGGGCCCTGATTAAGCCCTATAGGCCTGATTCCGCTTACCCGTGCGTACAGTACAGTATCGTAGATACGTACTGTACGGGGATGAAAAGTGACGCCGCGTGACTGACGCGTCATATCATGCATCATGACTGACGGCTTCCCAGCATTCCCCAGGTCACATGCGACGACGTCGCCGAACTTCGATCTGCGGGGCCCGGTGTTGGTACTGTTAACCCCATTTAAGCCTAAGCCACCCAATTTTTTTTTCAAAGAGAATATGCCGGAGAGAGAGAGAGGGTTCGCGCTGGGGGCACAGGGGTTAGTTTATGAACCACGGGACCACGTACTCGTGTGCAAATCAAAATCTCGTCAGCCCGTCAGCGGACCTTTCCTTTCCATCTCTGATAACCGCTCAAGAGTTTTTGGTCGTCGTGAGTCATCGATGGGTCATCTAGTCATCCGGTCATCGGTCACCGGGTCTTTTTTTTCGCTCGTTGCTCATGATTTGCCACCTACGCACGCTAGGAATGGATGCGTCATCGGAAAGGTCGGAACAAAAATAACAAAATAAAACATTTTTTGATATAGGGTCAGATGGTGTTGTAACTTGCTCGGAAGGACGACCCAACTACGCGAGAGCGCAACGCCATTTTGATGGGCGCAGTTTTTCATTTCGCCAGTGCCAGTAAGAATGAAATGCAGACAAGCCAGAATGTAAATGGAATGGGGAGAAAAAAAGATGATTCGACCCGGGCTCGAACCGGGGACCTTCTGTGTGTTAGACAGATGCGATAACCAACTACGCCATCGAACCTCAAGTCAATCATTCAAATTAAAGAAATATAATAACAGTCAGTACAGTACCTGACGCCCAAAACTGTAACAAACGTACTTGGAGGGCGCACATGTGTGGGGAGCTGACTGTGGGGCTGAGCGCTGAACCGTGACTTCCGCAGCCGATCCACAAGGACAAAAGTTGAAGAGACGGAACTCCCGGGGAATGGGGCAATAACATATTTTTATTATCTCTTTTGGGGAGAGACAGTCTTTCGGAGCGACCGCAACTGGAAACAACAATGACCCCCAAACATTTCGTTTCGAATGAGCGAAGTGGCACCATAGTGACACGATTTATTTCCCTTAACGCTCACTACGATGCGCGCTCCGCGTTTGACTTTGGTTTGCCCCATTGACAGGGCTACAGCATGTGCATGTGGGGTCATGCGATCGTCAGTACTCGTCATCGTCCTTACTGTTATGCTGTGGCAAGGTCGGATCCCCAGACATGGCTCCGTTCTTCAGTTCATATGGAGTTTTTTTTACCAATGAAAAAAAAAAGTCGTGTTCACGCGGGTTGGCAGGGGTGAGATTCCCAGTCGGAAGCGAGGACGAGGTACAGTCCGTTTCTTGCGGTTGTGGGGCCCCGTGTGATGACGTCTCGGCCGATTAGCATGTGTACTGTAGGGGTGCGCGTCTCTGTTAGTTCTGAAAAGAAGGAAAGAACGACCAATTGACACATTCTACGCACGAGACCCGACGCAGCCACTGGCATCAGCCATCAGCGCGATCACATTGTTTGGCATATGCTCGAGAATGTGTACCCGAATTTCACAAATTGATGGCCTTTTTCCCTCCCGCCCTACGTTCTGGACCTGTCGTCGTCATCGAGGAACTCGCGTAGCGGTGCCAGGGGTGGAACGTGCCGAATAAGCTTAGAGGGCTGTGACGTATAATGTGGAAAATATTTGTTGAAATTCGAGCGTCATACAGAAAACGACGTTGGGGTCATGCGCAATACTGTACAACAAACAGTACACCGTACGGTACGGGTGCGCCTCTTTACATTTGTCAGTTTCCAAAGAATTGCGTCGAGCGGTGGGGCCCATCATGATCGATGATCACGTCATCGTGCGCCAACAACCACGAATTGTGATTCTCCGCGAGAGATGGAGAGTAAGCTAGTTGATATAAAGTAGCTGGGCATCGTCTTTGTACGGGCAAGAGACACAACGGTGTTGGAGTGGGTGGTGGAGTGGAGGGAGTGAGATAAGGCGTGCGACGCAGCGGCACAGAATTGACGCGTTGTTGTGAGTTCAGGAACAGAATACACAGCTATCAGGCGGGGTGCCAAAATGTGCCATATTTGTTCTCCTTCGCGGTCTAGAGACGCCACGAGGGACGCCATCTACTCCATTCTATAGGGTCGATTTGACTCGTTTCTCAGATTGGGTCCCCCGTTTTCGACTTGAATCGGGCGGGGGAGGTCGATGATCGTTCAGGTAGCCCTTACTCTGAAACCAAACCCGGGTGGTGTCAGGCGGGGACACGGTGGAACGTGGAAGTGTGGCTGAAAGAGTGGCGAGCGCGCACGCGGTCTGGACTCGATTCGAAGGCACGAGGCAATTTGATGAAGAAGCACAAAGTCAAATTGATTAGCCCAATCCTGAATTTGTCCCACCATCAATTATTCTCTGGACACACTGATGCATTGATGCAAGCTTGGTCAACGTTTTTGATGGGTAAAAAAGACCAGCCGAGGTGTTGCAAGGAAACGGACATTGACATGGGTTGAGGATAGAGAAAATAATACTGTAATACCGGTTCTGTTGGGCCGAGGGATTAGAATTAGCCTGGGAGTGCGGAGACAAACTTTTTCATGGGGCGCTTGTCCACCCATTCTTGTCTTGCGCAAGGAGGTTCCTGATCCTGTACGGCGCCACGCTAGCCTTGTATGGTGGCTTGAATCTCAGGGGAGAGGTCGCATTCCTGTTTCGTGCTCGGACAGAAGAATAAATACAGTCAGTTGCAGCAAGGTAAGGGGTTATTCTGAATGAGCAATCAGCGGAGATAGATGACCGTGCTTCTGCAGCAAACGGAGTTCCCGCTTAGAACAGTGTATGATATTGAACAATCAAAGGTGATATTGAAATCTCGTGTGTGGGTCCTGTGGGACGCAGAGGAAGAAGGGGGGCAGCATGGCAATTTTGAGAAGTCAAACTACAGGGCTGTCAACAGACATTCACGGAATCTTAAAAACGGAATTCTGAAAGGAAGACAATGCAGACGGAGGTCTCACAGAATTCAGCCTAGGTTTGACAACGCGCGTGAAAACAGATGGTAACGGAGGCTGGTGGGAAGGGATACACGCGACTTCTGTAGGAATTCTACGCACGGCGGTAGCACTCAGGATTATCTGAGTCTATTGACTTGTGATAAGGATTGGGTTCTGGTTTCGCGCGTGGGGGCAGCATGGAAAGGATGTTCTGATGGAGTATTGCCTGGGCCAATTCCCGGGCCAATTCCCCGGCTAGCTGAGATAAGATAACAGTTGGCACCAGATTATTAGTCAGCAGCTTTCTTCCCGGACTATCAATTTTTATTTTATTTTCTGTTATATTTTCGTTCGTTCAATTCGCTCGCCCGCTGGCAGTGCGCTGCGTCGTGGACCACCACCGGGCACATTCCTACTCAGTATCAAGACCTTCAGATCACTGGTAGGCTTTTTTACGACCAGCTTTTAGCCCTAGTCGAACAATCGGTCCAACTGTGAGTTGATTTCGATCTCAACCGTTCCCCCCAGGTCCAACCCGAATCCCCTCTCTTCTTTCCTCCCCCTTCTCTCCTGTACAATATTCCCAGTACTTTTTTTTTTCCTTTTCACCATCCGTTCCTCAGTGTGTTTGTGAAGAACCACAGTCATAGATTCTGCGGAGGGCTGACATTGCTATTCAAACAGATCTGCCTCAGCCTTTTTTATCTTCTGTCCAACGTCTCGTGCCACGCCCTCACTCAAGCATCTGTCAAGTCTATATCAAGCCCCATTGCCAGTTTCTAGTTTTATCCTCGGTGTTCTCCCGAGGTTTTCTCTTGACCCCTACCATTTAGCCTCCACCACCCCACTTGCCTTCTCCCGACATCATCTGCCAGCTCACTCAATCAGCGTCAGCCACCTGGCTTTCGTAAGGCTTGCCACTTGCCGATAGTCGTTATCGAAGCTTCTTGGTCGTTTATCAAGGAAGTAGACGCCACTGTTGCGTGGCTCTGCACCTTCATCGATCAGGGTTATCGGCTGTTTCCGGCCTGAGATATCTATTTACCCCAAGCCATTGCCTGCGCAAGCTTCATTCTTTTTTCGTCGGGACCCGATTTCCAAACCGAGCAGGGGGAGGTGCGCATCATCATTAATGCTTCTGTCCCTCAACTTTGAAATTCAACTTTGTTCTTTTTCCCACCGATTAGGGTCAATCACCATTCATATACGAACCCCCAACGACCGAACTCCACTTTACACGCCCAGTCCTTCTTCTTGTCCTTCGCGATGGCCTCCACAATAGTGACAACCCCAGAATGCCCTCCTTCCCGAGATATCCACTACTCGCGCAACTCCTCAACAGCGGCTCTCCCTCTGATCCCAAGACGACATGCCTCAGCCTCCAGTTCCCGTCGCCTTTCTCCCCTTATTGACCCGCCAGTTACTGGGGTGATTTTTACACATGCCAGCCCGCCCATGACACCCGCCTCCCCCTCCTCCACTTCTGCTCCCGTTCACGTTCTCCCTCCAACCCCGCCCGGCGAGACCAAGGCAGGACAGAGCTCAACAATCTCGTTCCCATTAGCCCCTTCTTCTCCGTTAGAACCAGTCAATCAGTCCATTCCCCAACGGCGTATCCGTGGCCAGCGTTTTCCTCCCATCCGTCCACCAGAACACTCGACTCCCACACCTGCCAAGGCAGAAAGTAACGACGACACCCCTTCTGCTCCCCGACTAAGTGGGGCTGTCATCTTGTCACGCAACTTATCTGAATCACATGTCCATGATCTCGCTGCTGCTGCGCTCGCACGACGTGAGCCTACGCCACAATTACCAAGGAAAAAGTCGGGTGAGCCGCTCAAGTCGTCACTCAAAGCGAAGCGCACGCCTACCCGGGGCTCCTTGACTGTCATCACCGATCCGGTCAGCTTGAGTTCCAGAAGTGCACCGGCAACGCCAGCCCACAAGGGTGTCCGCTTCCACTCCCAGCTCGAGCATGTCAAGCTCTTTCTTGCTGAACAAAAGCCTCTCGCAGTCTCGCGCGATGGAAGCCCAACGGATACCAGTGGGACGGACTCTGAATTTCCTCCATTTATCTATGCTCGCGACGATGATCTTAAAGAGCGTCCACTCGTCATGCATCGTATCGACGTCCCGACAGCCCCGCCGCTGGCCACAGACTCACGTGATATAGCTGTCGAGAACATCGACTTGGTTGGGACCACAGTCGAAGGTATTGTTCGCGTGCGCAATATCGCATTCGAAAAATGGATTGCGGTGCGCTTCACACTCGACAAGTGGCAGACAACATCCGAAGTCACCGCCCGCTACAAGGAGTCTCTTCCGAACACCACATTTGACCGGTTTATGTTTTCAATCAAGCTAGCAGACGTTCTTTCTCGAGCGGAGGAGAAAACACTATTTCTTGCTGTGCGATATTCGGTTACAGGCCGTGAAATCTGGGACAACAACAGCGGTCGAAATTATCAGGTGCGGATCGTGCGCGAGAAAGCATTGAAGACCAACCAGGAGGCTGTGGTTGAGAGTCGCGAGAAGTCTTCACGAGCTGATGATATCGCGGATCTGCGGCGCAAACTTGAGCAGGTAGTCAAGCATGGCCCCCCACCCGAGACGATTGGCGGCATTCTCGCTCAGCACTCGCGTCGTCGATGGGAATCGCCCTCTCCCACACCGAGCCCTCCGCTACGAGATACAACACCGAGCTTCAGGTCGGAAAGTTCCCTAGCAGCGCGATATGATTTCGCAGCATCGTTGCGTACGCCCTGGCGCGCACCCGTTGTGTTCAAGACGCCTTCTCACGCGCGGACAAGCACCTACCCCTCAGCGCGGCCGAACTCAGTACAGTGGCCGCAGTCTCCACGCGGCCCCTATGGTTCCCCTCGCGACAGCGCTGAACTATCGTACTTCCCTGACCCCGATTTGGATTGCGATCGTGATTCAGACGACGCGATCACGCTAGTGCCTTCTCTTCGCCGTCGCAGCAGCCCTGGCTCTGGCTCGCGCAACCATGCTCGAGGTGGGACCATCGAACTCTCACATGCGCCTGGTGTGAAACGTACGCCACCGACATCGCCGTTTAATAGTCCAGCGCCCCTACCCTTACCTCTGTCTGCACCGACGTCAGCGCATCCTCAGGCTCAACCCATGGTCCGCTTTAACTCGTTCCCACCACATTCATCGCCGAAGCGGCAACTTCAAACCCAAACCCAGACACCCGACTCGTATGAGGAGGGCACACCGTCGATCACGAGCAGTTCGTCCTCCCGCTCCCCCAGTCCGAGCCCAAGTTTTAGTCCGGCAGAACCAGTGTCACCCACGCGGCTTCTGCCTCCAGGGCTGGACATGGATGGAAAAAAAGACTCACCAATTCACCATCTTGACTACAACAACTTCGTCAACCGGTGCGTGTACCTATCTAATTGGACGATATATTTGGACATCAATTCATTCTTCCATAGCTATTGCTTCTACACAGGTTCCGGATCCGATGGGATGCTTGAGCATCCTGATTTTATCCCGCGCTCGCTCTCGGCATCGAGCGTAGAGGAGTTCCTGTCTACGAGCCACTCACCCCCACTTTGTGGCACCCCTTACACTTCAAACTCGCCCTTCGCTACTCCTCGTGCACACGGACGTGCACATGGGACCGCCTCGGACGACGAGCTTCAGCGTAGCGGATCTGCTACACCCACTGGACCCTCGTTGCGCCGTATCCCCCAGACACCGCCGACACCGCTCCTGTTCTGATTGGACCTCTTCCCGACCCTTTACCCTGTCACACCGAATCACCCTCAATAAAATTGGCCGCGTGATGCGGCTCCAAATTACGACTGGTCACATTGCACATACACGCCTTTTCTTTTTTCCCCCTTCCTGCATGTACTACCACCGAATTTCCGAGCACCAGCGCCTGGGATTGCATCATCGACGACTGTGCCACGATTGTATGACCATCCTGCGCCTTCGCCTCCCTCCGGCTGTCTCTCTTTTCATCCTATTTTATGATTAAATGGGCCGCCCACGATGACGTGGCTGATGTGTCCTTGTGCGGACTCAATTCTTTTTACCCTTCTCTTCCTCCCGACATTCTTCCCCCCAATACACGTTACGTTACGACACCCGGAGGCTCTGGATAATGGCTTCTCTTCCATCTCGTTGCTCATACGAATAAGCACGGCATTCTCCTTTTCAAACAGTCTCAATTTATACAGTCTTCTTCCTCTCTTCTTCCCATGTACTACGCATCTTTTTATCACTTCTTGGGTTATCATTCCGCATTTACATTTTGAGATGCAGCGCCGCCCTCACCATTTGTTTGTCTCCTCCATCCTAGAAGATGCAATACATGCACGATTTTCCTTTTAGCAACGTGTGTGGGAGATCATCAAGGGTGGATCAAACTCAGTAGTGTGCGCCCTACCGGGTCAACCTCCGAATCCTCCCAAGCGCTCAGCGCTCAGCCATTAACGCCGCCGAATCTGGACACGAGAAGTCGGACATCGTGCCGTGACCCGCGCCTGGGCCAAGCTGGGCCCACGGCGGAGGCGGAGCTGGAGCCGCCGAAGCGGCATCACTTTCGAAGTCTTGGCGTTGGACAGCGATGTTCACGGCCGTAAATGCACTGGCCATTAGAGTATACAGTAATCGTATCTGCGGTGGGGCACTTGTGGAGTGTGCGGTCGGGCTTTCGCCAGCAGAAGGACCCTAACCCTGCTCTATGGGTAATGACACCGCAGGGATCGACCGGCCCGTTGGCGATGGCGAGCCGGGTGCACTGACCATTTTAGGCAATAGCGATGCAGCCCCATGTGACACCAGGATTATTTATTTTCCGTTTATTTTTCTTTTCGTACTTTTCTATGCTCCCTTGCTGTTTCGTGACAGCATGTTTGCAACGGCGACGACTGTGGCACTAAGAACCACGACCTCCAGACCACAGCCGTAAAGTCCAGCTGAGGGCGAGACAGTTATTTTGGTCTAGATTTTGCCTCGGTCGTGCTCGTCTTCTTCTGTCCGAGAACCCGTGACAGGGATGGATCAAGTCTATATCAACGCTCTTTAACCAAGCTGCAAAGTTCTTTCCATCCTTCCCCTGGAGAAACCTTTTTACTACTCCTACCTTAGCCTTCTCCGGATATCGGCGTGCCAGCTCACTAAACATTAGCCACCAGCAGCAGCCTGCCAATTCGTCTATCAAGGAGATAGACGCCCTTCTCCATAATCGCTCTCCACTTCCATCAATCAGGGCTATCTACCGTTTCAGGACCCCAGATAAGGTGCGCTTTACCAAGCACTACTGTAACTTTTAATTTCCTATCGTTCAAGCTCAAGTAAGTTAGCTCTTATTCAGGACCCTTCCCCGCGATCTCCCGCCGAGCTTTACTCCACACCCCAGAACTTCTCTACGATGGCTCTCGCAGTATTGGCAACGCCCGCACGCCCTCCCACAACAGTGCCTCACTCTCGGATCCCGGGAAGACTTGCCTCAGCCCCCAGTTTCCTTCGCATTTCCGACGCTGTTGTCCCTCTTATCCACCCACTACCTTCTGGCGTGACTTCTACCAGTGCTAGTTCAAGGGACATCCCTTCTGCACCTCGACAGAGTACACCCATAATCTCGTCACGTCACTCATCTGAGTCACATATCCGTACGCTTCCTGCTGCTGTGGCCCCACGAAGTGTGTGCATGTCATCATTACCCCGGGAGAAGTCGGGCGAACCCCTCAAGTCGTCACTCAAAATGAGGCGCGCACATTCCCAGGGCTCCATACCTGTCATCACCGATCCGGTCAACTCAAGCTCCTCCAAGAATGCACCAGCAATGCCAGCCCACAAGGGTGTCCGCTTCCATTCCCAGCTCGAGCATGTGAAGCTCTTCTCTACAAAGCAGAAGCCTCTTGCAGTCTCGCGCGATGGCTACCCAACAGATACCAGTGGAACCGACTCGGATTTTCCCCCATTTATCTATCATGGCCGCGACGATGATCTTAAAGAGCGCCCGCTCGTCATGCATCGTATCGACGTCCCGACGGCCCCACCGCTACCTGAAGATACTCGTGATGTAGTTATCGAGAATATCGCCTTGGTCGGGACCGTGGTTGAAGGTACAGTTCGCGTGCGCAATATCGCATTCGAAAAATGGATTGCGGTGCGCTTCACGCTCGACAAGTGGCAGACGACATCCGAAGTCACTGGTTGCTATAAGGAGTCTCTCCAGAACGGCACGTTTGACCGGTTTACGTTTTCAATCAAGCTGGCGGACATTCTTTCCCGCGCGGAGGAAAAACCACTGTACCTTTCTGTGCGATATTCAGTTCCCGGTCGTGAAATCTGGGACAATAACAGCGGTCGAAATTATCAAGTCCGATTTGTACGCGAGAAGGCGTTGAAGGGTAACACAGAGGCTGAGGCCACAGTAGTTGAGAGTCGCGAGGAGTCTTCGCGAGCTGATGATATCGCGGATCTGCGGCGCAAGCTTGAGGAACTAGTCGAGCTTGGTTGCCCATCCAAAACAGTCAGTGGTATTCTTGCTCAGGAATCGCGTCGCCGGTGCGAATCGCCCTCTCCCGCACTGAGCCTTCCGTTGCAAGAGGCGACACCGAGTTTTAAGTCGGAGGGGTTCCCTGCGGGCCGATATGATTTCGCAGCATCATCGCGTACGCCCTGGCGCCCACCTGCGGTGCACCAGACGCTTTCTCCTGCGCGGACACTCACCCGTCTGCACGCCCGAACTCGCCGTGGCCGCTCTTTCAGGTTCTATGCATCCCCAGTGGTTCCTCCCACCACATCGGCAGCTGAAGAGTCGCCGTCGTTCTTCCCCGACTCTGATTCGGATGACCCCATCACACCAGTACCGTCTCTGCCCAGCTGCGGTCGTTCTGGCTCTGGCTCACGCAATCATACTCGAGGTGGTACTATCGTGCTTTCACACGCGCCTGGCGTGAAACGTACCCCACCGACATCACCGTTCGCTGGTCCAGCGCTCTCAGCATTCCCATTTTTACCGCTGTCTGCCTCGACATCAGCATTTCCTCAGCGTCAGCCTCACGCCTACTTTGACTCGAGCACGCCATCGATCACGAGCAGCTCTTTGTCCCGTTCCCCCAGTACGAGCCCAAGTTCGAGCCCGGCAGAACCAATGTCACCCACGCGGCTCGTGCCTCCAGCAGTGCCAGACACGGATGAAGAAAGCGACTCACCAATTCACCATTTTGACTATCACAACTTTGTCAATCGGTACGGTATACCCTTTTTTTTTTACCAGGTGATGTATCTGGACGCTGATTCGTTCTCCCCACAGTTACTGCTTTTACAAAGGTTCCAAACCCGGTGAGGTACTTGAGCATTCTGATTTCATCCCGCGCTCCCTCTCGGCATCGAGCGTCGAAGCACTCCTTTCTACTCCCTACTCTTCAAAACTCGCCGTTAGCGACCCATCGCGCACAGAGATGGGTACATGGGACTGTTTCAGACGATGAGCTCCAGCGTAGGGCGTAGGCGTAGGCGTAGAGGGACCCCGCTACGCTCACCGGACACACGATGCGCTATCTCCCCAACACCACACATCGACGCCGACACACATCTCCTCTTTTGATTGGAACCGGTCGCCTTTCTGACACCCTTCCCCTCACCCCCGAATCGCCACGTCCTCAAGTAAAATTGGCCGCGGTGACGTGGCTGCCTATTACGATCGGACTGCCATTGAGCCACTCACACGAATTTCCCTCTTCTTGAATGTACCATTACCAAAACACCAAGTGTTATCCCCCGAGATTGGCCTCATTGACGACTTCTGCCACGACTGTACAGTACTGTATGCTTTCCTCCACTTGGCCTTTCCCCCCTTCACCTTATTTATGATTAAATGGGCGCCTGCGATGACGTGGCTGATGTCCCCCTTGTACGTACTCGTTTCTTTCTACTTTTCTTCCTCCCCGACATTCTCCGCCCAACACCACGACACCTGGAGGTTCTCGATAATGGACTTCTCTTCTAATCTCGCCGCTCATACGAATCAACTCGGGGTTTTTCCCCATTCATATAATCCTCCATCCACAATTTCTTCTCATCATCATCATGTAATACCACCACCTTTTTAGTTACATTTCGGGTTCGCAATCATACTTTTTGGGGTACAAATCAGAACATGCAATGTACACATAGTTTACCACTTAGCGATACGGGTGCCGAGGAAAGGAAGAGAAGGGGTGCGAGTGTGAGAGTTGGAACATCAAAGGTAGATTACGCTACATAATATCGATGATCGTGAAGTGAGATGTCTGAGATGTCACACTAAACTAAGGAATGACTAAGGCATGCTAAACACACCGACACTAATGAACCTAGGCGTCCATCTAGCATCATGATATTTGTTTCGCTGACCTACCATGGTCTGGGGTACTGGGGTATCTTCCGCCGATCTGTAGATCCGCGTTCTGCTCTGCAGTGCTCACATTCAACACTTGGCAGAGAAATACCCTCTGACTAGGCCTGGGAGCTGTAAGGTGGCGTGCTGGTGCTGGGTGCTGATACTGATTCGTGGGTATACGTGAGAAGAAGTCACCACCTGTCTATCCCACACTCCTGCGGGAGACTCCAGCTGCTACGCGGTCGTTGATGGTCACCCATTCTTGCTTAACATTCTCCACAATCGCCTTGGACTGCGCCTCACGGGCTTCGACCATCTCGATGAGTCGCCATAATCCAGCGACCTCACTGGTGTATGTCGCGTCTTGTTCAACAAACTGCCCACTCAAGTCCTGCACACTACACACGGGCGAGTGACCGCGATAATAGTTGGAACTGGGCGTTGTGGGCGCTACGGAGAGCCTTAAGCGACCCTTCCATCGAGGTATGAGCCTCTTGCAGTGCATCATAGGAAGACTGTAGCTGAGCAAAAGCAGCATGCTTCTCATGGCTGTGCTTGGCAAAGTCTTCCGACTTTTTGATGAGCTCCTTGAGGGTGCGGTCGTAGTTGTTGCGAGAGTGTGTGCAGTTTGAACTAGGCACCAATTCATTTCATACCAACTAGAATATCATTTAACTTAAGGACGCACTTTAGTAGAAGATTCGGCCGAGCGGACTTCTCAAAGTTGAGTTTCCGGGGACTGTTGGTCCTGCCTTGCCTGCTTGAGACTCAACGCGATGAGGTGGGTGATATTTAAACTGAGGAGCGAGATGCTTCTCGTGCATGTTTGAGTTCTATTTCCATAGCTGTACAGAGTGGGCAGATAACCTGTGGGCACCAACGACACAACTCACCCTTTTATACCAGGAAGGTTTCAAATAAAACACGAGCTAGCGGCCACGAGAGGAGAAGCTCGTCCAAGATAAAGAGAAAAGGGGAAGATAGCAAGGACGATGTTGACGTAGGTGTTCGATTTGTTTGCAGTTATCTTGCGCTGGAGGTCAGGACAGCCGATGATCTTGAAGCGATGAAAGAGACGAGGCGATGAACAAGATGAAATGATGATAGACGAATATGGAAGAAATGCATAGCTGTGGCTGACGGGCCGGGCGCTCCGAGCGGCTGTTCTGCATGCCATGATGGTAGTGTATATCTCTGCTCTGGATAGCCGCAAGTGCAGTGCAGTACGGCTGGCACTCTGAGACCACGGTCTTATTATAAAGCTGCACGCAAGAAATGGCCGGGTCAGAGTCAAATTAAGTTCAGACATCGACAAACCAGCGCTCAACGTCGTCGACCATCCGCCGAGGACGCGTCTCTTTTTTAAAGACTCGCCATCAAGGCACCTGGTATTGGACCACAAGTTCAAGGTCGTGAACGCGCTAGCGGTCTGGATCATGCCGTCGCCGACGAGTACTAATACGACCCATATTAACACAGAGCGACCCTAACCCATACGCTATGCGTAAAGACACCTAACTTAGTCCTATGCGCCGTCGAACTTCCCTCATCACTTCATCGGAGTGTTCTTGCGCCTTTTCTGCACCGTCCCGTGCGACCTGCGCCAGGAATGTCTTATCTTCACGAAGACGCGCGAACTCTGCACGAGGCTTGCGCAGTGCCTCTTCCACCGCTTCCGCCACATCTTTTTTCAACGATCCGTGGTTGCTCCTGGCATAACGTTCTGCGAGCACCGTTGGCGCTTCACCGGTACAGGCGGAGAGGATGGTGAGGAGATTGCTCGTCCCGGGACGTTCGACTGGATCGAACGTGATACCGGAAATGGAGTCGGTTACGGCGCCGCGGATCCGCTTGACGATGGTTTCGTACGAATCGGTGAGCAGGATACGTGAGTTTGGGTCAGTTGCAGACTTGGACATCTTCGCTGTGACATCTCGGAGAGACAGAATGCGTTTGGATGGCGCTGTAAACTAACGGTTAAGACGGGTTGCACGATATTGAATATAACCAAAACATTCACGCACTTAGCATGAGCTCCGGAAGCTGGAACAACGGTGTAGGGCTCGGATATGTGCGATTGAAACTATCCGCTAGATCTCGTGTTAGCTCAAGATGTTGCTGCTGGTCCTCTCCGACTGGTACAAGTGTTGTTCTGCTTTAGTTTAGATGCTGTCACTGCCAAGTGAGCTTGATTTGACTCACCCGTATGCAAGTATGTCTGCTGCCTGTAGAACGGGATACGTGAAGAGTCCGACATTCAATAAGGAGTCATCAACTTCAGACTCGTCATTGGCATTTCTCGAAACTGCCAACCGCGTCTGCGAATCGTATACATGTTTAGTCATGGTTGAAGATGTGTGTGCAAAAGCCAAGTACCTTCCACGTGGTCATCCGCTTCAGCTTTCCAACTGGTGTCAGACAGTTCAGAATCCAAGCGAGTTCGAGATGGTTCTGGACCTATTCGACGCGTCAATGGAAATCCCGAGAAATAGCGCGATGCGAATCCGTCACCTCATCTTGATGGAAAACAACAGATCTTTGGGGATCTATACCAGACGCAAGTATGAGCGCCATCATGGTTGTCCGCGCCTCTGAGAGGAATTTAGGGTCTTGGGGCAGGGTGAGGGCATGCCAGCCGACGACGGAGAAAAAGAGTTTGTCTCCTGGCAAAGCAGTAGACTGCAACTTGACCCAATTTGCAAGCGCCCCAAAGTAATTGCCGAGCTAACGGAGGGGTCAACATGGCCATAAATAAATGACAGAGAAAGGAAAGACTCATACGTGGGGAATGCCTGTGGGCTGTATTCCCGAGAAGATTATACGGGGCGACACTGACTTTGTGGAGACATTTCGTTTCGGCTGTAGTCCTAGCTTGCAAGCATCCCATGCACTGCCCGCGCGACCTTTGCTTTCCCAACGTTGGAGGGGTGTTAAAAACCTGAGCGGAATATGGACGCGTCGCATATGATATGCGGACCTTTTGGAACGAGCACGCGGATCCGGACGGCGGCCCGAAGATGCCGCGGACGGTACGTTTTACATACACTACGAGTACTGTACCCTGTACCGTGACATACCACCATGACTAACACCCCGGTCTTGACTCCTCGCCCGACAGCTCAGTCTGCGCTCAGACCACTCCATCAAACATGCCCCACCGTGCAGGCCATGCCGGGAAGAGCAAACCCCCTCTTGGCATCCCCGACCTTCTTCGATGTGACAGTGGTAAGGCATGGCCGTAAACTGATTACGGCCCAGCCACCTCAAGATCTGGATGCCATGGATTCCACAGCAAAGGTAACTTCGTATTCACGTTTAATGGTCAGGTGGAACTGTACCATCTTGAGGATGAAGAAAGGCTCCATGAGGTACAGCTACTGTACCTCATGGAACCTTTCCTTCCTACTTCTTACAACGGCGTTGATTCGTAAAATTGCTAGAATATTTATGTATGACGTTGGTTTTAACTAACTTACGAAAATGCACAACCGGGAAATGAAATGATGATGTGGATCCCAGTACCAATAAATTAACAGGATAAAGACAGGGCATGAATGTGTGACAATTGGCGGGCGCATATCTAGCACAGATCTCATAAAAATGTCCCAGTCACCAGATCGCCGATCTTCAGTCGTGAAGAATATCACTATGCGTTTGCTTCCCTTAAACAATTAACCGTGAATCCGAGAGAGCATGTTATTTACAGTAGGCAAAAGACTAATAGTACACGACATTGATGTAGCCATTCACTACTCAAACTAAATTTTCTGCAGTCTTCTCGCACACCTTTCCAATGGGATGACCAATGATTCATCCTGGATGTACTCTTCACAGATCCCTGCAAATTTATCCATTTCTTTGTAGTTGTCCAGTGCGATCAAGGCATTCTTCCAGTCATCCAGATTGGGCAGGATCTTCTGCACGCTATCGGGGCCATATAGGGAACGATAGAAATCCCCGCCACGTTCGTCTACCCATTCTTTGTCTGCGAGCTTTTCACCCACATTGAAGCGGAAGTAACATCCTGGATTGCCAGAGTTGAAGAGTTTTCGAGCAAGGAGATGATGCTGTTGGGTATTGGTTACCAATGTCAGTAGACCACTTCTAAGGCTTCCACTCAAGACACCCCGAATGGATGTTTTATCCCTTAAATCCAACATTGGTACGAGGCCTGTTCCGATTGACAGAGTACATGCGATAGGGGTGTCACGTCCGAACTCGACCTCAGCCTCAGCTTTGAGTCTGAGAAATATATCATCAGCCAACGCGTCCGGTAGAGCGACCAAGTCGTTCCTACAAGCATGCCGGATTGTTATGACCTAAACCCCCATCTTGATAATGGGCACCGTCAATTTTCATGGGATCGAAATATGAAGGCGCAGCCGTGGTAGCACGACAAGCTTCCCATATTTTGCAGGTTTTGAGGATCGGTTCGTTCTCAGGCTCTCCAGGCTGATATGTACGGATGTGTAAAGGTTTTCCATTATTGACGTTGTCAGCTTGAACGGCAACGACGAAACTGTTGGCTGAAGGATGAGATCAGACTCCGTTGGAGAAATGAGGGAACTGACACTTTGCAATGATCGCCGGTATGCGTCTGCATCATGAGGCTTTCGCTGTCACCAGTTCTACTTTTGATGAAATCTTTGACAATTTCTTCAAACGTTTCGTATTTATATCTGCTGTGTCCTCGGACTAGAGCCGGCAAACCGCGATTTTTACCGAATATTTTTGACGACAAATCTTTGTAGGCTGTAATGCAGTCGTCGATGGACATATCTAGGCGGCCAAGCATGATTGCTATCAGCCTGGAGATAGAAACAGCGATCAGTTTGCTGAAACCAATCGAGAAACTGAAATGTGTAAGGATTAAGCTCACCCGCCGGTGCTGGTGCCAGTAATCATATCAAAATAATCGCAGGGCTTTATACCTTCGGCTCCAGCCTTGCTCATGATATGCTTCAGGATATGAAGAATCCCTATTCCCCGAACCCCGCCACCATCTCCAGCGCATATGAGCATGATTCCTTGGTACACAGAGAAGACACTCACCGAGCGATAAGAGACGCAATGGGCGTTTACGCGACGCGCCTGGCTTCCACGTAACGACTTCCGGGAGTGCAATGTACGACTTTTGCAGTCCCTTGAATGTATCTTCTCTGAGTTGCGACGAGACTCGGACGGGGGGAGCTTGTGTGGGACCGGGACGGCGGGGTGCTTTTAATTTCTTTCGCGCTATGTAATTAGGACTATAAATGAGCGACGAGCTAATCAATGCCGATGCCATGCGTGCCTTCTACAAACGCCTCTGAGACAACACGCGTCGGCTTACGGACAACTTGAACTTGCCGGTCTCGCATAACGTTGACCTGTCTCTGTGTAGAATTCAAAGCCCCAAAAATGAAGTTGCGAAAATTAATGAGAAGGTGGGGGAAGGTGTACCTCTGTATCGCCAGGCTCAGGCTCAGTGCGGCGGATCGCACGGCGATGAGAAGGCATCCTTGAAGGCATCGTGAAACCTAACGAGAAGATATCAGGCGTATACACCGGATGATGGTGTAAGACTAGAGATAAGCGTCGGTAACCATCGATAAGGGACACATCTTAGGACCTGGCGCTTGATTTGACACAATCAGGAAAACATGGGGGTCGGTACAGTAGCGCTGTGTGTGTGGAATGTATTGAGTTGAAGTTCCCACGCTTTGCCATGTATTCTGAGTAGTGAGTGGCACTCTGGCTGCCAGTCACATGTGCCCACGCTCCCCTTGAGAATGAGAAAGATCCTCGAGCAATAGAGAGTCCATAGGTCTGATCACACACTGTCTCAGCTGAGAGGGTGTCATACATAAGGAAGGAGTCGGCCGATCTTTCTGCGCGTAGTACTGGGACATAGAATCTCGTGAGCACTCGCGCAGGAAGGGAATGGCCTGGCCTTACGAGATAAAGTTCGCTGACACCACCGGCACGCCACATCAGTCGTGTACTCAAGAAGTCGAGCGCAGGGTTTCCGCTAGAACAACGCGTAGTATGACCGCCGTACAGTCCTGGTAATTTGCCGCCTTTAACCCAATCAAAGTTGCCGAGGAAAAATACTTTGTATTCCAGAGCGACATTATTTACTGACGTTGAGCGGCTTTGCATAGAATTCGGAGCCACCTTTTGGCTGTCTTCGAGTCGTGGGGTTGACCGAATCCTTGGGATAAAAGAGCTGAAGCATTGCCGCAGAGTTTCCAAGAGGACCCCGCGTCTGATGCATGAACGATGTCTTCTACACCAGGACTGAGGAGTGATACCTACGACGACCTCCAGATTATCCCTTCCAGAGGCGAAGTGAGTGATGTTAAAAGCAGAAAGGAAGGTGAAGAATTTCTGCAAAGCCCAGGCGGGAATCGAGAAATCGTCCGTGATCGAGTGGAACTTATCGCCTACAGTATCGCTAAATTATTTCTCGCTAGTATTTGAGGTTTTTCCTGATGCCTATGATAAAAACTGCGATATGTACACAGTTTCCCTTTAGCGAAGCGTGCGTATACTAAGGGAAAAAGAAGGAATGCGAGACCGACCGATAGCAAATCATAAAATGTAAATAACTCAGTAACGTCCACCCCTACGGCCCATTCCACCACCTGGTCCATTCCACCGTGAGCCACGCCCACCACCAAATCCTCCCGAGCGCCCACCACCATCTCCCCCACCCCGCCGATAAGCCCAATCCTCACCTTGCTGTCCGCCACGCAAACCCTGACCATCCCTACCCGCAGCTGATGACATTGACGATGGGCCATTCGGACGATTCCCAGAGCCCGAGGCAACTCCTCCCCCTCCAAACCCGGGAACTTCATTACTACCACCACTACCACCGCTTCCCCCGCCGCCGAATCCAGGTACAATATCGTCCGCGTCAGGATCGGCACCGCCATGCGCGCCTCCCATGACTCCAGCAGAGCCCCACCATGCGGCGCCCGCAGCGGAGGCGGACCCGCCAAAGCCAGGTACGACGAGCGCGTCGTCCTCATCATATTGATCGCCATCTGCGTCGTCATCCGGGCCGGCAGCGGCTGGCTTGGCACCACCGGGCGCGAAGACGGAGGCAGCGTCGCCGGGACGCTCGCGCGCCCAGAAGCGGGTCGTATGGTCGTTTGAGGCGGAGACGAGGAGATGTCCGAGAGGGTGGAATGCCAGGGCCCAGACGTTTGAATCATGTGCTTGGGAGAGCGTTGCGCGTGGGGGGATTTGGGGCGCGGGCGCTGAGAGCGCGGCTGCGCTTGGGGATGCGGTGTGTGATGATGGGGAGGTAGACGTGGTTGCGGCGGAAGAGGAAGCAGTTGGGAATATTGGAGTTGGTGTGCCTGCTGTTGGAGAGGAGAGGTCCCAGTGGAGGATCGCGCCTTCGGAGCCACCGGAGACGAGGATCGGGTGTACGGGGTGCCATGCTAGGGCTGTTTAGTTTATGGGTAATGTGTCGTGATGCGTCAGATCTTGGGGACATGAGGAGGAAGACAGAACATACAGCAAACTTCTTTTTTGTGTCCACGGAGGACGACCCACTCCTTCATGAAGCGAATATCGAAAACTCGCACAGTTTGGTCGCGTGACGCGCTTGCGAGCAAGTTCCCATGGGGAGCCCATGCGAGGGCTTGTATGGTATTCTTATGCTGATGGCTAGATGCATCATATCAATGCGTGTCCCCCGACCAATGACAGGCACGAAATGCATACAGCGTCGTAAGCGCAGTCCCAGTGCGGGGATCCCAGAACTTAATGAGATTGTCCTTGCTGCCTGACACGAGAAGACCCATCGTCGGATGCCATTCAACACACTTGACGTCCCATCCATGACCAGTAAGGATCCGTTCCTCGCGGCTCTCCGCAAAGGACCAAACGCGCACGGTAGCGTCGTCACTGGCGGTGGCGAAGCGGTCATCGTCGGGCGAAAAACTGAGCCCGCGTACGGCTTCGCGATGTGCAGGCCACGCGGTGAGGTTGTTCATGTTAGGTTGGAAATACTTGACGATTCCGGATTGGTCTGCGGACGCGATATAGGTGCCAGCATGGTTGAAGGTGAGCGCGCGGATGGCGGTATCATGGGCTTGCAGGATTGTCTCGAAATTGAACGTCAACCCGTTCCATGCTGTAAACTCCCCACTCGTGGAACCGGTCAGTATGCGGCGACCCTCTGGCGTCCACTAAAGCGACATCGTGACTCGGATAATACCTATACTAAAATAATGACGAACCGTGACCGCATTCACGGGACATCGGATTTTGTTCGTGGAGGTGTGGACGAATTTGGTACAGAGTGATGTCGACGCATTGTCGGGGTAGGCTTTTGGGGGTAGGAGCTGCTCGAGAGGCGATCATTGCGGTCAGTAGGACTAAGTGTTTCTACGTGCTGGTTGCACGTACGTCGATAATATATGAAGGGCTTGGACGGATATACGGCACGTATCGTGGGCTAGGTTGTAGTTTGCGAATCTGCACGCAAGAAACGGCCGGGTCAGAGACAGCTCAGGATACGAAGTTCAGATATGGACAGACCAACGCCCAACGACCCATGGCTCCTGCGTAATCGACCGTCCGTCGAGGACGCGTCTTTTTCAAAGCCTTGCCATCAAGCAGCTGGCGTTGGACTGCGAGTTCAAGGTCGTGAATGCGCTGGTCATCGACCACTGGCGGCTGTGGAGGCTGGAGATGCCGCTTAGGTTCCCATGCAGAAGAGCTTGTCGTTTTCGCTGGTTGGGTAGGAAGAAGCAACGGGAGCGCAGCCATGGATGGCAATGCCTAGGGATGAGTACTAATAGATCCCAACCAACTCTGCTCTCTGCTCTTAGTTCCTCGACGTTCAAGTCGAAGTCAGGTACAATAACGAGCGACCCTAACCCTACTCTATGAGTCGCAACCTTACTCCGACGAGTAGTTTACGATACCAGCACTTGGGCACAGCCCAAACTGTCAACTTACTGCACTTACTGCGTGAAGATTTCTGCATCAGAAGGTGATCATGCGCAGCAACCATGTGTCCAAGCGCATTCCCAATACATTCACTTGGAGGGCGCTTAAAGTTGACTTTCATCGTGTATCTTTACCGGTGCATGATTGATGTACTGTTGTATGGGCTGCTGAAGAAGATCATCCGATAAAGTGCAAAAAAAACCGCTCATTCGAGACAACAGCCATAGTGTTCAAAATATGCAACAGAGGGAAGCCAACCCTTGCCATGCATGCTGAACTACTGTATACCGTGTCAAAGTCAGCCGTTGGCCATCCGTTTAGAACTTGTCCGAAGAGTGAAAATTGTGATTGTCTTACGCAGCGCGGCGGCACTACCTATAGTACGATGCCGTTAATCACAGGCTGCGAAAACGGCGTCTACAAGCAGACACTGATCTAGGCCTTACTGTATTCATTCGTGTAGTTGGTTTTCCATGTGCACTTGGGAAGAAGTTCACACTCGGCCTCCACTTTGATGCAGTGCCGAACGCGCAATTTCAACATCATCGTTAAATGGCAATATGTGTCTTATGATCGATATTTAAGGGCCAGAGAGTGAGTTGGAAAGGTTACAGCCGTTTTCACATCGACCCAGAAAAAATAAATATACACACTGTAGGTGGAACTGAAATTTCGACCTCCGATACCGATTACATAGACCTCGACATGTGCCAGATTTGAAATTCGGATGGATCCGGGTGAATCCGACAAACTCCATACACTGCCATTGGCCCCACCTCTATTAGTAATGTGACAGAAAAGTGACCAGACTGGGATTTGAACCCAGGGACCCCCGGATATATCCCGGGTGCTCTAACCACTGAGCCACCCGGCTGTGGGTTACGACCACCTGAACTGCATTTCATATCTTGGTGCCTCAACTGGGCTATCCAGACCATGTGACCGAGTTTCCCGGATTCGCCCGAATTGTTTTTTTCAAATTGGCGCAAACCAGATAATAATTCTGTTATTGGGTTGGGGAAGAGGTAACTTGATTACAGTCGAACCCCCCATAACCCATACTTCCGATAACCCATAACCCCTCAAATGCCATAGCATTACCATTCCACCAACTCGGTGGACAGGGATTTGCATAGCAAAACCCATAGGTCTGCAATAACACATACCCCATACCCCTCAGCGCGGCCTTTTCAGCCAAAACCCATAGAATTTACCTACTATATTAGACTTAGTTCGTTCACTGGTCACTGCCTGCCACCAATTATAGAAGACTATTAATCCCTGTTTGCTATTTGGATGCCTAGCCTGAAAATGAGCAGTTTAATGGTTTTACTGTAAGGTAAGATTGAGGTTGACCATGGTCACAACGATGTGTAAGAGGGGGGCGAGGGCTAAAAGAATGATGAGGAAAAAAAGGAGTCCATTTGCCGCACTACTCCTGCACGACTGAGCACCATTCGGGCTCTCAAATGCTTTCTCGACACCCTCGAATTCACCTTTGGAGCGACACTTGGCCGACTTCTCACAGCGTGGTGCGCGAAGCACAAGACAAAACTTGAGCGCCGCATGATAGGAGAGTGCATTCTTTCCAGCTCCAGGGAAGCACATCGGCGCTGCTGGCACCCATAGCTGTGGCCATGCCCGATTCCGACCTTTCGCTTTGGATCAAAGTTGCATGACTGACTTCTTCCTCCCTGCGTGAGTGAGACCCACAGAGCCCCACACCAGGCCCGGGTGAGCAGGGCGAAGGTCCTCCGGGTCGCCCAGACTCGGAATATAGGGTCCTGGATTTTTTGGATTTTTTCTGATTTTTTTTGCGACTTTTGGAACCCTTTTTTTTGGTGTACCTCCTCTAAGCCATAACCTCTGATAACCCATACCCTGGGCAGTCCACCGAGGGGTATGGGTTATGAGGGGTTCGACTGTACACGGAATTACAGTGTTGTTAGGGTCGATTTGACCTCGGTCGGTAAAACGCGGGTCGGAATTGACAGCTTTATCGGCCAAATGGTCAATATCGACTGGTCGCGTTGGCCGACGGTCGGACCTTGGGTCATGACAACACTGCACGGAAAGAAACGCCGTCGGGATGTCACGTTATCTAGCGCCTCGCCGCCTCCTGCCTTTTTCGTTGACGTAGAGTTGATCGGCTACTACGCCCTGCCCTGCAGCGATGTCGAGGTAGTCGCTGTGACTCGGACTCCATTGCGTGCAGCGTGACTGACTTGATGCTATGCCTGCTGCCTGCGCCACTTGCCTCCTGTCACCGCTGAATGGACTGCGGACTCGATGCTCCTACAGTACAAGCCCAGGATACGCAAATAAAACAATGATGCCAGCTACTGTAAGTTAACGCCGGCGGTACCTTGCAGTGTGTTCTTTATCTATCTTTGGAAATTATATGATAAGGCCGCCGTTTACAGGCGTAGAATGCTGTGCAGGATCATGCATTAGAACTTGACAGGAAATTATGGGTAAATATATAAGGCTAATCGCGGGCCGAACCGACGAAGTCCGGGAGCTGATAGAGGAATAGAGCACAGAACGTCATCTAAGAAGGGTGAGCAGGGCTTACCACTTTCCATGCAGTGCCTCCGCAGTCAGGCCGACTCGCTTGATCAGGTATCGTACTGCTTTGCGATTCTTACCTGGCATTCACGTCGTAACTTGAGAGCATGGATCCGAACTTATTAATAAGCTCTGGACCGGGAATGAGGACGTTGTCTAATCACGTTTAGTAATTGTCTGACTGTGCTTCCGGTGAGATGATGCCATGTTCGTGGTTCTGATGACACGGCCACTGTACTGCGGTCTCAGTAACATGGGATTAAAGCATGTCCAAGTGGAAAGGGAAAGTGCCCCCCGAGTGCCCCAAACTCAATCCCTGTCCAAGTCATGAGTACGTATTTCTCTTCCCCTTCATTCTGGGCTTCCGAGTCCTTGACTCAACTTCGAAACTCGTCAGGTTCCTCTAACAGCACCGACAATAACCAACAGCAGCTCCAGTACGATTATATCCCCACGGAATGGATTTGCATTACCTTCCTTGCGCTTTTCGGTGTCTCCACATGTAGGGTTCCTTCAGCTTCATCGACATATTGATGCTGACAACGATCACTATTCGGATGAAGTCGTCCATACCGTACAAGCGATCCATTCACGTTTCTGGTGGCTATTTCCCAGTGCAATTTTCTGCGGCATTCTCGAGCTCGTTGGCTGGAGCGGTCGACTGTGGTCGAGTCAAAATCCGTTCTTAGAGACGCCCTATATCATACAGTGAGTAAATTGCATGGTCTCCGTTTGTCCCTTTGTTAATGGATGATTATAGAGGAGTGAACCTCGTCATCGCACCCACCCCACTCGTTGCTGCTAATTTCATCCTGCTGGGCCTCATCATCCGGCGCCTCGGTCCACAATACAGCCGCCTGACACCCAGACGATGTATGTCGTATAAATTGATCTAATTAACCAGGTGGTGATGATGAACGTTGAACACAGATACCATCATCTTCGTACTCTTTGGAAGTACATTTTGTTTCCACTAGATCAGTCGGTGTGTTTACCCGTTACGCAGGATATCATTTCCCTCGTCGTCCAAGCGATAGGCGCTGCTATAGCATCGGGCTCAACGTCGTCCGGATCACAAACACAAGCTAATTTAGTTCGTGTCGCACTGCTGTTCTTTCCAATTTTCCGATGGACTCAAACGCCATACGCATCATTACAGGGTGCTAACATTGCTCTCGGCGGTACCATCTTCCAGCTAAGTATGTGTGGGACCTACCTTCGTCGTCACCGAGGTGGTCTAACCCCATATCCGACTAGTTTCCATTACCGTGTATTGTGCATTGGCAACTGAGTTTCTTGTCCGCTACACGCGTGACCGGCCAGTGAGGCGATCGGCCCCTATGCCAGGCGAGGTTCTCCGGGGCACGATTAATAAGCGTCTGAATCGCATGTTGCAAGCTATGATCACCATGACAATATTCATCTTTATACGGTACTTTTATCGCCATTCTTTTTGCATGCGACCGCATCCCTGATGTGCTTGTAGAACGATCTACCGAGTAATAGAGTTCGCGGGTGGATGGAATGGCAAGGTCATTGCGACGCAGTGGGTCTTCAGTACGTGGTCTTTTTTTTTTGGTTTCTTTTCCGAATCTTATAGTAATCATTGGGGATTATGCAGACGTATTCGACGGTACAATGATCGTCCTTGCGATGTACACACTAAATCTCTTCCACCCTGGCATTTACTTGCGAGAAGACGATTACCCCCCTCAAACGAGCTCCGAGGGTACGGTTATGGAAGACCGTCAAATACCAACCGACCATCAGGACAAGGCAGTGTAGCCGAATTTCTTCAATAGAGTTGTTTCCTCCGCATCTTACATACTATATGAACTGCACTCTATTTATGAGCATGCCAGCATGGTCATGTTTTCACGGTATACTTGACGCTTCATGACGAGATGGGCGAGATGGACTAATAGATTAGAAGTCACCTGAAATGTACATAGGTCGTGAATGATAATGGTGACCTTGGTTACAAATAACGCCGCCTCATGACAATTGTTTTCGCTACCATGCACAATATACTTCCTTATTCTTCACCTCTGAGTCTGATTTAAAATGTGAGTCGGTGCCGACTCATCTTCAGTGGCAATATACGTGGTTATGCACTTTATACTCGCCGTGGATGAGCCTCCTGCCATGCATATGTCCAGACCCACATGGCCCCAGTGGCTGCACTTGTGCGCGGTCTCAGGGAACAAGGCAGTGGCTAGGCATCCTTATCCTTGAACATCTGCTATGTTTGTTAACCCTTCCGCCATGGCACAGGCCGCCAGGACCCGCCATTTATATTCCCTCAGTCTCCTGCAATGCTTCATCATGCCCTTCACGAATCTAATGAATTTCACGACTCATGCAATCATCACCTCTATAAGGGAGAACGCCTCGACTTCACAGCTCACTGGATCCCAAGTGAGGAGGAGTACTCGATCGAGAACTTGAAGGCTGAAGGCCACGGAAGCAGCAGTAAGCGAGCTTGTGTCTTCAGCAAAGTGCGAAGAGTTGTTAGATTTATTGCACAACATGGACAGGACTCGACGACAATAAGTAGTTTACTTATCATCGTAGACATTGAAAGCGGTCTCAATGCGAAGTCGTATCTTGCTTTCTATTGGCTCGGAAAACGGCCCGCGAACTTGCAAGTTACACCGGTGTCAGCTTGGCGCGCCAAGCAAGTTGAACTCAAGTTACCGACTTGCATTCAACCGCGACAACACTAGCAGTGCCGAACGCGCAATTTCAATATGTGCCTTACGATCGATATTTAAGGGCCAGAGCCTAGACGGTGAGTTGGAAAGGTTGAAGTTCGATGAAAACCGATATATGGACGTGGACGTGCATGACCAGATAATAATCCTATTCCTGGGTTGGGGGGGTGGGGGGAGGTACGTGATCATTGGACATCAAGACGTGAGGCCTGCATGCAAATTCATAACTGGATGAAAAGGAACGCCGTCGAGGCAGTCGCTACTCCGTTGCGTGCAGCGTGTCTGACTTCATGTTTGTCGACGGCGTACAACACTGCTATGCCTGCCACCTGTGCCAACTGCCTCCTGTCACCGGTGAATGGACGGCGGATGCTCCTACAGTAAGCACAGGGATGCGCAAACAAAACAATGAAGGTACATATATGCCAGCTACTGTAAGTTATTCTTTATCTCTCCTTGGAAATTCCAAGGCCGCCGTTTACAGGCGTCAGAATGCTGTGCAGGATCCCAATACATTAGAAGACTAATGCGGGGCCGAACAGCCGAAGTCCGGGAGCTGATAGAGGAATCGAGGGCAGAAAACCATCTAACTTGATCTAAGAAGGGTGAGCAGGGCTTACCATGCAGTGCCTCCGAGTCAGGCTGACTCGGTCGATCAGGTATCGTACTGCTTTGCGATTCTTACCTGGCATTTACGTCGTAGCTTGAGAGCAGGGATCTGAACTTAAGCTCTGGACCTGGGAATGAGGACGTCTAGGGGCGTTTAATTGTCTGACTGCGCTTCCGGTGGTATGATACCATGTTCGTGGATCTGATGACACGGTCACGGTACTGCGGTCCCGGTAACATGCAGTAAAAGCATGTCCGGTGGAAAGGGAAAGCGCTCCAAGTACTAGCCCCAAACTCAATCCCTGTCCAAGTCATGCGTGCGTATTTCTCTTCCCCTTCATCCTGGGCTTCCTTGACTCAAATTCGAAACTCGTCAGGTCACTCTAAAAGCACCGACAATAACCAACCGCAGCTCCAGTACAAATATATCCCCACGGAATGGATTTGCATTACCTTCCTTGTGCTTTTCGGTGTCTCCACGAGTAGGGTTCCTTCAGCTTCATCAACGGATCGATGCTGACAACAATCACTATTCGATTGAAGTCATCCATACTGTACAAGCGATCCGTTCACGCCTCTGGTGGCTATTCCCCAGTGCAGTTTTCTGCGGCCTTCGAGAGCTCGTTGGCTGGAGCGGTCGATTGTGGTCGAGTCACAATCCGTTCTTAGAGACGCCCTTTATCATACAGTGAGTAAATTGCATGGTCTCCGTTTGTCCCTTTGTTAATGGGTGATTATAGAGGAGTGAACCTCGTCATCGCACCCACCCCACTCCTTGCTGCCAATTTCATCCTGTTGGGCCGCATCATCCGGCGCCTCGGTCCACAATACAGCCGCCTGACACCCAGACGATGTAAGTCGTATAAATTGATCTAATTAACCAGGTGGTGATGATGAACGTTGAACACAGATACCATTATATTCGTATCTTTTGTAAGTACATTTTATTTCCACTAGATCAGTCGGTGTGTTTACCCGTTACGCAGGATATCATTTCCCTCCTCGTCCAAGCGATGGGCGCTGGTATAGCATCAGGCTCAACGTCGTCCGGATCACAAACACAAGCTCATTTAGTTCGTGTCGCACTGCTGTTCTTTCCAATTTTCCGATGGACTCAAACGCCATACGCATCGTTACAGGGTTCTGACATTGCTCTAGGCGGTACCATATTCCAGCTAAGTATGTGTGGGACCTACCTTCGTCGTCACCGAGGTGGTCTAACCCCATATGCGACTAGTTTCCATCATCGTGTATTGTGGATTGGCGGCTGAGTTTCTTGTCCGCTACACGCATGACCGGCCAGTGAGGCGATCGGCCCCTATGCCAGGCGAGGTTCTCCGGGGCACGACGGATAAGCGTTTGAATCGCATGTTGCAAGCTATGATCACCATGACAATATTCATCCTTATACGGTACCTTTATCCCCATTATTTTTGCATGCGACCGCATCCCTGATGTGCTTGTAGGACGATCTACCGAGTAGTAGAATTCGCGAGTGGATGGAATGGCAAGGTCATCGCGACGCAGTGGGTCTTCAGTACGTGGTCATTTTTTTAGCTTTCTTTTCCGAATCTTATAGTAATCATTGGGGATTATGCAGACGTATTCGACGGTACAATGATTGTTCTTGCGATGTACACACTAAATCTCTTCCACCCTGGCAATTACTCGCGAGGAGAAGATTACCCCCCTCAAACGAGCTCTGAGGGCATGGTTATGGAAGACCGTCAAAAGCCGACCTACTATCAGGGCAGGGCAGTATAGCCGAATTTCTTCAATAGAGTTGTTTCCTCCGCATCTTACATACTATATGAACTACACGTTATTTGCGAGCATGCCAGTATGGTCATGTTTTCACGGTTATTCATGACGAGATGGACTAATATAACTTATTAGAAGTCGCCTGACTCGCCGAAAATGTACATAGGTCGTAATGATAATGGTGACCTTGGTTACAATCCACTCCGGTTTGCCAAGGGAAGAAAAACATACCGCCATCCACTCTAGTCATTGATGACACGTGGTAATCGAAATGCCCGAGAAACTCACGTACAAAATATTCACCTAGATATATCCATCGACAAGATAACTGCACCCAGTCAAACCTTGCAGCATCGAAGTCGTTCAACCCCACGATCGTAGCGGGCACGGCAAGTGCAAGTTCGCCCGCAATAGATGATAAAGATCGAGCAACCTCGCAGAAAAAAAGAATTAGTTTCCGAAAAAGTTGAAATTTCGCGATGGATTGATTATATACCTGTAGGCGGTCTTCGTGCCAAGGGCCTGCGACACCAGCTGGCAATCTATTCAGCTCAGCCAGTCCATCGCGTGCTCGCTCAAAGTGAAGCCGCAGAGGCTCCTGCTCTTCCTTCAAGACTTCCGCCGACGCACTCGCGTATTCGGGACGGAACGCCCATTTGTACCGACGGACGAAGTTAAGCGCGAGGCGCGATGCCGCTTGTCGCAATTCCGGTAGCATAAGCAATGGGCCGCGTATAATGTCAGTCGGTTACGGGGATATGGCCAGAGAACCACTATGAACATTCCTGTGCAGAGTGATCGGAAAGCGTTGAGATATGAGTGTACGAAGATAAGTTCTCCGTAAGCCCTGGAATCTGCGAATCGAATCGACGTTTGGAACAGATCCCACGGGCCTGGGGATGAGCTTCGCCTTTGGGTATGACCGGTTCTAGCGAGTTGAGTGTAGCAAGGTGCTCATGGACCACATGGCTCAGTTCCCAGTACACGAATGATTTCTCGTCGTCGACATACAACTCTAGTGCGTTTATCAGTAAGTGATCTTTCTTGTCCTATCACATCACTTCTCAATAGGCGAGAGATCTATCAAATAAGATACGCTTACTGTAGGATTCCCCTTCTCACCCAATGCTGAGGTTGTATCATACAATTCCTGCCATTCCAACAAAGACCGCGCGAGGATCCTGCGGCGACGGGGTGGATTAAACCACGCGGATTGAATGTGGCTGAGCCACATCTGGAAGAGCTATTGTGTATAATGCGAGGGAAGAAGGGCGTGTTATTGCACACCCTCGAGAGCTTATGCTCGATCTTGATATGACGAACCGTGACCGCATTCACGGGACATCGAATTTTATTCGTGGAGGTGTGGACAAATTTGGTACAGAGCGATTTCGACGCGTTGTCGGGGTAGGCTTTTGGGGGTAGGAGCTGCTCAAGAGGCGATCATTGCGGTCAGTAGGACTAAGTGTTTCTACGTGCTGGTAGCACGTACGTCGATAATATATGGAGGGCTTGGACGGATATACGGCACGTATCGTGGGCTAGGTTGTAGTTTGCGAACTGCACGCAAGAAACGGCATGGGTCAGAGACAGCTCAGGATACGAAGTTCAGGTATGGACAGACCAACGCCCAACGACCCATGGCTCCTGCGTAATCGTCCGTCCGTCAAGGACGCACATTTTTCAAAGCCTTGCCATCAAGCAGCTGGCGTTGGACTGCGAGTTCAAGGTCGTGAATGCGCTGGTTATCAACCACTGGCGGCTATGGAGGCTGGAGATGCCGCTTAGGTTCCCATGCAGAAGTGCTTGTCGTTTTCGCTGGTTGGGTAGGAAGAAGCAACGGGAGAGTAGCCATGGATGGCAATGCCTAGGGATGAGTACCAATAGATCCCAACCAACTCTGCTCTCTGCTCTTAGTTCCTCGACGTTCAAGTCGAAGTCAGGTACAATAACGAGCGACCCTAACCCTACTCTATGAGTCGCAACGGACGCAACCTTACTCCGACGAGTAGTTTACGATACCAGCACTGGGCGCAACCCAAACTGTTGACTTACTGCGTGATCGTTTCTGCATTATAAGGTGATCATGCGCAGCAACCATGTGTCCAAGCGCATTCCCAACACATTCACTTGGAGGGCGCCTAAAGTTGACGTACTGGCGCATTGATGTACTGAATGGGCGGCTGAAGAATGCAAAAAAAACCGCTCATTCGAGACAACAACCATAGTGTTCAAAATAATGTAACAGAGGGAAGCCAACCCTTGCCATGCATCGCTGCTGAACTACACCGTGTCAAAGTCACCCGTTGGCCTTCCGTTAAGAACTTGTCCAAAGAGTGAAAATTGTGATTGTCTTACGCAGCGCGGCGGCACTAGTACGATGCCGTTTATCATAGGCTGCGGAAACGGCGTCTACAAGCAGACACTGATCTAGGCCTTACTGTATTCATTCGTGTTGTTGGTTTTCCATGTGCACTTGGGAAGAAGTTCACACTCGGTCTCCATTTTGATGCAGTGCCGAACGCGCAATTTCAATATCATCGTTAAATGGCAATATGTGACTTATGATCGATATTTAAGGGCCAGAGTGTGAGTTGGAAGGGACAAAGTTCGATGCAAACCGATGTATGGACGTGGACGTGCATAAACCAGATAATAATTCTGTCACGGTTGTTGGGCCCGGGGAGGTAAGTTACACGGAAAGGAACACCATCGGGATGTCACGTTATCTAGCGCCTCCTGCCTTTTTCGTTGACGTAGAGTTCATCGGCTACTACTGTACACCCTGCCCTGCAGCGATGTCGAGGCAGTGTGACTCGGACTCCATTGCGTGCAGCGTGACTGACTTGATGCTATGCCTGCCGCCTGCGCCAACTGCCTCCTGTCACCGGTGAATGGACTGCGGATGCTCCTACAGTAACTTACAAGAACAGGATGCGCAAACAAAACAATGATGCCAATTACTGTAAGTTACCGCCGGCGGTACCTTGCAGTGTGTTCTTTATCTATCTTTGGAAATTCTAAGGCCGCTGTTTACAGGGCGTCAGAATGCTGTGCAGGATCATTCATTAGAACTTGGCAGGAAATTATGGGTAAATATATATAAGGCTAATCGGGGGCCGAACCGCCGAAGTCCGGGAGCTGATAGAGGAATAGAGCACAGAAAGCCATCTAAAAAGGGTGAGCAGGGCTTACCGCTTTCCATGCAGTGCCTCCGAATCAGCAGACTCGGTTGATCAGGTATCGTACTGCTTTGCGATTCTTACCTGGCATTCACGTCGTAACTTGAGAGCAGGGATCTGAACTTAAGCTTTGGACCTGGGAATGAGGACGTTGTCTAAGGGCGTTTAATTGTCGGACTGCGCTCCCCGTGGGATGATGCCATGTTCGTGGTTCTGATGACACGGCAACGGCACTGCGGTCCCGGTAACATGTTATAAAAGCATGTCCAAGTGGAAAGGGAAAGTGCCCCCCAAGTGCCCCAAACTCAATCCCTGTCCAAGTCATGAGTGCGTATTTCTCTTCCCCTTCATCCTGGGCTTCCGAGTCCTTGACTCAACTTCGAAACTCGTCAGGTTCCTCTAACAGCACCGACAATAACCAACAGCAGCTCCAGTACGATTATATCCCCACGGAATGGATTTGCATTACCTTCCTTACGCTTTTCGGTATCTCCACATGTAGGGTTCCTTCAGCTTCGTAGACTGATTGATGCTGACAACGATCACTATTCGGATGAAGTCGCCCATACCGTACAAGGGATCCATTCACGTTTCTGGTGGCTATTTCCCAGTGCAATTTTCTGCGGCATTCTCGAGCTCGTCGGCTGGAGCGGTCGACTGTGGTCGAGCCACAATCCGTACTTAGAGACGCCTTTTATCATACAGTGAGTAAATTGCATGGTCTCCGTTTGTCCCTTTGTTAATTGGTGGTTATAGAGCAGTGAACCTCGTCATCGCACCCACCCCACTCGTTGCTGCTAATTTCATCCTGTTGGGCCGCATCATCCGGCGCCTCGGTCCACAATACAGCCGCCTGACACCCAGACGATGTAAGTCGTATAAATTGATCTAATTAACCAGGTGGTGATGATGAACGTTGAACACAGATACCATCATCTTCGTATCTTGTGTAAGTACATTTTGTTTCCACTAGATCAGTCGGTGTGTTTACCGATTACGCAGGATATCACTTCCCTCCTCGTCCAAGCGATGGGCGCTGCTATAGCATCGGGCTCAACGTCGTCCGGATCACAAACACAAGCTCATTTAGTTCGTGTCGCACTGCTGTTCTTTCCTATTTTCCGATGGACTCAAACGCCATACGCATCATTACAGGGTTCTGACATTGCTCTCGGCGGTACCATCTTCCAGCTAAGTACGTGTTGGACCTACCTTCGTCGTCACCGAGGCGGTCTAACTCCATATGCGACTAGTTTCCATCACCGTGTATTGTGCATTGGCGGCTGAGTTTCTTGTCCGCTACACGCATGACCGGCCAGTGAGGCGATCGGCCCCTATGCCAGGCGAGGTTCTCCGGGGCACGATTAATAAGCGTCTGCATCGCATGTTGCAAGCTATGATCATCATGACAATATTCATCCTTATACGGTACTTTTATCTCCATTCTTTTTACATGCGACCTCATCCCTGATGTGCTCGTAGAACGATCTACCGAGTAGTAGAATTCGCGAGTGGATGGAATGGCAAGGTCATCGCGACGCAGTGGGTCTTCAGTACGTGGTCATATTTTTTAGATTTCTTTTCCGAATCTTATGGTAATCATTGGGGATTATGCAGACGTATTCGACGGTACAATGATCGTCCTTGCGATGTACACACTAAATCTCTTCCACCCTGGCATTTACTTGCGAGAAGACGATTACCCCCCTCAAACGAGCTCCGAGGGTACGGTTATGGAAGAACGTCAAATACCAACCGACCATCAGGACAAGGCAGTGTAGCCGAATTTCTTCAATAGAGTTGTTTCCTCCGCATCTTACATACTATATGAACTGCACTCTATTTATGAGCATGCCAGCATGGTCATGTTTTCACGGTATACCTGACACTTCATGACGAGATGGGCGAGATGGACTAATAGATTAGAAGTCGCCTGAAATGTACATAGGTCGTGAATGATAATGGTGACCTTGGTTACAATCCACTCCGGTTTGCCCATGGAAGGAAAACATACCGCCATCGACGCTAGTCATTGACACCTTGTAATCGAAATGCCCGACAGACTCACGTCTAGTAGATTACAAGATATTCACCTAGATATATCGCCCTATATGCCGAAAACGCCAGGAAACCATCGATAGGATAACCGCGCCCAGTCAAACCTTGCAGCATCGAAGTCGTTCAACCCCATGATCGTAGAGGGCACAGCGAGCGCAAGTTCGCCCGCAATAGACGATAAAGATCGAGCAACCTCGCAGGGAAAAAAAAAAATTAGTTTCCGGAAAAGTTGAAATTTCACGATGGATTATTTGCCTGTAAGCGGTCTTCGTGCCAAGGGCCTGCGACACCAGCTGCCAACCTACTCAACTCAGCCAGTCCATCGCGTGCTCGCTTAAAGTGAAGCCGCAGAGGCTCCTGCTCTTCCTTCAGGACTTCCGCCGACGCGCTCGCGAATGCCGAGAGATCCGGAGCGACTACCTGAGGACATAGTCTCGCGTATTCGGGACGGAACGCCCATTTGTACCGCCGGACGAATTTGAGTGCGAGGCGCGATGCCGGTTGTCGCAATTCCGGTAGCATAAGCTATGGGCTGTGTGTATTGTCAGTCGGTTACGGGGGTATGGCCAGAGAACCCTACCATGAACATTCCTGTGCAGAGTGATCGGAAAGCGTTGAGATATGAGCGTACGAAGATAAGTTCTCCATAAGCCCTGGAATTTGCTAATTGACTCGACGTTTAGAACAGATCCCACGGGCCTCGCCTTTGGGTATGACCGGTTCTAGCGAGTTGAGTGTAAGCAAGGTGCTCATGGGCCACATGGCTCAGTTCCCAGTACATGAATGATTTCTCGTCGTCGACATACAACTTTAGTTGAAAACCAGAAGGGAGCACCTCTCGGATTATAGAAAGCCTCCGCAAGAGCACCGCATCTATTAGTGCGTTTATCAGATCAGTAAGTGATCTTTCTTGTCCTATCACATCACTTCTCAATAGGCGAGAGATCTATCAAATAAGACACGCTTACTGTAAGATTCCCCTTCTCACCTAATGCTGAGGTTGTATCATACAATTCCTGCCAATCCAACAAAGACCGCTGCGAGGAACCTGCGGCGACGGGGTGGATTAAACCACGCGGATTGAATGTGGCTGAGCAACATCTGGAAGAGCTATTGTTTACAATGCGAGGGAAGAAGGGCGTGTTATTGCACACCCTCGACAGCTTGTGCTCGATGTTAAGGAGGGGTAAGGCCACGGTATGCTTTGCAGCAGCCGAAAGAACGCGTTGGTTAGTGAAAAAACCCGACTTGATATGACGAACCGTGACCGCATTCACGGGACATCGAATTTTATTCGTGGAGGTGTGGACGAATTTGGTACAGAGCGATTTCGACGCGTTGTCGGGGTAGGCTTTTGGGGGTAGGAGCTGCTCGAGAGGCAATCATTGCGGTCAGTAAGACTAAGTGTTTCTACGTGCTGGTAGCACGTACGTCGATAATATATGGTGGGCTTGGACGGATATACGGCACGTATCGTGGGCTAGGTTGTAGTTTGCGAACTGCACGCAAGAAACGGCCGGGTCAGAGACAGCTCAGAATACGAAGTTCAGGTATGGATAGACCAACGCCCAGCGACCCATGGCTCCTGCGTAATCGACCGTCAAAGCCTTGCCATCAAGCAGCTGGCGTTGGACTGCGAGTGAATGCGCTGGTCATCAACCACTGGGTGGCTGTGGAGGCTGGAGATGCCGCTTAGGTTCCCATGCAGAAGAGCTTGTCATTTTCGCTGGTTGAGTAGGAAGAAGCAACGGGAGCGCAGCCATGGATGACAATACCTGGGGATGAGTACTAGTAGATCCCAACTAACTCTGCTCTCTGCTCTTACAGCTGTAGTTCCTCGACGTCCAGGTCGAAGTCAGGTACAATAACGAGCGACCCTAACCCTACTCTATGAGTCTGGTGTGACTTGAACTTGACTTGGAAAAATGACGGTGACATATATGCCAGTCCTACTGTACCGCCGGCAGTACCTTGCAGTGTGTTCTCTATCTATCTTTAAAAATTCTCAAACCGCTGTTTACAGGCGTCAGAATGCTGTGCAGGATTCCAATGCATTAGAACTTGAAACAAGCTAAAGGCCTGTGCCGCAGGTAAGGGGAGCGAGCTTGCGAGCGACCCGTGCCTACGCACGGCCAAAAACTTGTGCATTAGAACTTGAAATTGGCACGGACTATGTCCAAGGAACGCAGGACAAAGTACCAATCACACGTGCAAGAAGAGTACTCGGGCTGTCCATCCTGCTTGGAGCATCCGTCTGTCACCTGTCTCCAAAGATAAGGTCAGTACAGTATGTCTAGAGGCAGGTAGGGAGACGACCAAGTAGCGGTTTCGAGCCTGCGAAAGCTCTCGTCAGGGGGCTACCGCTACCCCGACCGCCATCCTTCCGATACCAGTTAGGATCCTACCAGTCTTACGACCTATCTGGGGAGTCGGCAGAGCGCATGTGGCCTAGCCACGCCCGGCGTGACCTCAGATAGACTGGTTGCAGGAGGCCGCGGGGTGGACGCGGGTGGGGAGGGGGGTTCTACTTCCCGTCTCGGCTATATAGCCAGCGCATGAGGCCTAGGCCGCGCTCCCAGAGGCGGTGCCTGCCAGCGAAGGCGTGACGGGCCCGTGCTGGACTTGTCGGATCCATGTGGTAATCCCATCACCACTTGGCCCTTCTGCCATCCGAGGATTCGCCGCCGGCAGTGACGTGGATGGGTAAATACATAAGGCTGATCGGGGACCGAAATCCGGGAGCAGTCTGAAGTCGGGGAGCAGTTAGAGGAATACTTAAAGGACAGAAAGCTGTCTAAGAAGGGTGAGCAGGGCTTACCACTTTCCATGCAGAGCCTCAGGCTGACTCGGTTGATCAGGTATCGTACTGCTCTGCGATTCTTACCTGGCATTCACGTCGTAACTTGAGAGCCGGGATCTGGACTAAAGCAGCAGTTAAGCTCTGGACCTAGCAATGAGAACGTTGTCTGAGGCCGCTTAATTGTCGGACTGCGCTTCCGGTGGTATGATGCCCTGTTGGTGCTTCTGATGACACGGCGACGGTACTGATAGTACTTCGGTCCCGGTAACATGGGATAATAAAAGCATGTCCAGTGTAAATCGCCCCAAGTGCCCCAAACTCAATCCCTGTCCAAGTCATGAGTGCGTAGTATTTCTCTTCACCTTCGTCCTGGGCTTCCTTGACTCAAATTCGAAACTTCAAACGGCCCCAAGGTTCCTCTAAAAGCACCGACAATAACCAACCGGAGCTCCAGTACAAATATATCCCCACGGAATGGATTTGCATTATCTTCCTTGCGCTTTTCGGTGTCTCCACGTGTAGGGTTCCTTCAGCTTCATCGACAGACCGATGCTGACAACGATCACTATTCGGATGAAGCCATCCATACCGTACAAGCAATCAAGTCACGTCTCTGGTGGCTATTTCCCAGTGCAATTTTATGCGGCTTTCTCGAGCTCGTCGGCTGGGGCGGTCGGCTGTGGTCGAGTCACCACCCGTTCTTACGGACGCCTTTTATCATACAGTGAGTAAATTGCATGGTCTCCGTTTGTCCCTTTGTTAATAGGTGGTTGTAGAGCAGTGAACCTCGTCATCGCACCCACCTCACTCGTTGCTGCTAATTTCATCCTGTTGGGCCGCATCATCCGGCGTCTCGGTCCACAATACAGCCGCCTGACACCCAGACGATGTAAGTCGTATAAATTGATCTAATTAGCCAGGTGATGATGATGAACGTTGAACACAGATACCATCATCTTCGTATCTTGTGTAAGTACATTTTGTTTCCACTAGATCAGTCGGTATGTTTACCGATTACGCAGGATATCATTTCCCTCCTCATCCAAGCGATGGGCGCTGGTATAGCATCGGGCTCAACATCGTCCGGATCACAAACACAAGCTCATTTGGTTCGTGTCACACTGCTGTTCTTTCCTATTTTCCGATGGACTCAAACGCCGTACGCATCATGACAGGGTTCTGACATCGCTCTCGGCGGTACCATATTCCAGCTAAGTATGTGTGTGACCAACCTTCGTCGTCACCGAGGTGGTCTAAACCCATATGCGACTAGTTTCCATCATCGTGTATTGTGGATTGGCGGCTGAGTTTCTTGTCCGCTACACGCATGACCGGCCAGTGAGGCGATCGGCCCCTATGCCAGGCGAGGTTCTCCGGGGCACGACGGATAAGCGTCTGCATCGCATGTTGCAAGCTATGATCATCATGACAATATTCATCATTATACGGTACTTTTATCCCCATTATTTTTGGCGACCGCATCCCTGATGTGCTTTGCTTGTAGGACGATCTACCGAGTAATAGAATTCGCGAGTGGATGGGATGGCAAGGTCATCGCGACGCAGTGGGTCTTCAGTACGTGGTCATTTTGTAGCTTTCTTTTCCGAATCTTATAGTAATCATTGGGGATTATGCAGACGTATTCGACGGTACAATGATCGTTTTTGCGATGTACACACTAAATCTCTTCCACCCTGGCAATTACTCGCGAGGAGAAGATCACCCCCCTCAAACGAGCTCTGAGGGTATGGTTACGGAAGATTGTCAAAAACCAACCGACCATCAGGACAAGGCAGTGTAGCCAAATTTCTTCAATCAATAGAATTGTTTCCTCCGCATCTTACATACTATATGAACCATACTCTATTTATGTGCATGCCAGCATGGTCATGTTTTCACGGTATACCTGACACTTCATGACGAGATGGGCGAAATGGGCTAGTATATTAGAAGTCGCCCGAGATGTACATAGGTCGTGAATGATAATGGCGACCTTGGTTACAATCCACTCCGGTTTGCCCAGGGAAGGAAAACATACCGCCATCGACTCTAGTCATTGACACCTCGTCATCGGAATGCCCGACAAACTCACGTCTAGTAGATTACAAAATATTCACCTAGATATATCGCTCTATATGCCGAAAATGCCAGGAAATCATCGACAGGATAACCGCGCCCAGTCAAACCTTGCAGCATCGAAGCCGTTCAACCCCACGATCGTAGCGGGCACGGCGAGCGCAAGTTCGCCCGCGATAGAAGATAAAGATCGAGCAACCTCGCAGGGAGAAAAAATTGGTTTCCGAAAAAGTTGAAATTTCACGATGGATTATATACCTGTAAGCGGTCTTCGTGCCAAGGGCCTGCGACACCAGCTGGCAACCTATTCAGCCCAGCCAGTCCATCGCGTGCTCGCTCAAAAGTGAAGCCGCAGAGGCTCCTGCTCTTCCCTCAAGACTTCCGCCGACGTACTCGCGAATGCCGAGAGATCCGGAGCGGCTACCTGAGGACGTAGTCTCGCGTATTCGGGACGGAACACCCATTTGTACCGCCGGACGAAGTTGAGTGCGAGGCGTGATGCCGGTTGTCGCAATTCCGGTAGCATAAGCTATGGGTCGTGTGTATTGTCAGTCGGTTACGGGGGTATGACCAGAGAACCCTACCATGAACATTCCTGTGCAGAGTGATCGGAAAGCGTTGAGATATGAGCGTACGAAGATAAGTTCTCCATAAGCCCTGGAATCTGCTAATCGAATCGACGTTTAGAACAGATCCCACGGGCCTGGGGATGAGCCCGCCTTCGGGTACTACCGGTTCTAACGAGTTTTTTTTTTTTTTTTTTTTTTTTTTTTTTTTGAAAGCGTTATATTTAGTAAATCCGAACTAGACTACTATATATGTGCTAAATAGTGAGTGAAGTGATATCAGCCCTATTTAGCGCGCTATAGCCAGGACAGGCGAAGCCTGGCCCGGAGGAGGGTAAAATGCTTTAACGCACACCCCTGGTGTTGGGGTAGTGTGGGACTCAGATCGTGAATCTCGGTGCTTGGATTTCATTCACTCCTACCCACTAAAAACCTCGTGTTGGTGCAGCCAGCTGTGGCGCGATATTCCTCTGGTGTCGAGCGGTTTTGTCTATGTGGCATTTACTAGTGATGTGAGTTTCTTATCTCGTTTGATCTTTGTTGCGGTTATCTTCTTGATCTTGGTGTGGTGACACTGTGGTCTGTTGTTCCGGTGTATGACTCTTTCGCAGCTGAGGACCCATATTAGGTGGCTTGCTTCTGAGATTAGGATCTGTAGTAGCCACGTTCGGCCCCTGGTTTTTATTAATGTGGTACCATTTCCCTTAGCCGTCTCGCCCTTATGTTTTGGCAGGCCAGTCACCTGGCCTGTTTCCTTATGGGGGGCAGGGAGAGTCGGCACACGCAGGGGTGTTGTCAGATTCCGCACAGTCAGAGGCAGGCGATCTCGCGTAATAGGACGAAGGATGAGATAGTCAGTGGTGGAACTTTACAAGCTGGGTTTGGGATGGAGGGTGCACGACATGTGGGTGTGAGAGGAGCCTGGGACGCAAACCTTGCACGTACAAATGGGCAGGTGAGGGGGGCGAGTATTGATTGCCACATGAGGGGGATCGAGGTGGGCGGAATCGGGTGTGGACGGGTCAGCATGGTTGACAAGTTGACGAGAGATGTAGTGGGCGAGTCGACGAGAGTCAATGAGTTGATGGTGGGTAGAGTTGACGGTCTGATGGCAGATGGAGTTGGCGAGAGACGAGGTTGGCAGGTTGAAGGAGACAAGGTGGACAAGTTGACGAAGGATGAGGTGCCAGTGCTGATAGTTGACAGGAGACGAAGTTGAGGGTGACGAGTTGGATGACAATATGCGGAAGCGACGGATCATGTGTGACTACAGTGTGAGGGCAAGACAATTGATAATGTTATTTGATAATGGTGGCGTAATTGGTGATGCAATGAGATAATAAGGATGAAGAGACGACGAAATGATTGTGTGCAAGGATGAACAATTGACGATCATGGTGATGTACAGTAATTGATGGTGCGATGAATTAATGGTCGATAAAGCTATCGATAGAGATTGGTGTGAGGCGATTGTATGCGAGGTTGGGGCGATTGGGCGATTGATACAGCTGTAGGATCAGGATCCTAGGAGTTTCCGATGGGGCGCGGGGGGTTGTTCTTCGTGATCGTCTCAGACTAGTGGGCCTGTTATCGGTGGTTCGTGTGGTTTGTTAATTGTCTGTACCTAGGCACCTGTGGAGGCTGGGCTCGTGTGGTAGGAGCAGCAGTTGCAGATGGGGTGTCATTGCGTGCTCTGTTTTTCCTTCTGTTGGTGCCGTCGTTTCTGTCTCTCGTGTGGTGGTGTGGGTGAGTTTGGCATCTGCCATTTTATTAGGATGGTTACAGTTGTACATGGTGTTCTAGGGATTGTGTGTTGTGTAGGTGTGTTCGTTTAGGGGGGTCGTGCTGTTGAGGTTCTTCGCGAACACTTCTTGCCTCAGACTGAGCCGTGGGAAAAGTGACCTGATATAGTAGTACTAGTGGTGGTATAGTAGCGGTTCAAGGAGCCCCCGCAGTCGGGAAGTGTTCATTTGTATGTCTACTGGATGTGTCACTCGTGTTCCATTTTAGTCTCAATGATTCCTGTCAAGTTCACAGCGTGGAGTTGGGACAGTGCACGAGATGGTCGGTGTGCGTTGTGGTCTGTTCCTGTCTGGTGTGCCTGCTCTGGTTCTCGTTCGGTGTTGTCGGGTTTCTGGTTCATGCTCGGTTCTTTCGGGTCTCAGTTCTTTGCTTGGTTCTGTTAGGTTTTGGTGTCATCTATCCTTTTTTGTTTGGTGTTAGTTTTCGGGGTCGCGCGCGGGTGCCTTATCCCTTTTTTGGGGGGTGTTGGCTTTCGGGTGTCGGTCTATGCAGGGTGCTTTCAGTTTTTTTTTTTCAGCTCTGTTTGGGGTTTTGGTGTTTGTGTTGTTGGGGCGTCTTTGATGATGGCGTTTTCTTCTCTTTGGGAGTCCTTCTCGTGTTGTGGGGGTGGAGGAAATGGCCTTGGCGTTTCGGTTCTATCTGTTGCGGTCGGTCTAGTTTTAGTCGTTTACGTTGTTATAAGGGTTTTACTTTCGCTCGTTTGTTCTCATTGGTGACTCGGACGGCCTGGTGTGGGCTGGTTGGGTGTTATTATGTTCTATCATGTTCTATGTTTTCAGGGCCGTGGTGTGCGTGTTCTATGTGAACATCCTTGCCACGGCAGGTGCGTGGGAAAACCACTACCTGGTGTTGGTAGCGGTTCAAGGACCCCCCCCGGTTCTAACGAGTTGAGTGTAGCACGGTGCTCATGGGCCACATGGCTCAGTTCCCAGTACATGAATGATTTCTCGTCGTCGACATACAACTCTAGTTGAAAACCAGAAAGGAGCACCTCTCGAATTATAGAACACTTCTCAATAGGCGAGAGATCTATCAAATAAGATAGCTTACTGTAGGATCCCCCTTCTCACCTAATGCTGAGGTTGTATCATACAATTCCTACCAACCACGCGAACCACGCGGATTGAATGTGGCTGAGCAACATCTGGAAGAGCTATTGTGTATAATGCGAGGGAAGAAGGGCGTGTTATGGCACACCCTCGACAGCTTGCGCTCGATGTTAAGGACGGGTAAGGCCACGGTATGTCTGCAGCAGCCGAAAGAGAGGCGTATTCGACACAAACAGTCTCGAGGAAAAAACGTTCAATGAGCCAACCGAGTGAGTAAACTTTGAGAACGCGTTGGTTAGTGAATTTGGTACAGAGCGATTCCGACGCGTTGTCGGGGTAGGCTTTGGGGGGTAGGAGCTGTTCTGGTTGCACGTACGTCGATAATATATGAAGGGCTTGTACGGATATACGGCACGTATCGTGGGCTAGGTTGTACTGTAGTTTGCGAACTGCACGCAAGAAACGGCTGGGTCAGACTCGGAGACAGCTCAGGATACGAAGTTCAGGTATGGACAGACCAACGCCTAACGACCCATGGCTCCTGCGTAATCGTCCGTCCGTCGAGGACGCGCATTTTTCAAAGCCTTGCCATTAAGCAGCTGGCGTTGGACCGCGAGTTCAAGGTCGTGAATGCGCTGGTCATCAACCACTGGGTGGCTGTGGAGGCTGGAGATGCCGCTTAGGTTCCCATGCAGAAGAGCTTGTCATTTTCGCTGGTGGAGTAGGAGGAAGTAACGAGAGCGCAGCGATGGATGGCAATGCCGGGGATGAGTGCTAATAGATCCCAACTCTGCTCTCTGCTCTTAGTTCCTCGACGTCCAAGTCGAAGTCAGGTACAATAACGGGCGACCCTAACCCTACTCTATGAGTCAGTGTTGCCTTCGGTGCAAGTTACAGACTTACGGTACATATATAAGGCAGATTTTTGACTCGCGTCTAATGCATTTTATACCCGCCGTGGATGAACCTCCCACCATGCATATGTCCAGACATGGCCCCAGTGGCTGCACTTGTGCGCGGTCTCAGGGAACAAGGCAGTGGCTAGGCCATCCTTATCCTGGAACATCCGAGTCTGCTATGTTTGTTGACCCTTCCGCTACTGTACAGGACCCACCATTTATATTCCCTCAGTTTCCCGCAATGCTTCATCATGCCCTTCACGAATCTAATGAATTTCACGACTCACGCAATCATCACAGCTTTACCAATCTTCAACACTCATCATTTCCTCGGACACTGTAAAATAACAACACGCTGAATTGACAGTCCCGTTACCATCGGCCTTCACAAAACGTCACACCTTCCGCAACCCAGTTCAGGCCTCTGCCGTTCCTTGCGAACGTGCCTTCTCGTCAAGTAAAGAAACATGCGTTCTTCGGAGAATTCTTCAATCTACAGGCATGCTCGAAGTTTTGCAAGTTCTAAAGCACCTCTATAAGGGAGAACGCCTCGAATTCACAGCTCACTGGATCGCAAGTGAGGAGGAGTACTCGATCGAGAAGGCCACAGAAGAAGCAATAAGCGAGCTTATGTCTTCAGCAAAGTGCGAAGAATTGTTAGATTTATTGCACAACATGGACAGTACTCGACGACAATAAGTAGTTTACTTATCATCGTAGACATTGTAAAAGCGGTCTCAATGCGAAGTCGTATCTTGCTTTCTATTGGCTCGGAAAACGGCCCGCGAACTTGCAAGTTACACCGGTGTAATTTCAATATGTGCCTTTTGATCGATATTTAAGCTTTAAGAGCCAGAGCCTAGAGGGTGAGTTGGAAAGGTTGAAGTTCGATGAAAACCGATGTATGGACGTGGACGTGCATAACCAGATAATAATCCTATTCCTGGGTTGGGTGGGGGGATGTACTTGACCATTGGACATCAAGACGTGAGGCCTGCCATAACTGGACGGAAAGGAACGCCGTCGGGATGTCACGTTACCGAGCGCCTCCTGCCTTTTTCGTTGACGTCGAGTTGATCCTGCCCAGCGACCAAGGGCGCTGAGGTCAGTGTCGAGGCAGTCACTGTGAGTCGGACTCCGTTGCGTGCACCGTGACTAACTTGATGGTTGTCGATAGCGTACAACACTGCTATGCCTGCCGCCTGCGCCAACTGCCTCCTTTCACCGGTGAATCGACTGCGGATGCTCCTACCACAGGATGCGCAAACAAAAAATGCGCAAACAAAACAATGACGGTGACAAATACAGTATGGGTAAAACATAAGGCTGATCGGGGACTGAAATCCGGGAGCAGTCCGGACTCCGAAGTCCGGGAGCAGTCTGAAGTCCGGGAGCAGTTAGAGGAATACTTACATGACAGAAAACCGTCTAAGAAGGGTGAGCAAGGCTTACCACTTTCCATGCAGAGCCTCAGGCTGACTCGGTTGATCAGGTATCGTACTGCTCTGCGATTCTTACCTGTCATTCACATCGTAACTTGAGAGTCGGGATCTGAACTTAAGCAGCAGTTAAGCTCTGGACCTAGCAATGAGAACGTTGTCTAAGGGCGTTTCATTGTCGGACTGCGCTTCCGTCGAACTGCGCTTCCGGTGGTATGAACCGTATGATGCCCTGTTGGTGGTTCTTATGACACGGCTACGGTACTGATAGTACTCCGGTCCCGGTAACATGGGACGATAAAAGCATGTCCAGTGTAAAGGGAAATCGTCCCAAGTGCCCCAAACTCAATTTCTGTCCAAGTCATGAGTGCGTATTTCTCTTCACCTTCGTCCTGGGCTTCCTTGACTTAAATTCGAAACTTTGAACGGCCTCAAGGTTCCTTTAAAAGCACCGACAATAACCAATCGAAGCTCCAGTACAAATACACCCCCACGGAATGGATTTGCATTACCTTCCTTGCGCTTTTCACTGTTTCCACATGTAGGGTTCCTTCAGCTTCATCGACAGACCGATGCTGACAACGATCACTATTCGGATGAAGCCATCCATATCGTACAAGCAATCAAGTCACGTCTCCGGTGGCTAGTTCCAACTGCAATTCTCTGCGGCTTTCTCGAGCTCGTCGGCTGGGGCGGTCGACTGTGGTCGAGTCACCACCCGTTCTTAGAGACGCCTTTTATCATACAGTGAGTAAATTGCATGGTCTCCGTTTATCCCTTTGTTAATGGGTGGTTATAGAGCAGTGAACCTCGTCATCGCACCCACCCCACTCATTGCTGCTAATTTCATCCTGCTGGGCCTCATCACCCGACGCCTCGGTCCACAATACAGCCGCCTGACACCCAGACGATGTAAGTCGTATAAATTGATCTAACTAGCCAGGTGGTGATGATGAACGTTGAACACAGATACCATCATCTTCCTATCTTGTGTAAGTACTTTTTGTTTCCACTAGATCAGTCAGTGTGTTTACCGATTACACAGGATATCATTTCTTTCCTCGTCCAAGCGATGGGCGCTGGTATAGCATCGGGCTCAACATCGTCCGGATCACAAACAAAAGCTCATTTGGTTCGTGTCGCACTGCTGTTCTTTCCGATTTTCTGATGGACTCAAACGCCGTACGCATCATGACAGGGTGCTCACATTGCTCTCGGCGGTACCATCTTCCAGCTAAGTATGTGTGGGACCTACCTTCGTCGTCACCGAGGTGGTCTAACCCCATATCCGACTAGTTTCCATCATCGTGTATTGTGGATTGGCGGCTGAGTTTCTTGTCCGCTACACGCATGACCGGCCAGTGAGGCGATCGGCCCCTATGCCAGGCGAGGTTCTCCGGGGCACGACGGATAAGCGTCTGAATCGCATGTTGCAAGCTATGATCACCATGACAATATTCATCATTATACGGTACTTTTATCCCCATCATTTTTTGTGACCGCATCCCTGATCTGCTTGTAGGACGATCTACCGAGTAGTAGAATTCGCGAGTGGATGGGATGGCAAGGTCATCGCGACGCAGTGGCTCTTCAGTGCGTGGTCATTTTTTAGCTTTCTTTTCCGGATCTTATAGTAATCATCGGGGATTATGCAGACGTATTCGACGGTACAATGATCGTTCTTGCGATGTACACACTAAATCTCTTCCACCCTGGCAATTACTTGCGAGGAGAAGATTACCCCCCTCAAACGAGCTCTGAGGGTATGGTTACGGAAGACCGCCTCAAACCGACCAACTATCAGGGCAAGGCAGTGTAACCGAATTTCCAAGTCTTCAATAGAGTTGTTTCCTCCGCATCTTACATACTATATGAACTTCACGTTATTTATGAGCATGCCAGCATGCTCATGTTTTCTCGGTATTCGTGACGAGATGGAGTAATATATTAGAAGTCGCCGAAAATGTACTACATAGGTCGTAATGATAATGGTGACCTTGGTTACAATCCACTCCGGTTTGCCCAGGGAAGGAAAACATACCGCCATCGACTCTAGTCATTGACACCTCGTAATCGAAATACCCGAGAAACTCACGTCTAGTAGATTACAAAATATTCACCTAGACATATCGCTCTATATGCCGAAAACGCCAGGAAACCATCGACAGGATAACCGCGCCCAGTCAAACCTTGCAGCATCGAAGTCGTTCAACCCCACGATCGTAGCGGGCACGGCGAGCGCAAGTTCGCCAGCAATAGAAGATAAAGATCGAGCAACCTCGCAGAAAAAAAGAATTAGTTTCCGAAAAAGTTGAAATTTCGCGATGGATTATATACCTGTAAGCGGTCTTCATGCCAAGGGCCTGCGACACCAGCTGGCAACCTATTCAGCTCAGCCAGTCCATCGCGTGCTCGCTCAAAGTGAAGTCGCAGAGGCTCTTGCTCATCCTTCAAGACTTCCGCCGACGCATTCGCGAATGCCGAGAGATCCGGGGCGGCTACCTGAGGACGTAGTCTCGCGTATTCGGGACGGAACGCCCATTTGTACCGCCGGACGAAGTTGAGTGCGAGGCGCGATGCCGGTTGTCGCAATTCCGGTAGCATAAGCTATGGGCCGTGTGTATTGTCAGTCGGTTACGGGGGTATGGCCAGAGAACCCTACCATGAACATTCCTGTGCAGAGTGATCGGAAAGCGTTGAGATATGAGCGTACGAAGATAAGTTCTCCATAAGCCCTGGAATCTGCGAATCGAATTGACGTTTAGAACAGATCCCACGGGCCTGGGGATGAGCTCGCCTTTGGGTATGACCGGTTCTAGCGAGTTGAGTGTAGCAAGGTGCTCATGGGCCACATGGCTCAGTTCCCAGTACACGAATGATTTCTCGTCGTCGACGTACAATTCTAGTTGAAAACCAGAAAGGAGCACCTCTCGGATTATAGAAAGCCTCCACAAGAGCACCGCGTCTGTTAGTGCGTTTATCAGTAAGTGATCTTTCTTGTCCTATCACATCACTTCTCAATAGGCGAGAGATCTATCAAATAAGACACGCTTACTGTGGGATTCCCCTTCTCACCCAATGCTGAGGTTGTATCATACAATTCCTGCCATTCCAACAAAGACCGCGCGAGGAACCTGCGGCGACGGGGTGGATTAAACCACGCGGATTGAATGTGGCTGAGCAACATCTGGAAGAGCTATTGTGTATAATGCGAGGGAAGAAGGGCGTGTTATTGCGCACCCTCGACAGCTTGCGCTCGATGTTAAGGAGGGGTAAGGCCACGGTATGCTCTGCAGCAGCCGAAAGAGAGGCGTATTCGACACCAACAGTCTCGAGGAAAAAACGTTCAATGAGCCAACTGAGTGGGTAAATTTTAAGAACGCGTTGGTTAGTGAAAAAAACCGACTTGATCACTTATCAGTGAATCTCTGCACTTATAGTTATCTCGGGAACTGACCTGCGCAAGAGCACGGAGAAACGGAGGTCTCCGAGAAGGACGTGAGAAATTTGCGGAAAGGTCCCCGGCAATCTACGAAAATAGTTAGGCTGACTGCACTTAGAAGTCTTTTTTTCTGACCTTCCACGTTGTCAGACTTGCGACAGCTGAGACCTTGCATATATCAGCCCACCCATCTAACATATCCGCCAGGGCGTTCCACGCGAAATCTTGGGGAGGGAGGCGGTGGGCTTTCAAGGGCATAAAGTTACTCAGCTTGCGCATGATGTGGACGTCGAAGGCGAGAGCAGCAGGAGAGTGAGGAGGGGGCTCCGAGGGTGGATTTGAACGAATGCTTTGCAGGTAGCCGCGCGCCAGGCTGAGCAGGACCAAATAGTGATCACGGTCTTCAGACGGATGACGGCGAATGAGGTTTAACACGGCCTATTAACTTCACTTAGTATGACACTGAGATATTCCCGCAAGCTTCATGCGCACAGCTCGAAGCGATATTCTATCCAATAGCGCATTCCGCCAGGGTGATGATTCTAGAAACAATGAGATGTCTCTATAATTAAAACGCTGCCTTGCGCACCAGGTAGTATGGCCCGGATGCAATTCTTGGCGTCATCCAAATGCGAAAGAGCGGATGCAACAGGCAGAGATTCTAAGAGGGATACCCCAAACTTTTCGGAGTGCCAGTCTTCAGTCTGCCGAATGTCAACGATGAGAGGGGTGCACACATGCTAGGGTCGTACAGACATCATGTAGTCTTCCCCTGTTAAGTTCTCGCCATGAAAGATCGCAGCACTTCAACAATGCTGTGATCGTTGCTCTCAGGACCACCGTGACGAGCGCCGGAGGCCGAGCAGACTCTTGGTGCGGAGGTTCTTGGGGAGGTTCTTGGAAAGGAAAAACGTCGGGATCAATATCTGCTAGATAGTGCACATAAAGGCAAGAGTATATTGTCTGCGGGAGGGTATATCCTGCATGCCATTCCATCTTATTGTCGTCAGATGAATGCATAACAGAGCACCCGGAGGTAGAGGGGCGCACCCTCACACGCGATCACCCTGTCTAATATATAACAAACCTCTTCGGGGAGGAGAGGAGTAAGCGGATTGAACTGGGGCCTTCTCGCCTCTTCATCGAGAATGAGGCCGCTGTCCATGCGAGGGTTGCCGATCTGAAGAGTACCAGCATTAACAAGAGACGAGAGTTAGAACGCGTCCTGATTGCCTCGAGAGCGCTCATAGCATCATAGAGCGTAAAATCCTCCGTAAGAATGATATCCCCTTGTTCCATGTCTATGCGTATATCGTTACCAAGGCAACAAGTTTGATTTTAAGTTAGGTACATGCCTTCGGCTGCATCCAGGAAGACATCTGAGACATCGACGAAGTCACTGTTCCCAGGCGGCCAACAGATTGGTAACGATTCTGCGGACATTTTGATCGGCGAGAACGCTTGCGAGTTGTAAAGCGATCTGAAGCGCGTCGCGATCAGGCCGTGGCGTCACGGTCGATGTTGACCTTTGAGCTGAATGAGCGGCGGAACGCAGCCATGCCCACTCATGTGCCCGGCAAATCGGGCCTTGATTCGACAACCCCGGCCCGGTGCAGGTGCCACACACCAACAGAATGGGTTGCCCTGGGTCCCATAACGTCTCCCAGCTACTTACAGCTGTATGCATAATAGGTTCAACGAATTCTCTACGTGGAGAGTATGGTATCACCTCATACCCCAACGAGCACCAACTCATCGGCACTTTTTGGATCGGATGACACCTCATTTCTTGAAGCTCTCGTTGGTGCTGTCCTACCAGGAGACCTTATCCCCCAGGCCAGTAATGCAGAAGAAACCGCGCAGAAACCGTCAGCAACTTCATCGTCTCCAACTGAAGCATCCGGTAGTAGCCTAGAACCACCGCCCTGTGCTCAACCTGCATGGAACGCTCATTCTAGTATCAGGAGCGGTGATGAACTTGAACATGACACGCGAGGTGTTAATTTCTCACCGAATGCACAATTTCTTTCAAAACATTCTCACATTGGCGGCCAAGATGATCAATTGTCTCTACCACAACTCGAGTCTCCCACTCCGGCTCCGAGTCAGTCAAGATATAAGAAGCGCGCATACTCTGTGTCCAGTGATGATGAACATCCAGAACAGGCACATTCCCCAGTCCGCTCTCCAGACAGAGGCACCAGCTCTTATCTGGATTCTGATACCTATGGAGCTGCGCGATTCGGTGGATTTGGCGAATATATGCGTCGAAAGCGCGCAAAATTGCAAATACAAAATGCGGAGATGGGAAGCAGTACTCCGATGGTGATCGCCCCAACAAGTAAATTGTTCAGCGGGCTTCTTATTCACGTATGCCAACCCGCTTTTGCTATCGATCGGTGTGCTGCTGAATGTCATTAGATCAACGGTTGGACAGAGCCTTCAGTCCAAGAATTGCGCAAGATGATTGTCGAGCATGGCGGGGCCTATCACGCCTATATTGATAAAAAGACCCTTGTGTGCGTAATGCAGCTCGTCTAATGCCCACTTCCCTAAAATGATCCGACTAGCACGCACATTATTACTTGTTCCCTTACCCCAGCAAAGGTCCGCGAGTTTAAGCATATGAAAGTTGTTAGACCGGAGTGGCTTGTTCAGAGCGTCAAAGCTGGTGTTCTCCTTCCTTGGCAAGATTTCATTTTCGTTACTGGTGGCCGGGTTGAGAGCGCGCAAGGTCGTCTAGCACAAATATCCCTAAAGGACTTTGCAGGCAGCAAGCAAGGCACCGGCACGACACATGGAGCTGGGCTGGCCAGACTAAACCCCTCATGCCCAGATACAATCCCTTCCACGCCGCCCCCTCGTCCGTCATCTTCTAAAACACCGTCCCCGGTCTTGTCACCAACCGTACCCCCTATCCCTGAATATGCAGAACATAAACCTAATCCAGCTGCTCGACGCGCAATGGCAGACCCTGCTTGGCGCGCAGAGCACACCTCCATGGCTCCCGGATTTATTGCAGGGTACTACGCCAACTCCCGTTTGCACCACCTCTCGACATGGAAGGCGGAACTACGAACTCTCGTCACGGAGGCGCAAGAGCGTGCTGAGAGGGGGGATGTCCACAAGGCCTCAGGGTCAACGACGGGGGTTAGCATGCGCCATGCGGCACTTGTTATGAAAAACCCATTAAAGGGGAAGGGGAAAGCAGGCAACACTGAAGGAACAGGTGATCATGCATGTGGACTTTGATGCCTTCTTCGTAAGTGTAGGGCTGGTTAGCCGTCACACCTGCGGGGAAAACCGGTGGTTGTGTGTCACTCGCAACACGCTCAGGGTGGCGCATCAAGCACGAGTGAGATTGCCTGCGCTAGCTATGAGGCTCGCGGATTTGGGATCAAGAACGGAATGAGTCTACAGCAAGCGCGAAAACTCTGCCCCGATGTGGTGACAATACCTTACGAGTTTGACAAGTGCGTTTGACTCAATTTAGTGAAAGTTACTCATTCGAGGATAGTACATCAGATACAGGGAGCTGTCATTGGAGTTTTACACCATCCTCATGTCTCATGCGGATGATTTGCAGGCTGTGTCGGTTGATGAGGCGCTCATCGACGTCACATCCACCGTAGCACAGTCGAAGGTGGTACCCACAGGCGCCGATGATGAGGATGATTGTGTCTCAACGGACATCGCTAAGGAGCTTGCCGAGGCCATGCGTGCGCAGATCAAGGCTACCACGGGGTGCGAAGGTACAGTTTGCATCGTGTCCGATCACAAAACTCTGACATCGTGTACAGCGAGTATTGGAATCGCGCCGAACATCACTCTCGCGCGTCTAGCCACCAAGCACGCAAAGCCAGCTGGCTCATTTCACTTGCGCCCAGCCGCATTTACGGATTTGCTCCCAACACTGGACATTCAGGACCTGCACGGGTTCGGTAGAGCCACGCGTGAGAAGGCTAACGAGAAATTCGGAACAAGCAATCTTGGAGAGCTTGCAGGGCGCAGTAAAGCGGTGCTGTGCGAGGCCCTGGGTAAGTCGACAGGTGAAACACTGTACAATGCTATCCGTGGCGTGGACGAACGTAAATTGGAAAGTGACAAACCACGCAAGTCAGTTTCTTGCGATATCAATGTAAGGATCGGATTCCCGAGTCATCTTGATCGACAAGAGCTAACCCATACATAGTACGGCATACGTTTCGAGAATGATGACCAAGTGGAGGCGTTCATCCATCAGATGTCAGAAGAAGTTGCACGCCGCCTGGATGCCATCGGTGTAAAGGGCCGTTCTCTTACTCTCAAGATCATGAAGAGAGATCCTTCCGCGCCAGTTGAAGCTCCGAAGGTGTGTAGCTTCACACACCGTCCGTCTACGTCGTTCACGTTTTCCGGTCATGGACATAGTTCATGGGGCATGGCCAGTGTATTACGTACAATAAACAGTCAGCCCTCGCAGACTCCGACGGACACGCAACAAGTGACCCACGCCTGATCGGAAAAGTCAGCTGGCATTTACTGCGTGTGCTCAACATTGCCCCGCACGAACTCAGGGGAATCTCGATCCAGATCCAGAAGCTTGACGCGCCTACTGGGTGTGCGCCCACACCTGGTCAAGCGCGCCTACCGTTCCGAAGCAAGCCAAACTCCACATCTGCAGGTACCAGCATGGGACCTGCACCAAACGCCCGAGCGTCTTCCAGTGAGCTTGTGACCGCGCAGCCGGAGCCGAAAGCGCCGACGAAGGGAATAGACCTACCGTCATTCTCCCAAGTCGATATGACCGTTTTTGAAGCACTGCCAGGTGACATTCGTCAAGAACTCGAAGCAGAATACCAACGACGGCGTTCTGCACCCCCTAAACCCGAACCAGTAACCGTAGCCGAACTCCCTCGGCGTGCCTCCTCTGTACATCCAACGCGTGGTGGGATCTCCAATTTCCGTGTCCGTGGTACAGCAAGCAGGGGTAGGAGGGATAATAGTACGTTTGGTGGACGCCAGCCACCCGGTAACAACTCAAGGTCCCGAGGTCGATTCGCACCCCCAGCTATCCCACCCGCCCCAGCCGCGGTGGTACGTGTCAAACCTGGGGAGTTGGCCGAATTGGGGATAGACGAAGGGGTCTTCGCAGCGTTACCCGTACCCATCCAGCGCGAACAACTAGCCACAGCGCGTGGCGCACGTGTCCGTCCCTCACAACAACCCGTACGACCGACGAGTCCACTTAAACCTCTCCAGCGTCTCGAAGGTCGCTGGGCACCACTCAAGGGCCCACACGAATACATCCCACCACCACCACCTCCGCGCGCGCGCTTTGCGGAAATAGAAAAGCCAAGTTTGCGCTGCGGCGGTGGGGCGACGCCTGTGGTGGAAGGCGTGGAGGTGCGGAAGGTGGTGCGAGCGTGGGTTGAAGAGTTCGTAAGGTATGCACCGCATGCGGAGGACGTTACGCTTGTTGGGGGATTTCTCGTGCGCTGTGTCGAAACGGATGTGGGCGCGGAACGTGCGGTTGGCGTCATGCGGTGGTGGGCTGCGTTGTTGAGGAGGCGGTGGGCGGTATGGGAGCATGCGGATGAGAGGGACGAGGAACCTGAGCCTGGAGAGGATGTTCGCGCTGAGATGGTTGGGATGGCGTGGTGGAGGGCTTATCGCCAAGTCGCGAATGGCATGAACGACGTTGTGCGCAAGCGATTCGGAGGATCTCTCAAGTTCCGATAAACGAACTCTTGCGAGTTCTATTACTGTACACAGTACACCAGAAACTTTTTTATTTTTATTTTTTATCATTATTTTTATTTACACTGACACAATACTAGGCGGGTTAGGCGAGCGATACTATACTGCGATACTGATAAACGGGGGTTTGCAAGGAGAACTACTCGTTGGGGCGAATCGTTTGTCTTGTTTTTTTCTTCTTCTTAGAACTGGGCAGGCTTGGTGCCTGTAGCGAGAAAGAAATCGATATCGCGTCCATGCCACTTGGCAGACGTGAATTGGTCAAAGGTGAAGTTGACGAGTCCCGCGCCCTCGAATAACGTACGCATATACTCCTCCGTGAATCCGCGCGTGTGTGAGACGAGATGCTCGTATTCCGCAGGAATGATGGACGGCGCTTCGCTTTCACTTTCGTTGACCTTGTCCCCGTCCCCGTCCCCGTCAGCAGCAGCATGCACACGCGCCGCAATATCAGCAACGGCCAAAATGCCGCTCGGTTTCAGGTATTCGACGATATCGCGTGTAACTTGTTCGACCGAAGGGAAATGGTGGTAGGCCATCGAACACTATAGCGACACGATAAGAAACACGCGGACGACGGACGATAAGGATAAGATTCGATGAGGTACTGTATATTATATCATATCTGTGACTTACTACGGCAAGGTCAAAGCGCTGCTGTTGTTGTAGCTCGGCGAGCGAGCTTACAGCTCGCATCTCGTGTGGTTCAAGACCTTGCGTGCTCGCACGTGTATTGTACACTTCTACCATACGCGGACTAATATCGACGCCGACGAGCTGGGCCACATACGGTGCGAGCGCACGCGAGATCTGGCCTACATACAACCAACAAAAAAATAAAAATAAAACGAACAATATTTTCTTATCAAAAAAACACCATGCCGACGCGAAATGAGGGAGATACGGACGACGTACCTGATCCACAAGCGTAATCCAGAACTGAGGTAGTGTCTTCGTCTAGGACGAGAGAACTGATGACATTGTCGCTGCTGCTACTACTACTGTCCGCACTGCGGGAGCGGGAGAGCCGACGGAGGGCCCTGGAGAGCCGGTCTGCAAATTCAGCTGAGAATGGGTTCTGCTTGTCAAAGTCGTGACCTAGAGCGTCGAAATGGGCTATGTTGGCTGCTTCGAGTTGGTTCTGGTCGTGGCTCTGTGTTGAAGCTGACGCTGACGCTAAAGTGGAGCCATCGACGTGGTGATGGTGCTGGTAATGGTGGTGCTGGTGGTGCTGCCCCAAAGTCGAGTTGGAGTTGGTGTCGTCGATGCTGTGCTGCTGTTGTGGCTTGACTCGGGAATCGGTCATCGTCATGGTCTAGAGTTATCCCTATCCCGGTAGAAGAAGTAGCAGGGGCAGGGGTTACTGCGAGTGATGCGAGTGATGTCCGAGTTTGTTAAATCGGGCGCCACGGTGGCACTGGGTGCCTGGCCCGGAGAGTCTGGGTTGTTCTGTGGCTGTGGCTGTGGCTCCGCGATGGTGGACATGGGTTCCACTTTATGCGTAGAACGTTCGATGAAGATGAAGGGGTGCGTTTTTTAACAGTTAGGGGCGATCTGGAGCACTGCGCCGCAAAACTAGAACTAATAGAAGGATGCGTGCATCCCCTTGCGCCTCCTCACATCGAGACCTTACAACTGTCTGAGTTGGTGGAGAAAAAAGTACTTGTGCAATCACATTGCGGCGTACCGAAGCAGTCATGAACGTCTGGAAAGAATAATGATGAATAATGTACTACCGCTAGGGTAGAGGAGAACATAGAAAAAAAACTCGGAGATAAGAGGTCAGACAAATGGTAAAAAGTGTCGGGGATAAGAGCGACAATAAGATAAGCACGTGCCCTTATTATCCCGGCCAGCGGAAAATTCGGAAGTGGGACGAACAACACCGATCGTCGTATACCATGGCACCCGCTACTGATCAACTGGCACTTCTAGAACAAAAAAAGGGCGTAATGTGCATGTTTTTGATCAAAAGCGATAGATTATGCCATACTGTATAGTATAATCCCCGCCTCAATCCTCATTTTCTTTTTACGAATCAGGCGTAGACTTCGGATCAAAAAAAAAAAAGGTTAGTCACGGTTCGTTGTCGGTTCATGTTCATGTTCAGGTTCAGGTTCGGTGCGCCCCATTTCATTGAACACGAGGCCGCAGTCACGCAGCAGAACTTGCTGAAGGCATCACGGCGGCGGTCCGGTTAGCGGTCAGTGCAAAGTGCATGCATGCTGTGAGAGAAAACCGCACCCCCAAAAAAAAAACGCCCAAACGACGAGGTGCGACGGACCGACGGGTGACTTGACCAAAAGAAAAACGAAAAACAGGGGGAGGGCCAGGGCCACCCGTTTTCGTCTGGCACTTTTCCTTTTCTTTACTTTTCTATAACACATGGCCTCGACTGGGGGGGGGCTAGCCTAGCGACACGGCGCAGCAGTGTCCATAAAGTGTGAAAAGGGAAGGAGAAGCCTTTTGTAGGTGGTTTACTACTTTGGATAGATGGGGAGATGAGGCGCAATCTAAATCTCCTTTTCTTTCGACCCTTCTAGCTAGAAGGGTCGCACGTGCATGATGTGCCGTATGTTATTATGTGATTCTCATTTTTACTTATCCGTGGATGGACTGCCTTTCTCGTTGTTACCCCCGCATGCCATTGCCACGTTGCAGCTGCATGGGGGATCCTGGGGCCGTAAACCGGATCTGACCCATCAAATATCCCCCCATTTTCGCCTGGCACAACTCGAACTCTTGGCACTCACAATACTGTCACGATACTGGCACTCAGAATTCCCACCCGATTGCATGGTTTAGAAACATAATTCTACCAAATGCTAGAAATGTATTTGATTACATTGGTATTGTGATGAATGCAACAAAAACCTCGCCCCCGTAATAAACAATAAAACTCTCTCAAGTCCGAGCTCAAAGCAGGGAAAATGGGTGATGTGCGATGCCAAGGGTGATGGACAGAAGGTGATGGTGAATGCGAGCGAGCCCCTTGATGCGTCGGAAGCGAGTGTCAGAGATTAATACATATATGTTACATAACGAGTCGGCGGTGTTGTCAGCAAGACCGTGCGGAGCAGCAAATAAGCAGATCAAAGATAAACCACCTCAAAGATATCCATTTAAGTGAGGAAAAGAGAGACTGAGAAGGAAAAAAATAATAGTGCACCAGAGGGGACTCGGGGCATTACCAGACAGACCGCGTTGCGAATGCAAATTGACCGCGTGCGGTCTTTGGCTTTTTGGGAGCTACAGCCGACGAAGTAAGGGCAGCTGACGCGACAGCCTTAGCAGGCTTTATTAGGGTGGAGTTTGATCCGTGGCTGTGGGGGATGACAGGAGCCCCGACAGGGCTCGAATCTGCCGATACAACTTTGGCGAATCCTGGCCCGTGAGCATCGGGCGGCGTTTGCGGCGAAACCGAAGACGCGGGAGAGGTCGAGGCCGAATGGGAGACCTCTGGGGTATCGGGGGGAGATGAGGGGTATGCTGGGATCGAGGGACTGGGAATAACGGGAGCGTCTTTGGACAGGGGTACGCGGGAAGTGAATGCAGGAATAGAAGAACCCGTACTTGAATTTATATTATTTCCCGTACTTTGATGCGAGAATGGAGCGGGGGCCGGCTGAGTGAGCACCATGGGTGGATAGGGTCCTGGACCGGCGAAATCAAGCTGGACCCGAATTTGAAACTCGCGTAACGTCGTAGGATCGACGTTGAGCTGCCACTCCAGGTAGGAGCACATCTCCCGCTCCATCTGGTTGATCTCCCGAAGCGCGAACATACCCTGTCCGACAATGCACCACGACTTGTTAGAGTAAGTGTCGTCGCAAATAATCTTGGAGGCAAGCATAAACGCTGAAATAAATAGACGATGGCCGGAAGACCCCTTAGCAGCGGGGAAACGGGCCTTGAGACGTTGGAGAAGATGCAGCGCGGCAAATGTCACTGATGAGTGCAAACGCGTGCGGTGAAGAGCATAAGCTATGAAATGGTCCAGCCGGGGAGTTGGGGTAGTAGAGGGCGGTGCGGGGGGAGGGGGAGCGTCTGGGCATGCGAATAGGTGGGAAACGAAACGAGCACACAGCTTAGCTGATAGCTCTTGTCCATGATACGGGTCGCTCCCACCAGCACCCTGCATTTGGGAGGCGTGAGAAAATGTCAAGATAAAGTTCGAGAAGCGCGGCTAACCGATGAAGGGATGTGGGCTGTGGTCGTAGCGGAGGGCCTAGATATTTTCTGGGCCTTGCGGAAGGGCGAGGGATGCCTCGGGGCGATGGGACCAGTTACAGCAGCCATTGAAGGGATGGGATAGGAGGGACCGATATCGATGATAGAAAAAGTTGGTGATAGGGCTATAGAAGGGAGGGGGGAGGCGTCAGTGAATGGGGACAAATGGGGGGTCGTTTACTTATAGAGAAGAAGGGCGAGGGGGGAAATGGGCACGAGGCACAGAACCCTCTCACGGGGAAGCCATTTTGTTTTTCTGGCGTGAGGCGTGACAGGCGGCAGCTAACCCGGTCAAACCCGTTTCGATGGGCCTCGTTTTACCCATTCACTTGGCCTCAAGGCTTCCAACCGCAAAAGACCCCGCATCAATAGCCCTCCCCTCTATTGGGAGTGCATGACAGCTCACTGGCCTGCCTGCGGGCCCATGCACCTTCGCCTTGACTCCCCTCAATCAGAAAAAAATAACAAATCGGGCCGCAATCGCCGAGCGCTACCCACTGCCAGGTGGCTCATAAAGGGAATGATGGATCGATCGCTCACCTCTCAAATTACCAAAAAGACGACGGAAAATTGAGAACGTTACGGAAGCGCAGGAGTAGAGTAAGTGGAGTGGTGGGAGGAATGTAGGACGAGGATCAGGGTCGGAGGGGAAGGTGGAGATGAGTTATTTTATATATCACAGCTGCCACACAGTCATCATTTCAGACGCAAAAAATTTAATGCAGGACCCTGCCGTTTCCAATTCCGCTCCCTCGGCCCCTCCTAAGCGCCGCCCGTACAACGCACAACAAACTCTCTGCATTCAGATTTCAGATCTTGAGATCCCGGATATTTCAATTCGGACCTTCCCACCCTTTTCTTTCCACAATGGCACAACCGCAACCGCAACTCCCCCTTTTCCTCTTTTTTTTTTCTTCAGACCCCCGGCCCGGCCACACTCCCCTCCGACCCACCGTACCGCCCGTTGACCTCGACCAGGCGATGCTTTGCTGTTGCCTTCGTCATACAGGCCCTTGCCACTCTCCGAACTGGCCTTTGCTCGCACTTGCTTTGCTGACACACTTGTCCTGTTTTGGAGGGCTGTCAGTCGGCGCCACATTTATGTTGTCTAATCATAATCATACTGTAGTTCCGCCCATCCAGTGTAGATCAACCAACCACCTACGGCGGGCGCATTTACACATACACCGCGTATCCCGACTTGTAATCGCCTCTTACCATAATACGTGATCTGCGCGCCATCGACAAATTTTATCGATGTATACAGTTGTACCATGCATACTTTCTGTCACTTCTATTTTCTCTTTTGCTTGGGGCCGCATTCCGTATCCAAAACAGGAAAGATATCACGCCATAGTCCGCCTCTCCCGGGGCACTGACAGCCACAACTGGCACACAAAGTGCCTCGTGTTGGCGATGAAATTTGGTGTCAGTGCCTGCTTTGACCCTATATCTTATTCTGTATCTCCTTTGACCTACCCTACCCATAGCGACATCAGTGCTAAGACCCCTAGATGCTGTGCTCTTACTGTACCTATCTCCGCATCAAACTCATCACCTGTGCGACGACGCCCACCGAGATGATGACGTACCATAACCATCATTTGCGTAGTACCATTGAAACCCGACGTAGCTAACCCCATAGAAAGATGTGTTAGGCACTTCGCAAGTCAGGGCTGTACCATGTCTATATAGCATGAATATCAACTGGGTAATTTCGGACGCGCGAACAAAAGAGCCACAGAAATTGATGGCAAGGACCCGTGTATTCATTCGAGATATACAATTCTATCATTTCTATGACATTTGCACATCTTTTCATAGCCTCTGTCCTCGCCACCCGGCGTCCTGCGCATCCGTAAGAAGAAAATCATACCAAAGCACAGCTAGGGGCGCCGTTGCGAGATGCCAAAGCGCATGAGCATCGAGCACACGGGCCCACGGAGGAAAGTCGAATAGTTCGAGTGTTGTGGCCGCCGTCGTCAATGCAACCGTCAGTGCGGCTGTGCCAACATGTTCCGGACGGTAGGTGCCCGGCATCGCCGCATAGCGAGCAAATGGGGCACTACCGGGCAAAGCGAAAAGGAGCCACAGGACGTGGTGGACGAGGCCAAGGATGAGATTGAATATGACATTGTATGTGTAGTCGAAGCGTGGCGCAAGGCCGAGATAGGAAACGTGCCCGACGTATACAACCGTAGCCACGGCGCGCCATGCATGGAAGAGGGCGCGTCTTCCTGGTCGACTTGGAAAGGCAGGCGTGCCTGGGTACAGGTGAAAGAGTCGCACGACCGTCATGTAGAGTGCGTATAGGATCACGAGTGCGGCCGAAAAGTAGTCCAACTTCTCTGTTAGTGGCGTGTCTGTGAACGTATGCGCAAAGCGCCCAAGGCGATGCCGTACATCAGTCACTCGAAAACGCGTTTCTTGTGCATCAGATGCAGATGGGAATGAGTGAATTATATATAAAAGGGGTTCACGGAGGATCCCCAACGCGGGGAGCGGAAGGGGACGAATGAAGAGAAAGGGGGGAGAGGGAAAGGGAAATACGCACCACGGGTGTGAAAAACGGCAGACCAGAACCACGCGTTGATGCTGAGGTAGGCCCAAGTGAGATAGAAGGGCTTCATTGGGTGCGCTGGATGCACACCGCGGCGCAGCCAATCCAGACCGAGGACATGCATGAGCAAATTGGCGATGGAAAACGCGACCGACGCGGGCTCCTGCATGCCAGCGAAACGCCAGAATGGCCACTTGCCATAATACTGTTCCATCCGCACGCCACTCTCCAACGCAAAGTCGGTGAGCATGTGCATGCATGTGTATTTGCAGTTATCCGCGCACGACCATCGCGTGAGCCGCAGTGCGAGAGTAAGCGGCGGCTGTTGATCCTGCTGCTGCGCGTGCACAGGGCGGGTGGTACGACTGTCGCTGCCGCTGCCGTCGTCATACATGGCTGTGCAGGACTGCCTTACGCATTTGTCGATGCATCGCTGGAACGCGTCTGAGCGATCCCCGGACGATGCGTACGCGATGGTACAGGTTGTTGCGATCACGAGGAGGAAGGAGAGCGGAAGAAAGTACAAGCGCATGGCTTGACTTTTTTTTTCTTAATTTTGAAATATTTTTTTCCTTCTTTGACGTGCGTGTGGGGTAGAAGTGGGTTGAAGGGGTCAAGGTAAAACACTTCGGCTTCGGGAATGCCACGAAATTCGCGGAAAGTGCACAGCATTGCGGGAAAAATTGAAGCGGATGCGGATGCGATGACTAAGTTGCCGTGTGTCTCTCTCCTCCGAGGTCGGCTCGGTCAGCAATCCCGCGTCTTGTCCTCCGGGATCTCGGTTTCTTCATCTTTCAACACGATTTTACTCTTTCCCGAACCGGATCTCATCTCATTTTCCTAGGTGAGTTCCGGAGAGTGGCCCCGCGTGACCACCACCCTTGACTCGTCTCTTTTTCAAAATATAAAATGTTTTGGCCACTGCCTTTCGCCTCATGCTCATGCTCATGTCTTTCGCCACCACACAGGGTTTGGTTTCAATACGAGTCAATTCTTCGACGCTGCCATGCGTAAATATGAAACCTATACCTTTTCGGCCTCAAAATTTTTCGCAGACAGGGGTGCCGAGGGTGTCGCACAACCCCTAACGGAAAGGACCAACGTGAGTACAGTACAAGACCCAAAGCGATGATCAAAGCATCCGAGTCGTCCTGACTGAGAGTTCAAAGCCCCATTCTCGCCCAATCGTGTCCTATTATTTTCCCAAAGGTGTCGGCGAACACCATTATGGGGTAATTGTTTTCACGCAGAGTTTGTGTATGTTCCGTGCATGTGCCCACCTGTACTACAATGCGTAGGAACGTCATCCGATGAAACCGCACAGGCTTTCCCTGACTAATGCGTTGGTCATGGGGTATGGCCTCGACAAACAGATTCACCATATCTATAACCCGCGACTAGCAACCCGCGAGGAGCTAGAGGTTTACCACGATCCTCAGTACATAGATTTTCTTTCCAAGCAAGTATGTGGCATATGACCAGGTCTTCGTACTGACCGAGTCATTGTCTGCAGGGTGACACCGGGGAACCAGGATGATATGAAGCATCTTATTGACACGTTCAATTGTGTCGAGGATTGTCCGATATTTGCGGATATGTTCGACTTCTGCAAGATGTATGCCGGCGCTTCGCTCGCTGGCGCGCGCAAGCTTTCCGCTGGCACGACAGACACTGCAGTCAATTGGTCCGGAGGCCTTCACCACGCCAAGCGCGGTGAAGCAAATGGGTTTTGTTACATAAACGACGCCGTGCTAGCTATTTTGGAGATGCTCAAGTGTGTAGAGCTGTACCGGCGGCGCCAACCTGCAGAAACTGAACAGGTTGTTACAGGTACCACCCTCGTGTATTGTACATCGACATCGACATCCATCATGGCGACGGTGTCGAACTTGCGTTCTACCACTCAAACCGCGTCATGACGGTTTCCTTTCATAAGTATACTGGCGACTTTTTCCCAGGAACGGGCAAGCTGGACGATAATGGCGCGGGGCTCGGAAAGTACTTTTGTCTCAACGTGCCTCTGCAGGACGGCATCGACGACGACATGTACCTGACAGTGTTCAAAACTGTTATCGGTGACACTGTCACACACTTCCAACCCACAAGCATTGTGCTGCAGTGTGGTGCCGACTCGTTAGGCCTCGACCGGCTCGGCGCGTTCAACCTGTCTATTGCTGCTCACGGAGAGTGTGTAAACTACGTGCGCACCTTCGGTGTACCACTACTAGTCGTCGGTGGAGGCGGATACACGGTCAAAAACGTATCGCGTTGCTGGGCATACGAGACCGCGGTACTCGTCGGCGCGGACATCCCTGACACACTCCCCGCGACGATTTACGACGCGTACTTTGCTGATTCTGGCTGGAAGCTGCATCCTCCACTCACGGGCAAAGTTGACAACCTCAACTCACCAGCAGGCTTACAACGAATCACAGTGAGCATCCGCGAGAAACTACGCTACCTTGGAGGTGCACCGAGCGTGGCAATGCGCGAGATTCCACCAGGGTTGGAAGAATGGCTCGCTGCTGAAGAGGCTGCCGCTGAAGCGGAACAAGAAGCGGAGGCTGACGTGAGTCAGAGCATGAGCACGGGCGTAAGCGCGCGCTCGACGCGCAAGCGACCAGCTCAAAACGAGTTTTATGCTGGAGATGATGATGTCGATGGGGACGAAGAAGTCGACACCGCCCATGGAGCCGGTGATGCGGGTGGAGGTGGAGGTGGAGATGGAGATGGAGAAGGCGGCGATGAAACACCTGTGAGACGCGCACCCTCGCGTCGCGCGCGTGGCTCCCGGCGCGGGGGCCGGCGTTCTTACGGGCGGGGCCGCGCACCCGCGGTGGTACCTGGGCCCACGAAGGAAGAAGGTGAGGGGGAGAAGGACGGTCAGGAGGGTGAGCAAGGGACAGAAGAGGCAGGCGGCGCTTCGACGACAATGTCCGAGTCGAATACCGCTTCAGCGCCCCCGCTCCCGCCGCCTCAACAACCGACATCGCGAGCGGGCCGCCCACGACGTGGGAACCCGCGTACTCGTACTCGGCCACGTGCCAAAGAGAAGGAGCAGCAACAGGAACAACCCGAGGATGATCATGATTCGCCACTACCACCGCCGCCACCACTTACTACTGAGGAAGTACAACAAGAGACCGTGTCTGTTCCGATGGAGCTTGATGTGGAGGTGTGATCATCGGATCGGATCGGATCGGATCGTTGGTATCATGCAGTACAGTACTACAGCAGGATAGCACTACAGTAGTTGTGACGGTGCCTCAAATATACTCCTTACTGCAAGGGCCTGACGATGTAGGGCAAGGTTAAGCTTAAGTTATAAGATCAAAGTGGCGTGTGAAACTGCGCGCCCAAACAGGGCCAAGTTGGCATTGGTCTCCCCGTCTAGGGGACTTTGGTATGCATTCGTCCGTCCTTGCCCTCCTAGATATCGGTTAGGTTCATACGCAAAGGTCATTCGTCTTGTGACACGCCCAAACGACCAGCAGATAATGCCGACGACGTCGAAACCGCCATTCAAGCTGCCGGAATCGAAGACAATGACTGGATACAGAAGATCCTCGAAGTCGACAAGGAACTACTCATCCAGATCGTAAGCCATGTCCCTCAACAAGAGTAATATCAACGACAGAAGTATCAAGAGGGCTCGAATTGAACTCCCATCCTTCTCTATAGCGAAATGGACTGATTTTGCTGCGCGAGGTCACGGTTGTCTACCTGGAATTCCTAGCCTTCTCTCGCTCGAATGCTTTGAAACTCCTGTTTATCAACTTCCACCCTCGTTCCATAAGGCTGTCTTCGAGAATTCCTGGCGCGCACAAGACGTTTGTCAAGAGGCAGTAGAACAGACAATTTGGGGAATCTAGAGTTAGAATCCTGGACCCAGTACGTAAATGATATTGAGGGTACCTGCATATCTGGACTCCGTTTATTTTGGCAGTATATTGTTTCCATTTTGGCCCTCTTTCAGGGCCGAGTCATTGACAAGCCAGAGGTGGGGACTACTGGCGAAGTTGAACATAGCGTAAGGTCAACACTCCAACTATTTGAAAAGTTTTTTTATGCGAAGCTTCTGCAGGTCATTATGATTGGCGGGATACTCTTTTTCGTTATTGAGGCGAAGTCTAACAAGCCGACCAATAACGATTTGGCTCAACTTTTTTCTGGAGCTCCTATGTGCGTCCTCAAGCCCTTGAAGTATGTGTACACGTATTGATCATCACACAGTCGCTGCCAAAGTGAACAAGGTGAACAAGCAAGCTAATTTTGAAGGATTGCGTGTCTACGGAGTTCTCAGAAACCTGACTCGGTTTGGCTTTTACTCCTTCGATCCCATCTCCAACACATTCTGTCGAGACGCTACGAGACGGTTTCTTATCTGGTATGATACATGGTATGTGCCTTGTTTCGTGAAAGTTTCTGAAGGCTCACGCAGCTAAATCTCAGTTACCAATAAGATTTTTGGCCTTGTATTATGCGCCTTCATCGAGGGGCTGCGTGCGACCATCAAAAAGAGCAACCAAAGGGCTGCCAAAGGAGATGTCGGTTGCATAATCACGACGCGACTAATACGTTGCGTTAGTTAAGTAGCGTTGGTTCTTCGCTCCGAACAACGCTGCCGCCTTCTAACCCACACTCCAAACCTGATGTAAGCTTGAAATTGGTTTATTGGCGTGACATACATTGACCACTTGCAGGCATTGGAACAATCTGCCGAGGGGAAACGGGCGCGGAAATCAACGGAAGGATGGGACTTACTGTAGCACTAAACTTTGCAGAGGACTGCCGCCAGAAGTTCATGGAAAAAGCCACCACCATAGAAGACATGGAAATTAGGTCTACGGAGGCTCTAGAACTTTTGACCAGGAGGTCATGTTTGTCCTTAGTCCTGGTACGGAATACTCATCGTATACTACTGTCATCAGCGTTCGTTCCATTCCACGCTACTCAGCATACACAACAAAACAACGTAGCAATTGCCTAACACCGGCGGAACTCAAAGACCTTGCTCGTCAAACTGTCGAGAGTACGCTGCAGGCGTCTTTGTCTTGATCGTTTATCAACATCCCTACTACTATGACGTAAATAATGCAATAGCGCTTCTGAGGTGTCCTATTGTTTGGTACAATAGATAATCTACTAATCAATCATCAATGATAACTGGTATATATTCTATGGCCAATGAGTGAAGTTTGTGGATGGCATTACAGTAGGATCGTTTGCTGGCCGCGGGACATTTGGGCGCGGGAGGGCGGGCGGGAAGGGCCAGGGACGCTCACCAAAGGAGCGCCAGATGAATATGCTCCTTCTGGCACCAAGTTTGGTTTGTTATGGGGACATCGGGAAAATAAAGGTATGTCTCAGGTTGAGAGTCTTGAGAACGCCCATATGTCTATCACTGGCAAATGCACTGGCATCAGACCCTGTATTTTCGACGTAACTAATCACATCCTTATCTTGCAGTTGTCCTCCTTGTTTTTTTAATTATAGGTATGTGCCTCTCGTACTACGGTATTAGGATTGGACTGATCTGATTCCGGCGGCCTTGGTTGGCCGTGACTGTTCCGTTCCTCTTCACATGGACATGGAGTTGAGCCGCAAGCACTGTACCAGTTGAAGCCATGCATGTACAGTAGGGGGTGTGGTGTGATGGCTAATATAATTTAGCCCCTGTTCTGATCGCATTGCATCGCTTCGATATATATGTTCGATGTTCGATGATGTGACCATCATCTCATATACAGTATATACAATACAATACATATAAAAAAAGGCGCGCTCCGCATAAACGCCTTATTGCCTGCCTGTCTGTCTGTCTGTCTCAGGCTGCCACAAGTGTGAAAAATGATATGATATCCACACTAGGGGCAACATCCATTAATAAGAAGCACAACTAGAAGAGGACTCACTCGGAAACTCACTCGGAAATAACCGTTATCGAGGATGAGGGAAAGTCCTACGTTGCGGACGGTGTGCGGAATGCGGAACCCCGTGGACCGGAATCGGTAGCAATCTAGCCCCTAATATACATATCGGTATAGTATAGCCCTTTCACTCTTCATTTACAGTAACCACCCCTTCGAATGCAGTATTTCTACTGAGATGTAACGTCAGGGCCATGTCAGGACTCGGAGCAGGAGTACGCCCGAGACGGATCTTAACAGCTCTAGTAGTATAGGGGTCCGACCCATCTATCAAAAGTCTCTTTGGTCGCGTGGTCGTTTCTCCTATGGTCTATGTCAAAAAAGTGCACTGCCAGTGATTGATCATGCATCATGAGGGACACGCGTGACGCGTACGGCCAGCAGAGAGCAGGCACAGCAAGATCCCCCCCCATTCGGTAACGGCATGGCTAGTGACATGACATGACATGCCGTTCCGTACTACTGTATCAGAGTCTGACAGGTGTTTGATCTTGATCTCGATCACAATCACCGTGGACATAGCAGGCTCAGGGTGGGCGATACTCTGTACTGTCACTGTACACGTGCGAGGGGCCCAGTTCTACAAAGAGTGTTCTTCTTCTAGTATAGTTTCTTGTTCCCACGTGAACGTTCGATCGTCCTCAGAGCTCTCTCAAAAAAGCTAATTATCCACACGTACTGTGGCTGCTCTGCAAGTAATTTCCGTCGATTTCGCGTTTCGCTCGCCCTTCCGGCGAAACACAGACCTTTGACCCGCACACCCCGCACCTCAATTCAACCATTCCCAAATACAAATACAAATACTAATACCCAACTACGGTAAAGGTCGAGTTGCCAAGGACGGTCGGCGCCACTAGTCACTCACTCGCCCGAAGACGTAATCCCCAATTGTCGATATCAGGCACTCCACCTCCCCCAGGGAGATGAAAACAGCTATAGTGCAAGTCACGGTAGAGACGCGTATAGCGCCTATCACACTCAACGCTGAAAGAAGAATGAAATTTGCGCATGTGCAGGTACAATGGAAGACCCAGACAGCCAGCGTTCCTCCACCTATAGTAGTAGTAGTAATGCAGGGATACATTCCGAGCGTTATACGGATTCGTACAGTAACTTATCTTTTAAACCTCATAAACGCAAGTGATGGCAGGGGGGTTAGAATGTAACACTAACACAGAATACAAAAGAAGATTTCTGAGTCCGCCGTATAAAAACAAGGCGAATGCCATGTGGGATCATTAGGTCATTATAAAAAGAGAACAAAAGACGGAGAGTTGAAGACGTCCGGCAGTGTCCCAACGCCACCCATACATTCTGTTAGTCTTGGAATGGCGTACTGCCTGCAAAAAGTGGGACCTCGTGTCCCGAGTCTGCCCGACGCGGCTCTGGCGTTGAATAACGCAAGGGAGTAGCGGTACCGCTGCCATTGTCAGCGCCACTTCTAGGATCGCGGGCGGTGAGCCATTCCTCATGTGGCTTTCGGGTTAACGGGACTGGAAAATTGTCTCGGCCGAAACTGTCTGGAGAAGATGATTCGTCGCCGGCGTCGACGTGAGATGCCGAGCGGGACCTGTGTGTGCCATCCTCCGTAAACGCCTCCGTCAGGGTTGCGTGACGCGACGCGGGAGTTATGCCCACGCGCGGGTACTCATCCCCATCGTGTTGTTGATACGCCGACGACACATCACCCTGGCGATCAAGCTCACGCTCGCGCACACGCAGAGGTTCGTCCGTAGAGTCCCACTCACCGCCCGCGTAGAGGTCGTCATCGTCGTCGTCGTCTCTCGCGGGCATCCAGCCAGCACCAGTACCGGCACGACGGCCTTTAAACACGTTGCCAATTTTCTCACTGAATGAGCCTGGAAGACCTATGGGGAGCGGGTGCGAGCGTACGCCACGCCGACGGATAGAATATTTACGACGCGCGGCGCGGTCAGCGGGTAAGGGCTCGCCGTTGCGCAGGAGGAAATAAACGCCGGCACTTGCAGCGATGACGATAATTGCGAGAAGAATCACGACCACGATGAAGGCTCAAGTAGTAATAAAAAAAATGAAAGTGAGGCGTGTTGGCACGACTGGGTTTGTCCAAGTGTTTTTGAAGGAATGGGGTAAAAACTTACCGGTCTCTGATCCGCCAATCTTTGGTTCATGAGAAACGTGCTCGGTCACGGTTGGCGTTGCTGTCTGAACCACATTAAAGACGACGTTATGTTATGCTTGTGGGAAGTATAAAGAGATAAGCGGGGATGCTTGCCGAGGGTTCAGTGGTGCTGTCTTGTCGTCGCAGTGCAGCGGGATAGGGTACCATGTAGGCTGCCATAATTGGAACCGGACACGTGCGCCAAATTCGACAGAGGCACAAGCGCCGTGGAGTGAAAATTTCTGTTTATCTCTGGCGCGTGCGGTTACAGTAATGAATAGAGAGGTGGAGGATGGGAACACAAGCAGGGGCACACAGCAAATACGTGGAGAATGGTGGAAAAATCTCGTGGAGTGAGGTGGGTTCAGTGACCTAGGTGGCAACAGCTAATTTTTTCGATTAGGTACTCGGAGGTCTCGTGAGACAATTTCAAACTTTATCAGGGTACTCATTCAGCGGGAATGTTCTTTTCTGCCCAGACACAAGCAAAATAGATCGTCGAAGGCGAGTGAGCTCATCGATTAGAAGGAGGTTGTTCGAACGAGAAGGAATATAAGTGCTATCATGTGTCTAGGTGCGGCCGTTGTGCTGTTGGTCGATCGTGGGCAAAGTTTTCATCTTCAAAAACGTAACGTTAACTCGTCGATTGTGGGGTATGACGGAGCTGTCCTGAGCGAGCTTTTTATTCGCCGACGACGTCCGTCTGTCAATCTTCATCCCCCGTCTATTCATGGACGCCCATTCGTCAGATCTAGAAAAGTCTCCCAACCTCGACAAGGACATTGAGGCCGTACCCGTCCGCGCCGTTGCCTTTCCTGAAGACGAACGACATCCTCGAGATGAGAAGCCACGTCCAGTTGGTGTGGAGATGAGGCGACAGATGACAGAAGAGGACGCCCGTCTTGCTGCTGCCGGCTACGAGCACCTCACCAAGGAGAAATCTGGCCCCGAGAACGTAAAGTTCGGTGACGTCGACATCACCGAGCACATGCTACCCATTCACGAGATAGAGAGCTTGCTTCACACATCCTTCAACTGGACCGATCCTGCCCAGTCTTCCGGTCTTACTACTGCCGAGGCAGAAGCGCGTCTTCAACGTGATGGGCCAAATGCCCTTACACCACCCAAGAAGAAGTCGGCTCTGCAGAAGGTGTGTATATGTGCAAGGTTCTGACTATCTGACTTTCTGAACGTTCCATAGTACCTCGACTGTCTCAAGTCAATGTTCAACATCATTCTGATCTTTTCTGGTATTCTTGAGTACATCCTCCTCGGTATCGATTACCATGTGAGCCTTTACGAGATTTTCTATCTTTTGCATCCATTGACATTTTGTCCCCACGCAGGATAACACACAGAACACGTATCTCGGTGGCATTCTCATCGGAGTCGCTTTTCTCAACGCGTTTATCGAGTTCTATCAGTTGCAGAAGTCTGAAGCCATCCTTGCGTCCTTCCTCGCTATGATCCCGCCATCGTGTCGCATCCTACGTGACGGGACCCTTCAGAATATTCCTGCTGCTGGTCTCGTGAAAGGCGACGTTGTGCTTTTAGTATGTACTATTTCGTGCCTATTTCTACTGCTAAACATCCGACCATATTTGTGCAGCGTGTCGGAGACAAAACACCAGCAGATCTCCTGATCTTCTCCGCAATTGATCTCAAAGTTGACAACAGTAGCCTCACTGGCGAGTCTGAGCCTCAGGAGCGTGGGTCCAATCACAAAGGATCGGAACACCGGCCGGTTGAGGCGGAGAACTTGGTACGTCCTATTTTTCTTGCACGTCCTTGCGACTCAACAGGAGATCATAGGCTTTCAACTCGACTCTTGTCGTGAACGGTGAAGCATGGGGAAGTACGTATCGAGAACTCCTGTGATGAGTATGATATGTGCTCAACTGACCTATTAGTTGTCGTGCGGACGGGAGACCATACCCTCATCGGTAAGCTGCCTTCCTTGACGCCTGGGCCCTTCACCGAACGTCTTCTCTATAGGTCAGATCGCGCAGCTCACTGGCGGAGAGACCGGAAACAAGTCACCGCTAGGAGTAGAAATGTATGGTTCTACCATATGCCTCGAATTGGCTCGAGATGGGTTGAAGCTGACCAAAAGCATTTCGAAACACTAGCGCCCACTTTGTGATGATCCTTTCCACTATTGCGATTATCTTCGCTATTGTTTTCCTCGTTGTTGGCGTCACTACCGTTTACAAGGGCAAGGCAACCCAGACATTCACCTTTGCGGTCTCGATTCTCGTAGCATTCGTTCCCGAGGGCTTGCCATCTACAGTTACGCTACTGTGTGTACATCGTGTTGGTTCCCTTCCGCGCCACTCAACGATCTTAGGTTGTCTATTGCTGCGAAACGTATGGCTGCTCAGAATGTACTGGTCAAGGATCTACAAGGGGTGGAGACTTTAGGTACGTCTCAGTCTTCTTCTGTAACCCGTTGTTACTCATGACGCCTCTTCTTTCAGGCTCGGTGAGTTTAATTGCCAAGTCCTGGACTTAGCTCATCTTTTCTGCCAGTTAACCTTGCTAGCCACTGACAAGACTGGCACCCTTACGCGGAATCAGATGACGGTGCAGACCCAAAGGTTGAATGTCCAGGCTAAGACTCACGCGCATATATCAGGTGACGAACCTATGGAGCGGCGACAAGATGTTCTCAGCATTCCAATCGAACAACGACGAGCAAGAAACCGCAGATTTCTCGCTTGTTGCTCCTGGAATGGACGAACTTGTGGCCACTGCTATTCTCAACTCGCGTATCAAGTTTGATCGTACCGACGTCGAGTTTGCGAAACGCGAGATCATGGGCGATGCAACCGAGACTGGCCTCGCGCGCTTCGCGGGTCGTGGCTTGACGGACTATGATGCGTACCTGCGTGAATTCCCAAAGGTGTTTGAAGTACCCTTCAACTCGATGAACAAATGGGCTCTGGTTATTGTGAACAAACCCCATGACACTGGCCGGCTTACCTCGTACATCAAAGGAGCACCTGAACGCGTCCTGGCGAAGAGCACGACTTATCTGAAGGACGGGAATGTCTTACCTATAGACGACGCGTTTAAGGAGAGCTATGAAGCGGCATATAACGTCAGTTACTTTTGTGGTGGCAATGAATTGTCACTCATCTCCGATTTGCAGTACATGGCATCACGCGGTCACAGAGTAATTGGTTGTGCACAATACCTCCTTCCGGAAGATGAATACCCTACGGATTATACCTTCTCGAAGAAGGATAAGAATTACCCTGATTCTGAATACTGTTTTTTGGGTTTGATATCACTCGAGGATCCACCTAAGCATGGAGTGCGCGAAGCCATTGGTACACTACGCCTGGCTGGCATTAGGGTTATGATGGTTACTGGTGCGTTGCTCATACACGATTATTAACATTCTCGCATCGCTCAATCCGTTGTGGTATTTTTGCATAGGCGATCACCCCAAGACCGCAGAGGCAATTGCCCGTAAAATCAATCTCATGATTGGTGATACGAAGGAAACACTCAGCTTGAAGACGGGACGACCTATTGAAACAATATACGACGACGAAATATCGGCTGTGGTTGTCCACGGTGATGACATCGACTCGCTCGAAGGCTGGCAATGGGATTTAAGTAGGCCAAGAGCGTCGCTTCCGTTACATGTTATGCTGATCCTTACATCATTTAGTCTTCGAGAAGCAAGAGATCGTGTTTGCACGGACATCACCCCAGCACAAGCTCGAAATAGGTACTTTCGTTTGTCATGAGCCGCGTCAAGGATCTAATCTTTCCTACCAGTTAAACGCGCCCAGGCTCTTGGACACATCGTTGGAGTGTAAGCGCTTTCCACTATCCATCATTGCTATGTTCAACCTAGCGTCGCAGGACTGGTGATGGTGTCAATGACTCCCCAGCTCTGAAGCGCGCGGACCTCGGTATCGCCATGAATATTTCGGGCTCGGACGTGTCCAAGGAAGCCGCGAATATGATTCTCCTCGATGACAACTTCGCTTCTACCGTGAAAGGCGTCCAAGAGGGTCGTCAGATATTCGTAAACTTGAAGCGATCTATCCAGTATACGATCACACACACAACACCTGAGGTCGTTCCCCAGCTTCTCTGTGAGACCCTGATGCATCGATCAACGTAATCTGGATATTCATCTTTGTTGTAGATGTTATCATCCCCATCCCTTTGCCGCTGTCGGCAATCCTGATTCTTGTGATAGGTGAGTCTAATGACGCCGTAAGTTCTCTCATCGTTAATGGGAAATCACTTCAGATCTTGGTTTCGAACTCCTTGTTGCTGTATGTGCCACTTTATTGCTCTTCTTGCTACTTTGTGACGATGACACTGACTGGACGCGCAGTTGTCATTTGCATGGGACAAGCCCGAGACGGCGGACGCCGTGATGCGGATGCCTCCAAGAAAGCCCGGTCCGTGTTCACACCGGTTATGACTTTACGCACCTTACCCACGTTTGAAACGCAGTTAATGAACGTTCAGTCATGAATCGCAAACGCCGTGCGCTGCGTCGTAGCAAGACCTTGGGCCATGATTCCGAGTCGCAAACGGCTACCCGGCTCAGCCGCTTAGCCCGCCTCATGCGAAAACTCAAAGCCCCTTTCACCCGCGAGTTTTGGCGAGATCGCTTTGAGCCGACCGAGGGTGAAACTCTTGTCGATAACAAGGTCCTTAGCTATTCGTACCTCGAAGTGGGATTGATTGAGACGATAGCATCGTAAGTGTCATGATACCGTATTGTTTGCGCTACTAATCTACAGTTTTTAGAATGCTGGCGTACTTTGTTGTCTTCCACAAGAATGGCTTTTCGCCAAATGATCTCCGAAAGGCGCAGAAAAATGGCAGTAAGTTGGAACTTACTCGATCTGGCGATGCCGTTCACTCACTCGGTCCTAGACTACTTCAAGAAAGACAGCTCCAACTTCATCAACTACAAAGGGCAGTCCCTTAATGGACCGCAACAAGTCGAGGCACTTGCTCAAGCTCAGTCTATTGGTACGTACGACCAGTGTGGCTGGGCGATTTCGATGACAACTGTTGTATATAGTATACTTGTCTATCTTCTTGACCCAGTGCTTCAACGTAAGTGGCAAATTTTTGGTATCAGTTTGACATCCAGCCAACCGCCTTGCATAGGTCTTTGCTGTCAAGGCAAAAGTTCGTTTTCCGTTCGGGAAAAGCATAGTTGGCAACAAGTACAACTTCATCGGGATCGTTGCGGGTGGTGCTCTTGTCATGTTCGTCATCTACACACCGCCATTCCATTCGGTTTTCGGCGGTTCCCACAAGTTGCTCCCGCTCTACTGGCTCATCGCAATCGCCTTTGGCTTTCTAACTCTCGCTTGGGCCAGTATCCGCGTTCTCCTAGCGCGCAGGTCGATAGAGCAGACACGTGTCAAGGATATCCAAGGTCTCAAGATGTGTAAGTGCCTGCCAACGCTACCCTCGAGTTCGATCATTATGCTAATTTTTTTTTTCCAAGTCCCTACGATGCGTACCACCAGTATGCGCTCGCGGCATTGAGAAGTATGAGCAGGGTCGACCGGAAATGGGATCATTCGCTGCGATGTAAATGATTATCATTAATGTACTTTTTACGACCATTTACGTTCAACCCGGTTTGGGGGGTTAAATGAGAATTGTACTACCTATACAGTATTGTCACACTTGTCAATGATGGCAGGTGCCAATCAGCAGTGTCCTTGGCACCTGGCACTTACGGTAGGTACTGTATTAGATTGTTCCCGCACCGCAGATTCGGACTCTTTCAATTTGTTGCCATGTCCACGTGCACGCCGGAGCGCGATGCGCTTACAGTACAGTATACCGTTTCAGAATTCGTATCGTGTCACGAATGAATAACCACAACTATACCACTGTGTTGTTCCCCGACTGTCAAGGTTCTTGTGTCATTGACGCCTGACCGTATGAACGGGTTCGCATTCCCTTGGCTGGCTGGCATATCAACACGTAGGCACGATAAGCTGTCCGCGAGGTTGTCGACAAGCTTATATATACTTGATCGATCGATTGGGGCAAAATTCTATGATCGACGGCGATTCTCTCCCTGAAAAAATTGAACCACGGGAGTCTCCCCTCCCAGAGTCTTTTGCCTACCCATTCATCAACGTGACCTGCCAGCCAAAAAAACCGTCACCTGCCACTATGATGTTTCATTAATTGTGGCTCTCCACACTATCATCGCGTAGAACTCGGAAACAGAGCGGGCCATCATCATTCCCTAGTCTGATGTCGACGTCCTTCTAAAGCTACCTATCCGTTTTGCCAGTTTTTTTTTTGCGGTCTTTCCGAAATATCGGACCCCTCGTTGCTTTGTGTAGGTTGACTGACGCTCATGTTCAATTGGCTAGCTGGCTGTCCGCAGTCCTATAATAGCACCAAGAGCACAACGAGGCATGATATGATAAGGCGATAACGTTAACCTACGGTCATGGGTAACGGTAACTTACGTTCCACTCGTGTGATCCACCCCTGGATCACGTACATTTGCTCTCTGCGGGATCGTCATTTCTCCAGCTCGGGTACAGTTTATCCATCTTCAAGGTTGTTTCTGCGCCGCCCGTAGCAACACCACCTGATTTGTACATTCTTACCCATGATGGTGCTGCCAGCTGCAGTGCATGCATCCTCTTTAATCCTTTCATCTTGAATATAGGCAGATACTACGCATTCCTGAGAGTGGCCTTTTTTGCCCGCTCACCAGGGTGAGTCGCGTGACGTAGTGGGAAGCACTAACTGAACGAACGAAAATTGCACGTTTTTTTACAATAACCATCCTTTCGCCTCTAGTTCAGAAAGATGGACACATGAGCAAAACCGATTGCTTACTTACTCGTATCCGAGAGTTTATCCGAGTCGCGTGTTGTAAGAACTTGTTAGCTAATTTATCATGGCGCAACAGCCATCTGCGATCGAGTTCCGCTTGGTGTTGAGATGACTCGGAGGCGATGGATCATGATGCGACCAAAACAAGTTTATTGATGTTTCGTCTTGCTGCCGATAAGACTGGGGCTGAGTCAACAACAATCACCGAGGAACACCCACCCATTATTATTGTCGCCGCATGTAGGAGAGAGGCAACTAAAAGCCTGGTTCGAAGCTTTTCCGTCTTGGGCTCTATGTTTCTTTACCTCTCTGAAATCTATGTCGGCCACTCCGTACGACAGAGTTGGTGACTTGAATACTGGCTAGTCTATCATTTGCGGGAGAGAATCTGGAAATAAAAGGACTCAGTTGTGTTGTAGGTCATCGCGTGCCGTCACGCCGACAATCGGACTCCGGTCTGTCCGGCCTGGATGTCCGAACTTCCGACCGACCCACTGCTGTTGGCACGCGTTTATCCCTCACTATTTATTTTATTTCCTTTTGCTCGTCACTACTCGGGCTGCCATTCTCATTGCGGCGTTTTTAATTGCTCTCAAGGTTAAACACTGAAGCCGTTGTCACGCTGTTGGCTGTGGCTTGAGCGCCTCTACGTCATTTTCTACAGCCTGAGGACAGGCCGATGATGATTCGGATGCACCCCCCGTTCTTCGGAAATTTTGTTAGTTTTTCCTCTGCTATCCTCACCATTTCCATATTCTCGATGCAACTGGCGTTCGACGTTCAACGTTCAACAATGAACCGCCGTCACAAATTTGGAAAAATACCTTTATAATCAATTTATCGTTATAATTGGCCATTTTAAGCGAATTATAACTTCCATTATATTGCATTAAATTATATTTTAACTTAATTATATTGCCTTATATTAAAGTTGGAATACCTCACACGTCATTATAACTTCTTTTTTGCAAACACCGCTCCAGCATCATGATTGCGGGCGACACACTGCAGGCAATTACTTGACTCATTACTTGGCTATTCTCGTGGAAGAGCTCAAATTTCCATTCACATGCGAGTTTTGGTAGGGTCGTCTAACAATGAGACTCCCGCTGTACCTGTCTAGCAGTGCGTTCAAACGCGCGACTTGTCCGAGTCACACGTTGCATCAGTCAAGAAATAGGTTGATGCATGCTGTCGAGCTACATGTGACCGTTCAGTGCACACTGGCATCATGCGTCAATCAAGTCGGCATCTCTACTACCGAAAATACCAACTCCGAGTCCAGCTGTGTTGAACGTGCTTACAGATATTATACTGATGATGGATCACTGATATTAAGACTAATGATATGGGCACAGACGTCTCATGATATAAATGAATCTCTATCTAAGAGAGACACCTTGACGCTCAGCTCCCGACCCACTTTCTTCTTTTTCCGAGGCACTGGTTGGTGAGTGCTAATGCCCAATCATCTTACGCTACACGACGCTAATCCTGCAAATCTGTAGCCCACTTATTTTATTTACACACTCATTCGTTCACGCCCACGTTCAAATTTCCGATCTCTTTAATCAGCTATGCCTTCTTATAGGACTCTCACTGTCCTTGCCCTCGCTGTATCTACTGTATCCCCTGCTTTCTCTGCACCAGTTCAGTACGACAACCTTTATTTCTAAATATCAGTGGTTCGGGTCTTCCTGACATGTTTGATTCTTTTAGGGTGACTCGGGAGCAGGCTCTCAATTACCGCGAACTAGTCAGTGGAAAGCGAGGCGCCGCCGAGCTTGACGCCGCCAAGCTCGGCGCCGACGCCACAAAGAAAGCCTCAAAGACCTGGGGTCAGAGATTGAAGAGCTTCGCACTGACTCTAATCGTCGGTAGTGCGGCAGCCGACGTTGGAACTAATATTTACGGACATATAAACCCTAATAGTCCCGCTTTGGGGGGGCCCAAGCCCACTAGTGGTACCTCTGCCAGTACCGGTTCTACCACTACCGGTTCCACCACTACTGGCACAGGTCCTACCGCTACCAGTTATACCACTACTGGCGGTTATACCACTGGCGGTTATGCCACCGGCACGGGTTATACCGGTACCGGTTATACCACTGGCGATTATGCCACTGGCACAGGTTCTACCGGTACCGGTTATACCACTGGCGGTTATGCCACTGGCACAGGTTCTACCGGTACAGGTTATACCACTGGCGGTTATGCCACTGGTACAGGTTCTACCGGTACAGGTTATACCACTGGCGGTTATGCCACTGGTACAGGTTCTACCGGTACAGGTTATACCACTGGCGGTTATGCCACTGGTACAGGTTCTACCGGTACAGGTTATACCACTGGCGGTTATGCCACTGGTACAGGTTCTACCGGTACAGGTTATACCACTGGCGGTTATGCCACTGGTACAGGTTATACCGGTACCGGTTATACCACTGGCGGTTATGCCACTGGTACAGGTTCTACCGCTACCCGTTCTACCACTACCAGATCCAATTCTAACCTGAATAGGTGAGGGACAACTTGGGGAGAATACGTGCGATTACTCACACAATACAATCACAGCCGTACATCCCCGCACATGAACTTGTTGAGTCGCGCCGATTTGGAGAAGGCGATTGGTCTCTTTAGTCGCATGGTCGATGAGCTTGACTAAGTGCGCTTCGGCCGCATCAGCAGGATATCTGCTGGGTTTTTACGGCATCACTGGCGTCCCTGGTGGTAGTCATCCTAGTTAGCACAAGCTGTCTCTAGTGATATGCAACGGATGGATGTATTGGATACACCTATCCTTAGTAGGCACACTTACCTTCTGCTGCCCCACAAGCGCGCCCCGAAAAGCTACCTACGTCTTTTATCCCAGTTAGATACAGGCAGAGTACGTCTTTGTAGCTAGGGTACACGTACTGTATTACATGCTGCCTCATACCGTGACAGATAGCGAATTCCGGAGAAAAGGGATAGAGGCATTAGAGCATACCAAGGGTTCAATGGTTCAGACGTCAAGAAAATACACCACTAGCAAACGTTTGCAATATATCTGTATATATTACTAGGGACCGATTGTACTGCTAGCATAACTAAAATGACTAGCACCAGTGATGCCAGTTGTTCCAGGCATCCCCAGTATGTCATCATGCTGATGCTCAGGCGGCCAGAGTTCACCACTGGCAGAGATATCAGCGTCATGCAGCACGATCAATTGAGGATTAGTACTCACTGGCACCAATCAGTGCCTCAAGAAAAAAATTGATGTGAGGGAAGTAGTTCCGAGTCCTAGATGATAGGAGCTCTACCGAATTGAAGATATGGTGCCCATAGCCTAGGGAGTCCGCAAGATGGCATCAGACTTGACATTAATTAACCACCACTATATGCGGGCTGGGTGCACAGGATGCAACGCGGCGATAGTTGGTGGTTTCAATGGGGGAGTCGAGATGCCGACTGAATTGTCTATGATGCACCATCATAGATCATTGTACCAGTGCGTGATGATGTACTCCGGTTCGGCAACATGCCGACTCATGCCAGTTAAAGGCTCATTGACGAGAATATTCTTGTCGGACGATCCGGCGAATCGAAAAACGAGAGGCGCTTCAAGGGCCTGATCAGCACACCACCGGGCCAGGCTTCTCCATGATCTCGACTTTGTAGCACATCGCTTACTACGATAGTACTCGCAGGAATCAAACCACTGCAACCGCATGTCTTCCACCATCCGGTCCATCTCCTTGAAACATCCACTCAAGCTCAAGTTCTGCCTACCATGTGGCAAGTAATTTTATCTATGTCTCATGTATTGTTTGTCTTTCATGCGTATACTGTAAGCACTCAAACTGAATGCATGAACCTCGCAGCATCCAGTCACATTGGCCGCGGGTCGTGTCGAGCATGAGCTGCATGACATTTGAATAAGCATCCGTGCTCCTGCCAGTGAATTAGCCATATAGCCATATTTACATCCAGGGTCCGACGGACCTGGGATCAAGAAAACGCACCAGGCATTTGCAACACATTGTATACTTCAATGTCATATCACTAGCGACAGTTTGTGTGCTACTGGCATAACCAAGATAACTGGCACTAGTGATGGCGGTTGTTCTAGGAATTATAGCAGAGGTCTTGCTGAAGGCTGATCGAAGTGCACTTAGTCAAGTTCATCGAGCATACGACTAAAACGTCTGAGCGCTTCCCCAAAATGGGCGCGATTCAATAAGTCGAGGGAAGATACATGCCTGTAATCGGGTGTGAGTAGTCGCAAGCGTTATTTAACTTTTCCCTCACATTTTCTGGTTATTATTATCCGAAATTAGTCTGGCTTCTGAATGCCCGACGATAGTGACAACACCATCAGCGATGCCATCTAGATATGACTTGGGGTAGGACTCACTCGAGGTGTCCACAGACAAGCCACGACGATCAAGGATGCCTACCTCTCGCCCGGAAAATGCCCGGGGCGGAATGGTTGGTGTTGGTTGAGGCGGAAAAGTCCATGGCGTTGCATTGGTCGGTGGAGTCGCATTCGGTTGAGTCGTGGAAGTTGGCTGGGTCGGATCGGTCGGATTATTCTTGTTAGAGTGAAAAGGTGGACCACCAACGAGACGAGTTTGTCGACAATGATCCCCCAAGACCTGCCAGCGCTTTCAAGTTCCCTGGAGTCATCTTGAAGCGTGGTCTTATGCTTGATTCAGAGTGACTTGTACCCTCAACTTTCCTGCCAGAAGCAGCATCAGGAAGGTTTTGACTCAGCACCCAAGATGAAGGCTACGTACAGAGGGTTGTGTGCCCGAACAGGCGATACACCAGATGTAACGAGGACAAGGACAAGGAGAGACATATAGGAAAGCATGTTTAATTATCGGAGATATCGGGGACTTGAACGAGTGCGTGAATGTAACAAGTTTGAGGACAAATAGGTGGGCTACATACAGGCTGTCAGGATAGGCTTTGATACTACGTTGGAACGGATCATTCTCCTCTTCAGTACCGCGGTGCGAAAGAACTCGTGTAGCATCAGTAATCCTGCATCTCAGTTTCCAGAGGTTGCTCAAGTTGAGCAACTACCAAAAACCCGCTAAAACCTGGAAACCTGGACACTTGGAAACGTAGGTCCATTTTCCCGGTAACCTGACTGAACAGCCCAGGATGGAAACCCAGGAAACCCAAGAAACCCACCAGAACCTATGTAACTTCAGATTTAGGCCACGTACTTGTTTATGGTATAGTACGCCGATATCTACAACTGGAGTAAGATACTAGTAACATTTTGATTGTCCAAGTAGAGTAGTATGAGTTTCCTGGTTTCTGGGTTTTCAGGTTCTCGGAAACCTGAAAACCAGTGGAAACCAGTGGAAACCCGGAATTTAATTTCCTAATTTACTGATGTATACCAAACATGACCCATCCGAGTTGTCGTCCTGGAATGTCCTGGCTCACAGGCCGAGTCAACTCGGTGAATCATGTAGTGTATTACACTGAGAGGACGCAACGGCAGCAAATAAGCCACATTAACTGTTGGAATGACCGAGGTGGCATATGACTGTTAGGCCACGACTATAGCTTCCTTAAGGCCTTCTGCCCTCTTGAGCGCCAACATCACCAGCCGATAAGCAGCAAGGCTACTGTATTCCGTAGCAGTACGTTGGGCGAGACCGTGAAGAAGAATCAAAAGCGCGTATAGCGCATTCCACGTTTGGAATTCCAGTGCATCCGCGGCGTGAATCGAAGGCACGTGCCTCGGGGACACATGCGAATTTCTACTTGCGAGTTTTCAATTAGTCATCATATCGATATCGTCCGAGGATGAATCGACGGTGTACATCATGCACTGGCATCGTGCATATGCGCATCATACTCATCATGCCCAATTAAGTCGACATCTCTACTCTCGAAATACCAACTTTGGCGCTGTGTACACAGCGTCGCATATAGTAATGGTTGATTGATATCAAGTCTAATTACACCATACAGGTCGGACATCTCTGGACTATAAAATGAAATTGCTATCTGGATCAGCCAACTCTTGCTCCAAATTTCTTTCTTTCCGAGGCACTGGTTGGTAAGTACCAACTCTCGATTTCTTGTCCCGCCACGCTAATCCTGACGGCCTATAGCCCAAACTTTATTCTTCACACACTTATTGCTTTCACACCCTCGTTCAAGCTTCTGATCTCTCTTATCAGCCATGCCGTCTTATACATCTCTCGTTGTCCTTGCCCTTGTTGCATCTAATGTATCCCCTGCTCTGTCCGCGCCAGTTCGGTACGGCGGCCTTCATCTTTGAGTAAGAGTTCGGGCCTTCTTGACCATGTTCAATTCTTCTAGGCGAGTTCGGGAGCAGAGTCTGAGTTACCGTGGACTCGGACCGGCCGTGGTCGGGAAAGCAGCCGCAAAGACCTCGGGGATAACTGCCAAGAAGATCGCAGAAGAATTTGCCATAAGTACTGGGGCAACAATGGCCTTCGCTTACCTTTTTGAGAAGATGAATGGCAAAACCGGCGCCTCCGCCGAAAAGAGCAGTGCTGCCAGCGCATCTTCTACCAGTTCTGCGCTTTCAGACAGTTCGAACACTGCCAACACTGCCACTACTGCGAACAATCAGGCCTATCCGAGCTATTCGACATCGACCGATCCGAGCTATTCGAGCTCGACCTATCCGAGCTATTCGAGCTCGACCTATCCGAGCTATTCGAGCTCGACCTATCCGAGCTATTCGAGCTCGACCTATCCGAGCTATTCGAGCTCGACCTATCCGAGCTATTCGAGCTCGACCTATCCGAGCTATTCGAGCTCGACCTATCCGAGCTATTCGAGCTCGACCTATCCGACTGCCCAGACTCAGAACGGGAATCAACAACGCGCTGTCCGTGACTTGCCTGCTGATATCTTCGGTGAGCCCCACCTCGAGTCACGGTTTATAGACAGCATTGCTGATGGTATTGTCATTATCTCCGGGTCTTCAGAAGCTAGATCTACCTCGGATAATAATAATCAGAAAAGGCGAGGAATAAATTAAAAGAATGACTGCGATTACTCACTCGCAATCACAGGCAAACCCCTTCCCTGGACCTTTTGGGTCGCACCGACTTGGTAGAGGCCATCCGTCTCTTTAGTCGCATGCTCGATGAGCTTGACTAAGCGTACTGTACTTGCATATGACATCCGCTGGGATGCCTAGCACAGCTGGCGTTACTAGTGCCAGTCATCCTAGTTATGCCAGTTACACGAACGTCTTCCAGTGATATGCAAGGGAAGGACATATTGCGTCATTAGAGTACAAATATGTATTGCAAAGATCTGGTGCAATTTACTTCACCCTTGGATGCTCGAATACTGGAGTTCCCTTTCTCTGGAATTCGCATTTGTCACGGCATGGCGCACCATGTATAATACCTTTACTAGTAAGACGCGCTCGGTCTTTATAGGACTAAAATAGAAGGTGCAGGTCACGTTTGGGGATTGGTTTGTGAGGTAGTAGAATTTAGTGCGTATGCTGAGGGTTAGAAAAAAAGTGTCAGAGCGTATGAAGCCTCAACCAACTTGACTGGGTGAGTCGGAGACTGGGTCTTCCTTTGAATTTCGGGTAGTCACTGGTGAAAGAATGTTCGAGCAAAAGGCAAATCGTTGTTGACGAGACAGAGCTGATAGCATCTTCGACAACGACGACAAGCCCTTGATGGGCTCAGAAGAGATCGCCTTTAGGTGCTTTATGAAGTAGTGCCAGGTAGACATTGGGGACGAGACCTGACATATTGTGTCATCTGGATTCAGTTCCGAGTCGAGCCTTTGTAGACACTGTATAACCTGGTGAGCAAGCTGCACATCCCATTATTGCTGCACAACACCCAGTCACTACACTCGGACGCACTCGACCCGGTCACCCGGAAGCTCGGTCCGATGTGATGTGTACAACGCACGTGCTTGTGCTTTCCTCCATTTCAGTTTTGATGTACCAAAATTGGCACGAATTCAGCACCGTACCTCAGTTGCAATATGGCGGCTTCGCCGTTCTCGTGCATCAGCTCAACGCCGTTCAAATCCTACTTCATTTGCGAAAATTCAATAGGACAGATCATCTGACGATAGAACCGTCGTCCATGGCAAGGTCTCCAACTATCTAGAAACGCCCTACGGTGCATTAAGTGCTTGGTTGAGTACATGCATCGTCATACGTGGCATCAGCCAATAAACTCATTACTGCACGTCATCACATCATCAATCGCAACAAAATGACAGTTCGATGCGCATCACGCACTGGCATCATACATCATGCATCATGCCCAATCAAGTCGGCATCTCTACTCCCGAAGCACCAACTTCTAGCCATGTCGCAAGCCGTGCACGGATCTTCGGCGCATATAGGAGATAGTTGATGTCCGGTCTAATCGAAACCACACAGCTCGGACATCTCTGGACTATAAAACGAAAACGCTACCTGGATCCATCACCCAGTTCTTGCTCTAAATTTTTTTCTTTCCGAGGCACTGGTTGGTGAGTACCAAGGCTCGATGGCTGCACCACGCTAATACTGATGGATTATAGCCCAAACTTTGTTCTTTCGCACATTTTTTTTGCATTCACTCCTTCGTTCAAGCCTCCGATTTTTCTTATCAGCCATGCTCTCATATACGACCATCCTTGTCCTTGCCCTTGCTGTGTCTAATGTATCCCCCGCTCTGTCCGCGCCAATTCTGTACGGCGGTCTTCATCTCTGAGTAAGAGTTCGGGTCTTACTAACCATGTTCAATTCTTCTAGGCGAGTTCGGGAGCAGAGTCTCAGTCACCATGGACCAAAAATTGGGGTAGCTGTAGGCAAAAGGGCTGCCTGGGGATCACTTCTAAAGAAGATTGGGTTAGAATTTGGCATAGGTACTGCGGCGACCGTGGCTGGGTATGGCGCTATCGACGCGATTACTGGTCCCAGCGGGGCCGGCGGGGCCAGCAGCCAGCCTGCACCCGCCGCCGCACCACCTGCGGCCTCAGACCCCGGCCCAGGACCTGAGACCTCAGGACCCGCCCCAGGACCTGAGACCTCAGGACCCGCCCCAGGACCTGAGACCTCAGGACCCGCCCCAGGACCTGAGACCTCAGGACCTGCGACCTCGGGCCCCGCCACACTACCTGCGACCTCCTCCACGGCACCTGCTACCAATCCGAATAATGCGAACACCGCGAACAATGGGGACAATGGGAACAATGGGGACAATGGGGACAATGGGGACAATGGGAACAACCAGAGCAATACGGCCAATTCGAATAATGGGAACAACCAGAGCAACACGGCCAATTCGAACACGGGGGCCGATCCGGGTTCTGGCTCGTCTATCTTCCGTGAGCCCGGTCTGTATTCCGGTTATAGATGGCAATGCTGATGGTGTTGTCATTACAGGCAGGTCCGTTTTAAATAAAGATAGGTGAGGGGAAAATTAGAGAATCCCTGCGAATACTTAAACGCGACCACAGGCGTGCCACTTCGACCGTGGAATTGTTGAGTCGCCGCACCGATTTGGAAGAGGCGCTCAAACTCTTTAAACGCATCCTCGATGAGCTTGACTAGCTTGTGCATTTTGCATCTGTGAGATGACGTTCGCCGGGAAGCCTGGTGTGGCTAATCTTAGGCACCTTGATTATGCCAGGAGCATAATCTGCCCCTAGATATACACAAGGGATAGACAAGGGAGATGTACAATATTATGACATCCGACTGTTGTAGACATGCGTTGGAAACGTCTGGTGCATAAACTTGACGCGCCACTGCATGTGGTATCCCAATTGAAGTTGGTCGATTCCCCCTACATTGCCATCATGGCCAATATGCGGTGAAGAAATACGTTAGGTATCAGACAAATTGTACCCGACAGCTACCAGGCCCAACCACCAGCGGATGTGTATTAGTCTTCTGTCTGTATAAGCTACAGAATAGAGGGTATCGAAATAATTGAAGTTGTTGTCGCTCCCATTCTACATTATCCTATTGCCTTATCTCCTCCAAACCTAATAGGCTATGGGCCCTATAGCCTAAAACCCTTTGCGGCAGAGAATGATGGGCAGCGCGCGATGACATGTCGCGCTGTTTGGACGGGCTGGTATAGATAGGCTTGGGGACGAAAGACGCAACGCGTGTCAGTCTTCCATACCCAGTCACAGTGACCTAGCAATGCCAACTTCTTCAGAAAGCCTCGCGTTAGTGGGAGATGGCGTAGAATTCACTATAGTTCGGTGGCGATGATCAGGTCAGTGATTCTTCAGGCCTTCAGGCTTTAGGTGCTAGTGGGGATAGCTGGGTGGAATTCCGAGTCGGTGACCACTGCCATGGCACAACAGCGACGCGCAGATGTTCTTGTTGGGATCATCATGATACGAGATTGCGTGCATCATGTTCTTACAGTTGGAAAGCGAAAATGGCCCTGGAGTTGCCCGGAGATTCCAACAGTCTGCCCGCACGCGACCGCCGGATGATACTCGGACGCTCTGACTCAGATGCCTTCAATGCCTTGATGATCTGATGATCTCAGATGCGGACGATACTTGGACGTTATGACTCAGATGCCTTGATGATCATATGCTCATATGCCCAAGGGTGGTGAGGACGGTCAATATGAAGGGTGTGATGAAGGCGGCGCCGGCGCAGCCACGTGCCTCAGGCTCTATCAGACTGGCCTTTCTCTTGTCTTGCATCAGCTCAAGGCGCTCAAATCGTCATTCGACCCTATTCAAGTTCAGTCGCGGGTTTTCAATTAGCCAGTTCGTTCGAAAATGGTTTAGCTATCTATACCTATCTTACGGTGCGTTCAGTGCATGCATCGTCATTCGTCACGGCGTCATACGTGGCATCAACTAATTAAAATCAAAGGTTATGCAACGTTGGTGATCTCGACGAAATAAGACACAAATGATCGTTCAATGCACATCACGCATTGGCATCATACATCAAGTGCAATTAAGTCGGCATCTCTACTCCCGAAATACCAACTCCAGCTGTGTTGTACGCTGCGCGTGCAACCTCGCATATACTGTAGTGATAATTGATGCCAACTTAGGTCACAACTATGTGGCCATAGCCTCGACGTCTTTGGACTATAAAATGAAGTTGCTATCTGGATCAGTCACCCAGCTCCTGCTTAACATTCATTCTTCTAAGGCACTGGTTGGTGAGTACCAAGCCTCGATTATTTGTAGTGGACCACGCTAATCCAGACGGTCTATAGCCCACACTTACTTTTTTTTATTCACGCACTCATTGCATTCGCACCCCCTCGATCTTTTTTATTAACCATGCCCTCTTATATGACTATCGCTGTCCTCGCCCTTGCTGCATCCAATGTATCCACTGCTCTGGCCGTGCCAATTCAGTAAGGCGATCTTCATATCTGAGTAAGAGCGCTGGCCTTGCTGACCATATTCAGTTCTTCTAGGGAAGTTCGGGAGCAGAGTCTGAGTCGTCGTGATCCCACTTTCGGGACTACCCCTCCTCCGACTGGGCCGGGCGGGTCTCCAGGGACAGACAACCCTCCTACGGAGCCAGTCAAAGTCAAGGATCCAGAGGCTGTGCTATCCAAAGTGCCTAAGCCGAAAGGTACGAACCCGAAGCAGCTCGCATTAAATTTTCTCGTGGGCACCGCGGCAACCATGGCCGGTGTTTCCATTCTCAAAGAGATAACCGGGGCCTTCTCCAAAAACAACGCGGCTTCTTCCAGTTCGACAAGTTCGGCCAATCAGAACCCGTCGACTTATCCTTCGACTCCTCAAAATGGGTATGGACAGTACCAGAATCAACAACGCGCTGTAGATCATGGCAAGCGTGCTGATATCTTCGGTGAGCCCCATTCGAGTCACGGTCTATAAATGATGTTGCTGACGGTGTTGTCACTACTGCCGGGCCTTCAGAAACAAAAGCCAGATCAACTTCGCACCTGGACTTGTTGAGTCGTGGCGATTTGGAGGAGGCACTCAAACTCTTTAGGCGCGTCCTCGATGAACTTGACTAGTGGCTCGAGTTGCACTTTGTATCAGTGAGATGACGTCTGCGGGCATCGCTAATCTTGGTCATCTCGATTATGCCAGTAGTACAATCTGTCCCTAGCAGATGCGCAAGGGGAGATGTATTAATATTGTGACGTTTGAGTGTAGATACACTGTAAACGTTTGGTGCATGTAGTACTGTGCTTGACACACTGGCACCACCCTAATCCGGTGACACGATCCCAATAGTATCAATCTACGAGATGATGTGTGCAGTCACATGTGCGAAGCCCTACGCAAGAATTTCTTGATGAAACGCAAAGGGAAGTGGCCAAATACGGCCTCACTTACCGGGCCGAATGCAAAGCACAGCCCGTTGATCACATAATCTCGTATCGACCCGCTCTGGCGCGGCTGGGCCCCACTGTTTGCCTACTGCCACCCACCTCACACCTGAACAGCCCGAACTTGAATGTACTATGCACGCAGGCTTGTGCCTCATTCCTTACCCCTCATTTAACTTTAGTCCTACTCCTAGCTCAATAGTTAGGGACCACACATCTTTTGTCAACTAGTAAGATGTACCATGACGGCAAGGTCTTCGGCTATCTAGACACGTCTTGTGGTGCGTCAAGTGCTTGGCTGAGTGCATGCATCATCATACGTGGCTTCAGCCAATAAACTCATTGTTGCACATCATCAATCGTGACGAAATGACCATTCGATGCACATCATGCCCAATTAAGTCGGCATCTCTACTGAGTCTACTCCGAAGCACCAACTCTTACCGTGATGCACGCTGTGCACTGGATCGTCGCATATAGTTGATGGCCGGTCTAATCGCAACCATACAGCTGGGACATCTCTGGATTATAAAATGAAGTTGCTATCCGGATCTGTCACCCAGCTCCTGCTCAACTTCCATTCTTCTAAGGCACTGGTTGGTGAGTACCAAGCCTCGATTTTTCGCAGTGCACCACGCTGATACAGACGGCCTGTAGCCTACACTTACTTACCTTATTCACGGACTCACTGCATTCGCACTCCCTCCGATCTCTTTCATTAACCATGCCCTCTTTTATGACTATCGTTGTCCTTGCCCTTGCTGCATCTAATGTATCCACCGCTCTGGCCGTGCCGATTCAGTGAGGCGACCTTCATATCTGAGTAAGAGCGCCGGCCTTGCTGACCATATTCGGTTCTTCTAGGGAAGTTCGGGAGCAGAGTCTGAGTCGCCGTAATAATCCGTATCCCCCTCCTGGGTATCCCCCTCCTGGGTATCCCCCTCCTGGGTATCCCCCTCCTGGGTATCCCCCTCCTGGGTATCCCAATGGGTATCCCCCTCCTGGGTATCTCAATGGGTATCCCCCTCCTGGGCCAGACGGGCTTCCAGAGCAAGAAAATTCTGTCCGGCCAGGCAAACCTCCTACGGAGCCAATCAATGCTGAGCCACCCAAAAAAGCTGTGGGTGGTCCGAACGTGTACAGAATAACATTTCTAGTCAACACTGCGCCACCCAAAAAAGCTGTGCCAGTGGGTGGTTCGGGCAAGGCGAGAGTGTTAAATTTTATCATGGGCGCCGCGGCAGCCATGACCGGTATTTCCATTCTCAATAGGATAACCCGGGGTGGCTCCAGCAGGGCGCCTGCCAGTGCTCCGAGTTCGACTAGTTCAACTTCGACTCCTCAGACTAGCCAGACTCAGTATGGGTACCGTAACACTGGTACCAGAATCAACAGTGGCAATGCGCTGTAGATCATGACAGCTGATTTCTTCGGTGAGCCCCATTCGAATCACGGTTTATAAGTGATGTTGCTGACGGTGTAGGTGATCGATCTTCCCAGTAAGCGTAAGCGATGAAGAAAACACATCGCCGCGAAAAAGCGGGCCGAATGCAAAGCACAAGCCCGTTGATTACATAATCTCGTATCGAGTTGCCTGGAATCGGATAATGCCGATGTAGCCCAAAAATAGGAAATAATATTATATAATTCTTATTTTTGGATAAGTGTTGATGCTCAGGACATCAAAGTGCATTGACGAGTCTCTGGCCTCCCATGGACGGAGGAGCTCAGAGTGGTCCCCCGTCTTTCTCAAGGTCCTTCTTTTCGTCTGTTCTGTCCCTCAAGAATACGCAAAGTATAAAAGATCTGGCGGAAGATTGGCTCGGGGACCAGGATGGCATCCTCGTATTTGTGCGTCGCGCTCGTCTTTCTCCACAGTCGTAAATTATGAGGGACTCTTCCTCCCTTAAATCAGTCTGGACTTTTCTCGGTATTGGTAATCGTGTTCATCATCGGAGGCAATGACAAGATGCGATGTAATCCCATCGCAGAAAATGTCCTATGGATTGCCCAAATGTCGAATGACCTCATTAGCATTCTCAACGGGACTCATGAAGGCACACCGCCCGCAACAGCAACAACTCCACCGTCATTTGTGCCCTATCGCCCGAATGTCTCCTTGTGTATCAATGTCATATGGACAACCAGTTTAACCTTTAGTCTCGCGAGCACCTTCTTCGGGATACTTGTAAGGCGCTGGGCCGTTCGTTACCTTTTCAATAAGCTGCATCGCATCGATACCCGTATTCCACGTCATATTCGATCACAAGTCAGCGAAGATGTTGACACGTCACTACCATTGGCGTTGGTCACACTAATACACCTCTTCCTTCCGCTATCAGTCGCTCTCTTTTTCCTCGGTCTCGTGATATTCATGATCCATATCGGTATCTCCCCCGCTCTGGTGTTCGTCTCGTCGCTCGTGCTTGCTTGGCTGTTGTACGTGTTTCTTTATTCTCACATGTGAGATCTCTCTTGACGAGTCTTGTTAGAATCTAGTACGGAGTGTTCGGTGACGCCACGTGCTTAGTGGATTCCTGACATGGACAATTTGCAAGTACCTGTCTGATGGCCTCCATTGGGCCACGGGCTCGGTCACCGTAGTGACGCCATTCCTTTCCACCCTCAACGTGCCAATGGCTGTGGCCTTTATGACGAAACCTTGATGTCCAATAAATGTGATGCCAGCTAACGGCATGGAGATGGGGAGTTTACGTCCTGACTGGAGAGGCCAGCATACCATAAAATGACGCACTTCAGTTTGTAACTCAAGGGGTTTGTTAACGGGACTGCGTCCCCTCTCCCGCTCAACGCGCCGTTTGGCGGAGGATCATTTGTTCTTTTTGCTCCGGTCTTCACCCATTTCGATCTGCAGCCTCAAGCTAGATTATTGCAGGTACAGGAGGGAGGCTGCCATCAACCCATTATTTCATGACGAAATATGAAAGCCCAACGTAATGCTACCCCCTCAAGGTTCCGATGGTTCCTTGACGTGGTGGCCTTGTCCTCGCTTTGCAGACTAGGATATAATGTCATAGAGTCTATAAAATCCTCTACCATTCGTTGTCCCAACGTACACAGCAAACTACCCTTACCCTTTACCCAGCAAGGGTCTGCTTTACTGCCCTCAGCACGCCATCGTCTTCACTTTGCATGCGCCATAAACATCCATCTTCATCATGCTCTGGGTTCTCACGTAATCTCAACGCAGCCCGTCCATGTCCATCCCCGCCTCCAAGAATCAAAATCTTCAGTTCCCCTGTGGTTCGCGGTGGGAATTAGACCAACTCCCTCGCAAGAGCGAACACAGGCCCAACCTACCTTGGAATGGTGGCTGGTCTGCAGGGAGAACACTAAGACCTCGAGGGAACCCGAGGCCCTGCAGGCGGCGCACGGCCGCATCTAGAGTGCCGTCATACCATCCCCGTGCAGAGAATGCCGACACTGTATCCCACACACTCGCAAAATCATCACTCTGCTCACCCTGCTCGGGCGCTTCTACGTCGTCTGGTTTAGGCTCGGCGAAGAAAGGGGTGTCGAGGGAGATCAAATCGGCGCGTGGGCTCTATTCCTTGTATAAGAGGCGCGGAAATCAGGATCTATGCTATCGGTGGTACGCACAAGCAGATTGATGGTTTCCAGTTTAGGTAGGGGCGAGACGGATGGACTCTGTGCGGGCTGTGGTTGCGGGTGACATGAGGTCGTACCATCATCACGCGATAATAAAATGTGGGGACCACGCACAGATGAGATCCCACGCAGTTCTGGGCTGCCAGCAGCAATTGCCAAGTCTCCAGCGGTGACGGTCCGCGTAAGGTCGTCGTAGGAATCCAAAGAGGGTGTAGAGCGCGACGCGCTCCTCGCAGCACTAGGGTGACGTAGCTGTGCGGGTGGTGGAGCCTCGTAGGCTGCATATCGAAGCTTCTGTGTTCCGCTGCGCGATGATCGCGATGTAGCGCGTGAGGAGGAACGCGGGCGGGGAGATCGAGGACGCGCCGATGATCTTGTATCGAGCGCGAGGAGGAAGTCTGGAAGCTGACATGGTATTTATTATAATAATTGAGTGCATCGATGATATGAATATATCCCGAACGAATGATCCTTACTGAGCGCGAGCGACTGTTCGCGACAGCAGCTCTCAACTCATCCGGCTTGCCGATCATGTCTTCCAACAAAGAACATCTCTGATGGTTTTGGTTTCTGATTTTAAGGAAATGAAGTAAGAAACGTAGATGGGGACACTGACGCGGGATATATGGCGACCTGATTTGCTCTTCAGATGCTGGACGTCTGAGATTGGTTCGGGAGGAAACTTTGGGCATTCGGCTGCCAGGCGTATCATCGTCAGAAGACTGATCTCCTGGATGGATGCTGCAGAAAGGTCAATGTCTAAAAGGAGGTCTCCTCGAATGAACTGACGTGGGTATGACGTTAGCCTCTTGCCTAACCCGCGTAGTAGCTCAAGGGGAGACACGGGAACATGCCCGGCGTACTCGCAAGCGAGAGCCGTAAGCACGACCATCATGGTAGGACTGAAGGACGTATCTGCCTCCACTTCCGCGAGTGGAGTCAACAAAGTCGTTGCGACATTTTCACCAAAAGTGGTTTCACCGTCGCGAAGAGAAGTCAACACGTTCTCCACTGCGCGTTCGAGTACTTGGGAATTTCGTTGCGCATCGGGCCCGGCAGGTTCAGCCGTCCCACGTGGCGATAAGACATCCCTGATGGATCTTGCGTACAGTTCGGCGTCCTCGCCTGCAAGAATCTTTATCACTTCAAGCAGAGCAAGCACTTCATCTTCGAACGACTCCACAGAACAGTCCAGGCCTTCTAGCCTTTGGGAAAAGTACAATTCGATGATAGATGAGTCGACATCTGTCAAGACGCGTAGAGTCTGAAAAAGCCCGTCTGAGAGAAGACGCTTTAAGCTTAAGAATTGGAAATGACGCACCTTTAGTCGAAGGGCAGGATCGGGGGCGGACAGCAGTTGCATCACGCGCTCGACTTCCCATGCTTCGAGAACTGCAGGGACATCTTGGGTCGTACCTGCCCATATGGCTGGAGGAACGCAAGCTAAGCAGGAGAGAAACAAGTGTTGCTCGCTTGAATCGTTCGAGAGTAAGTGGCGTATATGCGATATGGGGGACCCGTTCGACACCGTGAAGGGTATTAATATGTCCGTAGGGGTATTTCGGAGGACAGAGGAGCAGTCGTATAGTAGGACTGTGATTGGCGGTTGGCGGCATCCAATGGAGCGACAATATAGCAGGCGGGCTTACCATGAGTCTTCGGGTTGTTAGCTGATCGTCTGATAATTTCAAAAATGGCCTTTAGCACTTCCGTTGAAGGTCTGTTCCAGAACGTCATTCAACGTCCCCCAAATGAGGCCGCAAGGACTTACTGAACAATACAGTACAACTGTAGTGCCTTCCGCACTACCAACGCTGCTGCTGCAGAACCTGTGGAAGACTTTCCATAGTGGTGTAGTACACGATACGCATTGACGAGAGTATCTGGGCCCAGTAATCCATTCTAGGAATGTAAGAAAATGACCCCAGGAAACACTGCGGCATGAACCAACCTTATGCAGGCTGATGCATACAGTAAGCGCAGAGCCAACAACAGCTTGGTCTTTATCACGAAGGCGTCTGGAGATCTCAGGCGACAACCCCCTGAGCATGGCCGAGTCGCATTCCACTAGAGCGCGAATAGTATGCAGGGCCCGTTTGCGTATATGCGGTCTTGAAGGCGTGATTGTAACCACTGACAGCGGGCGAGAAAAGGATGGCGCACGATTTGTGGGATAATAACCCACGAAGACGCATCTGTACGGCCGGGATCACATCCTCGCTCGGGCACTGAATGAGGTAATTCAGCGCAAGGGCTATGCGCATAGCTGAATCAGCCTCGAGGTCCTAAAGAAGCCTGAGACGGTACACCTTGTTGGACAGCAATCATATATACCTTACGGAGTGTGTTTACGAGCATGAGTTTCAGATCATGGTACGGAGGCATGATTTCGGAACAGAATAGATACCCTGGGCAGGAGATGAAGCAGAAGTAGTCTGAGGCAACACAGAACGTACCAGTTTTCCTTTCCTCGATGGAAGAGCCAGCCTCTGCCAGGTTCACAGCGTGCGGGATTGCGAATTCTAGTGCGCCGGGAGGAAGGCCAGCTACTGTACTCATGGAACAATACAGCAAGATAATGAGGTACTCTCGACATTGTGCCTAAGCGGTCTGGGACATTCAACGAAAGCTTTTCGCGGAGAATGGCGCAGGACCCACGGAGGAAAACCCGGGATGAGAGAGGCGATCACGGAGGGCGACGACCTCCTCGAGGAGATAGTCATCGGCTTGTTGGGTGGTCTGTGCAAGCTCGACTTTGCGGACTAGAACATAGTGTGCGCGACTCGAGGCCCCAGAGGATATGAATGGTACTTCCATAGAGCTGGTCACAAGCGCCGAGGGACGGGCGATCAACGAACACGTGTTCGGGCGGTTCTCCTCCGTCCGTTCTCACAGCAACGGCCCCCGTGCGAGCGACAACTTGAAACCCCCTTGCCTGTCAAAAAAACCGCTAATAAGTTACTAGCCGCTAACAATTTCAACTATGAGCAATGCCGCCGCTCTCGCTTCCACTGTGCATGCGTTCAACAAGATCCTGTCCCAACCAAAGCTGTCCTCGAAAACGCGAACATCAGAGGATGTGGAAGAAAGCGTGAAGAAACTTCGTCGGCTCATCCTCATCGAGGGTATCCCGTCCAAGGCGGTATGTGGCTCGGCTCTTTGCCGCTGATCCCTGCGGGCTGTGTATCCATCCGCTCATGGCGATCTTGCAGGACCCCACGCTACGATACAGAATCTGGAAAATCCTGCTCAGGGTTAACGACCTGCCCGCCAAAACATTCCTTGAATATGTTGCGAGAGGACCTTGCGAAGTGAGAGAGAAGATTCGTAACGACACTTTCCGGTGCGTGGCTATATGTCGCATCGCCGAGTCTCTTCTGATGTTGCAACAATCGTTCAGTACATTAGCGACCGATCGAGGTTTTAAGGAGCGAGTTCGAGAAGATATGCTCGTCCGTCTTCTTGACGCTTTCGTCTGGCGGAATCACGGTAAATCGCATAGTGGTCCATTCTCCATCCCCTACGCTCACCACTCTACAGACAGACAAGAGTCGACCCAGCAGCTAGGCTTTACCTACGTGCAGGGCATGAATGTTCTGGCTGCCCCCTTTCTTTATACTATGCCTTCAGAACTGGAAGCTTTCTTTTGCTTTGCAAAATTTATCGAAGAGTCCTGTCCACTCTATGTTCAACCTACCCTCGAGGGTGTCCATCGTGGTCTGAGGGTTCGTGTCACTACCATCAACTCTTGCTGCAATTCTTATACTTTTACGCTTCGAACAGCTTCTCGACAGATGCCTCAAGATTGTGGACCCAGAGTTGTACAACTGCTTGCGCTCAAAGAATCTTTCTGCCGAATTATATGCCTTTCCTTGTAAATGCTCTCGCTCTTATTCTGCGGTAGTCTCTCACATTTGATATTTAGCTGTCCTCACGCTTTGTGCTTGCACACCACCGCTCGACCAAGTTCTACGGCTATGGGACTTTCTTTTGGCCTTCGGAGTACACTTAAACGTCCTATGTGTCATCGCACAACTACTCCTCATCCGTGACGACGTGATGGCCTCGTCCTCGTAGGTTGTTTCGAATTTGGTCGCATCTGGTTCTCACCATTTCGTTTTCAGGCCAATGCGTCTCCTGCGTACCTTTCCGCCGTTAGAAGCCTCCCCCGTTATTGGCATTGCTGTCACCCTCGTTCGTGATCTCCCAGCTGAGCTATATGATGAGCTAGCAAAGCATCCATATGAATATCGCAAGTGACTACTCCTCTCTCTCGCCAACTCTGCGCCGTAGTGTATCGGTGGCGGTGTCGTGGAGGAGCTCGTTTGCCAAAATCTCTTGGCAGACCTGATTGTTGGGCACAGCCGTTTGTAGGCGGCACGTCCAGCTTCATCTGTGTGGGTGCGGATGGCGGTGGATGGCGGCGGCTACGTCGGCATCTGTCACTCCACCGTTTTGCGCATCATGGGTGGTGACTGCATGGGGCTCCGAAGATTGCCTAGATGTCTTCAATATCCCTCGGAGAAGAGCAGTCCCGTTGTCAATCACAGTGGGTAACGTTAGCAGCGGAGGGGTCGGGAAGTGGGTGATCCAGCGACCATGTCCGTGTGTTGGAGGTCGAATGAGGGATGAAGAGGTCGAAGCCGGGCGCTTCAATGGGGGAAGAAAAGTATGCCTTCAAAAGTAGGGACCTAAACTGGGACCCAACTTCTGAGGAATTAGGTCCTAATATTTGAGGGTTGGCGCTCGCGTCCTACAATGTTCTACCTCTGCATATTCGCCTCAAAAAAATGACAGCGTGTTCTGCTGCTTACTAGAGGGTCGGTTCTGGCTGGAGTAGCTGCCAGTGGTGATGCGTGAGAGTGTGGGTTGTGTAGGCCTTGCTCTGTGCAGGTGGCTATGCTATGCGTGTTGAAGGCGTGCCCAGTCTTGATTCTTACATGCCGCCTTAGGCCTTAGGGTTTGTTGTCCATCTTCTGATTTGAGCGTTGTCGCTGAGCCATGGATGCCCAACAGCGTTAGTTCAGAGTCCAATCCTGACTTAGCTCACCATCCTCTTACCTTCCATCCTTTCAGTCGCAACCAACATTTCTTCTATTCAAAATGCCCTTTTGTTCTTACCACGATCTCATCCTCTCCATTCTTACTGTGTTCAAGCCCTGGCAATGGCGCGATTTGAGCGCTACAAGATACTAAAGACCTCGGACGATCTCGACCAATCAATCCTCCGCTTCACAGAAGCGATGTCCCTCCCGCTTCCCTGGGATCCACGCTGTCGAAATATTATTCAAATATTTTTCCACCTTACGATTGCCCTTGTTCACCGCGCCAATGACTCCAAACGGCCTGAAGATGTTACGCGCTCCATTATTCACCTCCGTTATCTACGTGGGCAATCACTTGAAGCCTTCAATATCCCACCCAATCGTGTCACGGGATTACTTCTGGATGCATTAGAGATCCAGGTGGAGATGAGACTTGGAGACGTTAGGCAAGACATCGAGGAGATGGCGGTCCTCTGCCACGAACTTCTCAAATCGGACATCCCAACAACCTCCTTAACAGGTTTCATTACGTGCTTGGTTCGAGCCGTTAATGCACAATTTGGACGATTCAGTGAATGGCAAGAACCTTCCGATAAAGTCATCGAATGCCTGCAAGAGGCGAACCGACGCCTTCCGGATTCCCCTGACGTATCAAACGCGCTCGCCTGTTCTCTGTTTTATCGTTTCCGTATAACTTATTCCAATGATGATTACGAGGGGGGAACAACCATACTGGATAAAGTCATCCATGCTCCCGGAGATGGGCACAAGGAATTTGCACTGAGGTTGGCTGCTGCGTTTGCGCAGGCTCGATCCTCCATGTTCGGGAAGCCGGAATACTTGGAACAGGCAATCCACACCACCCGTACGTTGCTCAGCGAAGCTGCTCTTGAAGATACCCTTCATCCTACCGTCATGTACGGACTTGCTCTCCTCCATGGGAATCGCTTCGATGATTCAGGTGTCGCAAGTGGTCTCCATGAAGCCCATCTCGGAAATTCAGGCACCTCTGATCATCCATCATTCCGGGACCTGACCGCATCTCTCACTGAGTCGAATGCCGAAAATGATCATGGTAAACACTTCGATGCAATCCTCTCCATCGATCGCATTTTCAACAAAGTGGAAGTTGAAGAGGCTATCAAGTACTGTCGGCTTTTGCTTGAGTCCTCTCACCCCGATAGTGACCTTGCACACCTCGCTGGCATGGGCTTAGGCCTCCTTCTCCCCCGTTCTTTTTCGTGCACCAATAAAATCGAGCACCTTAACGAGGCAATTTCCGTCTTTCGGGACATTTTTAACACCCGACTCCGAGGTGCCAACTTCTTCGTAATTCTAGGATTTATAGCATCTCTACGTATGCGTTTCAAGCTGCTCGGTCTCAGAGAGGATTTCTATGAAATCATGCAACTATTCCCCATTGCAGTCAACGACGAACGCGCAAGGACACCTGACCGTTTCCTGGTTTCATGCGACTGGGCATCCTGGGCGCGCACTTCCGGACATCCCTCCACCTTAGCCGCATACGACTGCGCTATCTCGTTGATGCAGGATACTCTTACATTTGCTCCAACTCTCGACATACAGCACTCCCGACTTGTCGCGATGCGCGATCGTTTCGAGGGCCTGCCATTAGACTATGCATCTTACCATGTCAGCATGGGTCAATTGCAGCGCGCAATCGAGACTTTAGAGCGAGGACGAGCCTTGATCTGGTCCGAGATGCGTGGCCTTCGTGCCTCAATTGATCAAATCCGCACGGCAGACATAAATTTAGCTGACAAGTTCGCAGCAGTCAATAGGGACCTCGAGATGCTCACATTGAAAAACTCACCGAATAGCAATGGTGATAGTCGAGGGGATGGTCCAGTAAGGATGGATCCATTCGGTCACCTCGTAGTGCAGCAACGGAAGCTTTTGGATGACCGCAACAAGCTTATTTCCCAGATACAAGCCTTGCCAGGCTTTGAGACCTTCCAGAAGTCACCTTCCTTCGACAAACTCCATCTTGCTGCTGCGCGTGGACCGGTCCTCATCATTAACCATTGCAGATGGCGTTCGGACATCCTCATTATCCTCCATAACTCTCCTCCTTCCCTTATTCCCACGGCCGACGATTTTTATGACCGCGCGAACAATATGTGGGATTTGCTATTGGACGCACGAAAGGAGGGCCTCGATTCGAATCAATATGAGGACGCTTTAAGTTCTGTACTCAAGGGACTCTACGAGCTTGTCGGACGACCGGTGATCCAAAGGCTCGACGAGTTAAACGTACCAAAGCAATCTCGCGTTTGGTGGTGCCCGACATCCGTGTTTTGCTCTCTGCCCCTTCACGCAATGGGTCCAATCCCATCAGACGACAACGGCCGTCCGCAATATTTCTTGGACCTGTATATACCCTCGTATACCCCAACGCTCTCTGCACTTATCGAATCCAATAAACCGGGATCACAGATTTTGGACAAGCCTTCAATCCTACTCGTTTCACAGCCAGATGCATCTCTACCAGGGGCATTTGGAGAGATACAAATCATACAGGCTGCCAATACACAGGTGACAACACTCATCTCGGCAAAGGCGACACCCACTACCGTGCTAGAGCGCCTCCGGGATCACCGGTTCACCCATATTGTATGCCATGGAATACTCGAGCCAGGAAAACCATTCGACGCCTCGTTCAAGCTCTACAGAGACAAGCGCCTCTCCTTGCTTGACATCGTACGATCTCGACTTCCCAAAGCTGAATTCGCCTTTTTGTCGGCCTGCCACACGGCACAGCTGACTGACGAGAGCATCGCCGATGAAGCGTTGCATCTCGCTGCCGCAATGCAGTACTGTGGTTTCCGCAGTGTCGTTGGGACGATGTGGGCAATGGTAGATACGGATGGGCGGTACTTAGCCGAGAAGTTTTACAAGCAGGTGTTCTCGAGTAGGAAGAACTGGCATGGCGTACCTTATTACGAGAGAACGGCGAAGGCGCTTCGAAATGCTGTGAGGAATTTGCGGAGAGAGAGTGGGATGACTCTGGAGCGTTGGGTGAATTTCGTTCATTATGGCGCATGATCGGTCATTACTTGATAGGGTTAGCTATATTTCGTAGCACGTCCGGGTTTGTTGTAGAATGGTCATATTTTTCAGCCTGAGGAATCGAACCCAGCGTGACAGGGGTTGGAGTCTGGGTCTAGGTTACGTTTCATTGCGGTCACCGTGACTTCAATACAGACGTCCTGTACAGACTGCGTGCAACGGAATCGATCCATCTTCTAGCAAAGCTGGGTCCATACACACAAAAGGCTCCAACTACACCATACGTCAACGCTCTGGAGCTGAAACCCTTGCTTCCCGTGCCAGGCAGTGAGTAGAGTAGAAAAGCCAACCAAGTTCAACCATCTCCCAGCCTAGACCTCCCTACACGGATCATACCCCATAATGGACACTCCAACGTCACCCTCTCTTTACTTGAACTCTCCACAGTATCCAGAAGTGCTCGGAACTCGGTGCCCTTCTGCTGCCCTAGAACACCGTCTTCGAAAGGTGCCCTAGCTAGGTCCCATCCATGTACGGAATATCCCACCCGCGCAAGGCCAGCAAGGATATAGAGTATTCAAACGCCACAAGTTGTTTCTCCAATCGGGACATAGTAGCAGGAGAGAAGAGAAGAAGGGAAAAAAAAAAGAGGTCATCGGTCTTATCAGGGCTTCTCGGGCACATCGTCCTCCCGAAAATTAGCCACCCAACAAAAATGGCCGCACCCCGCCGCGCAAGGATGACCCATCAACTGACGAGGAGCTGGTGTGACCGTGGACGTGTCAAACGAATCATCAAGCGCCACGATATCGGTGGCGTCATCGGATTCTCTGTCTTTACTTCGCGATACCGAGGCCGAACGGTAAAGACGAGGAGGGAATTTCATCGGGGATCCCGGCGAGGGCACTTGTGGTGCTGGAAGGAGAGCTAACGGTATTTCAGCGTAGAAATGCCGGTAGCAGGCTTGGTGACCGCCGTGCGAACATATGGCGCATTGGAAGAGCATGGATTTTACTGGAAGGTGGCTAAGGATATGATGGTTCGAATCATTTGTTTGGAGGAATGAGATTTTTTTTAAAAGGATGAAAAAACGTACCAAATCGAGCACTGCGCTGCTGGGGATCTGCAGGTCGCACATATGGAACCGCCTTGCTGAGCGAGGATGGGCTTTCCGCATCTCCCACAAGATATATAGACGGTTGTCTGAAGCTGAGAAAACAAATGAAATGAGACTTCGCCCTGACGTAATGGGAAGATTCCTTACATTGGTCTCAGAACGTATTTCCGGTGAGGCTGAGTGCTTTCGAAGATACGCTGCGGTGATGTACAACTTCATCCGTGTCAACAATTCTACATGCGCAAAATCGTTAACACCAGAGCTTGAGCTGCACCGGTACGATGATGGCAGACGTACCGATGTAGGCCTCCACGAACCGCTGCACACGCTGCGTACCAATCCGCAGCACACCCTCCGCCACAAGCGCCACCATAGCGCAAGTCTGCACATCTCCAGCCTCAGCACGTTCATCCAGAGCCTCCCTAAGCGCGCAACAAATCGCCTCGCGCACATCCTCGACCCGTCTACGCACGCTATTACGCACATAGACGTCCTGCGCGTCCAACGCCGCGCCGTCTCCATGTGAATCCTTTCCCGAACCAAATAGACCATCAGATAAAGACATAGTGGAAGTGACGCGCGAGGCGTTCGTCAGCTGTGCGGAAGGGAGAAATGGCTCGTGATCGCCGTCGTCGTGCGCCGTGACCGTCCGCATGCTGCTGCGCGAACTCGGCCGCGGCGGTAGCACGTGTGCACTCGCCGGGATGGGCACCGCCGGTTGCGTCGGGCCGGGCGCCACTCGGATTGGGCTGTGACTGCTGCGTCTCGCGGCGCATCGGCGGAGGGATTGGGAACGTGCGCGCGTCCGCATCGGCGCCATTTCGCCGTCGGATTCGGTCTCTGTAGATGCGGGCGAGGGAGAATCGTCATCCACCTCGCGCTCGTCTTCAGTCCACGTCTGGTGACCCGCAGCGGCAATGCGAGAGAGTGGGCTGGGGTGTGGGTGGCCGATTGAATGCGCCGTGCGTGACAGTGGCCGCGTGGTTGGTGATAGGACTGAGGCTGATGGGAGAGAACTGAGCTCGTTCTCGCTTCCGCTGGAATCTGAGTCGTCCAGCGTGCCCTCGCCGATGTGGCGTAGACTAGGAGAGATAGAATTATCGCTTGGTACAAGGGAGGGGGTGGAGACGGAAGGCCGTCGGATAGACGAGAAGCCTCGCGGACGGCTAGCGAGGAAAGCCGCACTGGAAGGATGTCGCGAGAAATTTGTTGGGGAACGGGCGGAGGTCGTTGATGGAGTGCTGAGTGCTGACTGGGGGCTAGAAATTACTTGTGCTGTATTGGAAACATTCCGAGGGGATGGTGAGTTTGATGGCGAAGAAGATGAGGCAGGATGCGGAGAATCCCCTGAAGGATAAGGCGTGTGAGAGTTCAATAAGGTGTCGGAGGACAAGCCTCTCGGTGTATCAGGGGGTGGGAGGGAAGCGACTGGAGATAGGACACCGGATGAAGTCGTAATGGCTGCAGGAGCCGAACGTGAATGAGGCAGTACACGAGAGGAAAGTGACAAGGGAGACAACGGCGGCGTTGGTGGCCGGGATGTCCTGGGGGAGACCGGTGCCGGACTGAAAAGAGACCTTAGCAGACACCACATCTGGAACACTTGGAAGTGTTCTGCTTGCAAGGCGATCTGTGCATTGATCTCGCATATAGTCACTTGGTCAGGCCCGTCAACTACATAACGCTTTGCGAGAATGGAAAACCTATTCAGGTTTTGGTGAGAAGGATCGAACACGTGTGTTCCCACACTTTGTATGACCGGCTTGAAGGGTTTGTTGCCCAACGCTTTTAATTTAGAGAGCGGCACGGACTGTCTAGTCTTTGGATCGCTAAGTAAGGAACGGTAAGCTTCAGGCTATCAATAAACAATAAAATTAAACTCACATGTCATCGTAAGGGATTTCCCATGGGATCTTCTTGTCTGCCACAAAAGCAAGCGAGTCCGAAACAGCCCACGAAGCCGCAAGACGGGGAACGGTGTCCAAGGGACGATATGAATTCCTGAGATCAAGTTGAGCAAACGTCCCGGATGTGTGCTGCGCCCAGAGAGCGTGCGAGTCCCGAAACTCGATATCTATTTATCGGAGCAAGCAAATCTCAGTCCGGCTCGGTCTACGCGTCCAAAGGAGACGTACCTGTCACACCACCCTCAATGGAAGAGCCTACCCGCCACTTTGCAATGTGCCCCCTCCTTACATCCCAAATCTCAACCGCATCACCTATATCGGCCCTCCCTTTCACAGGAGCCACCTCGGGCTTCTCCATGTCAACATCCACGATCGTGCCAGAGTCAGTGATGTCTGACATTGAACCTGTGCCGGACTCTGCATTTGACGTGACGGCAAGCTCGCATTCATACCCCGGACGCCACCGAACTCTACGTACAGGGAACTGTGTTGCGATCGTATAGGTCGGTGTACGCTCGAAGTGGGGATTTGTAAGGTCCCACACTTTGACTGTTCGATCCAACGAGCCACTGGCAATCCATCCTCCAGCACCCGGGGCACCTCCCTCTGGAGCGCACCAGTCGAGTGTGAGAATGGGACCCGTGTGCGCCACGGGTAAACGGTCAAGCTGTCCTTTTGGGCCCATCGAGAAGTCATACCTAAGGAGAACGGATAAGGAGAGGGCGTGATGATTGTGACAGCCACCGACCGATACAAACTACCATTGTCCAGACCCACAACAGCATGAACAGGACAGGCTTGGCTGCATGAGAAGGCCGCGGTGCGAACAGCAGTAGGGTGGTGGAGTCTTATGACAGAGCTTCTCATATCTCGCACATCCTAGTTCAATTTCAGGGCGTGCGGACACCGGTGCAGGCCATAAGCTTACCCAGACCCTTATGTCGCCATCGGCAGAGCCGGTCATGCAGTAGTTGGCCACGATGGGCGAGTACGCGAGCACATGGATCGAACGGAGGTGCAGACGCGTCCGGCGTTCTACGCAATGACGTCTACACCGCGTGAAAGTCGCTTAGACGTGCGGACCACCCACCATACTTGGAAGGACCCAGCTTGTTGAGGTCCCACATTATGAGTTCGCCGTTCCGCGCACTTGTGAGGATCTTGTTGTCATAGTCTGGGTATTGGCTGAGATAAAGTTTTTCCCTTCCGTCCCCTCAGGACTGAGACTTACTCCCGCGACCCCAAGCAACGTCAGTGCTGACACTCTCCATTTTTAACCCACTGCCAGTCCAGAGATTGCGCGACGCATCAAGGCGATGACCTCCTCGGCCGACAGCGGACTTATGGTCCGGATTAAGTGAAGTATGCGTGTCGGAAATTCGCAATATGCGCAAGCCTATATGAGTTGGGCTAAATATCGTGCATACAGAATCGCCGAAGAACACACATTCTTTTCCCGCGACCACACATCGCATTCCGTCTTCGCTCTTGGCGATCGCACCTCCGCCGCTGGGGGCCGTTCCGGGGAGTCTCACGGTACGTGTCTGACCCTGATATCCATGTAAACGGGCGTCTGTATACGGTTCCGGTGACGACGGGAATGAGGATATATAGATTGAGGGACGCTGGCGGTGAGAGGCCTGGGGAGAAAGCATGCCAGTGGTCGATGGAGCGAGACACGTGCCGGGGTCGTGCCGGGGGCCGGGGTCAGCCGGGTGTCGAGTTGGGGGTTGGATGGGGAACTGTGTACTCTACTCTATCTCTATCTCTCTCTTTCCTCTCGTCATCGTACACCAGCCAAGCCGTGGCCAACCGCCCTATTTCCATTCTTACGTAGCAATGGGCAACAGCGCGTCATCGTCATCTTACCGCACACATCACGAGGATACGGTCGTCGATTTTGGTTATCTCACTCCCCAAGGGATCTACTCTGCCACCAAAGATTGGAAAGAGGATGTCGTCACACAGCTCATCATCGACCGCAAAATCGCCCCTTTTTATAGACCCCTCGATGACTATGATGTTTCCTGGGATGACGACCAAATCCTTGCCGCCCGTAAAGATACTCCCGCACCGGCCGAGCAGGACGGTACAGCACCCCGCAGTGACGCGCCACCCCCTCCCGCGAAACCCACTCATCACAAGCGCCAGAGTGTATCCAAGGAGCTACCCCGTAGCGCCGAGGCTGCGATCTACAGAGATGCCACAGAGTGCCCAATATGCTTCCTCGTCTGTTATCTGCCCCGCTCAACGGTCCGAATTTATCTGACACACACACTTTCTAGTACTACCCTCCCAACATTAATCATTCCCGTTGCTGCGACCAGGCGATCTGCACAGAATGTTTTGTTCAGATAAAGAGAACCGAACCTACCGTAACACATATGGTCTCCGAGCCCGCATGCTGTCCATTTTGTGTCCAAGAAAACTTCGGCGTTGTTTACACTCCTCCCGCCTGGAGAATGGGAATCGGAAGCGAGGGATGGGTACGTCAGTTCGTCTCGAGTCCGGTCCACCAAGATGATGAATCATTCTACTCACGTTCGCAATGTTCCGGTTCCGGCGCAATTCTCAGGCCCACCCCACTTGGCCAGACTCACCTAAGGGCTCTCAGCGGTCATTCGATAGTAGCAAGGTTAGACAAGGGAAACAGAAGCGGTTCAAGAGCTATGATCACACCGACCCCGAGGTCGTGACAGTGGGTATGAGGCATCCTCTTTCGTTACTCTGAGAGTGCGACCTCATGTTGATGACCCAGATCAAATACACCCCGACTGGGAGGCCAAGTTGGCGGCAGTCCAGGCTGCGGCAGCACGCCGCGCCAATCGACGTATAATCATGAGGCAGATCGGAGACCGCCTTATTCCGGTCGGCATTACAAGTGGGAGAATACACCCACTTCCTGTCGAGGCCGCTGGAACAGAAGGAGATGGTGGTGGCAGTCGACGCTCAAGACGACGACAACAGCAACAACAGGACCTTAATAACTTTCTCGGTAATTTGGGTTTCGGCGGTCGAGATCTAGAGGAAGTGAGTACTTCAAGTCTGTTATGCCTTTTGAATGTATTGATCATTGTGCTGCATCATCCCAGTTGATGATGATGGAAGCGATGAGACTTTCTTTGCTCGAACATGAAGCCCAGCAGCGGCGAGAGGTGGAGGAACGAGTTCGGAACGGTACAGAAGACAGTAGTTCTCAGTCAAGAACTGAAGGTCCTAATTCACCGCCGTCATCACGAGCAACCGAAGCATCTCCCGATATTGCCGGCTCCGCGGCCGAATCCTCCCTTACACCTCTCGTTTCTAATATTTCTCTTTCTCCCAGTACGCCTAATTTGGCCAACGTGTCGTTAAATCCTCAACCGCTCTCGGAAAGCCCTTCAAATGGTACAGGTGGTCTCGACTCGACTCCACGCTCGTTCCAGTCGTCTTCATACCCTACTCCAAGTCACCCAACTGTCAGTCGAATGGATTCGTTAGCATCTTCTGTTGCTCCGAATGAAGTGGTCACCGGGTTGGAAGGCTACCGATTCCTAAGTTCCGAATCAGAAGAATCGGTTGTCGCCCGGGAGCCCCTTCTGGACCTCGAGGATAGCGATGCATAGACTTGAATTCCCTAGCACAACGAAGAAATGAGGGTTTACTGCTGGGGGGGATTATGACCTGCGAGAGTAGGATCCATGTTATACAACTCGCTCTCCCGCCACGTCACGCTTTTTCAGGATGAACTCAACGACACACTTTGATATTTTATTTGGGATTGTAGTTCTATAACTAGATCATTGTCCTACTTCTACTTTTTACGCATAGATGACTCCGAGGGTTTACTCTGCGGTCGTCCATGCCGTCCCATCGCACCAGATTTACTGTATATCAATTTTTTTTTCTTCTCATAAATCACGTGTGAACTTTGTCAGCGAGCAATATTAGTTAGTTCTATTTATGCATCACTCACTCACTCTCCGCTGAACCACTTCAAGAAAAATATTCATGGACACTCCATGGACGGTTACCCCAGACGAGGTTTTACGCCACTTCAACGTTGACCCCCACACCGGTCTTTCTCCGGACCAAGTCTGTCTTCACTCAGAACGTTATGGTACCAATGGTGCGCGCGTGCTGGCCACGTATCACCCCGCTCGCCTATACTGACAATGGCCTTAAACGAAAGAGCTCCCGGAGGAGCCAGGAACACCCATCTGGGAGTTAATCCTCGAGCAATTTAAGGACCAGCTCGTCCTCATCCTTCTTGGGTCTGCCGTCATATCTTTTGTCTTGGCCTTGCTCGAGAGCGAGGAAGATGCCTCGCCTTTCGGTGCCTTCGTGGAACCTGCGGTAATTCTTCTCATCCTCATTGCAAATGCCGCAGTAGGCGTTATTCAGGAGAGCAACGCGGAAAAGGCCATTGACGTGCGTTACGTCACCTCATTCCGAAACCGTTACCGCTGACACTTGAGGCGTCATCAGGCCCTGATGCAGTATGCCCCGGATGAAGCCAACGTTTTCCGCTCTGGCAGAGTTGGCCGCATCCCAGCGTCGCAGATCGTTCCGGGCGACATCATTTCCGTGTCCGTCGGTGACAAGATTTCGGCAGACTGCAGGCTACTGTCTGTATCGTCAAGCAGTTTCCGCGTGGACCAGGCAATTCTTACCGGCGAGAGTGTGAGCGTTAGTAAATCTGAAGATGTCGTATCAGATGTCAAGGCGGTCAAGCAAGATATGACAAATATGCTGTTTGCTGTACGACCTCTTTCCTCTGCGACCTGTCAACCGCGCGCTTTATTAAATACATTCTTACTAGGGCACAACAGTTGTAAGTGGGAATGCGCGCGCTATTGTTGTTCTTACGGGTCAAAACACGGCCATCGGCGACATTCACAAGTCCATTTCGTCTCAGATTAGCGAAAAGACTCCTCTGAAGCGCAAGCTGGATGACTTCGGAGACATGCTCGCCAAGGTCATCACGGTCATCTGCATCCTCGTGTGGCTCATCAACTTCCGGAACTTCTGGGATCCCGCGCACCACGGTGCCCTCAAGGGCGCAGTGTATTACTTCAAAATTGCCGTCGCCCTTGCCGTCGCTGCCATTCCGGAGGGGTTAGCTGCCGTCATCACCGCATGCCTCGCCCTTGGAACCAAAAAGATGGCCCAGAAAAATGCCATCGTCCGGAACCTACCTAGTGTCGAAACTTTGGGTGGTACCAACGTTATTTGTTCGGATAAGACGGGTACCTTGACCACCAACCAGATGAGCGTATCAAACGTGAGTAGTTTCATTGTTTTGTACGTGACGTGCGATCCTTGCTCACTCTTTCGACCAGTTTATCATCGTCGACAAGTCGGGGGCACTTCGCGAGTACCTTGTAAACGGTACAACGTTCTCCCCGCACGGGTCGGTCACGTCCCCTGATGGGAAGGATGTGTCTGTTGACCTTCAATCAGAGCCTGTGCAACGCCTGGCTGAGATCTCTTCAATTTGCAACGATGCCAGGGTCATCTACAACGCAGTAAGTCAATGGCGTACACTCAGACTATCCCGTCCGCCGTAACGAGGCGGTTTCTAGGACAGACGCACTTACAGTAATCTGGGCGAACCCACAGAGGCGGCTCTGAAAGTTTTGGTCGAGAAGATTGGCGCTTCGGACCCCAAGGTGTTGGCCACTTCGACATCCCTCGATCCGTCAACCCGAGCGACCGCTGTCAGCGACTATTTGGAGAGGAAAATCCGTCGTCTTCTGACTTTTGAGTTTTCCCGCGATCGGAAGATGATGTCGGTTCTCGTTCAACTGGATAAGACTGGCTGCTTATTCGTGAAAGGCGCTCCCGAGTCTGTCTTGGATCGGTGTTCCAACGTTCTGGTTCCAGGTGGCCACCAAATACCACTCACGCCTCTCCTCCGTAAGCGACTTCTGGCGCAGATCACTCCCTATGCTCAGTCCGGACTGCGCACTCTGGCTTTTGCGTTTATTGACGTTCAGGATGTCGACATTCACCACTATCATTCGGAGAGCACGGCAGATTATTCCCGTTTTGAACGCGATCTCACTTTCGTCTCGCTAGTCGGCATGCTAGACCCACCGCGACCAGAGGCCCGCGATGCGGTCGCAACTTGTAAAGCTGCTGGCATTCGCGTGGTGTGCATCACTGGCGATAACAAAGGAACGGCGGAAAGCGTCTGTCGAAGCGTTGGGATTTTCGGTCCAAATGAAGACTTGACGGGGAAGAGCTATACTGGCCGCGAATTTGACGAACTCAGTCATGCCGAAAAGGTCGTTGCCGTCCAGAAAGCCTCCCTTTTCAGCAGAACGGAACCGAATCACAAGGTTGAATTGGTCGATCTTCTGCAAGGTCTTGGACTTGTTGTTGCTATGGTGAGCTCTTTGTTGCAACGCTGTCCGCCTTGCTCACACTATATCACAGACTGGTGATGGCGTAAATGATGCACCTGCGTTGAAAAAGGCCGATATTGGTGTGGCAATGGGAAGCGGCACAGATGTCGCGAAGCTTGCTTCCGACATGGTATTGGCTGATGACAACTTCGCCACCATAGAGAAAGCCGTAGAGGAAGGTAGATTGATATACAATAACACCAAGCAGTTCATCCGCTATCTTAGTACGTGCGCCTCTTATTCTCATAATTTCTGCGTCTTATCGCCTTTCCAGTTTCGTCCAACATTGGCGAGGTCGTCAGCATCTTCTTGACTGTTCTTCTTGGCATGCCGGAGGCGCTCATCCCTGTGCAATTACTCTGGGTTAATCTTGTTACCGACAGCTTACCCGCAACTGCATTAGGATTCAACCCCCCAGACCACTCGATAATGCGGGTGCCTCCGCGAAGCAGTCGAGAACCTTTGGTGTCCAGATGGCTCTTTATCCGATACTTGCTTATCGGGACCTATGTTGGCATCGCTACGGTTGCAGGTTATGGATGGTGGTTTATGTTTTATGAAAAGGGCCCACATATCTCCTATCACCAGTTGGTGCGTATTCATCTGTTCTCTTTTCACTAGCGCATCTGCGTCTGACTAATATCGCTCTTCCTGTTAGACAAATTTCCACCAATGCGCCACTCGATTCCCCGAGATAGGGTGCGATATGTTCACGAACGACCAGGCACGACATGCGTCCACAATGAGCTTGTCGATACTGGTCACAGTCGAAATGTTTAATGCGATGAATTCGTTATCCGAAAATGAAAGCTTACTCCGTCTGCCTCTTTGGAAAAACAAGTTCCTGGTGGCGGCTATCACTCTGAGCATGGTTCTACACGTCGCCATTCTATACGTTCCCTTCCTCACTGTGAGTGGTTTCGTTTTACAAGACATTTGCCTCGTTGATGACTGGTTGGCAGTCGTTGTTCGCGATCGCGCCACTGGACTGGATCGAATGGAAGGCTGTTCTGTTGTTAAGTGCGCCTGTGGTGCTCATAGATGAGCTGCTGAAGCTTCTGACGGTACGTCTCCGACCCAATCTTCCTGTATGCCACATTATATCTCACGCTGGCGACCTTTTCATAGACGACACTCGTTTCTCCGCCAACCAAGATTAAGATCGATTAATCAGTAGGATAGTGATAGAATTTGATGGGTGCTAATACCCGTCCAGTATTGATCACAGTGATTGAGGACACAAATAGAACTAATTGTTTAGTTTAGTTTTATTTATAAGAGAGTGGGCCTTTCGGATTCGACGTCTTCGTCCTCATCGTCGCTGTCTGGCTGGCGCTCTTTTGCAGTTCGTACTGTGTGTTCTAACTCAACTAAATCCCATCCTATTGAATCCTTTGAGACGCTTATGCGGCTAACGACGTCGCCAAGTTGTATCAGAGTATCTTCCCTAAAAAGTGAACAAAATTTTTTCAAGTCAAAATCATGCAGATTCAATAACAGTAGAGCCATGTCGTAAAGCCCATGTACCTTGCACATGCTTGTATCCAGCGACAGAAATCGTCGAGCCATATCCGAGAATAGACGTAGTAGACTTCGTGTGCGTCGAGGATAGCACGCAGCTCGAGCAGACAGCGTAGAACCGTGCGCGTCCCGCGAAGGAGGAAATGCGCCACGTCTTTCCTGCACGCATCCGCAAGCGCCCAAGAGCGATAAAGCGGGAAGGCGATCGCACGGCAGTAGGACGGGATGAAGGTGTCTGCCAGTTCGCCCGATTCAAAGTCAAAATCCGAGTGCTTTGAGTTTGAGTCGTCCTTTGTTATTATTCTCTGTATTACTTGTGTTGTTTGGGAACGATGAGAAGAATGAGAATGAGAATATGGAGGTGCATCGAGTGCGGAGAAGGCTGTTGTGAGCGATGCGATCGTCCATGCGCTTTCGGGAGTTGGATCGTGCTGCGTTGTGCGGGAGTCGTAGGCGTAGGCGAAAAGGAGCGTGAGGAGCGTTAGGTAGAGGTTATGGGTTTCTTGAGGTGAGGCGAGGTCTATAATAAGAAAATGCTTGAGTTGTTGTTGTCGATCATGGAAATGAAGATGGTATATGCGTTTTTACATTCTTTTCGGGGAAGGCGTAGCATCGCTAAGTTTTCGGCTTCTGTGAAGATGACGGCGTTGGGACTCGGAGCGGCTAAAGAGGAGGATTCGAGATGGGGATGTGTCCATGCAAGAAGTTCTTCTATTTGCTCGTTATCCACAAAGTCTGCCCTAGGATGGGTGGATAATCGATGATGCAATGAACGGGGAATTCCTTTTTTTTACGTTGTTGGAGGGACGACGTACATGTAGTACTCCGGATCCCACTTTGACTTCTCGTGCCTCAATCGACGGATGCGTCGTTCGGAGGGACTTAGAGTCTCGGCATCCACGCCGAGTTCGTTGATCTCGTTCTCCGTAGTGCCTACGTGAAGAAAATACCCAGTATATGCGTTGAGGAACCCATAAGGTTTTCGAAGGGATGTTTCCAACGCTGGGAGTGGGTCTGGTACAGTCTGGGGAATTGTCCACGAGTTGGCTGCAGCTACATATTGAAGACAAATTAGTCATAACGAGCAAGACACGAAAAATGTGGCGATGCTCACCATCGAGGATTTCCTTGCGTTCCGTATCGCCAGGGTCACTCGTAACCGTATCCCCTGAGGTATCTTGTGAGCTCAGTACTTCGATTGTCGCGTTGCGAGGTGTGCTTTGGCCTGGTGGTGGTGCAAGGAGTTTCCCTAACAGATCAAGATCTGGGAAGTTCTCTCCACGGTTCAGCTTTGTCAACGTGAGAGTGAGATAACCAGATGCGGGGTCGTAGACAGCGGAAGACTGGTCATCCTCGACGACACTCGCCGGAAAGCTCAATCTTAGGAAATAGGGCGCGACGTGCAGGGAGAGCAGAGTATCGTCGACGTGAATTTCTATTTCTGACGCGCGCACAGCAGGACAGTACGCAGAGACGATGACAGAACGATCATTTTGTGAGCAGGAAAAGCGTGGGGTGATCATCCGCGGTCGAGGACAAGAGGATCAGCGAGCAGCCTCGCGGCCCTCGCCTATTAGACGAGGTCATCGCCATCATCGTCCAAATTAAACGTCGATATTGATAAACAGATTTTGGGTTCAACATCACGTCAAACGCGACAATTTGTATTCTTTATCACTGTAGACTCTACACCCATGGACCCGCAAGCGTTGCCAGCCAGTCCCCCGCTCGAGGACATCGAACGCTGGATTTTCCAAGAAAAGCGGGGCAATTGCGTACCCGTGTGCATTCAGCTCCCCGCTGACCTCATAACTCCCGTCATCGCTTATCTTCGCATCGCAAACAACTCCAAGTACAGCTTTTTGCTCGAGTCCGTGCTCGCGGGCCAGAATATCGCCCGCTACAGTTTCATAGGTGCCGATCCGTTCAAGCTCGTCAAAGTCGGGCCCAATGAGGCCGTCCAGGGCGATCCCATGCTCGCCCTTGAGCGGGAACTGTCGGTCTACAAATACGTCAAGATACCCCAAGTACCCACGTTCACCGGCGGCGCTATCGGTTATGTGGCGTACGACGCGATTCAGCATTTTGAGCCAAAGACTGCACGGCCGTTGAAAGACGGTCTTGGGATACCGGATGCTATCTTCATGCTCACGGACACCCTGCTCATATACGACCACCTCTTCCAGTCCGTCAAAATCGTCTCGCACGTATTCTGCCCGGAAAACTCGACGACTTCGAACCTCGCATTCATCTACCAGACGGCCGTGTCCAAAGTTCGCCGCCTCGCGCGGATTATAATGAACCCTGTGATACCGGAAGTGCCGCAACCTCCTGTAACCTTGGGTCACACGAGTACATCGAACGTCGGGAAAGAAGGTTATGAGCGATACGTCACAACGCTAAAGAAGCATATTGTAGCAGGTGACATAATCCAGGCCGTTCCCTCTCAACGCCTCTCACGTCCGACCGAGCTACACCCATTCAATGCTTACCGACGATTACGACAAACCAACCCTAGCCCGTATATGTTTTACCTCGATTGTGGGGAAGTGCAAATAGTCGGAGCAAGCCCTGAAACCCTGTGCAAAGTAGAAGAAAACAAAGTCTACAATCATGCGATCGCAGGAACGACGAAGCGCGGTGCCACAGCTGAAGGTTTGCTTTACCCCCTGCCGCAACATTGAGAGTTTGTCCTAAATCTATTCTTAGAGGATGAGCGGCTGAGTCAAGAGCTGCTGAAGTCGGAAAAAGATCGAGCTGAGCATCTCATGCTGGTGGACCTCGCGCGCAATGATGTCAACCGTGTTTGCAAGTCGGACACGGTTAAAGTGGACCATCTGATGAGAGTGGAGACTTTTAGCCACGTCATCCATCTCACCTCTCAAGTGTCTGGGATATTGCGTGATGGTTTCACGAGGTCAAAGTGCCCCTACGTGTCCGATCGTCGCGTTCCTGACTTTACCCAGATTCGACGCTTTTCGTTCGATATTCCCTGCGGGCACTGTTTCTGGAGCTCCAAAGATAAAAGCGATCGAGCTTGTGTACAATTTAGAGCAAGAGCGCCGCGGAGTATATGCCGGCGCAGTCGGTCGGTTCGACTTTGCCGATGACGCGATGGATACCTGCATAGCGATCCGGACTACGGTCTTTAAAGATGGTGTCGCGTATCTCCAGGCAGGTGGAGGGATTGTATATGACAGCGTTGAAGAAGACGAATACAACGAGACCTTGAACAAGTTGAAGGGCAACTTGAACGCGCTTGAATGCGGTGAAGGTAAGTACCGATGGCTTCCGCATTAGAATTCGCTGAATGCCCTCGATTAGATTACTGGTATCATATGCAACAATACACTAAACCATCGAGTAAGAGTGGATGAAAATTAGATGATTAAATTGACGTTTCAATTTAATCTACTTGAAGTGCACGACGTTTTGCCATTGATCGCGCGGAATGCGCTCGCTTTTTTGTCTGCTCTGCCGCTTTCTTTGCCTTCTCCGCCGCTATCTCGATGCCTTCTCGGCCCGCGATGCTGAGTACACCTGCAATCAGCTCGGCGGTCCGCGTGCTTTCGTCGTTACCAGGAATAGGGTACATGACGATGCGTGGGTCGACATTAGAGTCGACAATCCCGATAGTGGGAACATGCTCGATGGCGCATTCGCGGATAGCATGAAGGTTGGGTATGGGATTAAGGAAAATGACAAGGTCAGGAACCACGCGTTCAGACCTGGTAACATCGAGTCCGAAGAAATGGACCTTATTTGTGAGGGTGCCCGGAAGCCACTTTTCGCCAACGTGGTAAGCTTGTGAGCCTATACGTTGTGCAGCTTTGAGGACGGTGGGGCGAAGGTCGGGACGAGTGCCGACAAAGACGATAGTCCCGTCCCGAGATGCAACGGCTCGTACGAGGGCAGCTGCGCGACGAAGATGGGGAAGGGTACGCTCGAGGTCTATGATGGTGATATCCGCGCGTGTTCCATATGCGTATGGAATGAAGTTCGGGTTAAGCAACGATCTGTGATGGCCGAGGTGCGCTCCAGCAGCGAGAAGAGCAGAAATTGTCAGGTCGCGTGGGGCCGTCGGGCGATGTAAAGGATGATGAGGTTGCCATGCATTGTCCCGAGTCTTTGTCGAACCAAATTTCGAAAAAACGTCGACTGGAGATGAACGCCGTTGTGAATGAAGTAAAGCAGCAGGGTAGAAGGACTAACTGAGGGTGGTGCGCTCCGCTCTCTCCAGCTGGAAAGCGGTCCAATCGTCTTGGGAGAGCAACCTCTTTTGTGGCGCCTCTGATACAGATGTGAAGGAGCGACGCCAGGTGGTAGCAAGACGTATGCGGAGTGAACAGAGGGCCATTGACGAGACCAGCGAGACCAGCGAGCGACGAGCGCACGGAAGGGCGAGTGCCGAGCTGACTAAGCATACACCAAATTTTTCATTCTCTTGGGCCAACCCAAATACACTCCTCCCCTTCTTCGTTCTGCAACCTTCCTCCCCCACAAAATGGCCGATTCTGATCTTTTCGACGGCGCTATCGGTATTGACCTCGGTACAACCTACTCGTATGTCTCCGCCCTTGTCTCCACGCCACACTTGTCACGTCTAGTACAGCTGCGTGGGGGTATGGCAAAATGACCGTGTCGAGATTATCGCCAATGATCGTGCGTTCTTTGTCTGAATTTTTCTCATGGAATTTTTTTTCTAACTCATAATCAGAGGGTAATCGCACCACACCATCCTATGTTGCGTTTTCTGCAGAAGAACGTCTCATCGGAGACGCCGCGAAAAATCAAGCTGCGATGAATCCTCGGAATACCGTTTTCGACGCGAAGCGTCTTATTGGCCGCCGTTTCGAGTATGTTGCTTAATATCTTTATCAGCGTTCTTATCTCACCCCCTACTCCTCAAAGTGACCCCGACGTAAAGAAGGTAGTTAATAGGTCAATATCTCACGGTGTTCATTTACTCATATAGCAACTTCCGTTGCAAGGATATTTCTCACTGGCCCTTCGAGGTCGTTGAAAAAGATGGATCTCCCCTCATCAAGGTTCACTATCTTGGCGAAGACAAGACGTTTAGCCCTCAAGAGATTTCAGCCATGGTTCTCACCAAGATGAAAGATATTTCCGAGGCTAAGCTTGGGAAGACTGTCAAGAAGGCTGTCGTAACAGTTCCCGCATATTTCAATGATTCTCAACGTCTTGCCACGAAGGACGCGGGCGCAATCGCTGGGCTTGATGTATTACGTATCATCAATGAGCCCACTGCTGCCGCCATCGCGTATGGCCTGGACCAACAATCAAAAACTGAACGTAATGTTCTCATCTTTGACCTCGGTGGAGGAACTTTCGACGTCTCCCTTTTAAATATCACCGGTGGTGTGTTTGCGGTTAAGGCAACTGCTGGCGATACCCATCTTGGCGGAGAGGACTTTGATAACGCGCTCCTTGACCATTTCAAGAATGAGTTCAAGCGAAAGGCACAGCTTGACATTTCGGATGACGCCCGTGCGCTACGGAGATTGAGGAGTGCTTGTGAACGTGCTAAGCGCACTCTCTCCAGCGTCACCCAGACTACCGTTGAGGTTGATTCCCTCTTCCAGGTAAGACAAGTGATCTTCAGTATAGGGCGTTGGGTGATATTAGTGCCAGGGAGAGGATTTCTCTGCAAACATTACGCGTGCACGTTTTGAAGAGATTAATGCAACACTTTTCAAATCGACAATCGAACCCGTCGAGAAGGTGCTGAAGGATGCGAAGATGCCTCGGGAGAAAGTCGACGACATTGTCCTCGTCGGTGGTTCAACGCGTATCCCCAAGATTCAGTCCCTCGTATCCGAATATTTCGGAAACCGCCAGCTCAACAAATCTATCAACCCCGATGAGGCCGTTGCCTATGGTGCTGCCGTGCAGGCGGCAGTTCTTACTGGCCAGACCTCTGAGAAGACACAAGACTTACTGTTGCTCGATGTTGCACCCCTCTCCCTTGGTGTCGCCATGCAGGGTGACGTGTTCGGAGTTGTCGTCCCGCGGAACACGCCTATTCCAACTAACAAGTCCCGCGTATTTACTACCGTCGAGGACAACCAGACGACCGTTACGTTCCCTGTGTATGTTTCTTCTCGTATACGGTCATGTTTGCCGTCTGTCTTACACAAGTTGTAGCTACGAAGGAGAGCGGACGCAGTGCCGTGATAATCGTTTGCTCGGTGAATTCGAGCTGACTGGCATTCCTCCCATGCCACGAGGCCAAGCTGAGCTTGTTACCACCTTCGAGGTTGATGCGAACGGCCTTCTCAAGGTCTCTGCACAAGACCGTGCCTCAGGCCGCAAGGCATCCATCAGTATGTATGCTTCTCGCCGCACATGTTAGTATGCTCATTGTCTGTCTGGAGGTATCACCAATTCTGTCGGTCGCCTCTCATCGGCAGAAATTGATCAAATGATCAAGGACGCCGAGCAATTTAAGCAAGCGGACAAGGACTTTTCCGCACGTCATGAAGCCAAATCCGATCTTGAAGCTTATGTTCACCAGGTCGAGGCCACAATCACGTCGCCGGAGATCGGCATGAAGCTCAAACGTGGCGCAAAGGGACAGGTTGAGGCTGAGCTGGCGCGTGCGCTCGAAAAACTCGAGATAGAGGACTCGACATCAGATGAACTTCGCAAAGCACAACTAGGGATCAAACGAGCTTTGCAGAAAGCGACTGCGGGTATTCGCTAGGATATTTTGAGTATTATGGTGGTTTCCTGTCCTTTTATCGCCTTTATCCCTGTCTACCGTCGCTGTATACAGTGAATTAAAAAGCGTAGATTTTCATGTACGCATTTTCGCTTGTGCATGTGCGAGTAGATGAATACGCGCAATAATCTCCCTAGCTCGGAGGCAAAGATAATCGGTGAGAAGTGACCAACATATATGTCGGACGTTATTGCGGGTGACCGAGAGTCTCCACGAGGCACAGGGTTTACGTTAAGTCGGTGCATGACAGCCCTAAAAGATCCCACTTTGCTTTCCTTCGCAATGCCGGTGTCAGTCTGTGCTGCAATCTCTCCGATCCGCGGAGGGCCATCGGGAACTGGCGACGGGTGATTGTAAATACAGTTATAGTTGCGCTAATCAGATCTTGGCTTCAGGTCCCTGATCAGAACAAGAACAATGACAAGGAACAATGCGTAGCAAGGGATCTCGAGCGTTGGGACCCTTCACGTACGCTAGACCGCAAGGCGGAGAAGACATGCCAGTAGTGGGTATCGACAAAGAAAGCGCTTCGGTGTTATTTTATACTAGGAAATAACAAATGGAGATGAATGACCGAGCCTTAGACTGACCTGAAATAAGTTATATGCATTGTCGTTTGCTCAGAACGCCGTCCAACTTCATTCATCCGTCCATCATTAAAAATCATTATCATCAGAATATCAAAAAGAATAAATACCAGCCGGTAAGAACAAGGGCGCTCGAACCGACCGAACTTGGCAGCCCCTCGGACGAACGTGACATATGTCTTTTTTTTCGGTAGAAAACCCTAGACGGCACGGCAGAAAAGGCGAAGAGGGGCCAAGTCAAGTTGGAAATGGAAGTGAACGCCGTGGAAAGTCCGGCCCCTGAGGGGTTATCATGGGCGGAGGTTGAAAGATGGGCCGGAAGAAGTGGATAGAGTTTGTTTTTTTGAAGGATTATTTCATCCCGATTTCGATCGAGCGACAGGTCAGGTCGAGGTAACTTGTCAGGCCTTGGTCTTGGTCCACTACCAAGCCCATCTCTCGCTCTCTCTTCTCTTGCATTTCTCTCTACTACTATACTTCCCAAGGTATCATTCTTCTCCACTCAGTCTCCTTTCTTTTTCTCTCTTCTCCTTTCTTCGCCCTGGGAAGTTTTACCAAAACCACCTCCAGCACCCGGCAAGCTGATCTTCACGACCTCCTTCCTGCACCACATAGTAACCACAATTGTGTCTCAAAAGTCACCTCTTACCCGTTCTATATACATACAAGTACCCACTGGTTCTCCGTCTCCGTCACACAATCTTCGGTAATAGCTAATCAGTATCCATCCTCAAGAGTATAATGTCTCTTTCCGCCGAGCAGGCTGGTTTCTCCCGCAATCCCTCTGGAAAAACGCCCCCTCCCGCCCCCTCTGCAGCTTATGCAAAGAGGTTCGTACATGTCGCTTTGTTGCTTCTCCTTCCTGAACTCTTTTTAGAGCGCGCGAGTTACAGGGCGACGGTATGATTGGTCGATACAGGCCGCCGGCCCTCCGTGGTCTCACATCAGGCGGCTCTCCCCCTAATGAAGTCTCCCCCTCTACCACCATCACCCCTACGGACAGCTCTAGCCTGCCAAATAACACATATTCGTCTGGCTACAGAAGGGCGAGGGCCGGAACCTTACCTTCCAATGTGTCGCTGGCCGCTCAGCAATATGCTGCCTCCAACACACCTAGCTCCAGCACTATGACGTCTACAGAATCATTCAGCGAGCAGCTACAGCTCCTCCCCCAGTCTAGCGCCACCCCTACCGCCTCCATACGGCCTGCGCTGCGCCATTCAGCGTCAGTGGCCTCCCCTGTTGCGTCCTCTGTATTATCAGAACGAAGCAGTCGCCTTCGTTCGGGCTCATTAACGACATTGCCTTCCTCCGGGCTGTCAAATCCTTTCGGTTCAAGCATCTTCTCCTCATCGTGGTTAGCTTCATCTGGCAGTACTACTGCTTTCCCCGTTTTGGAAGAAATACGCTCGCCCACGTCCATGGATACTGGCGCAGATGATTTTGACGTTCATACACTGGATTACCTTGGTTTAGATGAGACCCATCACCGCCCCCCTCCCGCCGCGACAATATCCGAGCTCCGTAATCAAGCGCAAGCCGTAATTGCTGGGAATCTGTCTAACCCACCGCGTTTGCGTGCCACAACTGTCTCGCACCCTTACCGTCGGATGTCTATGTCTTCCACGGGTAATTCCCTTCTTGGCACTCCCAACCCGGAGGAGGAAGAAGAGTATGAACAGTCGTACAATAGCCGCCCGGCATTGGAGACCTATAACGACTCATTGACTCCCGACGACTACTTCCCCCGCGGAACGAAAGGCCTCAAGCAGACAGATTACTTGATGTCTAGCAGCCGACCACGTGCTATATCTGTTGGCACCCTTGATGATTCCGCCGCGCGGATAACGCGTCGTGCAACTGTCTCAGTGGAGCAACCCGTTTACGAACTTTCATCCTCATTCAATGGCACAAACAGCGCCCAGTTGAGTCAATCTGGTATTCTCAAGACCGATAAATCCACCACACTCCGTACCGGTTCGATGCCTTCAGTACGTTTTCCCGTCACGGAGGTGTCTGGGACTCGGACACCCTCCTATCTTCTGACACCGAATCAGCCTGGACGCGCCGTCTCCCCGAAATCTGAGAATCCGACTCAGATTCAGACTCCGACGCGCTCCCTCTGGATCGGAAACCTTGACAGTTCGGTCACTAGTGAGCAGCTTATCCACGTCTTCGCCCCATACGGGGCAATCGAGAGTCTGAGGCTCTTGCCGGAAAAGGTGAAATACAGAATCTTCATAGTAAAAGTTTTTTCTCATCAGAGCGTAGGAGTGCGGTTTCGTCAACTTTGTCGACCAAGCAGACGCCGTTCGCGCCAAGGAAGATGTACTCAATCGTCTTGGCGGTAACATCGGTATGCCTAATGGGCAGACTGTTCGCATCGGCTTTGGGAAGGCGGATAGCGCGCCCGCCGCACCGGGTAAAGGTCCTGGCGGATCTTCATCGAACGGATCCTCATCTTCCATTGCCGGGAAGAACTCGGCTAGCCCCTCCATGAGTGGTATGGAGGCTCAGCTGCAGTCCACGCCGACGCGAGCCCTATGGATTGGCTCAATTCCATCGACGACAACACCGGCGACAATCTTGAGCGTGTTCAGCCCGTACGGTCCCATTGAATCTGCTCGCGTTCTCACCCACAAGAATTGCGGATTTATCAACTTCGAGCGCTTAGACGATGCCGTCCGGGCGCGCAAGGCTCTGAATGGTCGTGACGTGCTCGGTAGTGATGTTGGCGCGATCCGTATTGGATTCGCAAAAGTGCCCGTGAAGAATGGGCAAGACGGTGTTCCGGGGCAGGAAGAGGCCCCCAGCCTCAATGTTCAGGGTGTGGGTGACCTTAGTGTGGGCGCGACTATCCACGCACTACGCAGCGTCAAGGGGGCATCTACAATCCCCGTTGATCAGCAAGTCCTCGGTGGCACGGTCGAGAACTATCGATCTAATCTACTACTGAGTATGATCGGGACGGGAACCCACAATACGGCATTTGTGAACGATGGAACGCCTAAACCTGCTGGGTGGTGTCCCACTGTGACTGAGCAGCAAATGATCATGAAGGAGCTGTCGGGTGGAGCACCGGATGCTGACGCCGACGTTCTGGCTTTGGCCGGTATTGGGTCTTCTCTTTGTGGCACACTCCTATTTGCTAAAGTGACGTTGCAGACTTCCGTCCGCCAACGATGTATTACACCACCATTCCTTTGGTATCAGAGCGTCCACATAACAGGCGCTGGGATGCCTCGAAGTTGCGGGAGCTGCGCAAGAGGATGGACTCGAACACCATCTTGGATGAAGAAATCGAACAGGTCGCTGCTGATTTCCTTGATGGTGAGATCGTCGACCTTGCCTCTGACTGGCTAGGCAACACAGTACGTTTTCCTGAGTCACATCCCATCAACATGGTCGTTAAAATATGGTACAGGTTGTTCAGAAGCTCTTTGAGAAGTGTGCTTTCCCCGCGCGCATGGCCATGCTCGACCGAGTCTGTCCTCATCTAGCGATGATTGGTATTCACAAGAATGGCACCTGGGCCGCGCAGAAGATCATAGAATGCGTGCAGACTCCAGAGGAGATTAACCTGATTGCCCAGCATTTGCGACCTTACGCGCCGCCACTGCTACTCGATCAATTCGGCAACTATGTTATTCAGTAAGCTCCTTTCGCGGTGGTTCCTCGGATCGATTTGATGACGTCGCCTGCAGGTGTTGCCTCAGATTCGGACAGCCAGCTAACGATTTCATCTTCGACGCCATGGCCGACCGTCTGTGGGAGATCGCCCAGGGTCGTTTTGGCGCCCGAAGTATGCGTGCGTGCCTGGAGAGCCCAAACATTACTATTAGCCAGCAGCGCCGTATCGCCACAGCCATTATTCTCAACTCTATCCCGCTTGCTACGAATCCGAATGGTGCACTCCTCCTGACCTGGTTGCTTGATACCTCCGGCTTCACATCACGCTATCGTCTTTTGGCGCCCCGATTCACGCCCCATCTTTCACACCTTTGTACGCACAAGCTCGCCTCTCTCACCGTTCTGCGCATAGTAAACCAGAAGGTGGAGCCCGAGGCATCGAGTCAGGTCGTTGAGGCGCTCTTTTCCTCCATGAATGACCACGTCTTGACGGATGTTCTCGGAGATCAAGTCAACGGCGTGAACGTCGTCCACAAGGTACTCACTAGTCCCTTTGTCGATCCGGCGAAGAGGTCGGCGTATATGGAGGCTACGAAGCGTGTTCTCATCGAGTTGAAAGTGATAGCTACCCAAGCATATCGTCGTCTCATAGAGGAAGTTGGTCTTCCCATCCCCAATTTCCAGCCCAACTATCCTAATGGCGCGGCGGCTCCCGGTACTCCTGGTACAAAGGGGAAATTCAGCGGATCTTCGAATTCCTATGGCGTTCCCGGCCTAGCATCTGGATACTCGGCTCACGACCAGAATTTAGCGTCTATGATGGCCGCTTTACAGATGGGTGGCCAAAACCCTCAATCTGGCCCACCTCAGCCGCCTCAACTTTCCATCGATCCTGGTTATGGCGGTCAAAATGCCCCCCAGCGTAGCCGCTCGTCCAATGCGGTGTCTACTTTCTCACCCGCCACTGATCACTTCAACCCATTCGCGGCCAGATCCCCAGAAAACAGCAGCCCACGTATCAACCAGCGCCGCAATGGTGGCCCTACACCTACTCCTGCGGCTGCTACACAATCCTCGATCCCTATGCCGACCATTCCTTACGGGGCCCAATCTCCTGTTCTTAGTTCGGGAACTATTCTTGGCCTGGGACAGCCCTCATATAGTAATATTGGGCCACAATCTGTTCCCCCGCAGGTCTATCAGCAGTACATGTATCAGATGTATCAACAAAACACTCCAAACATGGGGACTTTCCATGCTTAAATCAGAATCGACAATGACGACAAGAAGTGCCTTTGGCACTTTGTTGCATGACCTTGATATCTATCACGTCACTCTCTTCCACCCTATCTCTTTCCTCAATGCGTTCCTGTGACCAATTTTCGTGATTATTTACAACAACCACCCTGCTGCACGTGGGTTCGTTTGGCTTGCTGTTGCAATGTCTGCTCTCCTTATATACCCCGAAATCATCACTTGCTTGCATTTCTCACATTCCTTGAATGTTGTTGAGGAGTAAATACGGACGACGGTTTTGTTAGCTTTAGTGTTTTCTTGCTCTTTTCCACTTTAGTTTTTTTTTTCTGGCCTTTCGAACATGTAAATGTACATACATCAAACATGACTTAGTCTCCACGCTTCCGCCGAGTCCGTGGGTCATCTCCCTCACCCGAACCATCAACCATGGGTTCTGCCTCGTCAAAGCTAGCACGTACATCAGCCACGAAATCAGGAAAAAAGCCATCATGGTCCGGTGCAAGTATTCCGCCCCACGGAACTAAGTCCTCGCCTGGGGCGAGAGCACAGCAACCTTGGGCAAGCGAGTTCAAAGATGAAGGTATGCACTGCATGTTACTTCTTTTTCAACATCTCCCGCTTTCATCAGCAAACACCAACAACTAGAAATCCAGAGAGATGCTAAGGATCCTCAACTACTGGCTAATCTGAGTCGATTGAAACCGGTGGACGTTCATCACCACAAGCTATCAACTGGAACGGTGCGTTGAGTTTTGTCACACTCTTACTACCCTACCGATTGGGCGTGACATGAACGTTTTTTCTTTCTTTTTTTCTCCTTTTCTTTTTGGGCAAAGGAAGAAAGATCACGTTAGGGAACTTTTTGAATCGCGGGCGAGGGCGGAAGATGATGCTATCAGCGCGCGCACACCACATAACCGCCTTCACGTCTCATCGCTCGTTGAACTTCTCAAGGAACGTAAGGATATGGTGGTCGATGACAGTGGTGGAAGCTCTACTACGGCTACAACAAAGCAGCTTGCGAAGAAATATGGAGTGGATGTTGAGCTGCTCGAGAAACTCGTGCGGTATGTCAATGTGCCGAGTGAGCACGAGATGCCTCCTTTGGGCGATGCTGGTGCTGGTGCTGGTGCTGGTGCTGGGAGTGTGAGGTATGTTAAGGATGCTGAGGGTGGTGAGGATATTGCGGTTAGGGAGGTGAGTTATTTTTTTCTATGAGTTGATATCAATGCGTTGAATTTTTCTTATTTTTCTCTTATTTATGGTACAGGTGGAGTGGAGGGAGCCAACGCATACAGCTACATAATGACGAGTCAGCGACATCTAAGCCCGGTGAGGCGGGCGTGCTGGACGTAGTGGGAGTGGCTACATGTTTGGTTTTCACTTATGCAGGCCAGGAACTGCCTGAAGCAGGCAAAGGCAAAGTGGATCAGGCTCATAGTGCAGTATTTCATTCTGTGCTCAACTGTCATCATGAGTCTTCTGGCTTTCTTTTTTTTTTTGGACTTGAATGTGTGATTTGCTATAATCATTATAGTCAATCTCATATACAGGTCCAATAAAAAAAACTGCAAAGGCTCAAATGAATCGACATGTAGTTGAAACGGAAAGCCTCAAAAAGAGGGGCTTGAAGACCGCTTGTAATATATGCACTCGTATTTCGAGACGCGGCCCGCGAACATAGTCATTGACCACACGCCTCTCGCTATAGAGAAATGATGTTTAGAAGAAAAGCAAACACGACACTCAACAGTAGTCACCGATGGCTTTCACACCGCTCTTCAGGTCCACGCAAATCCTCATCCTCATATGTTCTCACCAGAAACGCGGCCGTGGTGGCTACGTCCGTCGCGGCTGTGGCCACAGTCACAATTGCGAGCCAGAAATTCTTCAATGAAGGGCCCATTCACAATGATGCTTATCCCTCTAGCCTAAAAGCGAATGCGAAGGGCCTGCGCGTAAGTGGTGGGGACTGGGACGAGGACGAGCTTAGACTGTTGGTTTGGGGCTCGAACAGGTACGTATATACATGTCTGCGCGTTGATTCGTGCTTTCCCTTTCGTGAACGCTCACAACGGGTTCATACTGAATAATTAGGGCGCATATCATATCCCCCGACACGTCGGATGCGGCACAGATCCGTACGCCAGCAATGGCTTCGTTCCTCCAGGATGTGGCGCTGCGTGACTTGGCGGTACACGCTACGCACGCTGTGTGTGTCGACGGACGAGGGGACGTCTATCAGTGGGGGGATGGGTTCTTTGGCCAACAGTCTGAACAACGGTCTGCGTCTGGCGAAGATAATCGACGAAAGCCTGTGCTGACATTGCAAGGGAAGGTGCGTGGACCCTCCCACGTTCACTGCTGCCATTTTTACTTATAATTGACTGACTGATTGTTGGGTATCGTTAGAATATCACAAAGGTGCAGGTTACGGAATCACGAGTATTTGCGCTTTCGGATTCTGGGAAGGTGTATGTGATACCGGCACAGGCCGCTAGTGCTAGTGCTAGGCAGGGTCTCACTCCAGCTGGCACACCGACACCCTCAAGTTCGAGTACGTCGTCGCGATGGGGTTCAGGCTGGTTGTGGGGCGACGATGCGGGGGCACAGCACGTTGAGATCGTGCCTGCTCAAAAGCTCGCATGGGGCGAGAGGTGAGCATGTCGTCCTCCTGTCGGATGATCGTCGCTCACACTATCTTAGGATTACCTCCATCGCCGCTGGCCGAGACCATGTGCTCGCGCTGACGTCTTCCGGTCGCACCTTTATGCATCCTATCACGAAGAATGCCAATTCCCACGGACAGCTTGGGTTCCGCAAGTTCGACACTCCTGACCCCTCTTCTGCAACCTCGGCTTCGCGGCTTCACGTTGAGCTGACGCCGAGGGCCGTCGCCGACCCTTACGCCCGGAGCTCTCGTTATGCACGCGAATCATCATCAACCCCATCTGCATCTGCATCTGCTACTGCAGGCGGTTTGCTCCCCGTATCTGAGAATCTCGTCGACGTGGATGATACGAATCTCAAGTTTTCGGACCGGTTCTTCGAGGTTCCCGCGCTGAGAGGCGTTAAGGTTGTCCAGATTGCGGCTTGTGCACGGAGTAGCTTCGTGAGAACTGATACCGGGAGAGTGCTCGGCTGGGGTGCTAATGATTATGGGTACGTCATCTGTGCCCCTCCCCCCTAACTAACTCTAACTAACAAGTGCGTCCCCCCCTTTTTTTAACGTTAACGGTTTAGGCAAATCGGTCTCGGCGGAAATGTGACACTCGATACGATTACGGTTCCTACGGAAGTGGTATTATGGAGGGGCACGCCAAGTAACACCCGCACTCAGTGCATCGACTTGAACGCAGGCGGTGACTTGGCGTTTTTCACCGTCGAGCGAATCGATGGAACGGCAATCAGGAACGTTGAGATCTTGTCTTGTGGTAATGGACAGTACGGCGGATTGGGCAACGCTATGTTCAGCAACGCGCAAAGTGTACCTGTGCGAACAAAAGCCGTCAGTGGGCTGTTGGAGTGTACGTTTGAATCGCACACAACCTGTCAAAACTGATTGGCTAATCGGAACTTGTGATAGTCTCGGAGAAGACAAATAACTTGCAGCCGATTGTGCCTCATGCGCTCTCCGTGTCGCCTGATGGGCACGTGCTACTCTCACTTGAAACGCATACAGATGCAGGACCTGGTGGGAGCGGGAGGGACTTGTTTGCATGGGGTACGAATTACGACTATCAAGTTGGCAACGGGAAACGTGGGAGCATCGCGGTGCCAACGACGTTGGAACCGGTAGAGGGGGATCGGTTTATGCTGGTTAAGCGCCGGGCCAAACTGGTGCGAGATCCGCAAGGGCGAGTGTGGAGACGAGGCGTAGAAGTTGAGCAAGTTGCGATTGGAGGGTTTGGGACTAGTTTGATCTATTGGAGGATCGCTTAGTTGTGCAGTGGCACGCGACCTCCCCTGTCCAACGCCGGCGCAAGAATAATAAATAAATAGCCCCCGGCGACCGTCGTGATGATGTTCCTCTCCTATCCATCAATCCAATCAATAACACATCATGTCCACTTCCTTGTCCTCGTCGCCCTCGTCGTCGCTGGACATGCTCTCGCCCACTTCTCCTAGCACAAGATGGGCGAGCGATTCGCTCTCAGATGATGAAGACGAGATCGTATGGTCCTTATCATCTTCCGCCATGCTTTCCTCTACTACGTCCCCTCCTTTAACCTCCCCCCTTTCCGAAACGGCGGACTATGTGCTCGTACCACGTATCGATGCGACTCCAACACCAGCAGGTACCACTACCACTACCACTGCCAACGTTGGTGGTGCTGGTGACGGCGTTACGGGGGTCTCATCGTCGTCGGAACGGAACACTCGGACGTCGCCGGACGATGTAATTGCAATCGCGGATGGTATGGCCACACTCTCGTTGAACGGCGCCGCCGCGGACCTAGTACGCAGCAGCACCGTATCTGGTCCCAGTCCCACGACAATTAATAAGAAGAAGAGTGAGAAGAATGGTCGTGCTGGTGCTGGCAAGGAGGTCGTAGGCGTGGGCGTCTCCATGCCATCTGGTGCCAGTGCGACCGGCTCGTGCACACCCATACGCGCACCCGCAACCGCACCCGCGGCATCATCCACGACTAAAGGGAAGAAGGCCGCAAAGAAAGCGACAGCAGTCCGTGCAAATGCAAGTTCCTCCTCTCACTCACCCTCTTCATCCAAGTCCTCCGTCTCTTCTCCTACTACCTCATCATCATCTACCTCCTCCTCTACTCCTAATTCAAGTTCTTCTTCCCGTCCGGGCGGCGGCCCGTCGGGACAAGCCCACTCCGAGTCAAAGTCCAAGTCAAAGTCAAAGTCCAAGTCTAAATCCGCGGAAGGTAAGTTTAAGTTTACGGGCGCTGTCGTCACTCTACTACCGAGTCTCGAGCGTTGCGTTGCGGAAGGAGAAGAAGTAATGATAACTGATGATTGATTGTGTTTTTTTCCTCCTCTTTTTTTTTCTTCTTCTTCCTGCGCAGTAACGACGCCCAAGAAATTGAAGAAACAGTCAAAGAAGAAGAAAAGCGCTTCTTCTTCAGGTTCTTCTTTATCTGTGCACCCTACTCCTGCTCCTACTCGGAATGCCAACAAGGAGGGGGGCGAGAAGGAGGAGCCTTCATCAACAATAAGCACCGGATACCAGGAGGCACACAAATTCATGACATCGTGAGTACATGTTCCGCGCTCACCTCACTTATTATCTATCCATCCCCTCTTCTACTTCCCCTCCAACAAAAAGAACATGCACTAACCAAACCTTTTTGATCCATCGTATTTCCATCCTTTTCATGATCCGTCCGCCCTACCCTATTTAATTTTTATTTCTTTATTCCCCGCACTTACATTTACGTTTCGTTTACGTATAGGTACCTCGCGCATCCACCACCACCAGGCAATAACGGCTCAGCGCTACTGATGCTACAAGCACTCATACTCGAGCTCGGTTGCTTGCCCAGCGCGGCGGCGGCGGGTAAGTTCTCCATTCCGGAGCTACCGGGATCGATGCGGCAGGCCAAGCTGCTCCTGAAGAGCCACGCTTTCATTAACGTGCGCGACTACCTTGCCGTGCGGGAGCAGGGTCAGGCCGCGCTGCGGGGCGCGATGCACCCCAGTAGGAAAAGCCTTGTGCGGGAAGTGCGTAAGGGGAAGCGTGTCCCTGTGCAAGAGGTGAAAAAGGCGGGCCTCAACGTCCTGTTGGTGGATACGCATTTTTGAGAGCTTGTTTGCCTGTACAGTTCCTATGCCTTGAGTAGCGATCTAAGTATGTGGTTATAATTTTCGATCAGTTGTCTCGACACTCTTCCCTGAATGAGTAAACAAGCCAATATTGGGGTGTATTTATATTGTATTTCGAGTCAACGAAGGTGGACAGTTTCCTTCTAGGCATCTCCGAGCCGACAAGAGAGCCAGCCCTAGCACAGCCAATGACGATGTATGACAAGCATAACCAATAAAATAAAGCGATAAACGGATAGTAGTGTTGGGTATATAGGTCAGGATCGGCACATTCAAAGACCAACTAGGAATTAAGAGCTTCGACAAGAGTACCAAGACCGATGATGGCCTCGTACATTGAGTTGATGGACTGGTTCTGGCCAGGGCTAATGGTCCCGCTTGGCTGAGCGAGACTACTGGCAGGGGGATTATTGTAGCTGGCACCAGAAGAAGTTTGAGTCGGGCTAGACGTAGAGGAAGGTCGGGGGGTCGTAGTGGGAACTGCACTAGAGACTGAACTAGATGTCTTCGAAGTAGTGGAAGTGCTTGTGCTGGTACTCGAACTCGAAGGCGGTGGGGGGGAAGAGGTCGGCTGCTGGGAGGTGGTGGGAGGCACATAATGGGTTGTGGGCGAAGGGGGCGGCGTGGATGAGGTGGTTGGGGCGGGTGCAGCACCTCCAAAGCTCCATTCGCAGGTAAGTACACCTACGCTTAGAGGAGCGAAGGACTCAAATAGACCTTCAGTGAGATCAAGGCCGTTTACGCCGCGGCATCCCGGGCACTATGAGGGGAGGGGATAAGGCAAGGAACTGATAAATAGGATGACAGAGAAAGTTCACCTTGTCGACAACAAAAGCAGGACTGGTCTTGCCATTACACGTGATGGTGATCGATGCCCCACAGTACTGGGAGCTACCAGGAGTGTCACCGAATTGCTGAAAAAGGGTCAAGACCTCACTCAAGGCAGACGAGAGATAACGATACTGACAGCCGCATTCAGTGCAACGACCTGAGTAAGAAGCGGGAGGATAAATGTTGATTCTATATAATTTACAGTGCTCACTCACAAAATCACTTGCAGCGTAATTTCCACCACAAGCTGTACTGTAGAGATCTAATCAGCAATAGACGATGTGGGTAGAGTAAAAGGTACACATACGTGCCGGTGGTAATATCGTAGAATGTCAACGCTGCGTTCTGGAATTCTTGTTGACGGGGGTGGAGTGCAATATCTGCATGACGACGAAGATTTACGCCATGAGCAGCGAAGGCGTGTAAAGGGAGGGAAAGGGCAAGGAGAATGGTCGCAAAGGAGCGCATTGCGAATGAAGGAGAGAAGAGGGAAAAGAGGGTGGGACAGAACAACCGAGGTATAAAGCGAGCGTGAAAAAGAAAGGAAGCGAGTTGAGACGAGACGGGGATAGCGAGTCCCGCTCACAGCCGAGCTGACTTGAACTTTTACGCGGCGATTCGTTTCGTGCTACAAGGTGGTTGCCATTTGGGCCTAGTGGGTTTGCATACCACGTCTTCATCTCACACCGCGTTCGCACTTATCTTAGACGCGGGATATTATCATCCAAGCTGTGCTTATGCCCGAGTAGTTTGCCTTTCAGCTCAGGTCTTGTCCCCTCTTCCTGAACTGGCCCACATTTATCGTGAATGCTCCATCTGCACAATGGGGTACTTACTCCTCTGCATGCTGCATGTCGCCGTACACTCATGCGTGTTTAAGCACCTCTGGATTCTGCTACCTTGCGAGATACCGATTAGGTGGCTCACGGTCACGGTCAGAAACGTCCGTGCCTCGTGTCGTACGGCGGAATATGTGAAGAGCAAGGATCCGGTGAAATAACCGCGCAGTCGCAAAGCCTGAGACTAGTGGCGTTTCGAGAGGCGAGCTGGCTGGCTGTGCTGACGATGCCATAATTTTTCTCTTTTTTTTTCTCGCTTTCTTAGCGACATTGACAAGTACAGCATCATTTGGCCTGAGGCATGGCGGATGACGGGTGAACCTTTCCTTTTTCCTTCCTCTCCCGCTACTACTAGATCATCAGGATATTAACCGACGAGGTCAAAATTGACCGTTTGGCAATGGAATTATTATGAACGTTTGGAGTGCTAAAGGTCCCGGCAATCGGATGTGTTGGACGATTGTTCTAACGTTCAGAACTCAAAACGCAATCAGCATCAGCGTTGTATGCCGTGAATCAATACACTTGCTTCTGAAACAACGTTGCGCCGGCTCGACCTACTCGCAATGCAGCTGCACATGGTTCATATACAGTATACCCCAAAGGTCTTACTATTGACGAATGTTACTAAGTTAGTAACATACAATAGTGCCTCCGTCGCACATTTACCGCGAGTTAATAACATTGTTATTAACAACTTGTGGGTAGGTGTCAGAAACACAATGCATTGTTACGAGTACAGTATACTTTTCTACTTTTCTGGTTTCTTTGTGTGAAACAACGTTGAAAAATAAACCTCACATGATCACCGTGGAGCAAGCCCGCACGCACCGTCTCGCTTGGCACGCCGAGGAAGTCATGTGGGTGGATGAAACTGGGGAAACGATGAGACATATTGATTAATTAAAACAATACTAGGGCCACCTCAGCACCTCAGGCTCATGTAAAGGCATCCGCCGAACTCGGGATGGCAGCCGGATGAGTGTGTCGAGACACCGGCAGGCCAACAAACTCCAGCACAGGAAAAGTGCTGGCTATGCACGCGCACGCACCAGTCACTGAGTGTAGGCAATGTGTTACTTACGGTCCTAGGGAGGTAAGTTCTTATCTCGCTAAAAGATCGAGGGGGCTGATCGTGAGCCTGCCCCGTGCCCATGCTGAAAACGCCATCACCGTGACGGGAAACGGACACCGACCGTTTGGGCTCCGCAGAGCTGAGCTGAGTGACACGGAGTAGATACTGTAACTTGGAAAATTTTGGTGCCCATGTATTTTTAGGCATGATGCAGCATGTGTGATCGCAATCATTGAACCTATGCACTATCACTTTGGATTATTTGAGGTCCAGCTTGAGATCTTCGCGGGATGACGCGAGTACCAGGCGTACACACATAGATGGTGCGGGCTAGCCTAGCTACCCCCCTACGGACGTGTCGCAGGACTTACGTTGGTGCACACTGCTAAAACAGACGTGAAAAAAAAGGAAAATTTACAGTAAGGTACAGTAATACTCTATATATAGGCAATGACACACGTCCCATTCAATCGGCATCACGATCACGATCATAAAATGCATTATGAGGTCGGAAGTTGGGATCGGAACACGTTCGGGACGAAGAAAACTGTATCACGGGACCGCATGACCGCATGCACACACACACGTAAAAACAACCGCCCCTCACGTGCCAGAGCTCTACTTTCCTGGCGTGGGCGGCGTCAAAATGAACTGCATCCCCGGGTGCGGACCACGGTCATTCGATTCCGACTCGACGTCGACATCGACATCAACATAAAGCGGTTGATTAGGTTCCAGATAGATCGACGAAGCTCGCGAATCGTGGCTGCCGTTTGTCTTCTCCGAATCCTCCTCCCCCTCCTCTCCTTCTACATCGGATTCTGAATCAGACCGTGATCTACGCGAGCGGCGTCGCGACGGGAATGAGAAAGAGGACAAAGATGATGCTTGTTGATGGTTGTGTGCGCCGTGTGCGTCGTGTGGTGGCCTGCTGGATTTGGCTTTGGCTTTGCGTCTTTGGAGTAGGATGTGGAAGAGGAGTAGACTGAGAGCGAAGAGGAATATCCCTGAGAATATTCCTACTAGTGCTATTGCTACGAAGAATGAAGAACGGGTGGTCAATGATTATTTTGCACGGGGTCAGCCACACCTGCCACGGTTCGTTCCCCTCACGAACGGTCCTTGTATGCGCGAAACTCACTGGGCGAGATGTTGGCTGAGATTTCCATACTGTAGCGACAGGATATAACAAAGGAATGGAAAGGTATGTGTATCTGTGGGCAGAGAATGAATATAGGGAACGTTGGAAACAATTCAAGTTCTCCCCAAGCCATGCCATTCGAGATGGCTTTCATACCTAGGATTAGATTAGATAATGATGCTGATAAGATCTGCCATGCATGGCACAAGGCCCCACGTGCTTCTCGTCCCAAACTTGAATCGACACGAAATTAATCAACTCCTGGTAGGTAAGAATGTAGCCGAAAGGTGAGGGAGTTACCCCTGTAATAGATACTGTTTGCTTGGCCACTAAGATCTGACACACTCCTCAGTATTCAAAAATAACTTGGGTCCGGGGCAATAATTGAGCCGCCGACCTAACGACGAGTCACAGTGCCTGGCAACGATAGAGATCCGCCTCATTTAGATAGCTCGGAGCCGCGGCGTTGACTTCACATGGGGCCAATCAAGGGTTCACAGTATTTAAGTACAGGGTATCTAACTAAAAAGTTCAACTAACAGTTATTGTGGGGGGTGCACACCCTAGAAGGCTCGAAATAATTCCAACAACGAGAGCCGCCAGTGAGGAAGGCCAAGGCCAGCGCAATAGCAACGCAGCAAGAAGCGAGTGCTAATGCCATTTCAAAATTCAAATGACCGTGAGAGAGACAACAACATCGGATAAACGTGGGTTTAAAGTCGCTCGCTGCTTTCCATGACTGGGGTGTTGTTCATACGTGCGCTGGTAACCATTCGTGAACTACACCTAGGACTCCGAAATGGGTGAAAGCTAATCCTCCTCATCGTTCGAATCATCTTCGTCACTGGGATCCCGATCCAACTCGCCGACACCCCATGTCTCGGGCTCACCGGTGCAATCAATCGGCCCCAATGCTAGCGTATTCAAGACGGCAAGCTGTCGCGGTGTTATGTGACAACTGACGAGTGCGATATTTGGGACAGTCCACCCTAGTTCTAAGCGTCGCGTTAGAGCACGCTTAAACGTAGAGAAGAGCTCCACATCCCCGAGTGGGAACGAGAAATGCGCATGTTTGATCGTCAGAGATGTAAGGTGGGGCAAGATAATCGCATCGGTCACGGGGGGCGATGGCACATCCATGGTCTGCGCGTCATGGAACGCATTCGCGAAATCGTAGGCATAATTGCCGGATAGCACGACCGACTCGACCCGAGATAGACGAGGTAAGACCTCGAGCCAGTCTACGTCCTCTGCGTTGTCGTCGCGGGAAAAAAAGGAAGCACTAAAGTGTACGACTCGGCCAAGGGGCATGTTGGATAGAAGGGTTCCGAAACCTGGGGAAATCTCCACGCTATCCGGCTGACGAGAAGCGGGCCACGTCAGGTACACGAAAAGACTGAGTTCCTCCGCATCATCTACAAGAGGACGAGCAGCAATTTCTGTGACATTGTCACATGGCCTATTTATAGATGCTAGGTAGGGCAACTCTTGCTTTTTGAGCTGACTGAAACTAGAGGATATGATGCTTGCTAGAGGAAGGACAGCTAATGCGACTTCGGGGATATGCCAACGTGCTACAGCATTCACAGCGAGGTGCCTACAACGTGGCATGACGAAATGACGCATTAGGTTTGCGCAATCTAGGACGAATCCCGTAAGGCAGAGGTCAAACAGGTGTGGGAGTCTAATTGGTGGGATATCGTTGGGAGGGAGCGTTCTGATGCTAGGAGGAAGCTCCAAGATCGCCTGTATAAGTGAGAGTTTTTCCAACTTGGTCATTGCCTGTAGAATGGACAGAATATCCTCTACGGATGGCCTGGAGGCAATGGGGATGTCTTGGAGAATCAAAGAAGTTAAATTTCCGACAGAGGAAACCCGTTGCCAATTGATATGACAGGAATCGAGTACCAAGCGGCGCAGGCACGGGGCATTCTCCATAGAGGGGTAGATATAATTAGGAAAGGACGAGCGACTGGACAATATTAACTCTTTCAAGATGTCGGGGGATCCACTCAAAAGTGGGGAAAGCAGATCGCCCAGGTCACGGAAACGATCTAAAAGGGTGATGCAAAGATATCGGATGTGGTGAATATGAGAGAGGGCAAGTCGCACAGAAGACACAAAGCCGTCATCGGCGAGGTTCTGATGCTCTATTAGGATTCCAACTCTTAGCGGTGCGGTTCGGGAGCGTTCGAGCATTATTGGGGTCCATTCAGGAGGACAGAACAGAATGTCTGTCCACAAGAGAGGGCACTGGAGAGCAGAATCGCGCCAGGCCCTGGATACGTGGCTGATTTGAAGGCAAGGTGGGGAACGGAGGGAAAACAAGCTGTTGGTGGGCTGGGATTGATGTACGAGGATGAAAATGTCTGTGAGCAGGATGTGGGGGAGACGGGAGACGGGGGTGAGGGAATTACGATAGGACTTGAGGGACTGGGTATGACGAGCATCGTGAGATAGCGATAACTGATGGTCAATATCGTCGAAAGCGGAATGCATTGTTTGATGGGAGAGAGCGACCATCAACCGCTAGGCCACAAAAGTGAAGCGTGACACAGCCCGGAACAACACCCGCCTCGGTCACCTTAGTCTGCAACTTATCTCCTACCTTCTCCATCTCCCTCACTGTCACCACTTAACGGGTCACCACGTCCATCGACGACCACATCCCTTTCAATGGACACGATCTTTGGCAGGAAGAAGTCCCGCCTACGACAGTCCTCCCTCTCTAGCCAGGACTTACACTCTGTCCCATATGACAGTGTCACTCCAGGTCCCCCAGTTCCCGTCAGTCGTCAAGCGGTCGTTTCGAATATCTCTGCCCCAATAACGAACCCCACACTTACGGTCAATGGCACGAGTCTCAACGTTCATTCCATGCAGCGCTCGAGGGCGGCAAGAGAGCGTGTATACACTGCCACCACAACATCCACTCCGCGTTCGAGCTCTCCCCATGCCTCCATTATGACCGATGACTCGTCCACTCTCTACAGTGAATCTGCCGACTCTATTCCCAATCCACCTGTATCCTCTGCTCGCAAACTTCGTCAGAGCGGAAGCTCCTCGGGACGAATAAGTCATTCTAGTCACGACTCATTTCACTCACTCCCTCCTATTCCGGCCACAGCCACCCCGTCTTCGCCTCCTCTACAGCCCTCCGCTCCGGCAACCTTGCGTCCCTCATCCTCTTCGACCACTCGTTCAGACAATCGCTCTTCGCGGTCCACATTCCAAACCGAGTCCCATTCCTCCCACAGCCACCACCATTTTCCTCACCTACATCGACATACCACTCTTGATTTTGACTTTCCCAGACCAGGCGATGAGGAGATCGAGGCTCGATTTCAAATTGTCGTAAGAACGCGTGACTTGAGCAACTTGCCGCCTCTTACGATTGACCAAAAATGGAGCATGGTAGAAAGTGATGAGCGGTTGCGATTTAATGAGGAGAAGGCGAGGGAAGAACAAGCCAAGAAGGTTCCGGAGCAGAGCCGCTCAGGAATGATCGAGGAAAGATCTCCCGAATGGTATCTCGTCAAGTTTATGGATAGGACCATAACACCGAAGGATGCTTCCGGTCTCCTCGTTTCCTTGAGAGGCCATGAATTGGGGTGTGTTCACATTATTACCGTTCTCTTCAGCCAAACCAAATGATTTTTCTTCTCGTAATGATAGGTGGTTCCAGCAGTTCGTTGCGATACGCGGGACGCGGGTGCTGGCGCAATATGTCTCGTACCTTAGCAGTAAGGGAAAGCAGAGGTTTGTCCTGTCTTTCCATCATCACTTTGCACGCTCAACGGTCATTAAGGACGGAAGCCGACCATCAGCTGGAATATGAAACTCTTCGTTGTATTAAACAGATATTTAACTCTTGGGTATGTTCTGAAGTATAACCCAGATCGCAGGACATTGTTTGACTTTATTGCTCCAGAATGCCACAAGGGATGCCCTTAGTCACAACCTTTTCGTCGCTCAAATCGCATCATCGTTTAATTCACCTCGCTTGCCTGCCAGAAAGCTTGTGGCCGAACTCTTGACTTTCTTGACCTACCGTATCCCGGAAGCAATAAATCTCATTACTGGGGCTCTGGAAGCTGTCAGCATAGCAAACAATGCTGGCAACTCTCCGTATACGTACTGGTTCGCGAGTCTCGAGAAGTCTATCTCGGGGCGGGGGAAAATGGGTAGCCTGGTTGGCGCAAGTGACGAGGTTCGAAAGAATGCTACCACCGAAAGTAATATCAATGAATATGCAGTACGTGTTCTTTTGGATTCAACAGCGTCTTTCTCTCCCTCATCAATTTGATTCATAGTTAAGCAACCTTCTCCTCATTAATGGGATTCTCGCGAACACGGACGATCTGGATCTTCGCATTCATCATGAAAGTCAGATGGCTACCGCTGGCTTGCGTCAGATAATGGAGCTATGTCGCAGCTTCAATTTTGACAATCTCAATACACACCTGGAGACTCTGCAAGAAACGATCGAAAACGACGAGAAGGAATTACGCGAGCGCCTAGACCAGGAGTTCCTCAGAGACTTGACTGATATTGAGGACGTCTACGCCGCACTCAAAACTCGGACGCTTAATACGAAAGCTTATGATTATCTCCTCTCCATTCTGCAGCACCTCTTACTCGTACGGGAGGATGGTCCTGGGCTGGTGCAGTACTATCAGCTGCTAGACTCTCTGGTCACCGATGTCGTCATGGACCATAAGCTTTCTGGTGCGGAACAACGACTTGGAAAATCGGTAGAAAGCATCATTTCCCAATTTAATGATGCGGACCAGTTCCGAGTTTTGGAGGCTGAGGCTGCGCAAATGCGTACAGACTTGCGTCGTCTTCGACTCGAGAAGGAGACCCTCGAGAGTGAGATGCTGAACGGCGGCGACGGCCTCGTTGGCATTCTCAAAGGCAAGATTGCCAGTCTGGAGGAAAAGCTCCATGTCTCGCGTGAGACTACCGCTCGTTTACAAACGCAGTTGGAGACGCAACAGGCGAGCTACGAAGAACAAATTTCACAGCTCGAAGCCCAGATCATGGAGTTGTTCCGGATGCTCAAGGAGCTCGGCGCGGACGGTGTAGGTAAGATCCTTGACAACGGCGGGGCCATGGACCGCAAGTCCCTCATTGCGACATTGGAGAAACACATGCAGAGGAGCAAGACAATCGACAAACTCGAGGGTCGCGACAGATATTCTTCTGTCCGTCAGAAGAGGGACGAGCGTCAAGACGATGATGAGGGGGAATCTGATGACCCGGATGCAACTCCTGGAAAGTCAAAACTTACACGACAATCCCGTGCCAACAAGGGTCACCAGACAGTGAAACCAACACGCCCGTCTGAGGCACCAGGTCGGCCATCACAATTCTTGGATGCGGATGAAGCAGATGTTAAAGAACAGATCCAACAACAACTAGCCGCTGGTGTGATGATTGTAAGTTGTCCCGAGAGTCTCTTGTCTTGTGCAATGCTGACATGACATAGTACGCGCCAAGAGATGGTAATGCTGCTAGTCCGAGAAGCGTCAACAGATCGCCACGTCCCAAAGATCGCCGTCTAGCCGACGATGGTTCACCCTCTAAGAGGCCAAAAAAGCCTCGTCCTCTTGTCGGCGACTCTGGACTATCATCCGTTCATGATGACCAGGAAGAAAGCGACCATGAGCAGTCGACACTCAGCGGAACGACTCTTGCAGAAGAATCTACCACATCCTCCTTGGACGGTGGTCGCTCACCTGGCGTTGGCTCCCTTGCGGATCAGCTCAGCAAGCACTTTGCATCTAAACGTAGTCAAATGGCCCAAGACCAGACTGCATCACCCGAGGCTGCTGAAGACGCAGCAGCACCTCCACCTCCACCTCCACCGCCACCACCGCCGCCGCCGCCGCCTCCACCACCACCACCACCGGGGAAATTTGGCTTAACACCTACATCTGCGTTGGGTGCGCCACCGCCGCCGCCACCACCACCACCACCACCACCTCCCAGGAGCCCCGACTCCGCGAGCTCCAACCCTAGCTCTGCACGCGGTTCCATATTTCTCGGTGCGAATCTGAACGCGATGCTAGTGGCACGGAAAGACATGCCTATTGCACCGAATACGAAGATGAAGCAATTGCAATGGGATAAACTCCCTCAGCAACAAGTTATTAAGACTCTGTGGCAGGAGGAAGAGCCGTCCAAGGAGAAGGAGATGATTACGATGTTATCTAATGACGGAATCTGGCTGGAAATGGAGGAGGACTTCAAGGCGAAACCACTCGTGATTAATCTTCTAGGTGCGGTTCTTTTCCCTAGGCTGCATCAGGTCGCATACAGTATGTTGATCTACTTCGTCGTTTACTAGCCCAACAGAGGCGTGCAGAACTGAAGAGTGTCCTTGATTCCCAAACAAAGAAACGAGTTGGTCAGTACTTTCTTTATGCTAGGAGTGTGATGGAATGTCTGATTCAGGGCCAAAGAAATTCTTATTCAACGCGTAAAGAAGCTCGCGCCTGAGGAGATCGCCCAAGGCATCAAGGAATTCGACCCTGTAGTGTGTACTCAAGTCTTCTTGAGTGAACTCAAGCGGGTCATTCCCACGCCGGAGCAGGTGAACCCAGACGCCATGACTTTACTTTGCGAAGTTGTGTTGAAGTTTATTTGTGTTCATAGGTTGGCAAACTAAACGTCTACCGGAACTCGGAGCCGGAGGAGTTGGCTGGCCTACACTCTGCAGACCGGCTTATGGTAAAGTTGATACAAATCGATCGACTTCGTCCACGTATCGATGGCATGCTTTACCGAATATCTTTTGATGAACAGTGGGCATTACTTGATGAGGTAAGCCCGCTTACTCCCTATGACTAGAGTATTCTGAACCTTCCGCATTGTAGAGTGCTCGTAAACTATCGGATGCCGGAAAGAGTCTCATGAATGCCAGCCACTTCAAAGAGTTGTTAAATGTATGTATCGTGCGCTTTCATCCACCCTCAAACACTAACCGTCACTACGACACGAACAGCTTATTCTACTTATTGGGAATTACATGAACGGAACGGGTATTAAAGGCGGCGCGTTTGGCTTCAAGGTCAGCAGTATCAACAAGGTAAGTAGCTTGGACGTTTTCCCAGAATTATCCTTTATTTTCTGACGATCCGTTTCCCTAGCTTGTTGATACCAAGTCGGTGAATAACACCACACTCTTGCATTTCCTTGAGCGCACAGTGGCAAAGCACTTCCCCCCCATGGAGGAATTCGTCGAGGAGCTCAGCAAACCTGCGGAGGCATATCGAGGCACGTTTTTTTACCTAACATTTCACGCAATTGATTGATAACTTTCTGTTTAGTCAATCTTCAGGATGTCAGGAAAGGCCTTACAGAACTAAGAGACGGTCTCAAGGCAATCCGGCAGGAACTCAACGAACACTTTTCTGAGATTGAGCAGAATGATCGGTATTCCAAGCAGATGTGGGGCTTCTTGGGAAAAGCGACCCGGCAAATGGAAGATCTCAATGACGATGTAAACGCAGCAGACACGTTGTTTACTGAGGTGGTCAGATACTTTGGGGAGGACGAGAAGAATATGACATCCACGGAATTTTATGGGATCTTCAAGACCTTCACCACGTCTTATCGCGTACGTGCTTTTGCGAGTCTCGTCGTTCTGATGTCTCACAGTAGTTCTGGCGAGTAGAAATGTCAGATTGATAACAGAACGGCCGCGGAAGAGAAGCTCGCGCACGATAAGCGAAGGCAGGCCGCGGAGGAAGCAAAGGCGAACCGGAAGAAAGCGACGGAAGATGCTCTGGCACAAGAAGCAGAGGAGACAGCTGCTCTCGACAACTTGCTAGAGAAGCTACGAAACGGAGACAATGTCGGACGGCGCGCGCGTCGAACGCGTCCCAGTGCCGCGAGCGTGAGCACGAGAGAACCGCCCTTGTTGCGGCTTCCGGACAAGGACAAAGACCTGCCGCCCGTTTCGGCGTTAGGGGGTACTACGGCGGACATTGCGCGAGGCATGCTGGAGCAACTCAAGACGAACGGTTTCGTGTCTGAAACGTTTACGCCATTGTCGCCTACGACACCATCGGCGCCCAAGCGGCGCCGATTACGGACTGGTAACCTGGCCGCGGCGTTTGCCGCGGAGCTCGAGGCGGCTGGAAATCCTTTAGATTTAGGGAGTCCTCCTGAGAGTCCAGGGTTTGGACAAGAGTTGTACTCGGCTGGTCTGGGAAGTTATGAAGAAGATGGTTCAGACACTGGATGAGAAGACAATTTATTATTCGCATGTAATAATGTAATAATACCCATGGCACGTACACTACAGTATAGTACTACCTTATTTATTCTATTACTTTTTGCGCAAAACGATGTTTGGTTTTTTTTTTGGAGGGACTGCAATTACGGATTAATTGCCTCAATCCAAAATTATGGGCGTAGTGATTGGTTCTGGTGAGCCGCTGCGGGCGGGTGTGGTCTGAGGCGAGAGACAGGCGATTACGTGCTACGTGCTTCTCTGCACTTTAAAGCGGACCGCCACCGCCACTTTCCCAACTGCAACTGTCTACATCCTACACCCATGCTGTTCCTCGCAACCTCAGTCGCTCTTTCTCTCCTGGGCTCCCTCGTTAATGCCCAGTCCGCCAGTGACACCGCCTTGGGCATCGTAGCCATCGAAGCCCATTTCACCAATGCAAGACTCGTGCCCGATCTCCTGTCGACTTTCTCACCCGACGCCGTCATGAACGTCACTTTTTCCGGCGTTGGCGCCATCTCGCCAGGTCAAAACCTTTCGGTGGAGCGTGAGTCTCTTTTTTTTTCCTCCGCTAGAAATTTTTTTTTTCCTCTTGATGGCTGACGGGCTGGAATGAATGTTAATAGAGGTGGCGGCGGCGCCAGAGATCACGGTCGTACCTGCAAATTCTAGCGTGTCTCTATCGGGCAACTTTACGCTCGTCATGGCCGACGCCAGCGCTGTCGGCACGAACGAGTCTGAAGGACAGACGCGTCATTGGCTCGTCAACGGTGTTACCTTGAAAAACGGTGCGTTGGATAATTAAAAAAAAAATTCTTGGGTTTTCTTACGCGTTAACTAACTGGATCTACTTATTACCCAGGCACTTCTGGGCTGAATGTGTCGACTACTGGTGGCGTGGCCGTCACGGATTACGCTGGACCTGCTCCCCCCGATGGTAGTGGACCACATCGGTAAGTCATCCAATCGCGTCTCTCCAGGGGAGTTTTTTTTAATGCAAGTACTGACCCCTGCACTTTTTCCCTTCCCCGTACCATATACCGCCAGCTACGTTATCTTGTTGCTCCCTCAACCGTCCGATTTCTCGCCTCCCTCGAACCTGTCCAGCCCCAACGTCCCCGTATCGATTTTCGATCTCGTAGACTACATATCGGTACGTCCGACCAAGCTCATTATCACGCATCCGGGGACCATATATTGACTCTAACATCCTTCCCGAACGTTTCAAATAGACCAGCAAGCTCAGCCCACCCATCGCGGTGAGTTCTTCCCCCGAGGCCGCAAGAACGCAGCTTGCTAATCTTCACGTTTTCTCTCTCGAATCCTTTTCCAGGGCATGTACTTTGACGTTCAAGTAGGCGCGGCGAACGCTTCTATTCCGACCACCTCACCCGTCATCAGCTCGACCCTTAAAGTTTCCACTCCCACCTCCGCAACTTCGAGTGCCAGCGCGAGCACCGCCAACCAAACCAGCAGCAAGCACAACGCCGCCACCCGCAGTGGCAGCTTGAACTCGCTCATCGCGGTCCCAGTTTCTCTCGTTATACTGTTGGTTTCGTACGTGTACCTGTAAGGGTATTGTGAGGGACGCGTAGTGGTCGTGCAGACGTCTCGATTTGTATCACAGGTCGATATATACCCTGATAATTGTGCCTGTGTCTTTCGGTGGACTGAGTGACATGGCATAAGACGATGGCTAGGCACATTACTCAAACCGTGACGCGTGGTGATAGATATTTTGAGACCATCAAGCGTGTGCTGCTACAGTATCCAATGACTCCATAGTGAACGGGCATACTATGCGTGTAATACAATATACTCTCGCGAATCTTCACCTTCGGTGAAGAGCCTTACGGGAAGCCTGGAACTCCTGGCCTCAGGACCACACGACTCAATCTGATCGTACCAGGTGAAAGAGCGAACTAGTAAGCTATATTAACTGTGTAAAAAAAGAGCCACAAAAGCAACAGCACGGCGCGAAAGACTATCCTTGACAATAATGACCCAATAACTCAGCTCTCGTACCGCTCTCGTGCCTAGAGTACAAAAGTGTCAGCGATCAAAAGTGGTGAGAGAATACGAATGCTGCTAATGGGAGAATGGCTCACCGAGTCCTTCGCCATATTGACATAACCAGCATATCCTTCTTGGTACTTTCCCACCTCCTTCCCCTTGCTCGCGCCAAGACCAACACCAGAAGCATATATCGCCGTCTGGCTGTAAACGTGACGGCCTTCAGGATCATATCGAACCAAAAACACCGACATCGTATACTCACATGGGGTCAACTCTGCCGTCACCCTCAACGCCTAAACCTGTCCCCTCCTTCCATCCCATCATCCTCAAAAGCTTATTTCCCACATTGCTTTCATCTTGTCCGGGGTTCACTGGTGGCGGCGGTGGCGAGGGTGGCCGAGTCGGACCTTCCGCAGCACGCCGTTGTTTGCGCTTATCCTCCACGCCTTCGGGTAGCGGGACGTCTGGTTGGTTGTGCATAATTCGTCGTTCAGATGCTCGGTCACGATATTTCGGAGCGGAAGCTTGGGAATCATTCGCTTCGGCTGCAGCTTTGGCCTTCCCCCTTGCCACATCCCGTAAGTTCGCGTCTTTGAAGTTGCGCTGCGCGGAGTTAGTATTTGTCATATACAAGGATAAGGACTAAATACCTTGTGTAATTCCGATTCCTTGTTATGTTTCTTAAGCTGATCAAGTGACTTGAACTGCCGTGCGCATAAAAGGCAAGCAAGCTTGACTAGGTCAGAAAACTCGAATTCCACCTCTTCGGGAAGAACGTTCGCAGATGGTGTTGGTTTTGCTTCTGATGATACACCCTTTGTGGGCGCGGCAACCTGGACTCAAAATTAGAATTATCATTAGTGAAAACAGTGAGAGATCGCTTACTTCAGGGGTGCTTGAAGCAGGTTGGCCTGTGCTTAGCACCTCTTGCACTTGGTTCCACTTTGTAATGTTATTCGCCGTCTGGAACAAAGGTCAAACAGTGAATCAATGCAATAACCTAGATTTCAACTCACTTTTTTGCTGGCAATCAAGGGAGCCACTTTCTTCGCTGCGGCAACTGCGCACGAACCATCAATATACACAGCCAAAAAGAAGGTCCTTCATATCTCGGATGAGACAAACCCTTGGGATCTTCATTGGAGGCGGCTCTGTCTCCTTCAACAACATCGGGATCCCCTTCCTCCGTCATAGAGAATCCGAGTGTCGAAGCAGCTGGTGCGCTGGAAGCAGGTGTACCTTCAAGGTGGTTAGGCGCAGAATTAAATGGGGTTGAAGCAACAAACTCGTCAAATTTGTCGGTTTGCTACTGCCCTTGAAGCTTAGGGTGACGGGCTTGTCAGAAACAGGCAGCGTCGAGGCCTCAGCAGGAGCTGCAGATGCAACGTCCGCGACTAAAGCCCCGAAGTCAGATATATGCACTATGCCATGGGACTGAACAGGACCTTTCTTCTTTTTCTTCTCTTTCTCCTTGGTAGGTGCGGGTTGTTGCGTTGGAATTTCGGCCTCATACTCCAATTTCGCGATGGTGGCACCTTCGTCCCAGTAACGAACCCACTGGTCCTCGACGGCGCCGAGGGTCATGGACGAAGGTAGGCAAGCTTCGTCCCTCATAATTGGGTCAGAGATGGGTTGGAAAGAGTACGGATGAGCAAACGAAGTAGCGACCGGGCGGTCAGAAATGCGAAAGCCATTGGGGTGGATTTGAGGAGACATGGTTGCCGCTAAAACCGCGGAAGCAGCCTGTAAGGAAGGAAGGGAAAGATTGAAGCATCAAAAGGCGTGAGGAAGACAAGAAGTAGAAATGACAATACCTGAACGTCGACGAACTCGACAAAGGCAAAGCCCCAGCTCGCTAGTGTTGTCTTGTCTTTGATCAAGATAATTCTCTTCATACCCTTGGCACCCTCCTTGTGTGGACCGGAAGACGTCTTCATCGCCAATTCGATTGCTTGCGGACCCGACAAAGGGTCCAATCCACGAAAAAGGAGAATGGCGGCTGGGGAGTTGCCAATGTCGCGTGTACCGTCATTTGCATTCGCCATGCGACCGGAGCGACCTCCAGTATTAGGGTTTGCGCTTTGAGAATAATCGATTTTGACACGTCGCCCGCTATGCTGTCCGCCTGTTTTGAGTGCCTTATAGAATGCAGCGGTTGCTGACGCGCCATGGGCGGCTGGAGGAGGAACTTGAATAAAGGGAAACTGCGGATCCACGAAGGCTCGTGCAGCCTCGACAGTAGCGAATTGGGCAAAACCGAAGCCCTTAGATTGGCCTGTGAAGACGATGGGAAGGAAGCGACAGGGGTGAAAGGGAAAAGGGAATCGTCAATCGTATTGTCCAGGAAAAGATGTAAGTGGACGGGCAAGTGCCTGTTGATCTCTCTCGGATAATTGTAACCGTCTCAACTGAGCAACCTTGGCCGGTCAAAAACGTATGAAGCTGTGGGCCATGAACCATGAACTTTCAGAGGGTAATGGTGAACAATGCCACAAACGTCGGATTCCGTGAAACCGGTGTCGAGACCAAGGAAGATGACGTGCGGACTGGGGTCACTAGCAACGAGGCGCTTCTTATGACCGTGAAATCCACCCCCTCCCACACCGTAATCTTGGTAGTTGTGATTGGAGTCTTGTCCTCCATCATCCCAACCCTGAGAGAATCCCGTGTGTTAACGAAGAAACGAAAAAGTACCCAACGTACCCCGCCGTTGAATTTCCTCTTCTTCCCCTCTCCGTAGTCCTCGTCCCTACCGTTGCCAGACCATGAGCCACCGTCATGCCAGGCTTCCTTTCCCATGTCCCATTCGCGATTGTAAGAAGCCATGATGATGAAGAATGAGGGAAACTACGGGTGCCGCTTTTCGTGAGCCGAGCGCGTCAGATCCGGACAAACAAGCGTCAACAGACCCACTTGCTACACCCCACAATGGCTGGCCATGGTATGCCAGTTTTCTCTTTATGACTGTCGTACTAACACTCCTCGCTTTTAGGTTACGTTAACGTGCGTATTTGCGTCAAAAACTCTTGTGGGTCACATCTTATTTCTGTCTTGTAGACCGACCCTGCCGTGGACCGATGGAACCGCATGGTGCGTCAATAGTACCAGAACTATTTGTAACGCATTAACTTCATCTGCTCCCAGCGCGAGGACGTATACAAACATTTTAGATTTACCTCCAGAGCATCATGGATATCGCTAACTGGCATGCTTCTCGTCCCGGGCGCGTTGCTTTATTTGTCCGCCCGACAGGACGTACGTTTCTTCAGCATGTATCACGCATTGATCTCAATATATCCTTGCAGCTGAAATGGAATTGGATTGGAAAGCAAAAAGGAGAGTCGCTACGCTCTCGCCCTTTGCAAATAGTCCACGCGGCAGAAGAATAGATCTAGACTTCTGTCCAACACCAGTGTCCCATAATTGTCTGTTCATATCCGTTTGCAAAGTTCAATAGCAACCTTGCACCCCATCCCTACTACTGAGCTGAGAAGTGCGTGTGCTGGGGCCTTCTGAGAGTTGTGTTCGACGGCAGTGTCGAGATGTTCGAGTTCGTCATCCCGAAACTCACGGATTACTTCCCTAAGAAGCTCAATGCTAGGATGAGTTATCCCTTGTAGCTCCTTCAGCTGACTGAATTCATGTACGAAATTAATCATCAGCTAATTGCCGACTGCGAAGGCACGTACTCGTCGTAGTGTTCACCGATGACGGTCTCAACCGCCTCCGTGCATGCCATTGCCGCCTTCTTTCCCATAAGTGCTGTGACCGCACCTAGTCCAAACCCGGCTACTTTTGCAACCTGCCATAACGCCGTTGGTCGTACTTGGTGCTGAACCTGGAGCTTATTCATGACAGCGAGGTGTTTTTTCTCTTGGGCCCACATATCCTGAAATTAGCATAGAATGTTGATATGATGTGGAACGAGAAGCAGTATGGAACTCGCCTGTATTAATGCTGATGCCACGGGATCACGTCGGAGAGTGGCAAGTTGTCCCTCATAGATGTAATTGGCGGCGATTTCGCCCGCCTGGTCGACTCTCAAAGCAGCCTCGAGAACTCTTCGCTGAGATGGCGAGAGGTCATCCGGTGTGGAAGAAGTCGATACATCTGGACCACGGGTGCGATCAAGATAAGCGGAGGAGGGTAGAGGTGGTCGAGTGTGGACAAAGGAACGCAGACGAGGCAATTGAGAATGTCTTAGACATCTTGACTGCAACATGGCCGGGGATATCATCCGAGCTTTGGGCTTCTTATGACTCGGACGCACTGGTTTCTCCGCAGCCTAAAGGCCACTTCGATCAATCGGTACTATTTATGAACTATGATAGGACAGTACTAGGAACCAAAGTAGGAGAAGAGTCTCGACCGTGGTCGATCTGTCATTTGCTTTCTCGCGCTTGTCGTGAGAGCCCCTCTTCCTCCTCGGACACTGACACTACTGTACAACTCCCCCGTTCAACTTCCGCATGACTCGCCCTGGCATTGTCAGACCCTCCGCTGGTGTTTCCGAGGGACCGAATATATGTGCGATCATGTATCATTCGTGGGTTCATCAGGACCTGAAATCATCCTCTTGCTAGTCGTAAGGTTTTATGACACAGTCAAGGCCGTCGAAGTCCAAAAGGTAAACATTCAGCCATCTGGCATGTCTCCCTGCTGAAACATGGCATTAGGCTCGGCTCTCCGACCTTGATCATCAATGCAACCTCCTCCTCTCCACTGTGAGGGATTGTTCACGACGGCTCGTCGAAGCAGAGGCAAGCACTGCCGAAGCCGATGAAATTGAGAGGTGGATATATCTACATTTCTCTGACAATCTCGGACCGTTGTTCATCAATTCTCGCAGAGCCGTAGAAGGCATTCTACTGCGAATTTCAGGCTGGGAAAGGCTGGGCAATTGGGCAGCATTCCTGAGGCAGAACCAGATTCAGATTGGTATCGAGCAATGTTACCAGGACCTTACAGCGTGCACTGACAGATTCATGGTACGCCGGCCTTACTCGACGCGAAAGGGTCGCACTTCAAATTTTTTTTCCAGGTCGCGTCGGCTATAGTGCAGAAGAGTGAGAGCCAAGAGCGAGAGAAGGAACGACAGCGTAATTACCTGGCACTAATCGACATGATCGCTAAATTACGAGAAGAAGTACGAAAACTACACTCCATTCCATTGGAAGCGTCACAATCGTATGAGCAACTCCTACCAGTGAGTCTGGCATGGCTCCTGCGTGGATACATGAAATTCAAAGCATGGCAGCCGCAAGTCCTAGAGGCCGATGGACAGCTTGGACAGGGAGCTGTACCTCAGGTGGTGCCATCCCCACGTTCCAAAGATGCAGATCGTGAGTGTTTTAAGACCTTGTCGTGGATCATTACCCACTGCTCTGCAAATGATAGATTCAGGCAAAATTTCCAGAGTTAGCGAGCGTCCGGTCATCGAAGGAAGCCAACTGTTATTCTATATTGGCGAATGGACCTCTGACGGAGAGCGTGTACGTAGCTTATTTGATGTTCGATCTGAAACTGACCTGAGCTAGACTGCACTCGGTCGTTTAAGGAATCAATCCCCAGATTCTCAGAAGGCAAGTGCAACGACCGCCCCATGACTATATTATCTGAGCAGCTCCTCCGCAGCGCTTCAAAGAGTGGATCGAAGCCTCCCTTGGCTTTCAACATCGGAACATCCTCAACTTCACTGGACATGTTACAATAAACGACGTCGTTTATTCAGTATGTCGCGTCCTGTACTGTGACAATGCTCTAAACAGGCTCGCCTAGGTCAATCCGAATCCATGGATAGAGAACGGGAACATCCGAGAATACCTCCGGAGATATCCGGACGCTGATCGCGTGCGCCTTCTCAGTGAAGTTGCATCGGGTGCGTTGCACCTGGTTTGATGTCAACGACCTGTATTGATAATATCTAGGTGTGGAATTCTTCCATGAAAGAGAGCTCCTTCACGGTGATTTGTGCGATGTAAGTGGAATTTGGGGCCTGTTGGACGTTCCCTGACACGCTTCACTCCCCCAGAAAAATATTTTGATTAATCGCGACGGCAAAGCCATTGTCTGTGGATTCGATCTGTTTGAATTTTCGAATGTACGTTGGTCCATCTAATGTACCTCTTTCTGTCTAACGTGGAATGTATCATCTACAGCCGGGCGTATCTCGTGCTCGATGGCTTGCTCCAGAACAGATCACACCTGCCAGCGTCGCTGCCCCAACTGAAAAAGCAGATATCTGGTCGTTTGGGTTACTCTGCCTCGAAATTTTTACGGGAAAAGATCCTTACCACAGTCATTCTGACCTTTATGTGCCTGTTTTGTTGAACCAAGGCAGTCACCCAGAGCACCCAGGGTCCACGGCAGTTGGTCTCAGTCCAAAGATGTGGGACCTTATGCAATCCTGCTGGCAAATTAACCCAGCACAGCGCCCTTCGATGTCCGAGATTCAGTCGACGATAAGTGACATGCTCCCACGCCGTGATGGTGAGTCGTTCTTCCTCTCACACCGGCGCGTGCTTACCCTTATCTCGACATGTAGGTCGTCAACCGTCTACCGGAAATATTGACGTCCCCGTCCCGATTCTGTTTACACCGGCAATCGACACTTCACCCCCGAATGAAGCGAGGCGCCCGACTGTTGAGATGTCGTCACCGCTGCCACCACTGGAACTAACTGGGATCCCCCCTGTTACCCATGAGCTTAACATGGCGACATCCACGGGTTTCTTAGGAATCTTTGACCAACAAACCGATACACAAGCCCCACACAGGAGGAGGAGAGCGAGCGACTCACCTTCATCTAGATCCCGACCCCTCCCACCTGTCCCGGAGGATCCTGTCAACCCCGGTGTACAGGTTCTGCACAAATCCGGTCCCTCTCAATCGACAGCCCGTGGGGAGCGTGAGCCTGCACGCCCTTCCACTGCTCACAACCGTTCTCCTTCCTCCCTCGTATCGTCAGACTTACATCGCGTTGATTCTTCGTCGTCGCAGAGTACGTCGAGCAAAAGAGGATTGCGAGCACGGCTATTTGGGAATAAGAGATCTCAGACAACCCTCGATACATCCCCCGGAATAAATAGTGATCCATCACTCCATAGAAGGTCGAGCAGTAGTAATTCCTCGTTATACCCAGGACCACCGCCAGCCAAACCTCCTTCTCCGAACAGAACCATGACAACGCCAACCAAACCTCCTTCTCCGAACAGAACCAGGACAATGCCAACCAAGAAGAGTTCCAAAATGGTGCCTCCTCAGCCTACTCGAGCGGCCACCTTGTCTATTGACTTACCCCAAAGCCGTAATTGGGAGCCTGTAAGCCCTGTGGTTCTACGTTTCATGGAGATGGCGGCGTGCGACTCCGAGCGTTTACTTCGGCTTGCAACAGACGGGACTGTGTCTGCTGGAAATCTGGAAGGCCTAGTCTCTCGGGTCATTGCCTACATCGAGGATCCATCCAGAAATGACGTCTTCATCGCGACCTTTTTAACAGGATACCAACTTTTTGCGACCAGCGAACGCCTTTTCGATACTTTGAAAAGGCGGTTCGAGTCCTCGGAGCTTGATCCTGTCGCTGCGCGCTCTCGCTATCCGTAGGTCAACAAGGTTCTCCCCTCAAACGAGTATTGAGGATTCATTTCTTAGCATCTTGCTCTTCATCGAGAGTTGGCTCAAGAAAGGGTTTGCCGATGAAGACCTCAAGTGTACCTCAATGATCAAACAACTCGTCCTTCCTCTCGTGGACTCTGAAACAATCTCTGAGAAAATGGAAGCGAAGGCAAAGGAGATTGCTCGTCTGATCGAAGACCCCGACTATGTGCGTCGTAGTAGATCATCTATCGATGTCGATGTAGCAGCTAACCAAGATTTTCAGGTCCGCCTCCGCCAACCTAAAAACTGTACTGCGTTACGAAGCGAACACGCTGAACGGCCTCAGGGGGTGAAGCCAACTGACCGGGCAGCTGCTCTAACTGTCGTGGAGGGCGAACGGTTCAAGTGCATAACTTATTGGGACTATGTGAACTTTACCCGATGCCCGCCCAATGTGCGGCGCATTGAAGTGTTCAACATTGTTCACGATCTGGTCAAGGTGTGGGTGCAAACAACTGTCTTGGAGTGAGGACCCTGCTCGGTTTTCAAGATTCAAGATGGGAAGCTCACCCTTATTGATGATAGGTCTGATTTCCTAGAGGAGCGAATGGAGATGTATGAGGAATGGATCTACACGGCAAAGGTCAGACACCTTCATACTTTCAGGTATGGTGATAACTGACGCCAGTATAAGGAATGTCGGGTCTTGAATAATTTCTCGTCAACATCGGCAATTGTACTCGGTCTTATGTCGCCACTGGTCTCGGCGCTAGTCCTTACGTGCGAGAGCAAGGCCAAGTCAGATCTATACGCACTAGCGAAGGAACTGACACCGACAGATGGCGTATACGAAAGCACTCTCGAGAAAGTGGCAACAAGAGACCTCATCCCTTGGTTAGGTACGATTGATACACTATGTTTATTCGTCTCGCTACCAACTTGACCCGACTTGCGCACTCAGACCTCCACCTTTCCGCTCTCAACTCGAGTTTCGCCCATTCCAATCCCATTGTCGAAGTGGACGGACATCCTCTGATTGATTTCAAGCATTACAGTATGATAGCAATAGCTGAGCAGATCGACACCCTCGTTCAGTACTCGCCACCTCGCACCCGTCACACAACGCGACCGGACCTGTTGGCATATGTTGAATACAGTCTCAAGTGCAGTCGTAGTAACGCTGTCCTGCGTAATGCAGAGGAACGCAGCGCTCGTCTTGCTGAAGAAGAACGAGTCTTCTACGCACAGCGGAAGAAGATGACAGGGCTCGGGTTTGCATGGTCTCCACCCCGTCGGCGGAAATGAACTTGAATAATCTAATGAATCTTTTGCTTATATGGGACCTTTTCATCTCTTCGTTTGGATTATCTATATTTATTTCGAGTCAACTGTATACCCTAGCGTGTCTCCTGCCCCTACATATCACTTTTCTTGTTTTCTCTTAGTAAATTGGGTGTATTAGAGGTCAGATGTCATACTTATAGAAGTACGCAATACGTAGTAGAATGTGCTACTACCACAGCCTTGTTCAAAATGCGGTGCCCATCTGACAGGTTGTGATAATTAATTCGATTACTGCAATGGACGACGACCGTGGCGCGCGTATCTTAGCTCCGGGGGTCACCGGTCACCCACTACGGTAACAGGCCCTTCTCCCTCACTTCTTTCCATCCATGAGTCCGCAGAATATTGTTCCTGTAACGGGGTTAACCGACGTAAGCGGCAGCGGCCTCCTCATTGGTTCGTTTCACGATTAGCGGTGGGGCCTGGATCAATACACTAACATTTCCGTGACAAATTGGGTAGCAAGCTCGTTGATAAACGCTGCGAAGAATGTTAAGATATATCGAGTTAGCTCGCCGAAGTTTTGCACCCCGAACTTACCCCGCGTGCTCAACCGATTTTTTGTTTTGTTTGGCCACCAGTCGCAATGCGAACACCTCGGCAAACAATGTCTAGATCTCGCTTCGGCTCTTCGTGACCACTCAGATAAACTTGAGGGTACGGCTGCTCAGCAAGCCGTGGATGAGGCAGAACGGTGAAGAACACTTATTGTCGTTTGTCGTTTGCACGACTGCAGCTAATATACGATCTTTTTTTCCGCCCTTTTTACTAGCGTACTGACTCATATCCTCAATAGAGTGCGCAAATGGGAAGATCTAGGCAAGATGAGGTCATTCGTCAAACAGACGGAAATCAGAATGGGTCTCGACGAATCGTACCGGGAGCTGAAGGCATGTTCAATGCGATTCAACGTGCGTTCCTTTTTTTTTCAGTCCCAGTCTGTGCTGACTTTAGTCACGTAACCACAACTTCTAAAATATATAGATCACTTTGCATTTGAACGCAAGTAGCCGAGGTAGAGAACTCGAAGAGATTCGCAGGCGTGATCATGAAGAACTCGTCGAGATGATGACGAAAATTCTTCATGACAAGAGCCTTCTGAAGATGACGCTCGCCACGAGCACGCGAGAAGATGCACACAACGTCGTGGAAGCTATAGAACAGGCGCGTTGTTCCTACCATCACGCCTACCTCCAGTCTCACGTCAGACGCATTTATATAGGAGTTGAGGGAGGCCGACGTGGGAGAGACGCAAGAGAGACAGCTCCAAGAAGACTTTGGGGAGTTGCGTAGATGGGTCGAAAGACTACCACCTATGGTTGATCGTCCGTGTTTGGTTTTTTGTCTTGTGTTGTCTCCTGTACTAAACTTTGCCTCCGTCCAGTCAGCGGGAAAGTCATCCGGACGAGCGATCATCCAATCGCGTCGGGAGGTTCGCAGGATATTTACACCGGTGAATGGACTGGCCAAGAGGTACGGAACTACTAGTAGAGCGGAAGCAGAAAATTTCGTACTAATTCCGTTCAACTAGGTGGCCCTTGCATATCCCCGGAACCAGAGCCGTGCAGGGCGGGAGGTGAGATGAGATCTCAGAAAAGTAACTTGATCTTTTACTCCCTGCCTTCTTCAGGGCTTCCAAAGACAAGTCGAAATATGGAGGACACTCCGACATCCGAATATTCTGCAACTGCTCGGTATAGCTTCTATTGGCGACTTCGTTTATTCAGTATGTGATACTCCCGTCTAGTCCCCGGAATTGATCAATATCGTTCTGTTCAGGTCAGCCCCTACATGGAGTTCGGACACGTTACACGATTCCTCAAGGCCCACCCCGATGCAGATCGGGTCCTTCTACTGAGCGAAATAGCTTCTGGTGTGTTCCCCTACTAGGTGACATGTACTGCAGCGCTTTAAGAGTCCATTAGCTACTGAGTATCTGCATATGAACGGGATTATTCATGGAGATTTACAAGGGGTGAGTTCTGTTACCGGCACTCGAACGAAAACCTTACTGTCTATGGCAGTCAAACGTCCTGATTTCACGGGATGGTCACGCGTGTCTCGGTGATCTTGGCACCGCCCGTGTCGAAGAGGTATGAGCAAAGTTTACATCAGGTTTTTTGCCTTCCTCATTGACGATCGATGTCAGGTTTCTGTCACAGAGGCCATTACTTATGGATCATCTACGGTGGCTAGCACCTGAGCTCGTGGCTGACAGCCGCTATGTTCCGACTACGAGGGCCACGGACGTGTGGTCCTTCGGGATGTTTTCTCTCGAAATCTTCACCTGACAACGTGCCATTCAGTCACGTTTCAAACGAAGCGTTTATCCCCCTTGTCATCCGTGATGGACCATTACCTACTCGTCCAGAACATGCTAATACGAGGCGGCTTAGTGATGCGATGTGGAATCTCATGAATCAATGCTGGCAACGTGATCCTAAATCCCGTCCTTCAATGTCAGAAATTCGTGAAACGATTCAGAACATACATCCAATGCGGATCATGTACGTGATATACTTACTTAGTCATGCAAACCATTCTTAACAACTCGAAAGCTTCTCGGTCCAGTAGGCCTTCCATCTTAAATACTCTACCAGGAAGTCTGCACAGGTCCTCTTTTTCTAGTGCTGCTGGTGTCCCCGGCGGCGCTCGTCCATCAGGTCTCACCATGTCAAGGCCATCTGGATCGACTGGCTTGACCCCTCCAAAAGCCCCAGTGCCAATGCCCAAGTCTTTGGCGCGCGATGAACCCGAGTTAGAGCAGTCACAGAGAGGAAATCCCGCTTCCTTCCCAATGCGCAAATATCCTACTCTGTACATTCCTTTGAGTTCTTCCCCTCCATCAGGATTGACGTTGAGCCCTCGCTCAGTACCAGGAAAGTCCATGCCGTATCCGCAAAACCGATCACCGTTGTCCTCCGGCTTTCGGACACCACTCCCGTCTACCACGCCTGAATCCCGGATGAGTGTATCCTCACCAAGTGATCACTCTGATTGGTCGTTAAAGCCTCCCCTGCTTTTACCGGATCCCACTACATCCGAGTCCTCAAACGCTGACTTATCCCTACTTCTGCAACCAATTGTTATCACTCCGTCATCGAGATCAGGTAGCATTGACGGGCACAGGCGGATCGGATCCACGTCTACCGGGTCGATCCAGAGTATTGACAAATGCATGTCGACAAGTAGCTCTGGTGGGTTACTAAGGCCGCCGTTCAAGATACAGAGTCCTCTGCTGCGCAGAACTGCGGACGGTACTGTAGAAGCCGGGACACTGGTAGCGTTAACAGACCGCCTAATCAAGGATACCCATGATCGTGCCAAGGATGACGAGTTCAGGAGGGTATTCTTTGCTACATACCCCCTTTTCACTACGGGCGAGGACCTGTTCAGAAGTCTCAAGAGACGCTTCGAGGAAATGGGAGACGTGCAGTCTTTCATCCCTTCTGGTTCTAGTCGGTACTCGTGAGTCAGCCATGCACAGATTCTATGAATCTTCTGACGCTTTGAAAAGCACTCTACTGGTTCTGCGAACCTGGCTTGAGGATGGAGGTGAACACTGGAGTCGTGGACTGCTCTCGTCCATCAGCGAATTTGCAAGGTCGATCGGTGGTTCAGATACCATGAAAACTGCAGTGCAAGAGATTGCGAACCTTGCCAATGAGAAGGTTTGTGTCGCTTTTCATGACTCTCAAACTTGCACTGTTTGACTGTCTTCCAGATGAATGTCGTTGTCGTATCTCCCACTCCGTCTCTACAACCATCGCATGGGACGACGTTGCCGTCCTCCTCTCTAGAACAGTTCAAGCCCGAAGACATCGCGGACTCACTTACAGTGATCGAGGGAGAGTTTTACAGTAAGATAACTCAAGCCGATTACATAGCTCACGTTCGGAGAACGCCAATTACGACTCACATTGCATCCGCCAGCGAAGTCAACAACCGCCTGGTCAACTGGGTCAAGTTGCACATTATAAGGTCAGGAAATGTTTGCCTTGGTGAACACGTTTCTTGAAATGAGTTGTCGTTGATATGCTTCTACTAGCTATAAGGACGTGAACAGGCGCTCGACCAAATTCAAGTACTTTGTCCTAATCGCAGAGGTGCTTCTATCCCACAAATTTCTCATCCACGCTACCCGACACGGCCGGCGTACTGATACTATCTTATTCTCCCAGGAATGCAGAAAGTCCCAGAATTTTTCGTCCATGTCGGCGATCGTTGCCGCGCTACAGTCACTCTCGCAGCTGATCCTGACGTGCGACATCGGGCTCACCAAGAATGAAAAGCAGCTCTTAGCACAACTAGGCGATATCTTGGCTCCGGAGAGTGACCACCTGGCATACCGCCAAGCGATACAAAATATCAAATCCCCGATCGCCATCCCGTGGTTTGGTGCGCATACCACTTCTCTTCCTCTACCAAATACTAATACCGTACTTTCCTTCTCCCTTCTCCCGGATCTGGGACGTCCCTACCCTTACAGCCGTCCATTTACGAAGCCTACAAACCTTCTACGACCGTAGCAGCTCAACTGTCATAATAGACCAGCGCCCACTAATCAATTTCATCCGCTGTGCCAAACTACTACAACGCATTGACGACATTGGGCGATATCACCCAGCGCCGTCGCCGCTGGCTGACCCACAAGCAGGCAAAGCCAAGGACAAGTCCAAGAGTAAAACCAAGACCAAGGATAAGGATAAGCGTCGCAGCAGTGGCACAGCGCCAGCGTCGCTCGCCTGGGTCAAAAAGGAATTGGACAACGCGCCGAGTGTCATCTCGCTGGAGCCGTTCGAGGCGCTCGTGTCGGAGCTGGTGCAGGCTGAGCGCCAGAGCCACGAGCGTCACGAGCCCGAGCTGCGCTTTCTTGGGTTTGCGCCTCCTACTACGCCTACTCCACGACATCATCGTCCCACGTCCTCCCCGGGTTCCCCTTCTTCGAGGCTCTCCCTTGGCGCGGGGAGAAAGGTATCGCTGGAGTCCCGTCCCGGGAAGACATGATATAACCCCCTCCCGCCCCTCTTTCACAATAAGTTATTTCAAGTTTGTAGGATCTATCACATCATTGTATTTCCCCCGTCTCTCTTGTTCTGCATTCTCGCATTTTAGACCTTTTGCCAGTGGTTGAGTCTCTGGCAGAAGAGAAGAGCGATATCGAATCATCTGCCTCATGGACGGAGATTAGTGATGGCGACAATGCACTCATAGTAGCCGCGAAAACACTAGCACGGGTGACCAACAAACATTTTTTCCGATGACAATCCCTCAAACACCCCAAGCTCTTATCCCCCCTTTTCTCTTCCTCCCCGGCAACCCTCCGCCTGCCTCAATTCATCATACCCAACATCCAACTCTCCCTGTAGCACAAGACGTGCACGCAAGCACGGCAGTCAAGGGCAGGAAGAAACACGGGTGACTCGCAAGGGCGCAAGTGCGCGCAACCCCCGGTGTCGAAACCGCGCTCAACCCCACCCACTGAACCCTGCACCAAGCTCCCCAACAGTTTCCTGGCGTGGCCACCTACTCTTTATGCTCGACAACGCCCCTTTGTCGCATTACGCAACAATGGTCTAGACCATAGGAGCAGTTCCGCATTCAGTGTCACACATTGTTAGACAAGTACAAATGTAGTTTAGCTATATATTACACACAGTGCTACATGGAGTCCCGTATCGAGGCGCACGGAAATGGTATTCAAAAAAAAAATGAGATAAAAAAAAGAACAGACGCTTGGCGGCCGTAAAACATGTAGTTAACCTTGTAAGGCTTGTAGTGGTAAGGAACCTGGTAAGGAACGCGCGCTGCTGCGGTATTAGAAATGCGTGGTGCTGGGACCCGATGAACGCGTGCTTTCTTTTGGCCAAAAGAAAAAGATTCTGTTAGGGTCCGAGCATCGCATGCTACTCCTGCAGAAGAAAAGAGCGCTGCACCGGTAAGATTAAAGGGTGGTGCTGGCGCCCGGAAGATTTTTGCCCAAAACTTGTCCGGTTTTGCTCGGATGCACTTGATGAAGACGCATTGATTCAAGGGCGCGCATGAGATTCTCTTTTTAGCAGTACAAAAGGAAAGAAAAAAGTCAAAGTCAGTACACACTGCGCCGAGTGAAACGTAACAAGGGAGAGAGAAACAGACTGCGTCAAGTGACTCGAGTTGGCTATCGTGACGTTCTACGGTTCCATAAATATTGCTCCATACAAAACTTGCCCCTCCGTTTTTGAGCGTTCTGCTTGAGAGGGAAACTTGTGCGCCCATAGCAAAGTCATCGAACGCGACTGCAGCCCATGAAGTAACCAATGTACAGCCGTAAATGAGGACTAGGTCTTCCATGCGTTCGATGGGTAGTCCTCTGACCTTCGACCAGTGGAACCAGCCGGCCACATGCTCTCCGGCGTATTCTTCGAAGATTTTCGTCTGGATAACGGCTTGGCGGAGGCCCCCGCAAGGAAGAGACAACAGTGCTCCGTGACCTCGACACTCATACGTGACACCTTCGGCTCTGTGAAATATAGATTAATTGAATGCTATCCGGGACGGGACTACGGGGCTACAGAACTGTAATGACTCACTGATCGGGTGTTTTTGCAAGGATATTATGAGCGTTGTCCTCTCTGGACACTCCGCGGGAGTAGTGATCGGATTTGCCAAAAGGCTCGGGACGAATTGTGAAACTATCGGGACTTAAAGGATCGTAGTAGAAGGGATCGCCAAGTGTTTTATTTGACTCGTCGTCCCAAGGAAGTGTCACGTTGAACAGGCGAATGAAGGCCCCTTCATCTACGTAACCGACATCGCCGATCGAGACCTGCTTGTAGAGACCTTGAGGATTTGGTTTCCACAATGCGAGGCCATGATATATGGACGAGAGTTGCTCCTGGTATATGTGGAACGGTTGCTCTATTGTCATGACGGGAGGAAACTAGGGGAATATGTACCTGCCTACTGGCAGGCACGACAAACGAACTTTATTGATAATAATGTGTCAAATGGTGTTATGGTGATCATGATCACTTTCACTCTTGAGGCGCATGGTGATTACCAAAAAAACGGTTTGTTATCGATAAGGCACCATTACTGTAATAAGGGTGAGGTTTACGAGAACTTGTGTGCTGCAGTGATGGTCGAGCGGTTAGTCACTTCAGTGCTGCAGCCAATCGTGATGGTGAATTCCGGGTGAATTCCGAGTGAATTTCGAAAATTGGACACCAGTTACTATGGTCTTTGGAGTCTGACTGGCCAATCATATTGCATTATTGCTCATTCATGATTGCGGTTTTCACAACGTAGGTCCGTGAGCTGGTCACGGTGCACCGCTGAATGGTGGATTGTCCGTGTCATTATCGTGAGTGAGAGCAAGAGCAGATAACGGAATCCGCATAGAGTTAGTTAGATCAATTAAGTCCACTTATCAGCTCATAAACAGGTGTTTTTACCCCAAACCACGTTTCATTTTCTTCGCCTTTCTTGCGTTGCATCCTCGTATATTATTTTCATGTCCAATTATTGAGACTCCTTTTTTACCCATTTAAATAAATGTCAGTGTATTGATCCAAGACCCACCGCTAATTGTGAAACGAACCAATGAGGAGGCCGCTGTGCCGCTTACGTCGGTTAACCCCGTTACAGGAACAATATTCTGCGGACTCAAGGATGGGAAGAAGAGAGGAAGAAGGGCCTGCTACAATAACAGTAGTGGGTGACCCGGAGCTAATATACGCGCGCCACGGTCGTCGTCCGCTGCAGTAATTGAATTATCACTACCAGGCTGTCAGATGGGCACCACATTTTGAACAAGGCTATGATAGTAGCACATTCTACGTATTGCGCACTCCCATCAGTATGACAATTAACCCCTAATACACCGAATACACCCAATATACCAAGAGAACAAGAAAAGTGACTCTGATATGTAAGGGCAGGAGACACCCTGGGGCATACAGTTGACTGGAAATAAACCAAACGAAAGATGAAAAGGTCTCATAAGCAAAAGATTCATTAGATTGTTCAAGTTCATTTCCGTCGACGGGGTGGAGACCACCGAAGCCCGAGCCGTATTATCTTCTTCCGCTGTGCGTAGAAGACTCGTTCTTCATCGGCGAGACGAGCGCTGCGCTCCTCTACAACACGCAGGACATCGTCACTGCGACTAGACTTGAGACTGTATTCAACATATGCCAACAGGTCCGGTCGCGTTCTGTGGCGGGTGCGAGGTGGCGAGTACTGAACGAGGGAGTCGATCTGCTCAGCGATCTTACTGCATTGCTTGAAATCAATCAGAGGATGTCCGTCCACTTCGACAATGGGATTGGAATGGGCGAAACTCGAGTTGAGAGTGGAAAGGTGGAGGTCTGCGTGCGCAAGTCGGGTCAAGTTGGTAGCGAGACGAATAAAACATAGTATCGATCGTACCTAACCAAGGGATGAGGTCTCTTGTTGCCACTTTCTCAAGCGTGTTTTGGTATACGTCATCTGTCGGTGTCAGTTCCTTCGCTAGTGCGTATAGATCTGGCTTGGCCTTGCTCTCGCACGTAAGGGCTAGCGCCGTGACCAGCGGCGACATAAGGGCGAGTACGATTGCCGATGTTGACGAGAAATTATTCAAGGCCCGACATTCCTTATACTGGCGTCAGTTATCACCAAACCTGAAAGTATGAAGGTGTCTGACCTTTGCCGTGTAGATCCATTCCTCATACATCTCCATTCGCTCCTCTAGGAAATCAGACCTATCATCAACAAGGGTGAGCTTCCCATCTTGGATCTTGAAAACCGAGCAGGGTCCTCACTCCAAGACAGTTGTTTGCACCCACACCTTGACAAGATCGTGAACAATATTGAACACTTCAACGCGCCGCACATTGGGCCGCGATCGGGTAAAGTTCACATAGTCCCAATAAGTTATGCACTTGAACCGTTCGCCTTCCACGACAGTTAGGGCAGCTGCCCGGTCAGTTGGCGTCACCCCTTGGGGCCGTTCAGCGGGTTCGCTTCGTAACGCAGTACAGTTTCTAGGCTGGCGGAGGCGGACCTAAAAATCTTAGTTAGCTGCCACATCGACATCGATAGATGATCTACTACGACGCACATAGTCGGGGTCTTCGATCAGACGAGCAATTTCCTTTGCCTTCGCTTCCATTTTCTCGGAGATTGTTTCAGAGTCCACGAGAGGAAGGACGAGTTGTTTGATCATTGAGGTACACTTGAGGTCTTCATCGGCAAACCCTTTCTTGAGCCAACTCTCGATGAAGAGCAAGATGCTAAGAAATGAATCCTAAATACTCGTTTGAGGGGAGAGCATTGTTGACCTACGGATACCGAGAGCGCGCAGCGACAGGATCAAGCTCCGAGGACTCGAATCGTCTTTTCAAGATATGGAAAAGGCGTTCGCTGGTCGCAAAAAGTTGGTATATTGTTAAAAAGGTCTCCCTGAAGCGATCATCTCTAGATGGATCTTCGATGTCGGTAATGACCCGAGAGACTAGGCCTTCCAGATTTCCAGCAGACACAGTCCCGTCTGTTGCAAGCCGAAGTAAACGCTCGGAGTCGCACACCGCCATCTCCATTAAACCTAGAACCACAGGGCTTACGGGCTCCAAATTACGGCTTTGGGGTAAGTCGATAGACAAGGTGGCCGCTCGAGTAGGCTGAGGAGGCACCATTTTGGAACTCTTCTTGGTTGGCGTTGTCCTGGTTCTGTTCGGAGAAGGAGGTTTGGTTGGCGTTGTCATGGTTCTGTTCGGAGAAGGAGGTTTGCCTGGCGGCGGTCCTGGGTGTAACGAGGAATTACTGCTGCTCGCCATAACAGGGAGTAACGAATCACTATTTATTCCAGGGGATGTGTCGGGGTTTGCCTGAGACCTCTTATTCCCAAATAGCCGTGTTCGCAATCCTCTTTTGCTCGACGTACTCTGCGACGACGAAGAGTCAACGCGTCGTAAGTTTGATAATAGGGCGGAGAGAGCGGAAGGGTCGGGAGCATTGAAAAAGCCTGCAGGCCTACGCTCCACATGGGATGCCACCATATTAAGCTCATGGGTAATAGGGGGGATCCCAGTTAGCCCCAGTGGTGACAATGGTGACGACATCTCAACAGTCGAGCGCCTCGCTTCATTTGGGGATGAAGTGTCGATTGCCGGTGTAAATAGAGTCGGGACGGGGATGCTAATATTTCCGGTAGACGGTTGACGACCTACATGTCGGGATAAGGGTAAGCATGCGGTGTGAGAGGAAGAACGACTCACCATCACGGCGTGGGAGCATGTCACTTATCGTCGACACACTTATCGTCGACAGAATCTCGGACATCGAAGGGCGCTGCGCTGGATCAACTCGCCAGCAGGATTGCATAAGGTTCCACATCTTTGGACTGAGACCAACTGCCGTGGACCCAGGGTGCTCTGGGTGAGTGCCTTGGCTCAACAGAACATGCACATTAAAGTCAGAAAGACCGTGGTAAGGAGCATTTCCCGTAAAGACTTCGAGGCAGAGTAATCCAAACGACCAGATATCTGCTTTATCAGTTGGGGCAGCCACGCTGGCAGACGTGATCTGTTCTGGGGCAACCCATCGAGCACGAGATACGCCCGGCTGTAGATGATACATTCCATGTTAGATAGAAAGAGGTACATTAGATGGACCAACGTACGTTCGAAAATTCAGACAGACCGAATCCACAGACAATGGCTTTGCCGTCGTGATTAATCAAAATATTTTTCTGGGGGAGTGAAGCGTGTCAGGGAACGTCCAACAGGCCCCAAATGCAACTTACACCGCACAAATCACCGTGAAGGATTTCTCTTTCATGAAAGAATTCCACACCTAAAAATGATCAATACAGGTCGTTGACACCAAACCAGGTGCAACGCACCCGATGCAACTTCACTGAGAAGGCGCACGCGATCAGCGTCCGGATTTCTCCGGAGGTATTCTCGGATGTTCCCGTTCTCTATCCACGGATTCGGATTGACCTAAAAGGGCGAGCCTGTTTAGAACATTGTCACAGTACAGGACGCGACATACTGAATAAATGACGTCGTTTATTGTAACATGCCCAGCGAATTTGAGGATGTTCCGATGTTGAAGGCTAAGGAAGGCTTCGATCCACTCTTTGAAGCGCTGCGCAAGAGCTGCTCGGTGATGAATCTGATGATATAGTCATAGGGCGGTCATTGCACTTGCCTTCTGAGAATCTGGAGATTGATCCCTTAAACGACCGAGTGCAGTCTAGCTCAGGTCAGTTTCAGATCGGACAATCAAACAAGCTACGTACACGCTCTCCGTCAGAGTTCCATTCGCCGATGTAGAAGAGCAGTTGGCTTCCTTCGATGACCGGATCCTCGCTAACTCTAGAAACTTCGCCTGAATCTATCATTTACAGAGCAGTAGGTAATGATCCACGACAAGGTCTTCAAACACTCACAATCTGCCGCTCTGGAACGTGGGGATGGCACCACCTGAGGTACAGCTCCCTGTCCAAGCTGTCCATCGACCTCTACGACCTGCGGGTGCCATGCTTTGAATTTATGCATCCACGCAATAGAGCCATGTCAGACTCACTGGTAGGAGTTGCTCACGCGATTGTGACGCGTCTAATGGTATGGAGTGTAGTTTTCGTACTTCTCGCAATTTAGCAATCAGGTCGATTAGCAGTACAGACAGAACATATACCTCCATTCTCAACGCGCAAAGGCATTTGCTTTTCACGTAAAATCTTCTCTATTGCATCCGCAGTCAGGGTTTCCTAGGCGGGTGCATTATTAGTTGATTTCAGGTATAAATTCCGGCATTTTGACTTTGGACGTACCACCCCTTTGATAAGCTGAAGGTCATCGTCATGGGCAATGGCTATGGTGTCCTCGGCTATGGTGTCCTCGAGGCATTTCTTTTTGGGGCCCGCTAATTACAATCAAAGCGAAAAGTCGCTGTCCATTAGGACAAACCTCCACAATGTAGTCCAAAACCCCGATGAGCGGGTCGCGATACTGGAACCAGGTCGTCAGGTCTCCTCTATCAACTCACATAGGATGAAAACCCACTTTCGGAGCACCTGGAACTTCTGTCACTTGTATCTCATCGTCGCTGCGGTTGTCAGGGTCGTCTGGAGGAGGCTCTGCGGCAGCTTGTATTGGCCTGGTCCAAAAGAGTATGCGCTTCGCTCGGAAACCCCTGATGAAGACGCACTGATCCGGAATCATTGGTGGATTTCGCTTTTCATACAACGAAGGGAATCAGTGCATGCCAAGGAAGGCTAATCGGGGGAGACTGACTGGGTTGAAACGACTATTATTATACCGTACTGGTCCCCGCATATTGCTCCAAATAAAACTCGCCCCACCGTTATCTCCGAGTATTCTGCTCGCCAAAGAAATTTCCGCGTCCATGGTGTTGTCTACGAACGCAGCGACGGCCCATGAAGTGGCCAAAGTACAACCAGAGACAAGAATGAGTTCTTCTATACGTTCGACGCCCAGTTTGTTCTTTTGTGTCCAGGTGAACCAACTGACCACATGGTCTCGGATATAGTCCTCGAACGCTTTTTTATGGATAATGTCTTCGCGGTGGCCCTCGTGAGGAAGATACAAAAGTGCTCCGCGATTGCGGCATTTATACGTGACCCCTTCCGCACTGCGAGTTTTTACGTTTCAAGTCCACTGAGGTTAACTGGGAGAAGAAGACTATGCACGCCACTCACTCGTCTGGTACTATAGCCTGGCTATTGCCAGCATTTGTCTCTGTGGAGACATAAAGAGAGCAGTATTCTCCTTTATCCAAAGAATCTTCAAGGATATTGGCGAATGGACCGCAGGAGAGAGACTCGTATTGCACCGGTTCACCGAGTTTTCTATTCGACTCATGGTCCCATGGAAGCATCACGTTGAACAAGCGAATGAAAACGCCTTCACGTACAAAACCCACGTCGCCAATCGAGACCCTGTCGTAGATCGTTTTGGGAAGGTTTGGTTTCCATAAGGCAAGTCCGTGATATAGGGACGTGAGTTGGTCTCGGTAAACGGTGAACGGTGGATTTACTGGCATGTGAACGTAACTGAATCTGTCTCGTCATGTATACTGTCTGCACAAATAGAGCTGACAACGGGAGATCAAACAAGTCCACTTATCAGGTTCATAAATTTCCACATGTCCAATTATGTAATGATATCACAGCAAAAAATATCCTGGTGATTTGCACTCAACTAAAAAATATACAGTAGGGCTGGTAGCGGTCTGTAGATAATTGGACGGCCTATGCAGCCTGGACATGTACAGTACTCGGAGCCACGCTTGGAACGGAAATGGACTTCCGCATCAAAGTGCCTCACATGATCGTGTTGACTTTCTCACCTTCCCGACTCGGGGCCAGCGACCGCTCCATCCCATCTTTCAATGTGGCGGTGCAATTGCCCTGATCATTACCCACTTTCGTGTAGCCCCTGCGCACGCAGCATGAATATTGCCAGAAATTACCATCATTACAGCGGATTCCACAAACCATGTCGTGCGCCATTTTTACAAAAAAATATCGGCTAATTTCCGGCAAAATCCATGCACTGTTATTCGCTGACTGCCTTCACTCTTTTTTTTTTCTGTTCCTCTGGCCGATGTCTGTGGATCCACCCCCTACTTACCAGTACCAACCTGTTCCTTCTTTGCCCTCACCAAAGTTTCAAAACCTCGATCTTGACCCCACTCTCGAGCCTGAGCCCACCTTTGAACTCCTTCTCACACTCGTTCATCCCTCTAAACGCATCCGCACCCCAAATAGAAAGACGAAGAACTCAAAACCGCAATCGGAAAACAAAGGCCCCTATGAGATTATGATCGAAACTGGATGGAACACTTTCCTGGGCATTATTGCCGGAAAGCTCTCCATTGAACGATCCGATCTCGTTATTTCCAGCCTCGAGTGGCATTGGCTCAAGCCGTCCAGTGGTCCATGGCTTCCTGTCCAGGATGAAACCAGGTTCGCATCCATGCTCAAAAAGGTCAAGTCGAAATTCGAACCATATGTCATCGTCCGCATGCAGGCGCCAGTCAAAAAAAAGGCAGCGGAATCTTCAGAAAACACGTGGGATGCTGTAGATGTCACCGCCGGTACGGACGAGACGATTAGAGCTCAGTTGCGTCCGTGGTAGTCGCCTCTTCCTTGGGCTTGGGTGTGTCGAAGCATGTGCAGCGTCCTCCTTTGTGCACTAGGTCGGGGAATACTTCCTGGCAGAAAGCGTATCTGGGTAGAGTGACCGTGTCCTTAGAGGGACGTTGAGTCATAAGCTAAGTCTTTGCAGCGACTTAGTGGACTGTGGAGCAGCGAGTTCCCGCCTTATCAGTTCCTCGATAAGACCCCGCTTTGAATAGGAAGAGAAGAGACTTCTGTTATTTAGACAGGAGACTCAACTTGCCGCTACCTGGCCAAGTTGGTCGTCCTTAAGTATCCTAAGGAGACTACAAACGTGTACAAAGTATTAGAAACCAAACACGAGGGGCACAGCAACCTGAAACAACACGATGCTGGCCATCTGTCCATCCACATCAACACGAGACACTACACGCTTCAATGACAAGTGATCCGATCAATCCATACAGTACTAGCCCGGTTCAGGAACTTACCCCGGTCCACGAGGCGTACAAGCTAGCCTCGTCCCAGGAGCCGGTTACATCACCTCCCCACTTAGACTAGATGTCCGCATCTAGCCCATGTTCCCCCTGAACTGCGTCGTCCTCCTCCCTTTGAACCCTCGGCTGCGTGCGTCGGGAGGTCCCACCATGCAGAGGTTGCTCGCCCTTCGATCCAATTGGGCCAGCTCGAGGCGCGCCCTTGACGCCTCTTGATCTTCTCGCATGCCCCTCTGCTCGGCTTGGAGGTGGTTGATGCGGAGCTTGATATCAAGGAGCAAGATCTCGAGCTCCCTGAAGCGCGTGACCTCAGCTTGGAGAGGCCAGTCCCCGTTGTTTCGAACCTCTTGGGCGAGCATGCTGTAGATGCTAGAACTGCCCTTGAGGAGGGCGAGTAGCCAGGGAGGTAGGGGAAGGATGATGTTGTCCTCCTCGTCATCGCCGTCGCACTCGGCGTACACCTCAGCAATGTAGGGGGTCTCACCGGGGGAATGGCTTTTGGGTAGCCCCGTGACCCTACCATCGGGGAGCTGTTTGACCCACCATGCGGGCTGGTAATACCCATCTTGGATGGGGATGACGAGGTTGGGGGCCCTCTCTTTGATGTTGAGTACGTACCCTTCTGGTGCGTCTTCCCTCGGCTGTGCGCGGGCCAGTGCCTCCTCGAAACGGATCTTTTGCGTCGCCATCTGCTCGCACCAGCTGTCTGACTTGACGTGGTAGTCAGCTTCCCTTTTGCGGATGGTGGCCAGGAGTCCCTGGGCGATGTGCATGAGGGCATCGGGGTTTTGCGGGTTGAGTTGGAGACCGACGGCAGCGGTGGACAGCGAGAGTGGTGGAGCCATGGGGGGTGGAGTTCCCTTGGGCGAACAGACGGAGGGGTCGTTGGAGACGTCGGACATATCTTACCCGTGGAACACACAGTATTGGTCGGGGCAGAAGCAGGAGTGTAGGAGGATGTGGCTTTGGGGGAGCTTATTGAGGTATAGGTAGACGAAGTGCCGATAGGGTTGTCTGGGGGTGAACTCAGAGTAGGCGGGTCTTTTGCTGCTGCTGTAACCGGCTCCTGGGACGAGGCTAGCTTGTACGCCTCGTGGACCGGGGTAAGTTCCTGAACCGGGCTAGTACTGTATGGATTGATCGGATCACTTGTCATTGATGCGTGTAGTGCCTCGTTTTGATGTGGATGGACAGCAGGCCAGCATCGTGTTGTTTCAGATTGCTGTGCCCCTCGTATCTGGTTTCTAATGCTTTGTACTCGTTTGTAGCTTTTCCTTGTGTACTTAAGGACGACCAACTTAGCCAGGTAGCGGCAAGTTGAGTCTCCTGTCTAAATAACAGAAGTCTCTTCCTTCTATTCAAAGCGGGGTCTTATCGACGTATTGATAAGGCGGGAACCCTCTACTCCTCAGTCTCCTAAGTCGCTGCTAAAGACTTAGCTTATGACCCAGCGCCCCACTAAAGGAGCGGTCACTCTACCCAAGTACGCCTTCTGCCAGGAGGTATTCCCCGAGCTAGTGCATAAGGGAGAACGCTGCACGTGCTTCGACACGCCAAAGACAAAGGAAGAGCCTACCACTACGGACACTGCTGAGCTCTAATCGTCTCCTCCATACCGGCGGTGACATTAGACTCAACTTTCTTAAAACCACGGCTAGCAGCAGCAAAGACGGCGCAGACACCAACCACCCAAAATACCTAACGAAAGAACAACTGATCGTCACAAGGCCTAACTCAAGGATCAGAATACTCGAAGCACACGAGTCAGCCAACAAGAAAGGGAAAGCCATCCAACTGTTCTGTAGGACCAGCGACCTAGAAATCAAAGACGCTGGACCAGTAACCATACACAACGGAGTGTGGCACCGCATTCTACCAGGAGCAAGCAGGAAGGAATTCGTACTCGGACAACCCGAACCCAGTATACACAACTTCGACATCAGCATCGAAGCCAGCGACGCAACCACCCCGAGTATAGTGGTAGAAGAACCGGCCAAAGAGAAAGAACCGGCCAAAGAGAAGCCGAGCAGAGACTCCTCAGACGAAGAGGACCACCAAATAAACGAGCAAATTCGCCGAAGCCCCATTCAACAAAGCACAACCTTCGCGCAAGCAGTAGCAACAAAACTGAAGTCGCAGGTCACCCAAACCACCCTAACGAAACCCCAAAAGACGACCACAATGGCAACCCAAACCACCACCCAAACCACCACCACCGCAACAACCGCCGCTCAAGCCAATGTCACTAAAGCCTTCCAAAAAGCCCTCCAACGCGCCCCTCCATCAGGAGGAGGTGGCGGAGGAGGAGGTGGAGGCGGAGGAGGCGGAGGTGGCGGAGGAGGCGGAGGTGGAGGAGGAGGAGGCGGTGGAGGAGCGGGACCGAACCCACTCCAACCAGTAGCCGTGGCACAAGATGTACGAGCCATGGGCAAACTCCCGGAAACGTTCGACGGCGACAGAACCAAAGCCGATGATTTCATCGAAGAAGTAAAGGGATACCTACGCCTCAACGCGGACGTAAGCGGCTTCAATTCCCCCATGAAAAAAATCGCCTTCACCCTCACCCACATGAAAGGAGAAGACGTCACGGGATGGACCAGAGACATAGGAGCCATGCTTGACGCATTAGACCCCATTGCCGACAACATCCCCATGCTATGGGAACAGTTCTTAACAGAATTCGCCGCCCAATACCTCGACTCGGCTAAGGAAGACCGAGCCCGCACCGCCCTGCAAAACTTAGCTATGAAACCAGGCGAGATAGACCTATACATATCAAAGTTCGAAGAGCTGGCCCGAAGAGCTGGCTACACTGCGGGAGACAACGCGACGACTCGACTCTTCCTACTCGGTCTTACTCCGAAAACAATGACGGACGTCATGGCCAGCCCACCAGTGAGGGGATACGAGGCCATAAAACAAAGAGCCATCGAAAGCACCATCGCCCAGAGAACCATCCGCGACCTACTTGCAATACGGCACGATCCAAAGGCAGACAACAGAATGAACTTCCCCTTCCAACAGAACAGGGGACAACGACGTCCCTTCTTCCAAAAACCAGCAAACCCGCAACCATACCGACAACCATACCACTCGTCGAACGCCCCAAGGTGGATGAATAACCAAACCGTGCCAATGGACCTCAGCAGGTCGAGAGCGCCCAACTTCTATCAGCAAAGAGGAGGGCAACCGCAAGCACGAGGACGAAACAACTGGCGCTCCAGGGCTAATGTCGCCAACTTTCCTTCCAGGAGCAACGGTAACGCTTGCTTCAACTGCGGAGAAATAGGACACTTCGCCCGAGCCTGCCCAAGCAAGGGAAAGGCGAGAGCGAACCTCATCGACTTCGACCCAAACGAAGAGACCGTCTACGAAGGAAACACCCCCGAAGTAGACAGGGTCGCCTTCCTCAAAGCCGAGATCAACGCAATGACCTTTGACGAGAAACAACAACTGGCGAAAGAAGTAGGAGAAGAGAGTCCGCAGGATTTTCCCACAGCTTAATCAGGTCGGCACTGATTAAGCAGGGAAGCGATAGCAATAGCGATGTATATATATCAGCACGAAAATCAATGACAGTCCGATGCTATATCCATTCTATCGCAAAAAGAGCCGAAACAATCGCCCTGGTCGACTCCGGGGCAACGGAGAACTTTATGAATCTCACCTACGCTAGGTGGCTAAGGCTACCAATCAAACAACTGGCAAGACCACGAAAACTATTCAATGTCGACGGGACGGAAAACCGAGACGGCGAGGTCAAGTTCTACACCGACCTACAAGTACAAACTGGATCAACGCGAACCCAGCTAAGGTTCTTCCTGTCGGACCTAGGCGACCACAAAGCAATCCTAGGATACTCGTGGTTTGCAGCGGCTCAGCCAAAAATAGATTGGAAAAGAGGATGGATCGACCACACCCAACTACCAATCATCTTACGGGCCCACAACGCCAAGAAAGCGACCTTCGTGCCAAGGAACAAAAACGTCCCCCGAAAACCCAACCAAGACCGATACTACATAGGCCGCGTCACAGTACATCCGGCCCAACCAAACAAAAACCCACCACACGCCATCCCAACCGAATACGAACGACACAAAAAGGTGTTCAGCGAAGAACAGTCGCAACGATTGCCCAAGCACACTGTATGGGACCACGCCATCGAACTACTCCCCAACGCCCCTGCAACGCTCCCCGCAAGGCTCCTTCCCCTCAATCAAGCCGAACGAGAAGAAATGCACAGGTTCGTGGCCGAACACCTCAAAAGGGGAACCATACGAGAATCGTGGAGCCCCTACGCCGCTAACTTCTTCTTCGTCAAAAAGAAAGACAAAAAGCTACGCCCAGTGCAAGACTATCGCCCAATTAATAAATGGACCGTAAAAAACAGGAACGTCTCCCCCCTAATTCCCCAGACCATTGACCGCCTTAGCGGGTGCACCCTATTCACCAAGTTCGACGTAAGATGGGGCTACAATAACATCCGCATCAAGGAAGGGGACGAATGGAAGGCGGCATTCCTCACTAGCGAGGGGCTGTTCGAACCAACCGTTATGTTCTTCGGTCTCACCAACTCACCGGCCACCTTCCAGATGATGATGAATACCATCTTTCGAAGGGAAGTGGCACAGGGATGGCTGTCGGTGTACATGGACGATATCGCCATCCACACCAAACCAAGGGAAGGCGAGACCGAAAAGCAACACCGACAAAGGCACACAAACTATACGCACCTCGTCCTCGACAAACTCGAGGAGAACGACCTGTACTTAAAACCGGAAAAATGCGACTTCGCAAAGGACGAGATCGACTACTTAGGGGTAATCGTCGGAAGGAATAAAATACGCATGGACCCCACAAAACTCAAAGGGGTTGCAGATTGGACAGTTCCCCGCACCCCGACCGAAGTACGACAATTCCTAGGCTTCACCGGCTATTATCGATACTTCGTCCCAAACTACTCAAAAATCGCCCGCCCACTATTAGACCTCACAAAGAAAACCACCGACTGGCACTGGGGAGAAAGCCAGCACAAAGCGTTCGAGGAACTTAAATCCAAAATGTGCTGCAGCCCAGTGCTCACACAACCTGACTTTAACAAGCGATTCTACCTCCAAACAGACGCCTCTGCATACGGCGTGGGCGCCGTACTCTCGCAAAGGGGAGAAACCTCACCAACTTTGGCCAAACGTTCAAAACCAGTCACCCACCCAGTCGCCTACTACTCCGCAACGTTCATCCCAGCAGAGCGGAACTACGACATATACGAGAGGGAGCTGCTAGCCGTGATGAAATCCCTCGCACACTGGCGACCATACTTAGGCTGGACAAAGGAACCGTTCACCATCCTAACTGACCACGCCAACCTCCAATACTGGAAGTCGCCACGAAACCTGAACAGACGAACGGCACGCTGGCACGCAGACCTCCAAGAGTACGATTACGAGATACAACACGTACCAGGGAAGGACAACGTCCCAGCCGATGCGCTGTCACGACCACCAGGTATAGACCAGGGAAAGGACGATAACCAAGGGGTCACCGTGCTTCCACCATCGAAATTCATAAATCGGTTGAACTTGGAAACCACACCGTTCCCCGAAGAGAGGAAGAGGATGGCCATGATCCTTGCCCATGACCACGTTACTGCAGGACACCCAGGGAGAGACGAAACGATAAGACGAGCAAGACAAGGACCGCGATGGCCAGGGATGAACCAGTGGATCGCCAACTACGTCAAAGGATGCGCAACCTGCCAACAAAACAAAATCATAACTCACAGGAAAAAGATCCCCCTGTTCCGCATAACCACCGACGAACAAACCCTTCCCTTCCAACAGGTGGCAATGGACCTCATCACGGGACTCCCGATGCACAAAGGGAAGGACGCCATCCTCACCATCGTGGACCACGGATGCTCGCGAGCGGCCATCTTCCTCCCATGTTCCACAACGATAACCGGGCTAGGAATAGCCCAGCTATACCTAGACAACGTTTATAGGTGGTTCGGGCTCCCCACCAAGGTCATCAGCGACAGGGACCCACGCTTCACCTCCCACTTTGGCCGAGAACTCGCAAAAAAGCTGACTACCCAACAGAACCTGTCAACGGCCTTCCACCCGCAAACAGATGGAATTTCCGAAAGGAAAAACCAATGGGTAGAACAATACCTCCGACTCGTAACGTCGTCGGCCCCCGAAGATTGGACCCACTGGTTGACAATAGCGTCAGCAGTACACAACAACCGGAGAAACGAAACGACTGGCCTATCGCCCAATCAAATCCTTCTGGGGTACGAACCGGATCTGTTCCCAGCCGAAACACCACCATCAAGGAACGAAACCGCCGAAGATCGAATCTCTGTCATGAACAAAAAGCGAGCCCAGGCCATCGATGCCATCAACCAAGTCGCAAAAGGAAAATCGGTAATCCCGTCTCAATACAAAGTTGGAGAAGAAGTCTGGCTCGAGGCGACCCACCTGAAAGTCCGACATCAGAAGACCAAGCTGGCCCCGAAACGGTATGGACCCTTCAGGGTCATCAAAGAAGTCTCACCAGTGGCGTACAAACTGAAACTTCCCCGTCTCATGGAACATCCACGACGTGTTCCATGCATCCCTCTTATCGCCCTATCACGAGACGGCCGCCCACGGGCCTAACTTCTCCCGGCCATCACCAGACCTTATCAACGGAGAAGAGGAATTCGAAGTAGGAACGCATCGAAGGTCACAGGCAATATGGGCGCACCAAGCGCCTCCAGTATCTAATCAAATGGAAGGGGTATCCCGATCACGACAACACATGGGAACCTGCTGACCAGGTCCATGCGGACAACTTAATCAAGGAGTACCAACAAAGGCGCCCAACCAAGGAGATAAAAGGACGACAAGGGACGCTGAGAACCGCCATCCTCTCCACCCTGGCCTCTCGACCAACCAACCAACCTCTCCTCGAGTACATCCGCGACGACAAGGAAGACTCGCGGCCACTCCAACAGGTCCTACTTCTACACCTACAGTTCCACATCGTCCCCCGGTCTACCAAAGCGACCTCTCATCGAACGCCTCCACTGCACTGTCACCAGGGACAAAAGGCCTGCCTACTCCGAGTTCGCCCCCAACCAGCCCTTCCGACACTTCCTCTACTTGTACCTCAATAAGCTCCCCCAGGACCACATCCTCCTACATCGCTGCTTCTGCTACGACCAGTACTGCGTGTTCCACGGGTAAGTCATGTCCGACGCATCCAACGACCCCTCCATCTGCTCGCCCAAAGGGACACCACCCCCAATGGCACCACCTCTCTCACCATCCACCGCTGCCGTCGGCCTCCAGCTGGAGCCAAACGACCCCATCTCCCTCATGCACATTGCCCAGGGGCTCCTGGCCACCATCCGTAAGAGGGAAGCTGACCACCGTACCGAGTCCGACACCTGGAGCGAGCAGATGGCCCTGCAGAAGCTCCGCTTCGAAGAGGCGCTGGCCCGCGTACAACCTAGGCAGGACGCGCCAGAGGGGTACGTACTCAACATCAAGGAGAGAGCCCCTAACTTCGTCATCCCCATCCAAGACGGGTACTACCAGCCCGCATGGTGGGTCAAGCAGCTCGCCGACGGTAGGGTCGCAGGGCTCCCCAAGAGTCACTCCCCGGGTGAGACCCCCTATGTTGCCGAGGTATACGCCGAGCGCGACATCGACAGCGAGGACGAAGACGTCAGTCCTCCCCCTGCAACCTTGGCTGCTCGCCCTACTCAAGGGCAGCTCTAGCGTCTACAGTATGCTCGTCCAAGAGGTTCGGGACAACGGGGACTGGCCCCTCCAAGCCGAAGTCGCACGCTTCAGGGAGCTCGAGATCTCGCTCCTGGACATCAAGCTCCGCATCGACCACCTCCAGGCCGAGCAGCGAGGTATGCGGGAGGCTCAGGAGGCGTCAAGGGCGCGCCTTGAGATGGCCCGGCTGGGCAGCTAAAACAGGTAACCTCCGGATGGTGGGACGCCCCGAGCAACGCACCCGGGGTTATCGAGGGAGGAGGACGGACCCAGTTCAGAGGGGGTATGGACTAGATGTGGGCATCTAGTCTAAGCGGCGGTGTGATGTAACCGGCTCCTGGGACGAGGCTAGCTTGTACGCCTCGTGGACCGGGGTAAGTTCCTGAACCGGGCTAGTACTGTATGGATTGATCGGATCACTTGTCATTGATGCGTGTAGTGCCTCGTTTTGATGTGGATGGACAGCAGGCCAGCATCGTGTTGTTTCAGATTGCTGTGCCCCTCGTGTCTGGTTTCTAATGCTTTGTACTCGTTTGTAGCTTTTCCTTGTGTACTTAAGGACGACCAACTTAGCCAGGTAGCGGCAAGTTGAGTCTCCTGTCTAAATAACAGAAGTCTCTTCCTTCTATTCAAAGCGGGGTCTTATCGACGTACTTGATAAGGCGGGAACCCCTCTACTCCTCAGTCTCCTAAGTCGCTGCTAAAGACTTAGCTTATGACCCAGCGCCCCACTAAAGGAGCGGTCACTCTACCCAAGTACGCCTTCTGCCAGGAGGTATTCCCCGAGCTAGTGCATAAGGGAGGACGCTGCACGTGCTTCGACACGCCAAAGCCTAGGGAAGAGCCTACTACTACGGACGCCCACTGAGCTCTATCGTCTCGTCCATAACGGCGGTCGAAAGGCGGTCGTGGATGGCGGACCGATGTTTAGGCGTGCACACTTGGAGCATAGCCTTCACTCGTCCACTGGCCGATACGCTCGTCCATACCCGTGCAGATAAGGTCGGTGATGGCCGGAGAAAGTGGGCCCTGGGCGGTGTCTCATGATAGGGCGATAGCAGGGATGCATGGAACACGTCGTGGATGTTCCATGAAATGGGAAGTTTCAGTTTGTACGCCACTGGTGAGACTTCTTTGATGCCCCTGAAGGGTCCATACCGTTTTGGGGCCAGCTTCGTCTTCTGATGTCGGACCTTCAGGTGGGTCACCTCGAGCCAGACTTCTTCTCCAATTTTGTATTGTGATGGGATCACTGATTTCCCTTTTGCGACTCTGTTGATGGCATCAATGGCCTGGGTCCGTCTTTCATTCATGACGGAGATCCGGTCTTCAGCGGCCTCGTTCTTTGATGGAGGTGTTTCCGCTGGGAACAGTTCTGGTTCGTACCCCAGAAGGATTTGATTGGGCGATAGGCCAGTCGTTTTGTTTCTCCGGTTGTTGTGTACCGCCAACGCTATTGTTAGCCAGTGGGTCCAGTCTTCGGGGGCCGATGAGGTCACAAGTCGGAGGTATTGTTCTACCCACTGGTTTTTCCTTTCGGAAATCCCATCTGTCTGTGGGTGGAAGGCCGTTGATAGGTTCTGTTGGGTGATCAGCTTTTTCGCAAGTTCTCGGCCAAAGTGGGAGGTGAAGCGTGGGTCCCTATCGCTGATGACCTTAGTGGGGAGTCCGAACCATCTATAGACGTTATCCAGGTACAGTTGGGCTATCCCTAGCCCTGTTATCGTTGTGGAACACGGAAGGAAGATGGTCGCTCGCGAGCATCCGTGGTCAACGATGGTGAGGATGGTGTCCTTCCCTTTGTGCATTGGGAGTCCCGTAATGAGGTCCATTGCTACCTGTTGGAAGGGGAGGGTTTGTTCGTCAGTTGTTATGCGGAATAGGGGAATCTTCTTCTTGTGAGTTATGATTTTGTTTTGTTGGCAGGTTGCGCATCCTTTGATGTAGTTGGCGATCCACTGGTTCATCCCTGGCCATCGTGGTCCTTGCCTTGCTCGTCTTATCGTTTCGTCTCTTCCTGGGTGTCCTGCAGTGACGTGGTCGTGAGCGAGGATCATGGCCATCCTCTTCCTTTCCTCGGAGAATGGTGTAGTTTCCAAGTTTGACCGATTTATGAATTTTGATGGTGGGAGTACGGTGATTCCCTTGGTTGTCGTCCTTTCCCTGGTCTATGCCTGGTGGTCGTGACAGCGCATCGGCTGGGACGTTGTCCTTCCCTGGTACATGTTGTATCTCGTAGTCGTACTCTTGGAGGTCTGCGTGCCAGCGTGCCGTTCGTCTGTTCAGGTTTCGGGGTGACTTCCAGTACTGGAGGTTGGCGTGGTCGGTCAGGATGGTGAACGGTTCTTTTGTCCAACCCAGGTATGGTCGCCAATGTGCGAGGGATTTCATCACGGCTAGCAGCTCCCTCTCGTAAATGTCGTAGTTTCGTTCTGCTGGAATGAACGTTGCGGAGTAGTAGGCGACTGGGTGCGTGACTGGTTTTGTGCGTTTGGCTAAAGTTGGTGAAGTTTCTCCCCTTTGCGAGAGTACGGCGCCCACGCCGTATGCGGAGGCATCTGTTTGAAGGTAGAATCGCTTGTTAAAGTCAGGCTGTGTAAGTACCGGGCTGCAGCACATTTTGGACTTAAGTTCCTCGAACGCTCGGTGCTGGCTTTCTCCCCAGTGCCAATCAGTGGTTTTCTTTGTGAGGTCTAATAGTGGGCGGGCGATTTTTGAATAGTTTGGGACGAAATATCGGTAGTAGCCAGTGAAGCCTAGGAATTGTCGTACTTCGGTCGGGGTGCGGGGGACCGCCCAGTCCGCAACCCCTTTGAGTTTCGTGGGGTCCATGCGTATTTTATTCTTTCCGATGATCACCCCTAGGTAGTCGATTTCGTCTTTTGCGAAGTCGCATTTTTCCGGCTTCAGGTATAGGTCGTTTTCTTCAAGTTTGTCGAGGACGAGGTGCATGTAGTCTGTGTGTCTTTGTCGATGCTGTTCTTCGGTTTCGCCTCCCCTCGGTTTAGTGTGGATGGCGATATCATCCATATATACTGATAGCCATCCTTGTGCGACCTCTCTTCGGAAGATGGTATTCATCATCATCTGAAAGGTAGCTGGTGAATTGGTGAGGCCGAAGAATATGACGGTCGGTTCGAACAGCCCTTCGCTAGTGAGGAAGGCCGCCTTCCATTTGTCCCCCTCTTTGATGCGGATGTTATTGTATCCCCATCTCACGTCAAACTTGGTGAATAGGGTGCATCCACTAAGGCGGTCGATAGTTTGGGGAATCAGGGGGGAAACGTTTCTGTTTTTCACCGTCCATTTGTTGATCGGGCGGTAGTCCTGTACTGGGCGTAGCTTCTTGTCTTTCTTTTTGACGAAGAAGAAGTTGGCAGCATAGGGACTCCACGACTCTCGTATGGCCCCCTTTTCAGGTGTTCGGCTACAAACTTGTGCATTTCTTCTCGTTCAGCTTGGTTGAGGGGAAGGAGTCTTGTGGGGAGTGTCGCAGGGGCATTGGGCAGTAGTTCGATGGCGTGGTCCCATACAGTGTGTTTGGGCAGTCGTTGCGACTGTTCTTCGCTGAACACCTTTTTGTGTCGTTCGTATTTGGTTGGGATAGCGTGCGGTGGGTTTTCGTTTGGTTGGGCAGGGTGTACTGTGACGCGTCCGATGTAGTACCGGTCCTGGTTGGGTTTTCGGGGGGTGTTCCGGTTTCTTGGCACGAAGACTGCCTTCTTGGCATCGTGGGCTCGTAGGATGATCGGTAGTTGGGTGTGGTCGATCCAGCCCTTCCTCCAATCTATCTTTGGTTGGGCCGCGGCAAACCACGAGTATCCTAGGATCGCCTTGTGGTCGCCTAGGTCGGAGAGGAAGAATCTTAGTTGGGTTCGTGTGGATCTGGTTTGTACTTGTAAGTCGGTGTAGAATTTGACTTCACCGTTTCAGTTTTCCGTTCCGTCGACGTTAAATAGCTTTCGCGGCCTAGCTAGTTGTTTGATTGGTAGTCTCAGCCATCTGGCGTAGGTGAGGTTCATAAAGTTCTCTGTTGCCCCGGAGTCGACTAGGGCGATCGTTTCGGCTCTTTTCATGATTGAATGGATGTAGCATCGGACTGTCATTGATTTTCGTGCTGATATATATACATCACTATTGCTATTGCTTCCCTGCTTAATCAGTGCCGACCTGATTAAGCTGTGGGAAAATCCTGTGGGCTCTCTTCTCCTACTTCCTTTGCCAGCTGTTGTTTCTCGTCGAAGGTCATCGCGTTGATTTCTGCTTTAAGGAAGGCGACCCTGTCTACCTCGGGAGTGCTCCCTTCGTAGACGGTTTCTTCGTTTGGGTCGAAGTCGATAAGGTTTGCCCTCGCCTTTCCTTTACTTGGGCAGGCTCGGGCAAAATGTCCTATTTCTCCGCAGTTGAAACAAGCGTTGTTGGTGTTCCTGGGAGGGAAGTTGGCAACATTGGCTCTGGAGCGCCAGTTGTTTCGTCCCCATGCTTGCAATTGCCCTCCTCTTTGTTGGTAGGAGTTGGGTGCTCTTGACCTACTGAGGTCCATTGGCACGGCTTGGTTGTTCATCCATCTCGGGGTGTTCGACGAGTGGTACGGTTGCCGGTATGGTTGTGGGTTTGCTGGTTTTTGGAAGAAGGGGCGTCGTTGTCCCTTGTTTTGTTGGAAGGGGAAGTTTGCCCTGTTGTCTGCTTTGGCTGGGTCGTGTCGTATTGCGAGTAGGTCGCGGATGGTTCTCTGGGCGATGGTGCTTTCGATGGCTCTCTGTTTTATGGCTTCATATCCCCTTACTGGTGGGCTGGCCATGACGTCCGTCATCGTTTTAGGGGTGAGACCGAGCAAGAAGAGTCGGGTCGTTGCATTGTCTCCCGCGGTGTAGCCAGCCCTGCGGGCCAGCCCTTCAAATTTTGATATGTACAGGTCTATCTCGCCTGGTTTCATGGCTAGGTTTTGCAGGGCGGTGCGGGCTTGGTCTTCTTTGGCTGAGTCGAGGTACTGGGCCGCGAATTCCGTTAGGAATTGTTCCCATAACAGGGGAATGTTATCGGCAATAGGGTCTAGTGCGTCGAGCATAGCTCCTATATCTCTGGTCCATCCCGTGACGTCTTCTCCTTTCATATGGGTAAGGGTGAAGGCGATTTTTTTCATGGGGGAGTTGAAGCCGCTTACGTCTGCGTTGAGGCGCAGGTATCCTTTTACTTCTTCGATGAAGTCGTCGGCTTTAGTTCTGTCGCCATCGAACGTCTCCGGGAGTTTGCCCATCGCTCGCACATCTTGTGCCACGGCCACCGGTTGGAGTGGGTTCAGTCCTGCTCCTCCACCGCCTCCTCCTCCACTGCCTCCTCCTCCACCGCCTCCTCCTCCACCGCCTCCTGGTGGAGGGGCGCGTTGGAGGGCTTTCTGGAAGGCTTTGGTGACATTGGCTTGGGCGGCGGTCGTTGCAGTGGTGGTGGTTTGGGTGGTGGTTTGGGTAGCCATTGCGGTCGTCTTTTGAGGTTGTTTTAGGGTGGTCTGCACGGTTCGGGATTTCTGCTTTGTTGCTACTACTTGTGCGAAGGATGTGCTTCCTTGAATTGGGCTTCGACGGATTTGCTCGTCTATTTGGTTGTCCTCTTCGTCTGAGGAGTCCCTGCTTGGTTTCTCTCTGGCCGGTTCTTTTTCTTTGGCCGGTTCTTCTACTACGATGCTCAGGGTGGTTGCGTCGCTAGTTTCGATGCTGATGTCGAAGTTGTGTATGCTAGGCTTGGGTCCTCCGAGCACGAAGTCTTTTCTAGTCGCTCCTGGTAGGATGCGATGCCACACTCCGTTGTGTAGGGTCACTGGTCCAGCGTCCTTGATTTGTAGGTCGCTGCTTCTGCAGAATAGTTGGATGGCCTTTCCTTTCTTGTTGGCCGGGTCGTTCGTTTCGAGTCTTCTGATTCTTGAGTTGGATCTTGTGACGAGTAGCTGTTCTTTCATCAGGTGTTCTGGGTGGTCGATGTCTACGCTGTCTCTGCTGCTGCTAGCCGTAGTTTTAACAAAGTTGAGTCTAATGTCACCGCCGGTACGGACAAGACGATTAGAGCTCAGTTGCGTCCGTGGTAGTCGCCTCTTCCTTGGGCTTGGGTGTGTCGAAGCACGTGCAGCATCCTCCTTTGTGCACTAGGTCGGGGAATACTTCCTGGCAGAAAGTGTATCTGGGTAGAGTGACCGTGTCCTTAGAGGGACATTGAGTCATAAGCTAAGTCTTTGCAGCAACTTAGTGGACTGTGGAGCAGCGAGTTCCCGCCTTATCAGTTCCTCGATAAGACCCCGCTTTGAATAGGAAGAGAAGAGACTTCTGTTATTTAGACAGGAGACTCAACTTGCTGCTACCTGGCCAAGTTGGTCGTCCTTAAGTATCCTAAGGAGACTACAAACATGTACAAAGTATTAGAAACCAAACACGAGGGGCACAGCAACCTGAAACAACACGATGCTGGCCATCTGTCCATCCACATCAACACGAGACACTACACGCTTCAATGACAAGTGATCCGATCAATCCATACAGTACTAGCCCGGTTCAGGAACTTACCCCGGTCCACGAGGCGTACAAGCTAGCCTCGTCCCAGGAGCCGGTTACAGTAGATGAGGCGGAATCCAATTTTGAAGATAGGCCAGGTGCAAAAAAGGTGCGTATTCAAGTTGTCGCAGATATTCTGTACTCAATCTCTCACAGGTAAAGCTGGACGATGCGCTCGAGGAGATCGTTATAAGACTCGGCGACAAATATGCTCCGGGAATGTGTTCCCTTCATCCCGACCTTCCTTGCTTCCATCATCGTGCGTCCGACTTGCATTTCAACCTCGATCGCCCACGACTCCTTGTTTGGGCACAAGCCATCAAATCCGGATCAGCTACGTACGAAAAGGTACCCATTCTGTCTCCCATGTTCAAGGCACAGTTGGCCCTCAAACGTGCATCACAAATCGCCACGAACTCCAATACCACTGTCGCTACAGGCATGACACCGCCACTGCCTACCCCTACCCCTACCCCTACCACAGTACCCACTCAGATGCTGCCATTTGCAAGCTTTCCACATTATCCTCAGATGATGTTTCCTTCAACATATCCGCAGATGCCTCCGATGCCTCCGTTCATGGGCTACGGGGCTGGCATGTCGCTTTCTGGCAATCCCTTCTTTCCCACCGGCCCGGGCACGGTTTCCATGCCGACACAGTCCCCGCCTTCCTCGCCACCCACTGCCAACTGTACCGTTGCCCACTTTTGCGAGACATACGACTTGGGTGAGGACACAGAGGTAGGGTTACAGAAGCTGGGGTTTCGTTTTGGAGACGATCTTACCACGCTCATGTCAGAGGAGTATACAAATGCGGGATTCAAGCCGCTGGAGTGGAGAAGGGTTTTGAAGGCTTACAAAAGGCTGAAGCGGGATAACCGTTACTGAGCATCGCCCCCAATAGTTTACTCCATATCTTACACACAACTTCTTGAATAGCATGCGTTGACTCGTCGTTTGAGGTTGTGCAATGAGAGAACATGTATTGAGACACACAACACTGCGTACAATGACTGTAACCAGCTCCTGGGACGAGGCTAGCTTGTACGCCTCATGGACCGGGGTAAGTTCCTGAACCGGGTTAGCATTGTATGGATTGATCGGATCACTTGTCATTGATGCGTGTAGTGCCTCGTTGTGATGTGGATGGACAGATGGCCAGCATCGTGTTGTTTCAGATTGCTGTGCCCCTCGTGTTTGGTTTATAATAGTTTGTACGCGTTTGTAGTCTCCCTAGGATACTTAAGGACGACCAACTTGGCCAGGTAGCGGCAAGTTGAGTCTCCTGTCCGAATAACAGAAGTCTCTTCTCCTCCTATTCAAAGCGGGGTCTTATCGACGAACTGATAAGACGGGAACTGTCACCGCCGGTATGGAGGAGACGATTAGAGCTCAGCAGTGTCCGTAGTGGTAGGCTCTTCCTTTGTCTTTGGCGTGTCGAAGCACGTGCAGCGTTCTCCCTTATGCACTAGCTCGGGGAATACCTCCTGGCAGAAGGCGTACTTGGGTAGAGTGACCGCTCCTTTAGTGGGGCGCTGGGTCATAAGCTAAGTCTTTAGCAGCGACTTAGGAGACTGAGGAGTAGTGGGTTCCCGCCTTATCAATACGTCGATAAGACCCCGCTTTGAATAGAAGGAAGAGACTTCTGTTATTTAGACAGGAGACTCAACTTGCCGCTACCTGGCTAAGTTGGTCGTCCTTAAGTACACAAGGAAAAGCTACAAACGAGTACAAAGCATTAGAAACCAGACACGAGGGGCACAGCAATCTGAAACAACACGATGCTGGCCTGCTGTCCATCCACATCAAAACGAGGCACTACACGCATCAATGACAAGTGATCCGATCAATCCATACAGTACTAGCCCGGTTCAGGAACTTACCCCGGTCCACGAGGCGTACAAGCTAGCCTCGTCCCAGGAGCCGGTTACATCACACCGCCGCTTAGACTAGATGCCCACATCTAGTCCATACCCCCTCTGAACTGGGCCGTCCTCCTCCCTCGATAACCCCGGGTGCGTTGCTCGGGGCATCCCACCATCCGGAGGTTACCTGTTTTAGTGCCCAGCCGGGCCATCTCAAGGCGCGCCCTCGATGCCTCCTGAGCCTCCCGCATACCTCGCTGTTCGGCCTGGAGGTGGTCGATGCGGAGCTTGATGTCCAGGAGCGAGATCTCGAGCTCCCTGAAGCGTGCGACTTCGGCTTGGAGGGGCCAGTCCCCGTTGTCGCGAACCTCTTGGACGAGCATACTGTAGACGCTAGAGCTGCCCTTGAGTAGGGCGAGCAGCCAAGGTTGCAGGGGGAGGACGACGTCTTCGTCCTCGCTGTCGATGTCGCGCTCGGCGTATACCTCGGCAACATAGGGGGTGTCACCCGGGGAGTGACTCTTGGGGAGCCCTGCGACCCTACCGTCGGCGAGCTGCTTGACCCACCATGCGGGCTGGTAGTACCCGTCTTGGATGGGGATGACGAAGTTAGGGGCTCTCTCCTTGATGTTGAGTACGTACCCCTCTGGCGCGTCCTGCCTAGGTTGTACGCGGGCCAGCGCCTCTTCGAAGCGGAGCTTCTGCAGGGCCATTTGCTCGCTCCAGGTGTCGGACTCGGTACGGTGGTCAGCCTCCCTCTTACGGATGGTGGCCAGGAGCCCCTGGGCAATGTGCATGAGGGAGATGGGGTCGTTTGGCTCCAGCTGGAGGCCAACGGCAGCGGTGGATGGTGAGAGAGGTGGTGCCATTGGGGGTGGCGTCCCTTTGGGCGAGCAGATGGAGGGGTCGTTGGATGCGTCGGACATGACTTACCCGTGGAACACGCAGTACTGGTCGTAGCAGAAGCAGCGATGTAGGAGGATGTGGTCCTGGGGGAGCTTATTGAGGTACAAGTAGAGGAAGTGTCGGAAGGGCTGGTTGGGGGCGAACTCGGAGTAGGCAGGCTTTTTGTCCCTGGTGACAGTGCAGTGGAGGCGTTCGATGAGAGGTCGCTTTGGTAGACGGGGGACGATGTGGAACTGTAGGTGTAGAAGTAGGACCTGTTGGAGTGGCCGCGAGTCTTTCTTGTCGTCGCGGATGTACTCGAGGAGAGGTTGGTTGGTTGGTCGAGAGGCCAGGGTGGAGAGGATGGCGGTTTCAGCGTCCCTTGTCGTCCTTTTATCTCCTTGGTTGGGCGCCTTTGTTGGTACTCCTTGATTAAGTTGTCCGCATGGACCTGGTCAGCAGGTTCCCATGTGTTGTCGTGATCGGGATACCCCTTCCATTTGATTAGATACTGGAGGCGCTTGGTGCGCCCATATTGCCTGTGACCTTCGATGCGTTCTACTTCGAATTCCTCTTCTCCGTTGATAAGGTCTGGTGATGGCCGGGAGAAGTTAGGCCCGTGGGCGGCCGTCTCGTGATAGGGCGATAAGAGGGATGCATGGAACACGTCGTGGATGTTCCATGAGACGGGGAGTTTCAGTTTGTACGCCACTGGTGAGACTTCTTTGATGACCCTGAAGGGTCCATACCGTTTCGGGGCCAGCTTGGTCTTCTGATGTCGGACTTTCAGGTGGGTCGCCTCGAGCCAGACTTCTTCTCCAACTTTGTATTGAGACGGGATTACCGATTTTCCTTTTGCGACTTGGTTGATGGCATCGATGGCCTGGGCTCGCTTTTTGTTCATGACAGAGATTCGGTCTTCGGCGGTTTCGTTCCTTGATGGTGGTGTTTCGGCTGGGAACAGATCCGGTTCGTACCCCAGAAGGATTTGATTGGGCGATAGGCCAGTCGTTTCGTTTCTCCGGTTGTTGTGTACTGCTGACGCTATTGTCAACCAGTGGGTCCAATCTTCGGGGGCCGACGACGTTACGAGTCGGAGGTATTGTTCTACCCATTGGTTTTTCCTTTCGGAAATTCCATCTGTTTGCGGGTGGAAGGCCGTTGACAGGTTCTGTTGGGTAGTCAGCTTTTTTGCGAGTTCTCGGCCAAAGTGGGAGGTGAAGCGTGGGTCCCTGTCGCTGATGACCTTGGTGGGGAGCCCGAACCACCTATAAACGTTGTCTAGGTATAGCTGGGCTATTCCTAGCCCGGTTATCGTTGTGGAACATGGGAGGAAGATGGCCGCTCGCGAGCATCCGTGGTCCACGATGGTGAGGATGGCGTCCTTCCCTTTGTGCATCGGGAGTCCCGTGATGAGGTCCATTGCCACCTGTTGGAAGGGAAGGGTTTGTTCGTCGGTGGTTATGCGGAACAGGGGGATCTTTTTCCTGTGAGTTATGATTTTGTTTTGTTGGCAGGTTGCGCATCCTTTGACGTAGTTGGCGATCCACTGGTTCATCCCTGGCCATCGCGGTCCTTGTCTTGCTCGTCTTATCGTTTCGTCTCTCCCTGGGTGTCCTGCAGTAACGTGGTCATGGGCAAGGATCATGGCCATCCTCTTCCTCTCTTCGGGGAACGGTGTGGTTTCCAAGTTCAACCGATTTATGAATTTCGATGGTGGAAGCACGGTGACCCCTTGGTTATCGTCCTTTCCCTGGTCTATACCTGGTGGTCGTGACAGCGCATCGGCTGGGACGTTGTCCTTCCCTGGTACGTGTTGTATCTCGTAATCGTACTCTTGGAGGTCTGCGTGCCAGCGTGCCGTTCGTCTGTTCAGGTTTCGTGGCGACTTCCAGTATTGGAGGTTGGCGTGGTCAGTTAGGATGGTGAACGGTTCCTTTGTCCAGCCTAAGTATGGTCGCCAGTGTGCGAGGGATTTCATCACGGCTAGCAGCTCCCTCTCGTATATGTCGTAGTTCCGCTCTGCTGGGATGAACGTTGCGGAGTAGTAGGCGACTGGGTGGGTGACTGGTTTTGAACGTTTGGCCAAAGTTGGTGAGGTTTCTCCCCTTTGCGAGAGTACGGCGCCCACGCCGTATGCAGAGGCGTCTGTTTGGAGGTAGAATCGCTTGTTAAAGTCAGGTTGTGTGAGCACTGGGCTGCAGCACATTTTGGATTTAAGTTCCTCGAACGCTTTGTGCTGGCTTTCTCCCCAGTGCCAGTCGGTGGTTTTCTTTGTGAGGTCTAATAGTGGGCGGGCGATTTTTGAGTAGTTTGGGACGAAGTATCGATAATAGCCGGTGAAGCCTAGGAATTGTCGTACTTCGGTCGGGGTGCGGGGAACTGTCCAATCTGCAACCCCTTTGAGTTTTGTGGGGTCCATGCGTATTTTATTCCTTCCGACGATTACCCCTAAGTAGTCGATCTCGTCCTTTGCGAAGTCGCATTTTTCCGGTTTTAAGTACAGGTCGTTCTCCTCGAGTTTGTCGAGGACGAGGTGCGTATAGTTTGTGTGCCTTTGTCGGTGTTGCTTTTCGGTCTCGCCTTCCCTTGGTTTGGTGTGGATGGCGATATCGTCCATGTACACCGACAGCCATCCCTGTGCCACTTCCCTTCGAAAGATGGTATTCATCATCATCTGGAAGGTGGCCGGTGAGTTGGTGAGACCGAAGAACATAACGGTTGGTTCGAACAGCCCCTCGCTAGTGAGGAATGCCGCCTTCCATTCGTCCCCTTCCTTGATGCGGATGTTATTGTAGCCCCATCTTACGTCGAACTTGGTGAATAGGGTGCACCCGCTAAGGCGGTCAATGGTCTGGGGAATTAGGGGGGAGACGTTCCTGTTTTTTACGGTCCATTTATTAATTGGGCGATAGTCTTGCACTGGGCGTAGCTTTTTGTCTTTCTTTTTGACGAAGAAGAAGTTAGCGGCGTAGGGGCTCCACGATTCTCGTATGGTTCCCCTTTTGAGGTGTTCGGCCACGAACCTGTGCATTTCTTCTCGTTCGGCTTGATTGAGGGGAAGGAGCCTTGCGGGGAGCGTTGCAGGGGCGTTGGGGAGTAGTTCGATGGCGTGGTCCCATACAGTGTGCTTGGGCAATCGTTGCGACTGTTCTTCGCTGAACACCTTTTTGTGTCGTTCGTATTCGGTTGGGATGGCGTGTGGTGGGTTTTTGTTTGGTTGGGCCGGATGTACTGTGACGCGGCCTATGTAGTATCGGTCTTGGTTGGGTTTTCGGGGGACGTTTTTGTTCCTTGGCACGAAGGTCGCTTTCTTGGCGTTGTGGGCCCGTAAGATGATTGGTAGTTGGGTGTGGTCGATCCATCCTCTTTTCCAATCTATTTTTGGCTGAGCCGCTGCAAACCACGAGTATCCTAGGATTGCTTTGTGGTCGCCTAGGTCCGACAGGAAGAACCTTAGCTGGGTTCGCGTTGATCCAGTTTGTACTTGTAGGTCGGTGTAGAACTTGACCTCGCCGTCTCGGTTTTCCGTCCCGTCGACATTGAATAGTTTTCGTGGTCTTGCCAGTTGTTTGATTGGTAGCCTTAGCCACCTAGCGTAGGTGAGATTCATAAAGTTCTCCGTTGCCCCGGAGTCGACCAGGGCGATTGTTTCGGCTCTTTTTGCGATAGAATGGATATAGCATCGGACTGTCATTGATTTTCGTGCTGATATATATACATCGCTATTGCTATCGCTTCCCTGCTTAATCAGTGCCGACCTGATTAAGCTGTGGGAAAATCCTGCGGACTCTCTTCTCCTACTTCTTTCGCCAGTTGTTGTTTCTCGTCAAAGGTCATTGCGTTGATCTCGGCTTTGAGGAAGGCGACCCTGTCTACTTCGGGGGTGTTTCCTTCGTAGACGGTCTCTTCGTTTGGGTCGAAGTCGATGAGGTTCGCTCTCGCCTTTCCCTTGCTTGGGCAGGCTCGGGCGAAGTGTCCTATTTCTCCGCAGTTGAAGCAAGCGTTACCGTTGCTCCTGGAAGGAAAGTTGGCGACATTAGCCCTGGAGCGCCAGTTGTTTCGTCCTCGTGCTTGCGGTTGCCCTCCTCTTTGCTGATAGAAGTTGGGCGCTCTCGACCTGCTAAGGTCCATTGGCACGGTTTGGTTATTCATCCACCTTGGGGCGTTCGACGAGTGGTATGGTTGTCGGTATGGTTGCGGGTTTGCTGGTTTTTGGAAGAAGGGACGTCGTTGTCCCCTGTTCTGTTGGAAGGGGAAGTTCATTCTGTTGTCTGCCTTTGGATCGTGCCGTATTGCAAGTAGGTCGCGGATGGTTCTCTGGGCGATGGTGCTTTCGATGGCTCTTTGTTTTATGGCCTCGTATCCCCTCACTGGTGGGCTGGCCATGACGTCCGTCATTGTTTTCGGAGTAAGACCGAGTAGGAAGAGTCGAGTCGTCGCGTTGTCTCCCGCAGTGTAGCCAGCTCTTCGGGCCAGCTCTTCGAACTTTGATATGTATAGGTCTATCTCGCCTGGTTTCATAGCTAAGTTTTGCAGGGCGGTGCGGGCTCGGTCTTCCTTAGCCGAGTCGAGGTATTGGGCGGCGAATTCTGTTAAGAACTGTTCCCATAGCATGGGGATGTTGTCGGCAATGGGGTCTAATGCGTCAAGCATGGCTCCTATGTCTCTGGTCCATCCCGTGACGTCTTCTCCTTTCATGTGGGTGAGGGTGAAGGCGATTTTTTTCATGGGGGAATTGAAGCCGCTTACGTCCGCGTTGAGGCGTAGGTATCCCTTTACTTCTTCGATGAAATCATCGGCTTTGGTTCTGTCGCCGTCGAACGTTTCCGGGAGTTTGCCCATGGCTCGTACATCTTGTGCCACGGCTACTGGTTGGAGTGGGTTCGGTCCCGCTCCTCCACCGCCTCCTCCTCCTCCACCTCCGCCTCCTCCGCCACCTCCGCCTCCTCCGCCTCCACCTCCTCCTCCGCCACCTCCTCCTGATGGAGGGGCGCGTTGGAGGGCTTTTTGGAAGGCTTTAGTGACATTGGCTTGAGCGGCGGTTGTTGCGGTGGTGGTGGTTTGGGTTGCCATTGTGGTCGTCTTTTGGGGTTTCGTTAGGGTGGTTTGGGTGACCTGCGACTTCAATTTTGTTGCTACTGCTTGCGCGAAGGTTGTGCTTTGTTGAATGGGGCTTCGGCGAATTTGCTCGTTTATTTGGTGGTCCTCTTCGTCTGAGGAGTCTCTGCTCGGCTTCTCTTTGGCCGGTTCTTTCTCTTTGGCCGGTTCTTCTACCACTATACTCGGGGTGGTTGCGTCGCTGGCTTCGATGCTGATGTCGAAGTTGTGTATACTGGGTTCGGGTTGTCCGAGTACGAATTCCTTCCTGTTTGCTCCTGGTAGAATGCGGTGCCACACTCCGTTGTGTATGGTTACTGGTCCAGCGTCTTTGATTTCTAGGTCGCTGGTCCTACAGAACAGTTGGATGGCTTTCCCTTTCTTGTTGGCTGACTCGTGTGCTTCGAGTATTCTGATCCTTGAGTTAGGCCTTGTGACGATCAGTTGTTCTTTCGTTAGGTATTTTGGGTGGTTGGTGTCTGCGCCGTCTTTGCTGCTGCTAGCCGTGGTTTTAAGAAAGTTGAGTCTAATGTCACCGCCGGTATGGAGGAGACGATTAGAGCTCAGCAGTGTCCGTAGTGGTAGGCTCTTCCTTTGTCTTTGGCGTGTCGAAGCACGTGCAGCGTTCTCCCTTATGCACTAGCTCGGGGAATACCTCCTGGCAGAAGGCGTACTTGGGTAGAGTGACCGCTCCTTTAGTGGGGCGCTGGGTCATAAGCTAAGTCTTTAGCAGCGACTTAGGAGACTGAGGAGTAGTGGGTTCCCGCCTTATCAATACGTCGATAAGACCCCGCTTTGAATAGAAGGAAGAGACTTCTGTTATTTAGACAGGAGACTCAACTTGCCGCTACCTGGCTAAGTTGGTCGTCCTTAAGTACACAAGGAAAAGCTACAAACGAGTACAAAGCATTAGAAACCAGACACGAGGGGCACAGCAATCTGAAACAACACGATGCTGGCCTGCTGTCCATCCACATCAAAACGAGGCACTACACGCATCAATGACAAGTGATCCGATCAATCCATACAGTACTAGCCCGGTTCAGGAACTTACCCCGGTCCACGAGGCGTACAAGCTAGCCTCGTCCCAGGAGCCGGTTACAGGAACCCGCTACTCCATAGTCTACTAAGTTGCTGCAAAGACCTAGCTTATGACTCAGCGTCCAACCAAGGACACGGTCACTCTACCCAAGTACGCCTTCTGCCAGGAGGTATTCCCCGACTTAGTGCACAAGGGAGGATGCTGCACGTGCTTCAATGCACCAACACCCAAGGAAGAGACGACTACCACGGACGCAACTGAGCTCTAATCGTCTCGTCCGTACCGGCGGTGACAATGACGCTTACGACACCGCATACAACATGACACCTACAACACGCGACAGTACAGCTACTCGATGTTATACCCAGAGTGAACAAACCAACCCCTGGTCCATCAGGAAAAGTGTCAGTACTTTTTCTTTGTCTTTTAGTACTTTTTCATGTCTTTTTTGTCTTTTGACTTTTAAAAAAGACAAGAAAGACAAAAAAGTCATGAAAAAAGTACTGAAAGACAAGAAAAAGTACTGACACTTTTCCTGATGTCTTTTCTGCTGTAACAGCCGCCGACGACTCAAGTAACGCAATCTCCGGGTATTCAGCAACTTGAATTTTATGCCAGTTCTTCTGAATCCATTGTTTCACTGCAAAATGACATGAGTAATTGTTTAGGGACATTTAGAGACGTACCGCAGCTGAAGCTCTCCTCAATTGGATTGAAATCCGGAGAGTATGGCAGCAAGAAAAGAAGAACACAACCAAAACCCTCAACGATTTCTCGGAGTGCGCGTGTCTTGTGTATCGCGCAATTGTCGAGAATGAGGATGCTCTTGTCCTTAGGATAAGGATTCATCTTCGGCAGCTGCAGTGGCAGACAGTTTAGTAGAAAACAAAAAAAGGTAGAACATGCAACGCACAATGTCATTGACAATGAAATCCAGAAATTCCTCCCCATCGACGGAGCCTGGAACCACGCGTACAGCTTCATATCCATCCAACGAAAGGGCAGCAACCAGACTATATTGTTTTCCCCGCATAAAATTGGCACCAATCGTTGCATGATTCCCAGCGGCAGAACGCCCATAATGCTGGTAGATTGTTCGATCATCCTTGCTTGTTTCGTCAATGAAGATCATCTGTGAGGCGATGAAGTGTGTGTTGACGTCTTGTTTCCACTCCTGCCGAAAGTCTTCATCGCGCTCTGTGGCCGCCTTGCGAAGACGTTTGAAAGTGAACCCGGTGTCACAAATGTTCATGTGGAGTGCGGTCTTGGAGATGTGGACCTCGTATGTAAGTCCAATCCAGTCCTGGATTTCACTGAGATACATCTCCGGTGCCTCCTCCAGTAGTGTGTACAAGTCGTGCGTCATATCAGCGTTGAGTATGCGAGGGCGGCAATGGATTGGATTGGGTGGTGGTACAACGGATCCATAGATGCAATCGTTCTGTTTCCATCTGGAAATACTTCTTGAGGATATATCGAACAGCTCGCAAATGTCTTCAGGTATATACCCATGCGAGATAAGCCAGAGAGCGCGGTCCTTTAGGTCTTTGCTGATGTGGCGGAAGACCATGATGTGACGGAGTTTGCCGGAAAATGGTGGAAATTAGCCGATATTTTTTTTGTAAAAATGGCGCACGACATGGTTTGTGGAATCCGCTGTAACACGGTGTGTACAGGGTTTCAAGGCGCAATGCCTCTCAACTTCCCTGCTACCCTTGTTTCTTTTTACGCCCTACTCAACCCACGCCTCCTCCCTTCTGACGCAGTCGTGCGTGTCATGCATTATTGGTCCTGTAGCAAACAAACAGACAAATTTTCTCTCTGCAGCGCGACGTCCGCTACCTCAACTTTGCCATCCTACGAGATGCAGGTTACCGCGGCGTGATATTCGACAAAGATAATTGCTTAGTTAGTACTTCTTCCCCCTTCTGGCACAGATGCGCTTATCATGCCCCGTTTGGACTCTACATTGCGACAGGCTTGTACCAGAACTTGAGGTATGCCGTCGGCTTTCAAAGAACTTTTTTGTTATTGACACAGGAAGAGTGTGCTAGTCTCACATCTAGCTCTTGTCCATGCTGCCTGGTCTGAGGTAGTGCGTATCTTTGGCCCGTTGCACGTCCTCGTTGTCTCCAACTCAGCTGGCACCCGCGACGACGCTGCCCAACTCCAAGCCAAATCCGTCTCCCACCACCTCCACGCTCCCGTCCTACTCCCTGCATCACTCAAACCCTCCCACTCCTGTACCACTGCGGCTCTCTCGACCCTCCCAGGCATCGCGCCTTACGAGCTCATCATCGTAGGCGACCACAAGAGGAAGAACGACTCTATCACGGGGTGGGAGCATATCACGTATCGTTGACTGAATCTCAGATATCGAAGGGCGCCGTGCTGGATCAATTTGCCAGCAGGATTGCATAAGGTGCTACATCTTTGGTCTCTAAGGCCAACTGCCGTGGATCCAGGGTGCTCTGGGTGAGTGCCTTGGCTCAACAGAACAGGTACATGAAAGTCACTGTTATAAGGATCATTTCCCGTAAAAACTTCGAGGCAGAGCAATCCAAACGACCAGATATCTGCTTTCTCAGTTGGGGCAGCGACGCTGGCAGATGTGATCTGTTCTGGAGCAAGCCATCGAGCACGAGATACGACCGGCTGTAGTTGATAAATTCCAAGTTAGACAGAAAGACGTGTATTAGATGGACCAACGTACCTTCGAAAATTCGGACAGGCCAAAATCCACAGACAATACTGGCTCGGCCGTCGCGATTAATCAAAATATTTTTTGGGGGAGTGAAGCGTGTCAGGGAACGTCCAACACTAAGTTAGTAGAGTTAGTAAAATCAATCAAGTCCACTTATCAGCTCATAAATTTCAGACTTGCACTCCCATAAACCATGTTTCATTTTCCCCATCTTTATTGCTTTGCATCCTCGTATATTATTTACATGTCTAAGTAATGAGATTCCAACAGGTTTTCCCCCATCTAACAAATGTCAGTATTGATCCAGGCCCCACGCAGCCACGCAGATTGTGAAACGAACCAATGAGGAGGCCGCTGCCGCTAACGTCGGTTAACCCCGTTACAGGAACAATATTCTGCGGACTATGGATGGCAAGAAGAGAGGGAAACCTTGGCCTGTTACAATAGGGGCCCGGAGCTAAGATACGCACGCCACGGTCGTCATCCATTGCAGTAATTGAATTATCACAACCTGTCAGATGGGCACCACATTTTGAACAAGGCTATACCCAATATACGAAGAGAACAAGAAAAGTGATATGTAAGGGCAGGAGACACCCTGGGGCATACAGTTGACTCGAAATAAATATAGATAATCCAAACGAAGAGATGAAAAGGTCCCCATATAAGCAAAAGATTCATTAGATTGTTCAAGTTCATTTCCGTCAACGGAGTGGAAGCCCGATGCCTCTCATCCTCATCCGCTCTGCGTGGAGGACTCGTTCTTCATCGGCGAGACGAGCGCCGCGCTCCTCTACATCACGCAGGACATCGTCACTACGACTTGGCTGACGAGGCGCCATGCTGGAATTCCTTTTGGGTGACGTTGTCCTGGTTCTGCTCGGAGGAGGTTTGGCTGGCGGTGATCCCAGGTGTAACGAGGAGTTACTACCGCTCGACCTTCTAGGGAGTGATGAATCACTATTTTTTCCGGGGGGTGTGTCGGGGGTTGTCTGAGAAATGGATTCTGTTAGGGTCCGAGCATCGTATGCTACTCCAGCAGAAGAAAAGAGCGCTGCTCCGGGAAGATTAAAGGCTGGTGCTGGCGCCCGGAAGATTTTTGCCCAGAACTTGTTGGGCTTTGCTCGGGTGCACTTGATGAAGACGCATTGATTCAGGGGTGCGGATGAAATCCTCTTTTAAGCAGTACAAAGGGAAAAAAAAGTCAAAGTCAGTACACACTGCGCCAAGTAAAACGTAACAAGGGAGAGAGAAACAGACTTCGTCAAGTGACTCAAGTTGGCTATCGTGACGTTCTACGGTTCCACAAATATTGCTCCATACAAAACTTGCCCCTCCGTTTTTGAGCGTTCGGCCCGCGAGGGAAACTTGTGCGCCCGTAGCTAAGTCATCGAACGCGGCTGCAGCCCATGAAGTGACCAATGTGCAGCCGTGAATGAGGACTAGGTCTTCCATGTGTTCGATGGGTAGTCCTCTGACCTTCGACCAGTGGAACCAATCGGCCACATGCTCTCCGGCGTATTTCTCGAAGATTTTCGTCTGGATGACGGCTTGGCGGCGGCCCCCGCAAGGAAGAGACAACAGTGCTCCGTGACCTCGACACTCATACGTGACACCTTCGGCTCTGTTAAATATAGATTAATTGAAATCTATCCGGGACGGGACTACGGGACCACAGTACTGTAATGACTCACTGATCGGGTGTCTTTGCAAGGATACTATGAGCGTTGTCCTCTCTGGACACCCTACGGGAGTAGTGGTCGGATTTGCCAAAAGTCTCACTACGAATTGTGAAACTATCGGGTCTTAAAGGATCGTAGTAGAGGGGATCGCCAAGTGCCAGCGTTTTATTCGACTCGTCGTCCCAAGGAAGTGTCACGTTGAACAGGCGAATGAAAGCCCCTTCATTATTTACGTAACCGACGTCGCCGATCGAGACCCGGTCGTAGAGAACAGGATTTGGTTTCCACAATGCGAGGCCATGATATATGGACGAGAGTTGCTCCTGGTATATGTCGAACGGTTGCTTTATTGTCATGACGGGAGGAAACCAAGGGAGTATGTACCTGCCACTGGCAGGCACGACGAACTTTATTGATATATAACAATGTGGCAGTGTCAACCACTATAATCATGATCATTCTGACTTTTTGAGGCGTATGGCACCATTGGCACGGCAATTGACAAAAAACGGTTTGCTATCGATAGGCACCATCGTCAATAAGGGTGAGGTTTACGAGGACGAGAACTCGTGTGCTACCACTGCTGCGGTGATGGTCGAGCGGTCAATCACTTCATTGCTGCGGCGAATCGTGATGGTGAATTCCGAGTGAGTTCCGAAAATTGACACCAATTACTAGTAGTATGGCCATTGGCCAATCTAATGCTAGTTCATGAATGTCAAAAAACAGTGTCTTTATATTATAACAGTCGCCCGTGCGGGCTCAACATCAAGACCTTGTTATAGATTGCTTTGTGTGGGGGTTTTCACAACTATAGGGACGTGATCGGAGTTGGTCTCGGTAAATGCCAGTGGTGAAAGGTGGATTTACTGGTATCTTAAAGGAACTGAATCTGTCTCGTCGGCGTAGCCATCTGCACAAATATGTCCGTTATAGGGCGGGCTCATGGATGGGAAGAAGAGAGGGAGAAGGGCCTGTTACAGTAGTGGGTGACCCGGAGCTAAGATACGCGCGCCACGGCGGTCGTCGTCTATTGCACTATTTGAATTATCGCAACCTGATGGGCAACCGCATTTTGAACAAGGCTTGTGGTATGACAATGTGACCTCTAATACACCGAATACACCGAATAGACTAAGAGAACAAGAAAAGTGACATGTGAGGGCAGGTGACACGCTAAGGCATACAGTTGACATAAATATAGATAAACCAAACGAAGAGATGAAAAGGTCCCATATAAGCAAAAGATTCATTAGATTATTCAAGTTCATTTCCGCCGACGGGGTGGAGGCCACGCAAACCCGAGCCGTGTCATCTTCTTCCGCTGTGCGCAGAAGACTCGTTCTTCTTCAGCAAGACGAGCGCTGCGTTCCTCTGCATTACGCAGGACAGCGTTACTACGACTGCACTTGAGACTGTATTCAACATATGCCAACAGGTCCGGTCGCGTTGTGTGGTGTGTGCGAGGTGGCGAGTACTGAACGAGTGAGTCGATCTGCTCAGCTATCTTACTGCATTGCTTGAAATCAATCAGAGGATGTCCGTCCACTTCGACAATGGGATTGGAATGGGCGAAACTCGAGTTGAGAGTGGAAAGGTGGAGGTCTGCGCGCGCAGGTCGGGTCAAGTTGGTAGCGAGACGAATAAAACATAGTGTATCAATCGTACCTAACCAAGGGATGAGGTCTCTTGTTGCCACTTTCTCAAGAGTGCTTTCGTATACGCCATCTGTCGGTGTCAGTTCCTTCGCTAGTGCGTGTAGATCTGACTTGGCCTTGCTCTCGCACGTACGGGCTAGCGCCGCGACCAGCGGCGACATAAGAGCGAGTACAATTGCTGATGTTGACGAGAAATTATTCAAGGCCCGGCATGCCTGATACTGGCGTCAGTAATCACCATACCTGAAAGTATGAAGGTGTCTGACCTTTGCCGTGTAGATCCATTCCCCATACTTCTCCATTCGCTCCTCTAGGATATCAGACCTATCATCAACAAGGGTGAGCTTCCCATCTTGGATCTTGAATAACGAGCAGGGTCCTCACTCCAAGACAGTTGTTTCCACCCACACCCTGACCAGATCGTGAACAATGTTGAACACTTCAATGCGCCGCACATTGGGCCGCGATCGGGTAAAGTTCACATAGTCCCAATAAGTTATGCACTTGAACCGGTCGCCTTCCACGACAGTTAGGGCAGCTGCTAGGTCAGTTGGCGTCACCCCTTGGGGCCGTTCAGCGTATTCGCTTCGTAACGTAGTACAGTTTCTAGGTTGGCGGAGGCGGACCTAAAAATCTTGGTTAGCTGCCACATCGACATCGATAGATGATCTACTACGACGCACATAGTCGGGGTCTTCCATCAGAAGAGCAATCTCCTTTGCCTTCGCTTCCATTTCCTCGGAAATTATTTCAGAGTCCACGAGAGGAAGGACGAGTTGTTTGATCATTGATGTACACTTGAGGTCTTCATCGGCAAACCCTTTCTTGAGCCAACTCCCGATGAAGAGCAAGATGCTAAAGAAATGAATCCTCAATACTCGTTTGAGGGGAGAGCATTGTTGACCTACGGATACCGAGAGCGCGCAGCGACAGGATCAAGCTCCGAGGACTCGAATCGTCTTTTCAAAATATGGAAAAGGCGTTCGCTGGTCGCAAAAAGTTGGTATATTGTTAAAAAGGTCTCCCTGATGCGATCATCTCTAGATGGATCTTCGATGTCGGTAATGACCCGAGAGACTAGGCCTTCCAGATTTCCAGCAGACACAGTCCCGTCTGTTGCATGCCGAAGTAAACGCTCGGAGTCGCACGCCGCCGTCTCCATTAAACCTAGAACCTCACGGCTTACAGGCTCCCGATTACGGCCTTGGGGTAAGTCGATGAACAAGGCGGCCGCTCGAGTAGGCTGAGGAGGCGCCATGCTGGAATTCCTTTTGGGTAACGTTGTCCTGGTTCTGCTCGGAGGAGGTCTGGCTGGCGGTGATCCCAGGTGTAACGAGGAGTTACTACCGCTCGACCTTCTAGGGAGTGATAAATCACTATTTATTCCGGGGGATGTGTCGGGGGTTGTCTGAGAAATGGATTCTGTTAGGGTCCGAGTATCGTATGCTACCCCGGCAGAAGAAAAGAGCGCTGCTCCGGGAAGATTAAAGGGTGGTGCTGGCGCCCGGAAGATTTTTGCCCAGAACTTGTTGGGCTTTGCTCGGGTGCACTTGATGAAGACGCATTGATTCCGGGGTGCGGATGAAATCCTCTTTTAAGCAGTACAAAGGGAAAAAAAAAGTCAAAATCAGTACACACTGCGCCAAGTAAAACGTAACAAGGGAGAGAGAAACAGACTTCGTCAAGTGACTCAAGTTGGCTATCGTGACGTTCTACGGTTCCACAAATATTGCTCCATACAAAACTTGCTCCTCCGTTTTTGAGCGTTCTGCTCGCGAGGGAGACTTGTGCGGCCTTATCTAACTTGAAGACATCGAACGCGGCTGCAGCCCATGAAGTGACCAATGTACAGCCGGAAATGAGGACTAGGTCTTCCGTGCGTTTGATGGGTAGTCCTCTGACCTTCGACCAGCGGAACCAATCGGCCACGTGCTTTCCGGCGTATTCTTCGAAGATTTTCGTCTGGATAACGGCTTGGCGGAGGCCTCCGCAAGGAAGAGACAACAATGCTCCGCTACCTCCACATTCATACGTGACACCTTCGGCTCTGTGAAATATAGATTAATTGAATGCTATACGGGACGGGACTACGGAACTACAGTACTGTAATGACTCACTGATCGGGTGTCATTGCAAGCATATTATGAGCGTTGTCCTCTCTGGACACTCCGCGGGAGTAGTGGTCGGATTTGCTAAAAGTCTCACCACAAATTGTGAAACTATCGGGACTTAAAGGATCGTAGTAGAAGGGATCGCCCAATGTTTTATTCGATTCGTCGTCCGAAGGAAGTGTCACGTTGAACAGGCGAATGAAAGCCCCTCCATCTACGTAACCAACGTCGCCGATTGAGACCTGCTTGTAGAGACCTTGAGGATTTGGTTTCCACAATGCGAGGCCATGATATATGGACGAGAGTTGCTCCTGGTATATGTCGAACGGCGGTTGCTTTTTTGTCATGACGGGAGGAAACCAAGAGAGTATGTACCTGCCACTGGCAGGCACGACGAACTTTATTGATAAACAATGTGTCAACTACTACTGTACTAGTACTATGATCATGACTCGGATCATCCTGACCTTTGAGGCGCATGGCATGCCAATTGCCAAAAAAACAGTTTGCTATCGATAGGTACCATCATCAACAAGGGTGAGGTTCACGAGAACGAGAACTTGTGTGCTGCGGTGATGGTCGAGCGGTCAATCACTTCATTAGCCACGCTCAAAGTTGACCCGCGACTTTCGCCATTCACGGTTGGGGTCGCGGCTGGTCTATAAATTTCAGACCCCGATGTGTGACCCCACCGTGACGCTGCTATGCTGGCTCGACATCAAGCAATTCGGAGCAAAGCAGCACCTGCTCGCTTCCCCAACTCTTCGCCAACTCGAAGCGCGTTCTTTGGAGGAGACGGGTGCCTGCACGAAACCGCGGGCGAGATGGGAGCCGGGATAGGCGCAAAGAGAAATGCATTGGAGACCAAAACACGACCACCCCACCCTACGACCGCACGCTGCCCATAACCAGTTTATTGCTGGTTCCTTTCCCAAATGTTACATGCCTAAACATAATACGTAGTATACGTGTCCGCTTCTGTGTCTAGTTGTACGCGCGCGGGATAAAAATTCGGATTTCAAAAAAATAAAAAAATAAAAAGGCAGCACCTGCTTGCGCTATTACCAAGGCTATTACATTGCTAGAGTACTAGTATGTAACTGAACATAACCATGAGCTTGTATAGAAAGTAGTTAATGTCTAATTCTCTGTTCTTTCCGCATAATCCTCCATTCCATCAAGACATCCGAGTCGATGATCGATCAACATCTCACGCTTTGCCTCTCCTTCAGGTCTTCAGGCCCAGTGAGAATTTCGTTGACGCTAGGTGACTTATTCTGATGCGATGGGGCTAACCAGAATTTAATCGGTTAGCGTCAGTCCAAGCCAACCAGTTGCACAAATACTGTTGTTTTCTGATGTTATCCGATTGTTAAACAATGATAATTTCACACCCGTTTACGCCAGAAAAAAGTTTCATTTCTCGATGCTATGTGATTACAATATAACTGCCATCGCCTCTGCTGCCGTTCCCTTGCCTCCATCACCGTTCCCGTTCCCGCCTTCGCCACCCTTCCCTTGAGTCCATCGCCGTTCCCGTTCCCGTGCCTTCGCTGCCGTTCCCTTGAGCCTCGTGGTGGCTGCCACTGTCCACAGCGCCATTTCCACAATTCCACCAAGCCGGGAACCCCATTCCACATGAGAGGCGTTACTCATCATCATCATAGTCAGTATCATCATCCCGAAATCAAACCGTACAGCTGACAAACCTTTCTTTAAGCTTGATTCTGGCTCCAGCTTGTTTGTGGACAAGCTGTCTTCGAGGCATGTAACAATATCTTTCCATCGCAACTGGAAATATACGGCTACGGCCGACGTCGCAGAGGCGCGTCTCGGCGCTGACAAGGATGTCGAAGAGCCATGCTGTGTCAGGGAAGTAGGATCGCACGAGTGGGTGTGACATGCCGAGGAGGTCGAGGAGGACTAGGCACTCGATTGTTGAGAGTGGAGTTGTGGGGTTCTCGTCTGATCCTCGCGCTGATGCGTTCTGCGACGTCCATGATATGTTTCAGGTCGCGATCTAAGAATGTGAGTATGTCATTGTACAAAACAGCAAGGGAATTGTCCGTCTCGTCGAGGCGCGGTGCAACCGCAAGAGCGGCATTAAAGGGGTCCGTCTGTGTCGAAAAAGCTGTGAATGGTGCATAAGGTGTCCGTGCGGTGTCAGAAAAAGAAACTTTTTCATGTATTGGGACCGGTGTTGGAGGGATAAATGGGGGGTGCGGAGTTTGGATCGCACCAGGGAAAATAGTCTAAGAAGCAGTGGATGAGTTAAGCCAATTCAGCATGGCGTGTGGGAGAGATATGTACGATAATACCTTCTTGACAAACTCGCGCAAGACATCGCGCCAGAGCACATCTTCTGCATCGCGCCAAAGTTGAAGCGCATCGTAGGTCCGTAGACATTCGATCAGATCGGCTATGTGTTTTGCTTTGTCAGTTTCCGCGAGCTTTCCTGTACCCAGCGCAGTTACAGTGTTAGAGAAGAGATGATCAAGGTCTGATGACAATGTTGACTGTATGCGGCTGATTCGCTATGAGGACAGACTGGTTCATGAATTAGGTAGTGAAAAGAGACAGCTCACAAACCCATTGAATCTCGTCAACAAATGCGGATCGGGCGTCGGCTTGCGCTTTGGAAACATGATAGAGAAGTTGGGTATATTCTGTTGCAACGCGAACAAGATGCTTTGCGCGGTTTCCTCGCAGCCTGTTGTTAATTGGACATTAGGAAGTATGGAGACACGATGTGGCAGAACACACCGTCTGGTGATGCTATAAGAAGCAGGGATTCGAGGCGAGCCACTGACTCTGATATTTTGAGAAGTAGGTACAAATAGGTCTGCAGCATGGCCTTTAAGTTGATTCATAGTAGTATACAATTGTCGGACCTTCTCGTCACGAAGGGATGTCCGCTTTTTAAGCTTGCTCTGAACGGCATCTTGAATGAGGGAGAGTTCCTGTCGGGATTCCTAGCAGGCCTGTTGTGAAGGGGATACATCGTCACAAGGGCATAGAACTCACCAAAATTTGAGACGTGACTTTAGATCGCCCAACGGCAATTTCAGGGCTAGATGAGAGAGGCCGAGGAGGCGAGATGGGAATGTCGTCCAAGATAAGGGGAAAGCGGAAGATAAGAGATAGAAAATGAGTGATGTTGGCAAGGGCGTTGCGGACAGCAGTTTTATGAATGCGAGTGGCGAGCGAGCCGAACGAGAATGCACATGAAAGAGAGAAAGTAGGAGGAGAAAATGCATTAGATTGAATTAAAAAAATGATAAGTTCGATGATGTGACGCGATGCCCACATGAGTACGGGCCGGGCGCTCCGATGCGTGGCATTACAACAAACTCGACATAAATAGGTAAGGTCGGTAAGTAGCGTATTTCCGTAGGAGAACTATCGAATCAACAGGCACCTCTCCAAGTCAGTTTTTTTTCACCAAGTCAGTTCACATCAGATTGGGTCACCTGATGTCAACAGATTCCTCATTGGGCTTCAGGTATCACTCCGTACTGATTATTGGCATGTATTCCGGTATCTTCATCCTCCTCAATTGCATGAATTTCAGCGAATTGAGCACCTGATTTTTCACACTCCCTTTCAATAACAGGATTGTGTAAGATAATCACAATGGTGATCCAACAGGCCGCAGCATGCCTTAACATGGTCAGATTTTGAGTTGATGAATAAACGAAGGCCCCGAAGACACTGAAAGCGACCTTTGAGGGCACCCATGGTATGCTCAGATCAACGCGGAGTCGAGAAACGTAGCAGTCAAAGATCGCATTCCTCGGGATCTGGGATGCTGGCTCTTTGTGGACAGGAATTGTTCTGATTTGTTCGGGGATAGAGTGCAAGGATATGCAGAATCAGCCCATGCAATTCGTTGCCCTTCCTCAAAGCTTTCAAATGGAGCAAAATCATTGTTCGCCAACACAAGAAGGAGGTACATGTGGATAAGTTCGTCGTGAGTCTGCTGTGTTGCCATCGTAGCCTCCGTAGTCTCGAGCGACCATTGAAACTGTAACATATCGGGGTCTGAAATATTTGCTTATGTGATGGACCAGCCGCGACCCCAACCGTGAACGCGTGAACCGCGACTTTCGCGGCTCGACTTTGAGCGTGGCTACTATGATCATGATCATTCTGACTTTTGAGGCGCATGGCACCATTGGCACGGCAATTTCCAAAAAACGGTTTGCTATCGATAGGCACCATCATCAATAAGGGTGAGGTTTTACGAGGACGAGAACTTGTGTGCTACCACTGCTGCGGTGATGGTCGAGCGGTCAATCACTTCATTGCTGCGGGCCAATCGTGATGGTGAATTCCGAGTGAGTTCCGAAAATGGACACCAATTACTAGTAGTACAGTATGGCCATTGGCCAATCTAATGTTCATTCAAGTTCATGAATGTCAAAAAACAGTGTCTTCATATTATAGCAGTCGCCCGTGCGGGCTCAGCATCAAGACCTTGTTATAGATTGCTTTGGGTGAGGGTTTTCACAACTATAGGGACGTGATCGGAGTTGGTCTCGGTAAATGCTAGTGGTGAAAGGTGGATTTACTGGTATCTTAAAGGAACTGAATCTGTCTCGTCGGCGTAGCCATCTGCACAAATATGTCCGTTATAGGGCGGGCTCATGGATGGGAAGAAGAGAGGGAGAAGGGCCTGTTACAGTAGTGGGTGACCCGGAGCTAAGAAACGCGCGCCACGGCGGTCGTCGTCTATTGCACTATTTGAATTATCGCAACCTGATGGGCAACCGCATTTTGAACAAGGCTTGTGGTATGACAATGTGACCTCTAATACACCGAATACACCGAATAGACTAAGAGAACAAGAAAAGTGACATGTGAGGGCAGGTGACAAGCTAAAGCATACAGTTGACATAAATACAGATAAACCAAACGAAGAGATGAAAAGGTCCCATGTAAGCAAAAGATTCATTAGATTGTTCAAGTTCATTTCCGTCGACGGGGCGGAGACCACACAAACCCGAGCGCCAACATCTTCTTCCGCTGTGAGTAGAAGACTCGTTCTTCATCGGCGAGACGAGCGCTGCGTTCCTCTGCATTACGCAGGACAGCGTTACTACGACTGCACTTGAGACTGTATTCAACATATGCCAACAGGTCCGGTCGCGTTGTGTGGCGGGTGCGAGGTGGCGCGTACTGAACGAGGGTGTCGATCTGCTCAGCTATCTTACTGCATTGCTTGAAATCAATCAGAGGATGTCCGTCCACTTCGACAATGGGATTGGAATGGGCGAAACTCGAGTTGAGAGTGGAAAGGTGGAGGTCTGCGTGCGCAGGTCGGGTCAAGTTGCTAGCGAGACGAATAAAGCATAGTGTATCGATCGTACCTAACCAAGGGATGAGGTCTCTTGTTGCCACTTTCTCAAGAGTGTTTTCGTATACGCCATCTGTCGGTGTCAGTTCCTTCGCTAGTGCGTATAGAACTGACTTGGCCTTGCTCTCGCACGTAAGCGCTAGCGCGGTGACCAGCGGCGACATAAGACTGAGTACAATTGCCGATGTTGATGAGAAATTATTCAAGGCCCGGCATGCCTGATACTGGCGTCAGTAATCACCATACCTGAAAGTATGAAGGTGTCTGACCTTTGCCGTGTAGATCCATTCCTCATACATCTCCATTCGCTCCTCTAGGAAATCAGACCTATCATCAACAAGGGTGAGCTTCCCATCTTGGATCTTGAATAACGAGCAGGGTCCTCACTCCAAGACAGTTGTTTGCACCCACACCCTGACCAGATCGTGAACAATGTTGAACACTTCAATGCGCCGCACATTGGGCCGCGATCGGGTAAAGTTCACATAGTCCCAATAAGTTATGCACTTGAACCGGTCGCCTTCTACGACAGTTAGGGCAGCTGCCAGGTCAGTCGGCGTCACCCCTTGGGGCCGTTCAGCGGGTTCGCTTCGAAACGCAGTACAGTTTTTAGGTTGGCGGAGGCGGACCTAAAAATCTTGGTTAGCTGCCACATCGACATCGATAGATGATCTACTACGACGTACATAGTCGGGATCTTCGATCAGACGCGCAATTTCCTTTGCCTCCGCTTTCATTTTCTCGGAGATTGTTTCAGAGTCCACGAGAGGAAGAACGAGTTGTTTGATCATTGGGGTACACTTGAGGTCTTCATCGGCAAACCCTTTCTTGAGCCAACTCCCGATGAAGAGCAAGATGCTAGGAAATAAATCATCAATACTCATTTGAAGGGAGAGCATTATTAACCTACGAATAGCGAGAGCGCGCAGCGACAGGATCAAGTTCCGAGGACTCGAACCGCCTTTTCAAAAGATCGAAAAGGCGTTCGCTGGTCGCAAAAAGTTGGTATACTGTTAAAAAGGTCGCGCTGAAGCTGTCATTTCTAGATGGATCTTCGATGTCGGTAATGACCCGAGAGACTAGGCCTTCCAGATTTCCAGCGGACACAGTCCCGTCTGTTGCAGGCCGAAGTAAACACTCGGAATCGCTCGCCGCCATTTCCATTAAACCTAGAACCACAGAGCTTACAGGCTCCCAATTACGGCTTTGGGAAGACAAGGTGGTCGATCGAGTAGGCTGAGGAGCCGCCGATTTGGAACCCTTCTTGGCTGGCATTATCCAGGTTCTGTTCGGAGGAGGTTTGCCTGGCGGCGGCCCTGGGTGTAACGAGGAATTACTGCTGCTCGCCATAACAGGGAGTAACAAATCACTATTTATTCCGGGGGATGTGTCGGGGGTTGTCAGAGAAATGGATTCTGTTAGGGTCCGAGCATCGTATGCTACTCCGGCAGAAGAAAAGAGCGCTGCTCCGGGAAGATTTAAGGCTGGTGCTGGCGCCCGGAAGATTTTTGCCCAGAACTTGTTGGGCTTTGCTCGGGTGCACTTGATGAAGACGCATTGATTCAGGGGTGCGGATGAAATCCTCTTTTAAGCAGTACAAAGGGAAAAAAAGTCAAAGTCAGTACACACTGCGCCAAGTAAAACGTAACAAGGGAGAGAGAAACAGACTTCGTCAAGTGACTCAAGTTGGCTATCGTGACGTTCTACGGTTCCACAAATATTGCTCCATACAAAACTTGCTCCTCCGTTTTTGAGCGTTCTACTCGCGAGGGAGACTTGTGCGACCTTATCTAACTTGAAGACATCGAACGCGGCTGCAGCCCATGAAGTGACCAATGTACAGCCGTGAATGAGGACTAGGTCTTCCGTGCGTTCGATGGGTAGTCCTCTGACCTTCGACCAGCGGAACCAATCGGCCACGTGCTTTCCGGCGTATTCTTCGAAGATTTTCGTCTGGATAACGGCTTGGCGGAGGCCCCCGCAAGGAAGAGACAACAATGCTCCGCGACCTCCACATTCATACGTGACACCTTCGGCTCTGTGAAATATAGATTAATTGAATGCTATACTGGGACGGGACGGGACTACGGGACTACATTACTGTAATGACTCACTGATCGGGTGTCATTGCAAGCATATTATGAGCGTTGTCCTCTCTGGACACTCCGCGGGAGTAGTGGTCGGATTTGCTAAAAGTCTCACTACAAATTGTGAAACTATCGGGACTTAAAGGATCGTAGTAGAAGGGATCGCCCAATTTTTTATTCGATTCGTCGTCCGAAGGAAGTGTCACGTTGAACAGGCGAATGAAAGCCCCTTCATTATTTACGTAACCGACGTCGCCGATTGAGACCTGCTTGTAGAGACCTTGAGGATTTGGTTTCCACAATGCTCGGCCATGATATATGGACGAGAGTTGCTCCTGGTATATGCAGAACGGTTGGAACGGTTGGAACGGTTGCTCTATTGTCATGACTGGAGGAAACCAGGGGAGTATGTACAGTATATGCCACTGGCAGGGCCAGTGAGAGGAAGAACGACTCACCATCGCGACGTAAGAGCATATCACGTATCGTCGACTGAATCTCGGACATCGAAGGGCGCTGTGCTGGATCAACTTGCCAGCAGGATTGCATAAGGTCCCACATCTTTGGACTAAGGCCAACTGCCATGGATCCAGGGTGCTCTGGGTGAGTGCCTTGACTCAACAGAACAGGCACATAAAGGTCAGAGTGACCGTGGTAAGGATCTTCTCCCGTAAAGACTTCGAGACAGAGTAATCCAAACGACCAGATATCTGCTTTCTCAGTTGGGGCAGCGGCGCTGGCAGATGTGATCTGTTCTGGAGCAAGCCATCGAGCACGAGATACGCCGGGCTGTAGATGATACATTCCATGTTAGACAGAATGAGGTACATTAGATGGACCAACGTACGTTCGAAAATTCAGACAGACCGAATCCACAGACAATGGCTTTGCCGTCGTGATTAATCAAAATATTTTTCTGGGGGAGTGAAGCGTGTCAGGGAACGTCCAACAGGCCCCAAATGCAACTTACACCGCACAAATCACCGTGAAGGATTTCTCTTTCATGAAAGAATTCCACACCTAAAAATGATCAATACAGGTCGTTGTCACCGAACCAGCTGGAACGCACCCGATGCAACTTCACTGAGAAGGCGCACGCGATCAGCGTCCGGATTTCTCCGGAGGTATTCTCGGATGTTCCCGTTCTCTATCCACGGATTCGGATTGACCTACAAGGGCGAGCCTGTTCAGAGCATTGTCACAGTGAAGGACGCGACATACTGAATAAACGACGTCGTTTATCGTAACATGTCCAGCGACGTTGAGGATGTTCCGATGTTGAAAGCCAAGGGAGGCTTCGATCCACTCTTTGAAGCGCTGCGGAAGAGCTGCTCGGTAATAATAGTCATAGGACGGTCGTTGCACTTGCCTTCTGAGAATCTGGGGTTTGATACCTTAAACGACCAAGTGCAGTCTAGCTCAGGTCAGTTTCAGATCGGACATCAAACATGCTACGTACACGCTCTCCGTCAGAGGTCCATTCGCCGATATAGATGAGTAGTTGACTTCCTTCGATGACCGGATGCTCGCTAACTCTGGTAACTTTGCCTGAATCTATCATTCGCAGAGCAGTGGGTAATGATCCACGACAAGGTCTTAAAACACTCACGATCTGCTGCTTTGGAACGTGGGGATGGCACCACCTGAGGTACAGCTCCCTGTCCAAGCTGTCCATCGACTTCTACGACTTGCGACTGCTATGCTTTGAATTTCATGCATCCACGCAATAGAGCCATGCCAAACTTACTGGTAGGAGTTGCTCACGCGATTGTGACGCTTCCAATGGTATGGATTGTAGTTTTCGTACTTCTCGCAATTTAGCAATCATGTCGATTAGCAGTACAGACAGAACATTTACCGCCATTCTCAACACGCAGAGCCATTTGCTGTTCACGTAAAAACTTTTGTATTGCCTCCGCAGTCAGGGTCTCCTAGGCGGGTGCATTATTAGTTGATTTCAGGTATGAATTCCGGCATTTTGACTTGGGACGTACCACGCCTTTGATAAGCTTAAGGTCATCATCATGGGCAATGGCTATGGTATCCTCGGCTATGGTGTCCTCGAGACATTTCTTTTGGGGCCCGCTAATTACAATCAAAGCGAAAAGTCACTGTCGATTAGGACGAACCTCTACAATGTAGTCCAAAACCCCGATGAGCGGGTCGCGATACTGGAACCAGGTCGTCAGGTCTCCTCCATCAACTCACATAGGATAAAAACCCACGTTTGGAACACCTGGAACTTCTGTCACTTGTATCTCGTCGTCACTGCGGTTATCAGGGTCGTCTGGAAGAGGTTCTGCAGCAGCTTGGAGTGGCCTGGTCCAAAAGAGGATGCGCTTTGCTCGGAAACCCCTAATGAAGACGCACTGATCCGGAGTCGTTGGTGGATTTTGCTTTCCATACAATAAGGGGAATCAGTTTATGCCAAGGACAGCTAACCGGGGGAGACTGACAGGGTCCGAGTCGAAAGGACTATTATGATGCTGCACTGGTCCCTGCATATTTCTCCAACTAAAACTTGCCCCACCGTTATCTCCGATCGTTCTGCTCGCCAAAGAAATTTCCGCGTCCATAGTGTTGTCTACGAACGCAGCGGCGGCCCATGAAGTGGCCAAAGTACAACCAGAGACAAGAATGAGTTCTTCTATACGATCGACGCCCAGTCTTTTATTTTGTGTCCAGGTGAACCAACTGACCACATGGTCTCGGATGTAGTCCTCGAACGCTTTTTTATGGATGATGTTTTTGCGGTGGTTCTCGTGAGGAAGACACAAAAGTGCTCCGGGACCGCGGCATCTATAAGTGATACCTTCCGCACTGCGAGTTTTTACGTTTCAAGTTCACTGAGTTTAACTGCCAGTGGGAGAAGAAGACTTCGCACGCCACTCACTCGTCTGGTGTCATAGCCTGGTTAGTACCAGCATTTCTCTCTCTCGAGACATACTGAGAGCAGTATTCTCCTTTACCCAAAGAATTATCGGGGAATGGACCGCAGGAGAGAGGCTCATATTGCATCGGTTTACCGAGTTTTCCATTCGACTCATGGTCCCATGGAAGCATCACATTGAACATGCGAAAGAAAGCGCCTTCACGTACAAAACCCACGTCGCCGATCGAGACCCTGTCGTAGATCTCTTTGAAAGGGCTTGGTTCCCACAACGCAAGTCCGTGATATAGGGATGCGAGTTGGTCTCGGTAAACGGTGGACGGTGGACTCGCCATGTGAAAGAAACTGAATCTGTGTCTCGTCGCGTTGAATATGGTTCGGGAACGACGAACGTTCCATCCAACGGGAAATCAAACAAGTCCACTTATCACGTCATAAATTTATAATAAACATAAACAACAAACCCCACGAATACAGTACAAGGAAAAGAACAGTATCGGGAGCTTCTTGGGTGGTTTTCCCACACAGGACAAAGAGAAATACTAACCACACCCAACCTACGCCTAGACCCACGGATACGGATACCCACTTAAATGAACATAAATATGCAGGATGAGTATAAGAGTAGTATGAGTTACCATCTGTACCATGGGCCATAACTTGAATAAGGCCAGTAAACACTAGGGTTGCCGCAGTTCAGTTCTGAACCGAAGTTCGAACCTGAACTTTTTCGAACCTGACCAAAGTTCAGTTCAAGGTTCGATGGCTGTGCCGAACTGGACCACAAGTCCGGTTCCGCGTTCAAGGAAGGCAGAACCGCCTTGAACCCGGTTCGAACCTGAACTTTTCTCTTCTCATCCGACAAAAAATACACAGTTTCACTGGCCTTCATGCTCATAATAGAAAGATGAAAGGAAGTTTTATTTTCGGATTTGCTGTAATTGAAGGTGTGCATCGGAGGCACAGTCCTGGGCGCTCCAAAAGCAGCCACTTTTTATCATCACGATCACTTCACGATTGTCACCCGACTCGCCCATCCCCTCAACCTCCGGTGCAAGACAACTGCGAACAAATCAAAGACCCTCCCGCCTTCACAGCCTCTCAATTTCAGACCCATCTCCCCAGCTTCATTCTCCCCTTTCCAACTCTGGACAGCGATGACCAACCTAAGCCGCATCGGTGTGACACTCACATACTATCATATTCGATCTTTTAGCCTCGTCTCATAGTTACTGACTTTTTCCTACTACATCTGGTGCAGCGTCAACATGTCTCAGTCTTCACGCTTGTCGATGCAGGCACTCAGTACTCAGTAGGGACAGAACCCGTATTTAGGCCACCCTCACTCATTGAGGAAGGGCAGCAGAATCCAGTGTATGTTTCTTCTCTTTCCCCTCTCACTTCCGCGTGTGCGACTCTCATCTTGTTTTCCTTGCTCAGAGTCACTCGGCAGTCGGCACCAACGTCGGTGAAACTCCCATTTCCTCATTTTCTTGGACGACTCACCCTCCTCGGCGCCCTTGCAGCGCTATCGTAGCTACATCGCTTTTACTCCGGTGGCCCCTTCACTCTTCTCATGGAAACCTCTGATCAGTGTGCAGTTGCAGCAGATGGAAGTCTCCTCGATGCCTCTGCTATTATCTTCTACAATGATCCTGACGACGACACCCCCCTCCCTAATCCTACTAACTCCGAGTCTGCAACCTCATCCATCCAGGTGCACCCCTTCTTTCAAGATGGATCAGCTCCAAGCAAGGTAGTTGCTGGGTCTCGCCGTTCCGTTCGCGTCATTCGCCCTTCAGCCCGTATCACCGACCCCAACAATCTGGAGGGTTTGGGTTCCGCAGCGACACGCAAGCGATCAGGCACGGTGACGGCATCTGCCGAAGGGTCTCGGCGTGCTGCATGTCGGGCCAAACTCACTGACAGCGACAATGAAAGCGAGCATGACAACGAGATGGACGACATTGGGACAAGTGTCACTACTGAAGAGGAAGGCGGCGGAGATAGCACTGATGTTGAGCTTGTCGAAGACGCGTATCAAACCACCAAGGCCATGGGGGATGCTGATCGACAGGTACGTCTAAAGTTCCTTGTTCAAGCACATAGTGAGTACGTTCAATGATGTTTACTGTGTGTGCAGTTCCTTGGCAAGCCCAATAAGATTATGCGCACAGCCGACATCCGAACAATCTTCAAAGTTGACGCAAGGACAAACCCTGACACGGGCAAGATAGAGGAGGGGAACTGGTGCACAGTATGCGAGTAAGTTGCCTATCGTATTGAGCGTTATCAATATCTAACTACACTTCGTAGATCAGCAGGAGTTCTCAAGAAAAATTGCTTCCTTACTGGAAGCGTCTCGACTTTGCGCACTCATATTGCGAGGTATGTAATGATCACATCTTATATACATCACTAATCTAAGCTCCATAGAAACCCTGACCACATAATTTTATACACGACGCGGTGCAATAAGCTAAACATTGTCACCAACCATCGAGCTCTTTCCAAGTCGGCTAGTGTCACGACCGCTGATGGGTAATTCATTCACGCCCGTCTACTCAACGATTTTAGATCAATATATTCCCTCAGGCTGATTCAAGGAAGCCTAGATGGGGTTATTGCCCGGCAACCTCGCCCTCCTACGTTCTCAACAGCTGGCCTTCTTGATTATATTATTGAGCTTATTGTCGAGGAGGATGAGGTCATTATTCATGTGCTGTTATTATACCAATCTGATCAGTTTATTTCAGTCATTTCATTTGGTTGACAAGGGTTCTTTTCGCCGATTACTGATGTTCACGCGACCTTCGCTTTCTGAGAGCGACATCCCTCACCGAACCAAGATTCACCAGGAAATTCTTCTCCGGGCTTATGCTGCAGAAGCGAATGTGCGCAACGCTTTGGAAAACATTGAGGGCAAGGTTTCATTCACCTTCGATACCTGGACCTCCGATGCACAGGATCCATATCTTTCTGTAACAGGTCACTACATTGCTGCACCTAAGGATCGACCCCATGACTGGGAGCTCAAGTCGGAGCAGCTAGCGTTCACGCATTTCGAGGGTAACCACTCAGGTGCTAATATGGCAAATGTCCTTATCTGTACGGTTGATCGCTATGACCTGCGCAATAAAGTACGCATCAATCTCCGTTAAGTCTTTCTTGCCTGACGCTGCTACTTCAGGTGGGCTGGTTTACTGCTGACAATGCGTCGAACAACGGAGTCGCTCTGCGAGAGTTCAACACACGACTTCTTGATCCGTCGTTTGATGCCAAGCAGCGTTATATACGGTACATCTATATTAAGACTTCTTTAACCAAAGCACCCTCTAATCGCTTTTACAGATGCATGGAACATTCTGTGGATCTCTCAGCTAAGACTTTTGTACAGGCTGTCGCGCCCACTGAGTCATCTGCACGAAAAATCCTCAAAAAGACGAAGAAAACTCCCCAGGTCACAAGCAACGACGATTCCGGTGCACATCTCACTGATTTCAGTTTCGATGACGATGATGATGACGATGAGGAAAATGAAGGCGATGATGGAGAGGAAGAAGAGGCGCTGGAAGTGGAAGTGGATGCCGCTGACTCTGTTGGAAAAGCTCTTCTGCTCGTAAAGCAGGTATGTTTGACATGGTTGCTATCATCCTCACAGACGTTCACACTGTATACTACTCATTCAGATTCGTGCTTCTCCTCAGGCTCGGGCATTTTTTAAGAAGTCGTGCCAGCAGGTTGACGTACCCATTCTGCAGCTTCTCCTCTGGATTCGTACTCGCTGGGCTTCTCTGTACGCGTTTCTGGACCGGCTTCTAATTTTGAAGAAGGTTTGACGGTTCTCAGTCAATGCGTTGATTACCATCTCTGATGCGATGCGATTAGGGAGTCAATCACTTCGTCCAGCTTGCAGATGATAGTGATGAGGTGCCAAACTTGAACGGAAAGTCGTACTCAGACTTTCGACTTCGAAAGCAGGACTGGGCCACAATGGAACTGATGCATGAAGTTCTCCGGGTATCTATCGAATACTGTACATATTGTGAGATACCCAGCTTAACCCTTTCGTTACAGGAACCTGCAACAGCCAAACAAACATTCTCGAGTGCTCGTGAGCCTACAGTATGGCGCACAATCCCTGTTCTCGAGTTCCTCCTCCAATCGTGGGAAAATATGGCTGAACTTCCGAGATTTTCTGAGGTCGAACATGCGATACAAAAGGGCCTGGAGAACATCAACAAATGGTATCGTAAAGTAAACGACACAGACGCTTACTTTATTTGTCTTGGTATGTTATTCTTTTCTTCCGGACGTAATTGATCCTTATTGCTGTCATTGCAAGCTCTAGACCCAACCATCAAGACTGCGTACGCGGAAGAGAAATGGCAGCGGAAGTTTTATAGGGCTGGCATCCAGCGTCTCGAAGAAGTTGTAAGCTGACTTTGCCACATTTTGGTATCATACAGCGTGCTCATTTTATGATTTTACTGATAGTTTGATGCTTATTATGTCGCCCCTGCTGTTGCATCAGTTGCAAAACCGGGCACACTGGGCACACAGCACACTTCTAGTAAGCTGACGTTCCTGCTTCTCAAGCCTCCGGGTTAACAAAATTCAGGCTCTGCAAAATCTCAAGGTCAGTATGGATATGCATGGATGCGTGATGCAGTTCGTTCCCGCCAGGAAGTGGAGCAGGGGAGATTTGATCCTCGGGATGAGTTGAGAAGATATCTCGAGAGTCCTCTTGCAGAAGGTGTTGTGAACGTAGTTAGCCATTGGGGGGTATGTCAATTTTGATGGCTCGAAGTCGAACACCTGCTGATTCATGCCCGACAGCACCAAGCTGTAGAATACCCAACCCTTTCTCGGATGGCTAGGGACTACTTGGCTATTCAGGGGTCGGCAACGCCTTCTGAGCGAGCATTCTCAGGAGGTGGGATCACAGGAACCCCAAGTCGTAACCGTCTTTCGGTTGCCTCCTTCGAAGCGTTGCAGCTTTTAAAAAGCTCCTATCGCAATGGACACATTGCAGCTGTGGACGATGCAACTGGGCATCTTGACTCTATCTTCGATTGTTTGGAGGCGGATTCCGTCGGTGATCACCTCAGTTTGGAGCTCTAAGTAAGTAGTAGTCTATGTAGCTTTCAATGTCACTCGTAAACAGATGTTTTGGTAATGTCTGGGACTATAGTAGTAGCTGCGACGACAGTACTATCATCGCAGCGTGCCAACTTGGCACGGGCCTGGACAACTTTGGCGGTCTGCAGGGCGGCATTGGTGGATCGGGGCCACACAACGGTCCAGGGCACTCCGGTGGACACTCTGGTGCTGGGAGTAGCAAAGGCTCGTTAGGAAGTAGAACGAAGAACTTGAAGGACGAGAATGACTTTGATCCAGTGGTGTTGAACGACGTCGCGGGGTGGTTGCGCACGCTGCGCTTGCACAAATATACACGCCCAATTTTGAGCGTATGACGTGGAAGGACATGGTCGTCATGGATGAGGTGCACTCGGGGCGCAGTGTCGACGCACTTGGGGTGCGTGCCTGCATCGTTTGGCTCCGATCAACACTCCTGCCAGTGTACTTGAGCGAGGATCTCCGAGACTCGGGCAAAGAGTTGATGGATGATATCATGATATGATCTGCAGAATCGTCAGTATACACGTTGCAGTGCTGGCAGAGTGAGAAGGTACACACACGACGCGTGGTAGGCTGAGCTGCGATGAGCAAGAGTTCATCCTAAAAAAAAAAAAGGAAATACTTGAGTAACTTCGGTCCGAACCCTTGCTGAACCTGAACTGGACCGTCCCGAACCTGAACCGATGGTCCGGTTCAAGGTTCAAGAGATTCCCTGAACCGAACCTAAAGTTCAGTTCAAGGTTCAGCAAAATACCTAAAGAACCGGACTGAACCGGACTTCGGCAACCCTAGTAAACACACAAGTGACACAACGTGCACCCCATTCCCAATGAACAAACCTCCCAAGAACAGAGCCAAGTCATATCATGACACATCAGGAAGCATTTAGTACATGTCACCCTCAGCAACCCCTCAAGATCCAAGTACCTGCACCACTTGTTCAACAACCACCCCCTTTGAACACACTCCGTCTCGTGCGCTGTTCAAACTCCGACATGCGGAGCTATAAAAAAAACTCCACGTGGAGTGAACTAAAATTACATATAAGAATGAAAAGAAAAAAAACATTTACAATGCTAATTACTGTAAAACGTCTGGAGCACATTCTCCAGAAGAACAAAGACCTACCTGTCAACTGGATCAACAACCATGAGATTTTATAATTTAGTGGGTAGTGGACGATGGGACATGCCAAGAAGCCCGCAATCCTGCACTACCCTGCAGCAGGGGCATGCATAAATACATTTTCTTTCTCACTCCACATCTGCCCTGTACAGCACATCATGTAGGGCTGATATAATTTTGCTCACTGCATAACAATTAATACATAATACGATTACAAGTAGTGCGCTTTCCCAAAGACAAAAAAAAGAACATTATCATTATTGTAATCATACGCAAAACGACCATATCCGCACATCTCCATCATCGCTTCCAGAAACGATTTTGTCTTCCCCTAGAGCGAGGCAGGTAACCGCGCCCGTATGGCCGACGAGCGTCGACACACATCGACCCTCATCGCGGCTCCAAACCTATTAAAATTATATTAAAATATATATCAAGTGGTGAGGATTTTCTTACCTTGATGGTCCGGTCATGACTTCCGCTGACCAATCTCATCTTGTCACATGCAACTGCCCAAACACCCTCAAGATGCCCAAACAAGGTGCGCTCAACCTTTCCCGATTCAATGTCCCATAGTTTAATGGTGTTGTCAAGGCTGCCCGAAACGAGTAATTCTCGTGGTTCCGTTACCTCGCGAGGCGATCCCGTCCCAGCCGATTCGTCGCTGCGATGATCCTTTGAGTTGTCCTCCGTAGGATTACAAAGGTTAAGCGAGAGCAACTTCAAGCTCTGTACCTGACCCATGTGACCAGAGAACTGGCGCACACACGTACGTAGTGTGAGGTCCCACAAACGCACTGAACAGTCATCCGATGCCGAGAATAACATTTTTCCTGGCGTGATATTTTGTTGCGCTGACGCATCGGGCTCGGAGGATGTTGCCGAAGCCGAGTCCCAAAGCAGGACTGCGTTAACCCGATCTCGGTGGCCGCGTAACGTGAAACATTCGCGTGTTTGTAAGATCCACACCTTGACCGTGGTGTCAATGCTCCCGCTGGCGAGGAAAGTAGAATCAAAGTTGAGGCAGATCACACCATCTGTGTGGCCCTCTAGAGTGCTGATACAATCTCCAGTGCGCCAGTTCCAGATGCGAAGCGTGTGATCCATGCTGCCAGTGACAAGCTTAACCTCATCGAACTGCAGAGCACACAACGCCCGAGTGTGACCCTTGATGCAGCGAATCTCTTCACCTGTCTCAAGGTTCCATATGCGAGCGGTGCGGTCATAAGAACCGGTGATGAGAACAGGGAAGGGAAGGTGAGGAAAAGTTTCGCTGAACTGCATGCACATAATACTGTTGGTGTGCCCCTTTAGTGTCTGTACGGAGCATCGACCGCGTCGCCAATTACGCTCTATCTTTAAGCGCTCGGAATAAACGTCCTTCCAAGGACGAGTCAGTGTCTCAACTGGTGGAGGGAGAGATAACGGCGATGGGCAATGCGGTGGTGTGGAGCCGATACTCTCGGTGGTCGGGATGGGTGCGGGTAATGGCGAGGAGCTTGGGTGGACGGAAGGTGCCGAATAAGGGGGCTCGGAGCAGTGGCGTTTAGGAGAGGTGGGCGTGGCCGAATCTTCCAACCTGCGTTTGCCAATTGGGGATGGCGAAGCGCCTGCGAGGGGCGAAGGAGATGAGGAAACAAAGCGGGGGATGACCAATCGCCTTCGCTTGAGAATGGGCAAACCCCAGCCACACTTTTCGCATTTGGTGCCGATGTGCTGTGCGCAAATTTCGCGCCATAATAAGTTATCATCGGCCAATGACTTCCAATGACGCGAGACTTGTGCAGCACGACATAATGATGTGGCGTCCAGATAGGCTAGAACTTTAAAAGCAACTTCGCGTGGGAAAACGGAGAAGGGGTCGATCCGGATAAGGTGGCTGAGGGCGTCAGTGAGAAGAGAGAGCTGAGAGAAGCAGCACATTGTTAGGATGCCGCGAAGGATGAGCTCGCGGCGGGGATGCAGGGATGAGGAGAAGCTAGCCCAGATGGCATTGATGGATTCTCTTTCATCGAGTGGGAGGTCGTCGAGAGCCTAGGACAATGTGAACCCAGAGAAGGATAACGCGACACGTAATCAGGTCAGGGGTGAAAGACCATACGGTGGTATGGAGGACGCACCTGCTGAAGCTTGAGATTTGTCCCCTCATCAGCGATCCTTTGGTGTCGGACGCATAGTTTTCTGGGACTGGGTTGAGGAAGGAGAGACGGCGGGGAGAGAAGGATAGGACGAGCGGGAGGCAGAGTATCACAAGAGTGGGGATCAGTTGGGGAGGACATGGCGGGGCAAGATGAGAGAGAGACAGTTTGCGGAGGCGAGTACTTGTATGCGCACACGCACGCGCGAGTCCGATGTCGACTCTACTTCGCCTTCGTCGCACGTCAAAAACGTCAAAATTGCGCAACCCTCACGTGATCTCTCCCACATACAGAAACGGACGCCGCGAGTTATTATGATATCAAACACATCCTCCGCCTCTTTACAATCGAGAGGGAGCGCTCAATCCAGCATAGCATACACAAGGTACTGCTACTCACACCCCCTCACACAGCGCTCATGCCACCTCAGTCAAGATCAATTAATCAAGTGTGATCTTCAGCTGCTCCAGCGGTATCGGCTTGAAGTTATTGATGTCAATTGATCGTAACCTCAACCCTTCCTCGCAGTGTGGCGGCACAAGTTTGTGGATCAGATCTGGTCGCACAGAGAGCTCTGCAATCACCCGCCCAGTCAGCCTACCCACCATTCAACGTCCGCTAGTTCACTAACCTTCCCGTGTGAAATCGAATAACGGCGGGAACTCCTTTCCATTCGGCATCTTGGCTCCCTCAGCCCGCAGTTCGTCAAAGAATGGGTGTACCATCGCTTCGACTGCGCTCAACCGAACTTCCGGTGTATATTCCAGCAGCTTCGAGACGAGATCGATCGCCTCCGGCGCTGTGCGTGGCCGGAACACCTGTTGTGGCCGATCAACATTCAACTCTCATCTGGTGAAAAATATCAGACCTTGGAGAACGGGTGAGGCTTGATTTGCGGAAACTTGTGCTCCATGTAGTTCGGATTCATCGTTTTGATCTGTTCACGTGACGGAGTGCCTAGAACCTTGATGATCTCAACCAGCTGGTCAATCCCACTTTCACCGGGGAAAAGTGGTTGGCCAAGCATTAACTCGGCCATCACACAACCAGTCGACCAGATATCTATCACACGTCAAAACTACCCATTACTCCAACGAGATGGCAAACGCACCAATATTTGTCGTGTAATTCGTGGCCCCAAAGATCAATTCTGGTGCGCGATAATAACGCGAACATATATAACTGACGTTTGGCTCCCCCGCTACCAAGATTTTCGCTGAGCCAAAGTCACAGAGCTTGAGCACCCCCGTCGCTGGATTTAGAAGAAGGTTTTGTGGCTTGATGTCGCGGTGGCAGATTCCAACAGAATGAATGTAAGCAAGAGAACGGAGAAGCTGGTACATATACAGTTTGATTTGAAGCATCGGCATCGGTTGCTTGAGCTTTGCGTAGTGACGACTTGCACGATATACAGTCTCTGGTACATATTCGAGAACTAGGTTGAGGTACACTTCATCTTTCTTCAAAGTCCCAACAAAACGTCCTTGGTGCCTGGCATCGGGAAGATGTGACAACACATACCTTGTCGCCGTTAGAATAAAAGAAGGCTTTCAAGTCGACCACGTTTGGATGAGAGACGAGTCTCATTATCTGCAACTCGCGGTTCTGTACGACGGATGAGAATCTTGATCAGTTGATGACCTCTTGAAGGCCACGCGACACCAAGCCTAATCGCCACTCACCTTGAATCGCTTGTCCTGTAAGACCTTCTTGATGGCAATGTCATCTCCGGATTCATGTTCGGAGACAAGTTTGGCTTGGAAAACGACACCAAACGAGCCATTGCCGATGACTTTACAATTCGTGTACGAGATGTCACGGGTGTCGCCGGTCTTGCCATCGGAGGCAACGACCTTGACCACCTTTCGGGGATCATCGATGGCTGCGTGATTATAACATCAACAATGACGTACTCCAATACAGGGCGGAGGGTGGTGGTGGAGGGGTGAAGATGTGAGGGCGAACAGCGATGGATCGGGGGTTATGAGCCACAAAAGGCCAAAAAGGGGATGAGCGCTGAGCACCCGATGTGCGCGCGAGTGGACGGAAAGAGAAACGGGTACGGGCAAGTATGTGCGCAAGGGATCCGGAACACGCACGATTTATCTTTACACCGTTGATTGGACCGTGTGTAGCCATAATGAGGAGAAAGTTGAAGAGGTCGTGAGGGGATGAGAGAGAGGGAGAGGTGAGTGCGGAGATGTGTGTGTGAGCTTGTCGTTCGAACCGGCCGTTGCAGAAGGATGTTGTGGCAAAAAGAGAAGAAGTGGAGATGAACGGACTGAAATAATCGGGAAAAACGAGGAAAATACGGAAGCGGCTATCTGGAGGTCGACCGGTGTTCGGGGAGGGGACAATAAGGGCACAGAGATTGAGTGGAGACCGTCGAGGGGAGTGAGTCCCTGTGACCCTGCAGAGAGCCTACCACGTGTTTGGCTTTGATTGCTTCTTTCCCACGCTCAATGGCGTCGCCTGACCCTTCCGCGTCATAAACAGACGCCGCGAGCTGTCGTCTTATCCCCACTGCGATCCCGCCTCCGCCCCCTTAATATCCGTACCTACCGCTCCTCCCTTGCCTCTCCATCCTCGCACCCACTCCGCGCCCTGCTCCAGCAATACGTTCACTCGTGATGGTAATGCATATAGGTCTCTTGTCGCGCCGGCAGATATCCCTCATCCCGATATTCCGCTACTTAAACTGGCCGTTCTGCTCTTTTTCTGTCAATGGAAGAGCCTAAGCGGTTATCTCGTTGCCGGAATAGTGTTGCGGCAACTAGTCAATTTTTTCCACAGTATCCCTTCCCCTTTTTGCCGTAGTTAAATCTTCGTGAGGTCAGCTGTCACGCCCGATTTAGTGACTATATGGAAGAAAGATCTGAGCATTGAGAAAGCCCGCAACGACTCGTGATGCGCTTACCGCCAGTTCCGTTCCGTGCACATGCACACTCTTCACAAAACGTGTCAACTGTCGGGGTTGCGGTGTGGGGTGATTTTACTCTTATTCATAGGTTCAATTGCGAGCGCACTTCGCCATCACATCTGGTGGTATAGTTCGCTTCATTTGCTTTTTGTTTGAAAACGCTTACATCCATCCAAGGAACCCACCGCGTCGATCCCGGAATCAATTGCATCCCACCAGACTTCTCCTGGGAATGAAACCTTTATTCATAAAATTTCTGAGTTGGGCCGCCGCAAATCCTTGGCAACTTTTGACGGAATGCCCGCATCCCATCTAGCTTTTACTCTCATGCACGTGACCGCGTCCACAGGAAGATAATATTGTACTCCATGTTGTTGAGCAAAGCTGGCGCTCCGATTTGGGCGCAAGTGTGCGATACGGTAGCTGTAGGTGTTTTACGTGGCTCGGATTCATCATTAGATGATCGATGCATCGACGATGTACTGATCGCTCCTAGTGATGACAGTCCCGCTCCGCTCTAGACCAGTGATTGACATTTCAAATCATCTAGTCCCTACTCGAGCAGATGTGTTCTTTGTGCCTTCCTCATCAGAAAGTTCCGCAACACGCCGCCGACTGCTCTGGATCGCCGCTCGCGTCATGAGGACCGTTGATGTTGATGGTTACCCCGAGCCCCAGCGAAAATCCGTCATGTCACGTCAACGAGTCCTTAGGTTCCAGTCTTGATCCAATCAAATCATGCCAAACGTGTGGTTTTGAGTGGTGTGGTACTGTGGTTCTTCCCGGCAGATCATCGTGGGGAGATTGGGTACAACTGTATTACATCCGTGCGCTTACGAATCAAAAGTCCGTGATTACACCTGCGCTGACTTTGTGGAGCCGCTCGCCAAATCTACTCAAGCATTTCATGTCGCCCCTTTGCTAGGAACTTTTGGTGCCTTACGCAGATCTGCTGTAATGTAATGTAAATCTCCCACACAAATACTCAATCTCACCTTTTTATGAACGTCAGTGGCCCGGGCGTACCGTATGTTCGCGGAACGAAAGAGGACGTGACATACTAATAGTAGTGGTTCCAGATTTACGATGTGGCCCGATGTCCTAGGATCACCAAAGATGCGGCAACTCATGTGAGATTCGGGACCATTGGTTTGATCGAGTGGCGCTTCCGGGTCTCACCGAGAATGGCGATTTAGGTTCATTCTCCGCACCCGAATAGGTAGGTTGCACCGTTGCAATTACTCTCACCCCAAATACAATCCTACGCACCTTGACTTTTTGGACGAGGCGATTAGCCTCTCTAGTCGCATCCTCGATGTTGACTAAGTGCACGTTGGCCGCATCGGCAGGATGGCAACTAATGGATTCTTCCAGCATAACTGGCGTCTATTAGGTCAGTTAGATACAGGTCGAGCACGCCTTTGTAGCTAGTGTACACGTACCTATTACATGCTGCGCCATACCGTGACAAATGCGAATTCCAGAGAAAAGGGAAGCATTAGAGCATACTAAGGGTCCGACGGTCCAGACGTCAAGTAAATACACTGGCCGATTGCAATATATATCTGTGTCACTGGGACAGTTTGTACTACTATCATAACTAAAATGACCAACACTAATGATACTAGTTGTGGCCAGGCATGCCAGCAGATGTCATCCTGCTGATACGGCCAAAGTGCACCTAGTCGGCGAGCTCATCGAGCATATGACTAGTTGCCTTCTCCAAATCTGCGCGACTCAACAAGTCAAGGGGGAAAGCTGTATATGCCTGTGATCGTGTGTCAGTAATTGCAGGCGTCCTTTGACTTTCCCTTCACGTGTTCTGATTATTATTATTATCATTATCCGAAATGGATCCAGCTTCTAAGGCACGGCGGTGGTGACGACACCATCAGCGACGCCGTCTACACGTAACTTGGGAGTTGGGCTCACTGGAGATATCCACAGGCAAGCCATGGTCAGGACGTTCCTCCCGCCGGAGGCATATTATCCGATGGAGTCATACTATTCGCTGGCACATACACTGGCACATAACCTAGTGGCCTATGAGCCGGATAGGTCGGTTCTATCGGCTTTCGACTTTCGTAAATGGAATTGTCAGCAACGCCAGCCAAGATCGCAGCTGCGCCCAAATATGATAGGATTCGGCCCCAGGGTGGCTTTGCGGATTTATATTTACTGCCTGGTTTTGGGGGAACCCAAGCCTCGGCCCTCATGTTCCATACAAGAAGAATTGAACACATCAGGAAGGCTCGGACTCTTACCCAAGATGAAGGCTAACGTACGGAGGTTGCGAGTCTGCAGATCGCACGGGTGATACGGAAGATGCAGCGAGGCAAAGGACAAGGGAGACCTATAGGAAAGCATGCTTGATTATCAGAGATATCGGAGGACTTGAATGAAGGCGTGAATGTAGTGAGAACAAAATGTGTGGGCTACAGGCCCTCAGGATTTAGCGTCATACAGTATGATCGATTAAGAATTATTACTCACCAACCAGAGCCTCAAGAAAAAATGGATGTAGGGGGGAAGTAGTTCCAGTCGGTGAGGCGTTAAACGCACATACCGCATATTCCGAATCAGCCCCTTGTAGGTTAAAGTATTACCGAACCTGCTCACGGAATCAATAAACGCCTGCAGCATTTATGGGTTCCGATCGTATCCGAGAATATTCAGCTGAACGAACCTACCCGTCGCAATACACCACCTTGACGAGACCCAGCGGCCTCCTGATTATCCTTGCAAGCGCTTAAAGAGATCTACAGGAAATTAGATGGGACAGACTCCCACCCGAGAACCTACTTACAACGTCCGCAGAGCTTACTATCTTCTGGCTCCAGAGTCATGGTCCGTCTTGACGTATGAATGGTTTGGCAGCCCCGTTCGAGTTATACTGTGTGGAACGCGTCAAGGCGACTCAAAGCAGTCTGTAAGGAGAGTTTACATACAATAATGGGAAGATCTTGGAGAAAGTCATGTCCAGGAAATCACAGGCGCGAAGAAAGGGAGCTCCGAGTCATTTTGTAGTCCAGATTGAAGATATCGGGCCCAGTGAGGAGTCCGATAGATTGCGATCAGACTTGACATCAATTTACCGTTACTATACTAGCATGCGGACTGTGTGCACAGCGTGCAACGCGGCTATAGTTGGTGGTTTGGGGAGTAGGCTAGATATGCCGAATTAATTGTCCATGATGCATGATGCACCATGATAGTATGATGTACTCCGAGTCGGTAAAAGGTCTATTGCCTCATTCTCGGCAGCTGATGCCACATAACGCACCATAAGACAGGTATAGATATCGAGTAGTTTCGGTTGAGATTTCATTTTTGTTTTCCGTCCAGAGTTCGTTCGAAACCAAAAAAAACTCCCCCGTGTCGGACTTTGAATATGACTTACGTTTCATTTCCAGTCATTGAACGTTGAACGTTGAACCCCAGCCAGAACCCAACCATGCCTGTTCTCTCGACAGCACGTTCCTTACTGCTAAAGTCTGGCTTGAAGAAGCCATCTAGAAATTGTGCAATGGAGACGGGATGGCTTGCTCAAGGTGCACAAGCGCAAGGACACTGTGGGTCTCCTTTCTCTGCCATCCTCTCGTACAAGTCCCATATGGCACACAGGATCTCAAGTTGGCTCACGCAATGGCAGCATGATTTCCCTCATGCGGATCTGTGGCGATTTCCTCCCATGCTCTCATTCGTGAAATATCAGCTCAGATTCAGGTCCAGGCAGCGGTAGGGACTCATAATTCACATGTCTTGATTCTAGCACGTCCTTTGTGCCTCATTCAATGCATTGACAGCGAAGTTGAACTTCAGCACGGACCTCAATGCGATTATATGAATGTCGATGGGATGCATGTAACAAGTCCATCGACGCCAACGACAGCCCGTTGTTCAGGCCCATTTATGTGGCATCTCCTTGCATCTTGCTTCCTTGACCTGCCTGGCACCTCTAGATAAAGAAGTTTTATCATGAACTTGTTTCGTAGTTTACACGTCAATAAACCCTCTACTCGTCGTGCATACCCGTCTGGGTTCTATTCCCCGTCAAACTCCTTCCCATATCCGATCCCTGGCTCAGCCAGACGATGCAAGTGTTTCCGTCACCCGTTCGGCCGTCATACTTGCTTCAAATGGAGCTCGCACATAGCGAAATCGGTTTCTAGTGGGGAGATCAAACCTGAAAAGACGAATCTGAATTATGGATCAAAAACAAGACGAAAACCGCTCGTAAACTGCACTGTGAATCTCCCTATTGCCACATACCTGTCACGTTTTGCCACGAGTCTGTACGGCGCTTACCCTTGGATCGCCAAGGGAAGTATACAGAGTTCCAGTAATAGTGGAGGAGGGGAGGTCGAGAAGAGTTCCAGAATGACATGTGTCCAACAGCGCCTAGATACTAGATGGTCAGCAAATTCAAGACAAGTGGGATAACCGACGCACAAAGAGAGAACTGCCCGTCGGTAGAGGTTTGACGAGTATATCGTCAAGTTCCTCTACGGGGTCACTTGGCGTAAGTCGTGACGCATCATGTAGGGCGGTATCTCACGTTGGTTGTCTATGATAATTTCGTCATCAATGGTGATGAGGTCTGCCAGCGAGTTGACGTTAAGGTCCGTCCAGTTTTCAAGTTTGTACTCCCGAGCGTTGACACATTTTGTCAGTGATTGGGACTGTAGACGACTGTAGGACGTCGAAACGGCGAAACGGTGGGCCAGGGGCATAAGTCACTCGTCTTGTGGCGTATCAATGGAAAAAGCTGATGAAATGAGCCATACTTGCGCTCCTATCTTCCCACACCGTAGCACTGTTTTGTTCTGATTTCCTTTGTTTCAGTAGCCTCAATTGGATACTCGTCCCCAAAGAATTGGTTCCTCTAATTGATGGCTGTATCTTATCGGCGACGACTCGGAAACAGCTTCTTATCTCAGTACCCGTTTCGAACAAGTACTGTACATGATAGATACCCTGTTATCTAGTTTCTCAATGCTATGAAGATTGATATCGTTCTGCCGGGTCTGTCCGGGTATTTCGAGGTGTATTGTTTCCTTCAGGTGCTGTAACCGGTCACAAACAGTCGCCAACCAAGGCGGTCATTGACCTCCGTAAATAGAAATGTCACGTGACCTGTGGCTGAAGCTCATACATTGCGAAAAATGAACACTGAACGCTACTCTTGCTAGTTAGACATCAAAACTGCCTCAGACATGCCATCAACTGCAACATCTGTATCTAGTTCACCTGATGCATCCATATCCAGCAGCTCATAGAACTCCAACTCATCCTGAAGGCCACGTGAACCTATCGACTCAACCGTTTTCGACCAGTATCCCACTGTGAAATCGAACAGTTCTGAGAGCTTGATTCGTGAGGCTGTGGGGCTTGGATGCGATTCCATACTACTGTTTTCGGCATTAGTCAAATTGAGCAAGCTTTGCACAATGTTGTCGAGAGAACTTTCAGCAGGGCCAGCCGATGATGCCAAAGTGTCATCATCTGCTTGCGGTGTCGCTGAGTCAGGTCCAGAGCCTAAGCCCAACTGCTGTTGCGAACACGATGATGAGGTGGGTAGGACAGGGCCTGCATGAGGAACTGCTGCATGTGCTGGGCTTTCGGTCCTGGGCTGTGACTGGTGGCTTGGGCGGCGAGGAGCACCGGCGATGTGACGCTTCAACCGTGCCTTTGCCATGTCGTTTTGTTTGTACTCATCGCGTATGTGGAGCTTGAGTTCAGCCAACATAACCATGGCTTCGTTTTGAAGGCGGCTGCGTAGTTTCGTAAGTATTTGACCAAAGAGACTAAAAAGTCGCTCGACAGATGCAGAGTTGGCACAAATGGTGAAAATTCGGCATGCAAGCGTCTGCAGGGGTGTTCGTGGCTGGCCTGCAATCTTCAGACTATCGTAACACTCAATAGGATCAAGAATTTGACCCTTCTAGAAACCGACAGTTTGTTAGATACTACTGTACGAAACTAGGTTTTTATTATTATTACCACTTACCGGTTCTGTTGCTCGCTGCCATGCTGGGATCCAGATTTTTAAATCTTCATACTGGCCCGACTCCTCGAAGTAGTCTTTCAGTTCGCGGAAAAACTTGTCTGGTATTGACTCGTTATAAAAACGTGTCCAGAGTCGAGAGAGGAGAGAGTATATGGCAACAGCTGTGAACTTGGTCGATTTCACAAACGGAGCAGCCTTATGTATTGGGTTTAGAAGCACAGCCGCAATAAAGACGTCTTGGTCGGCATTTGCCCATCGCATTTCGAGGCTATTCAATATTGCGTCACAGGCAGTTGCGTCATTTGGCTCTCGCAACTTCAAGTCGTTATATTTCATGACTAAAAGTCCAAACATAAGTAGGACTTGGTCAAGGCGGCAATGGGCGGACTGTGCAATATTGTTCGCAACAGCTAAAGGTTCAAGGTGATTTTTAACCCTGGAAGTAACTGATGTTAGTCAAAGAGATATCAGGTAGAGACACAAATACAGTATATGTTCTATACAAACCTTGCAATTGAACGCCAAAAATCCGGGTTCTGAATGAGCTTGAACATTTTTCGTGCCTGTTCCTTGGCCTCTCGTCCACCCTTAATAATTAGTTTTTGGTCATCCGCGCGATTCTCCTCTTGTGTAGCAATGATTTCGAGGGACTGTCGTAGGTCAAGGAGACGGCGATATGCAAGGAAGTGTGCAGTCCATCGAGTCAAGATGATTCGGAGGACGGAAACGGCAGCCTTATTTAGTGATGCTTGGGTTTCTCGAATCGACGCAAGTACGAATGTCCTTCCACGCAGCCATGAAATAAGCTCGGAGGCTTCACGCGATATGCTTACAAAAAGCGTTTCGCAGGCGAGGTAGTTCCCAACAACAAGGTTGATCTGCGTAGCCAATTAAGAAGTACTTAAAATAACGACTGAAATGAAAGCAATACCTGATGTCCATAACAATCTGGCCCCACTAATGTTGGGTCCTGCTCAACAACAACTCGGCGTGTCTTCTTTGATTCTCCAGGGCAATCGCCGGTCGTCAAAGCGATCACTTTTACCTTCCAGTCCTTCTCAACCATTGCCTTAACATCCCGCACAAGCGCGAGAAGATTTTCCGCACTCTTGCTTTCATCAGATGCGTCATGAACACGAATTGTGTAAAGCTAAACAAAGTCTCAGTGATGCAATAAATGTCTGAGTATTGCTACTTACCTCTCGCTTGCTAGTTGTCATCATAAAGGCAATATAGTGATGGTTGTTTATCCCTGTCCACCCGTCACACTGAAGAGTAACCTCACACCCCTCCGTTTTCTTCATGGAGGCGTGACGAATCCTCTGAACTTCAGCCGGAATAATCCGGTTAGTGAGTACTTTGCGTGTCGGAGAGATAGCTGATGGCATAAACTCGTCTAAGAGTGCTAGCCACTCTGGGTTCTCAACCCATGCAAGCGGGAAATCGGCTGATGCTGTAAGCCTTGCTACCCGAGTCTCAAATCGTTGCTGGTGTGACAGGGACCAAAGAGTTTCGGGTGCAACACTGCCCTGACGTGACATGACACGAGATGAGGTGCGTGAAAGGCGTCTTCGTGAGGCAATACTGCCGATGGGTGATCCAGATTCAGATAGAGCTGGACTGGGCATGGGACTCGGAGTCGGAGATGGAAGTTCTTGGGGGGTGTTAAGGAACATTGGTGAAATTGCTGGAGAATATGAAGTTGGAGGTGCAAAAAGGGTGCCGGTTTGTAATAATAAGGGAGCTGTCGGATCAGGTACAATTGTTGATGGGCCAGACATATTGTGGTGACCCATTTGAGGGTGTGGAAAAGTCGTTTGTGGTCGCCGATATGGGGAATGGGTTTTTCGAGCAGAATGAGCCTCAGCTGCCTGTCTAATATCGTCTGGCTGCAGACTGCAGCCCTTCAAGTGATTTAAAAGCGTTTGCGTAGCAGAGGCTTGCCAACCTCGACCAGAATCCCTTGGGCCCTTTCCCCATACTGTAGGTCAAGAAAATAATGTGTAAATGAAATACACTGGATATAGAGACACAGTATAAGTATACGCACAAGTATTCTCAATACTCTGTCGATCGCGAACTGAGGTCCGCATACCAGCTGCAACTTCAGCTTCATCTTTGCCTATCTCGGATGAAATACGGGCATCGAAGCATTTTCTACACCAAACTTTGTGCTTATCGCCTGCAAATCCATCTGGAGACTTTGATGCGATACCTGGATGATCCACAAAGAGTGCCCTCCACCATCCTCGAGCACGGGATGTAGGAGCCATTGCCAGGAGGTTAAACGGGGTTCAATTGAGCTATTATACATACAGAGCCTCTGTATTTACGTCCTACACCTCATTTTAACCTCATGTCGGCGCTACTCGCAGGTGCACAGCCCATATTGTGCCTCAAGTACATAATGTACCCTCGGGTAATCGAAGCAAGTAGCGGGTGACCGGGGTGAGCAAATTGTGTTTCATGTGGAATGAAGCCAGATTCTTGCTGATTTTTGAGCGATCGCGAGTGATGACTTGAAAGGACATGTCTCTCTGATGACATAATATTGTGGCGCGGCTGACACGGTCACGAGGCTGAGACGCGAGATCTTCAACTTTTGAACTTCAGTTCCGAGTCCCCCTGACTTGATACTTTCTTCATATTATCTAGCCTGCTTTTGTGGCAGAGCTCCGTTGATATGCATCGCGTACATTCATTACCATTGTCTCATGAACACGGCCTCGTCGCACCGCCCCTTTCGTCCGCCTCTTCTCCTATGCCTACAGTCCTCGTCCATCCGCCAGAGGATGAAGCAATGCCTTGGTGTGCGTTCGACGCCAATCAGGAAGTCGCAGAGGCGGAGGTGGTGTTTACAACGCCCGAGATGGAGCTCCAACAGTCCGAGCTCGATGACCGGCCCCAGATTGTACACCCCACTGCGGAGCAGGCACCAGCATTCCACCGTTCCCAGACAGACAATGCTGTGGTCATGCCTCGACGCGGCAGTACTTCCCACTCTACGCTCTCAAGAGCCGCAAATCCACCAGGCCTCGCACCGATACCCGAAAGTCCGAAGCGGCCGAAGGAGAAGGATGATGATGACATTGTTGAAGTCATGAAAGTGCGCCGTGGAGAGGGAATGCTGGATGTCGCATATGCGCACGGCACCGTACCTACGCTCAGGAGATCCAAGACGCTGACGCTCCGCTCCCGTGCCGCGCAGGCTTTGCGCTCGATCAAGAATGTCGGAAAGACACCACGAAGGCCTGCTTTGGATCAAATATTCCCGGCGAAGGAGAATGAACAACCTACCGTCAAGACCGAGGTACCTACGCTTACCCAATCGTCGTCAACTGTGGACAAGCGCCGTGCGAAATCGAAAGACGTGTTCAACCCAACCCACACAAGCACCCCGCGTTTGAAGAGGCGGAACTCACAGCCACTGACCAATGTTTTTGGCCTTGGTAGCTCGGAATCTGAAGTTGTTGGCCCAAGCGCATCCGATACCATCGGTTTCGGCTTTGCTCCGCCTCCACCTCATTCCGGAGTCTTCCGGACATTTCCATACTCCCGCGGTGCATCTGCATCCACACCTGCTTTACAGCTTATGAAAGACGAGCCCGCTCGTCCCACATCACCGACCTTCTCTCTCCGCGGCCACAGGCGCAAGTTCTCATTTGGCAGTCTGCAGTCCATACTCTCCGGGAATACGCAACCAATGTCAGAGCCTCATCAGACAGAAGCAAGCCCCGATGTGGATGACCCTACACCACCGCAGACGCCTGTTGATGACGGGTGGGACTCTGAAGAGGATTACGACTCACCGCGGCGGCGTGTCGCCCCTGGGAGGGTACCGAGACGTTCAGACGAGAACGCTTATCCGGAGCAAGATATCAGCTTTGAGATGCGGCTCAATTCTTTGCATTTTGACTCTTTCAACTTTGATACGGAGGCATTCTAAGCGCCTCGTTCTTTTGGAATGACGGACGCGTTGCGAAACCTGTTTCTGTGAGGTTATCTTTTCATACATATATGTACGAGTAACATCGTCGTAACAACAACCCACCACCTTTTTTATTCCTTGTTGCTTTCTGGTGGCTTACCGCTTTTGCAAAAATCACGCTCTGCTGCTCTGCTCTGCTATTTCAAGTTATCATTGATGTGTTCACGCTATCTTCGTGCCTTCTGCTATCCATTTCCTGCTTGCTATTGCTATCCGAGTCAATAAATTATTCATGCGGCTGGCTGCACCTCCATTGGAATGCGTAGTAAGATTGTGTTCTCCTAGATGTCGTCACCCCTTTCCCGTTTCTCGTGTTTCTACGAATCCCCAAATCTTACGGGAGCAATATATAATGCCTGTGATTTGCGAAGCATCATTGTAATTCTATATTGGGCAGGCAAAGTACAGCAGTCACATGTCAGATCTTTCACCAAACGGATGAAAGTGCTGCGTATGCATGATGGAATGACAGGAATAGCATGCCACTGCGAGCGTGAAAGGCATACAATTACGAACTGGCAAAACAAGGTAAGCTGGGTTCTGATGCCCCGCCGCTCCCGAAGAATGAACCCCAGTTATTTAAATTGTATACGTAGTGAGAAGCTGAGGCACAACCGCTCGGAGTCAGGAAACAAAGACGAGGATACTTGTTTCCTGTCTATCAAAACTGCCAAATGGTATTGGACGGCTTGCGAATGACGCATATATACAATCAATAATGTCGTCGGCCCGCCCAGCGCAGAAGTAATGTAGTATTTGATGAAACTGTCCTAGGAACGCGAGGGCGGAAAAGCAGTGTATTTGGGTTTTCTGCTTTCAGCACGGGTGCAGTGGCGACTCCACGGTCGTCAGAGGCACCGCCGCTACGCCGCAGGTGACCTTTTAATTATTCCCGATCAAGTCTCGGAGTGAAGAAGGGCCCATATATTTAAACCCCATATGAGAAGTTTGGTATCCAATGACCTTTGTATCTTTCATCTCTGCATCATTCCCCGGACCAGGGAACTGGATTTATCGCTGTAGAGCGCTGTCATCGTTGTCCATTCTACTACTATCAAGGGCGTTTGATCTGGGATCCGGTCTTGATTTCCTGTTACACTGGTACTTGCACTCGTGACAAGTTGACCAGGTGCCTTTGAGCTCCGATCCAGTTGAAGTCATGGGTGGAGGCGCGGCACTGGCTGGTGGCGGGTTGAATAGTTGCTCCTGAAATTTGTTCCTGTTCGTCTCCGAGTCTGCCGAGCCAAAAAACCTTGACCTTTACAAGTTTCAGGCACGCAGCGATGGCAAACCTTCGAGCGGGGGGGTTCACAATCACTAGCACTGCATAACCACTTGACAGTCGCAGTCGCAAATTCTCAAATTCCCTGATCGATCGACGCCCCGCCGACTCGGAGAGCAATTTCAAATTCATGACTTTCAGTGTTCACCTTCATTTGTGTGAAGCACAGCCATGTTCGCAGAACCTGTAGAGTGCCTTTTTTCAAAACCTCAGAAGACTCAGAGACTCTGTGCGTTGACACGGCCTATTTACGAGTACCGACTAGAGCCGGAGGGTTTAAAATCTGCATGTCTCATACTTCCTCGAAGCGCCTCTTGAGACTCCTGAGCAAGTCTTCGCCTGCGGTGAAAGGTATCTCGGACGACGGTCTCTAGCAACCCACCAGAGTTACTGGTCGACGTGCTTTTGTCGGTACTTTGGATGCGACCCAGTAGACTTGTATCCGGTTCGTCTGTGCTCGTCAAACGCTGTCTGATCTCGATGACAGGTGACGGTGATGATAATTGGTTGCAAGAGCAGGGATAAGTCGCCGTTTGAGCCTGAGGATGTAGAGGGTTGAAGGTTCCAGGGAGACCTTATCTAATGACCAACCCGAGTCAGGGTGGACTTGGTGAAAGACGCACTGGTCCAGGATTGAGACGGCGGTGGGTTTTGTGGAAATGGTATCGACTTTCCTGGTACCGAGCCGATAGGGGGGAGGGGGGGGGGAACTCATGGGAGATTTCGAAATGGGAAGGAAGCGGGAATATCCTCTCTGTGCGTGTTTCTGATTCAAGTTCATTGCGTGGCAAGGACTTGGATATTGGTACTGGGGCTGTACTAGGAGGGGTCAAGCCTGTCGATCTACTAGGTAGCTGTGAGTCCGAGTGCTGAGGCCGCTGAGGGACGAGCGCCGCCTGAGACACCAATGACGCTAGAAAAGAAGGAGCTGCGCACTGCGGATCTCCTAGTACTCGGGGATGCCTACGGATCGAGAGGCTTCCGACGGCCGCGTGACTGAAGCATCATCATGATATCGCATACACGAATTCACAAATGGCTGTCATTGAGGGACGGGATTTAGGATATCGCATCACTTCGAGGCACGTAACATCTTTTGAACGAGCGAGTACCAGTAATAGCGGTTCAACGTTCACCGCGGAAGACTACTAATAGTAGGGGTCTGGGGAAGGAAAGAGAACGCTTCGTGACTGAAGTACTGAAGGACGGGCCAGTGGCCAGGTTATCAATTGTCAGATTTCGAGAGAGCATCATGATCATGGACGACACGTCAGTGCCGCCAGTGCAGTGCCAGTGTCTGTAGCCCGCGGCCATCAGAAAAAGAACACGAGTTTGCCAAGATGCCAAGACTTGCGGCTTTTACTTTGGACTTGTTACGGTAAGTGCCTTGCCTTGCCTTGCCTTGCACTGGCATCACCGTGCCAGTGATAGTGTTCAATTGACCCCATCACCAGCATGAGGAGAATCTCACCATTCATTGAGAATCCATTTCAACTTTCCAGCGTCTAAGCATCCCTAAGTTATCAGCCAAAGCTTTCCCGGGTTCCTATTAGCCCGGGTTCTACTGAAGGACGTCGATAGCCTAGTAATTCCGAGTCAAGCTGTGGAACCAAATCCCATGGCTCCTAGGAAAGCAGTTTGAGGTTATGTCAGGTCAATCTGACCCGGTTGCTGGCCGCCTGCGAAGGGTGCTGTACGTATTACCTCCTACTGTAGTGCTGTAGTAGGTTGGAACACCGGTGCTGGTATCACGACACGGACAGACACCTCAGTTGCTCGATCACATTTCACCGCCCTTGACCGGCGCATCAGGATCCCTGTCGCTCTTGGGTTGCCAGGAGTGTCTTTCTCTTTCTCAGAAATCTTCTCAGAAACCAGAACAGGTTTAAAATGAACCATTTCCATTGCCACACAATCTGACTTTGTACAAGAGCGACATGTAATAATTAGAATTACGACAATTAACGAGATCAAAAAAGAAAAAACAACACGGTCATCTGACAGGGCGCTGGTTATATGCTTCAATAATAAGGACAGTGCGATGAAAAGCACGTCTTGTCTCGTGTTTGGGGAGATGTTCACTAGGTGAGTGGGAGACGTGTTTCAACAATACTTCAATGCAGTTCCCACACCCAGTCATGTGCCTGCACAGTTGAAAGAAAGAAATGCGAAGGCGGTTATTCCGGACTGCACCTAAACAGATTCTACTGCACCACCGGATTTGAGGACGTTTGGACCTGATGACACCTTTTCCGCTGGATACGGCAGTAGTACCGGACGGGAGTGGTATACCGGGAACATACAACGTCCGAGTCCCTGTCAAAAAAAAAAAAACAACCCCCGAATAAGGCATTCAAAGGTTAGCCCCATAACGCCCCAGTCCAGAAAGGAAAGATACCTACGTATATTAAACCCCCAAGTCCAAAGGCAACAATTCCTTCGATGAATACACGAATTCCACGTGCCCAGGTGCCGGGAGCGCCAACGGCGCAAGTTTCGTACATGGTAAAAGCGGTTGGGATACCCGCAAGATACCAGGAAAACAGGATCGTCAATCGGCGCCAATCCGGACCTTGAGGGATGTTTTGTCCAGCCAAATCACCCATGCTAAAACAGCGAGATTCAATGATCATGGAAAAATACTTTGAAAAAAAAAGGAAGGACTGGAGAATGAGAGGGGGTGGGGGGGGGGGGAGAAAAATTCGTACTCTAGCCTGAAGAGATGAGAGGGGAGCGAGACCACCGAGAAGCAGATTGCGGCATGCCAACTAATGTACCACGTTGCAACTGGCCAACAGACATCCCACTCTGTATAGGAAGGGTTCCATGGACTACGATCCTGAGTGTCCCTATAGGTGACAGCGGCGTATATAACCGTCTTGTTACAGTAGAGGCGGTTAGACTTGGGACGAAGAAGAACATTGGGAAATCATCGGGCTTACGAGGAATAAGAAGGTACCTTTGATCAAAAGTTCCGGTAGACACCAATGCATTTCAAGGGGAAAATGGGGTGGAATCGGCGTTTTGTTTAAGACTGGTTCAAATACTGCGTGTCAACACTGCCTTCAATTTGCTGCTGTGTGATGGATGATAAGACATGTGTGAACGTGACAGTTACACGACTTTGGTTAGCCGCGCCCGACAACCTGGCTCAGGCATCATATCTCCAAGGCTGTCCTAGGCTACCACTGCTACCAGTACCCGGCGGCACTACAACTCACTCCGCCCATGATGGCATTCGATACCTTAGAGAGCTTTCAACGAAAGCAACCGTTATGAGCGAGACAGTCACTTGGAGGGATGTCACACCCCGATAAGAATAGATTACCCCAAATGGAAACATGCAACGGAGATGAATGTGGCACTCTCGGCTAAAGTGGGCTCCGGTATGCTGGCGAGCACCAGTGCCAACCACTTCCATCAAGCTATTGTACGCCGGTTTGGCACTTATATCTCGGCGGTTTTTCCACGCTTATCATCAGACTACACGACTACACGTTTCTTCCTCATGGACCAACCACTGACTCATCTCAAAGCACCTTCAGTGGAGATCGGACTACAGAGTCGTGCCTGTGCGAACTCTGACAGGGCACTACGAGTATATGCACAGCCAAAAAGTGAAGCAATACATAGTTCAGTATTTCTCTGAAATGACTGCAGATTCGTATATTAGTGATGACTTGGTGGTCCTCATAGTGGAACAGTCCTTACTCAGTGTGACTAGGGAAGTCCAGCCAGTAAAAGGATGACTAGGACACGAGGTTTCATGAGTCTAGGGTTTCGGAATATGATCGGATGACGAACCTTCTTCGACCCTCGCCTGTATTGGCGTCATACTGTTCCCAGACATAGCCTGTACGTTCATACTCCTTCATTTAAAAGTAAGACTGTCGGACACCCGAATACAATTAATGACATCTACGCACCTTGAAAACATTGTCAATGACATTCCGGCGGAGTTCTGTGTAGATGGATCGAGCTTTTTCCTGGTAGGGTCCCTCGTGCGAGGCATAGGTCTAGTCACGTGTTAACACAGCGTGGTCGCTTCGAAGCGTTCACATTACTAACCTCATGCAATGCCTGCAATGCGAGATAGTTCATTTGGATCCAGATAGGGCCTTTCCAGTAGTTCTCGCCCGTTCCAAATTCATGGTGGGATGCCGACAAGCTCCTGAGACCATAAGGCGACCACAAGTGCAGCGGGTCTCGTAACAAGTCCAGTACGGAGCCAAGACGTGGGGAGTCTGGTGGTAACAGGGACAATAGGAAGGGGAACAAAGATATGTAGCCCTTGTGACAGACGTGGTATGACTCGTCTGTGAAGTATACCAGCGTCAGCGCGATCTATTGTCTAGGAAATGGAGAGCCGTCCTACCGTCGTCGTCCACGCCTACGTCACAATACATCTCTGAATCTTCGCTCCAATGTAGGTCTAGTCACCACAATGGTCAGGGAGTTAAGGACACAAAAATAGGGACTCGGACCATCGATATTTTGGATTATGGCTTTCTCAATGCTGGCATAATACAGTCGATCTTCCTCATCCCCAACAAATTCGGCAATATCCTTCATTGTCCTGGAGAAGAAACCCATCCAGGAGATGAGGTCTACATGCAATTCTCCGATGTGTGGTGGAGCCCTAGGATAGTCATCCAAGCCACTGGTCAGGACGTGCTTTTCTGATCGACCACGCCACCGGTAAGCTTCCGTCCTTGACCGAGCCTTGCGTCCATATTGCTTTAGTTGTCCACGCTGAGTGCGCCTAAACCATTCGTAATGGCGCTTGAGCGGTTGGTATATAGATTGCAAAAAGGATAGGGCAAGGTCTCGATCTTCCGAATAGCGGTTACCCTTTGAAGATGGTGGCGTTGAAAGAGGTGTCTGAAAGCCTCCTGTGCCAAAGTCTAAACCCAGATTCTGGTCAGTGGGTCCAGCACGACGCCTGAGGCGTTTTATAAAGGCCGTGACAGCCATGGTTAAAGTAGGAGGGTTGGCGAAGCTGGGAACCTGTGTCTGAAATTGTGTTGGAACCTAATAATCGGAATATCCAGTCAAGCATCCAACAGTCGTAGAGGGATCCAATGACATGCCTTACTACGCGCCTCCTCGCCGAGGATCTGTTCGCGTGCAACCCAACCATCATCGTCAATTAGATCTATCCAGTCCTTCAGAATCTCTAGGCTGTGATAAAGGTCAACGGGAGCAACCAAGGACGTAAAACTACTAGCCTAAGGTCATTGTCCCATTCGCCAATATGCAAAAGGTGGAAGCCTTCATCCCAATAGAAGCCTCTTGGGAAGAAGCTGCGGCTCGGTGTCGCAGTCAACAGGGCCTTCGGCTCTGTCAAACGGGGACCCTCGACTCGGCGTCCTCGATTGTCATCGTCGCTATCAGTTGGAGAGCTGTCGTCATCCCAATCATACGAGAATGAAGGGTCTACGATTGATGTGCCATAGAAATATCCAATGCCACCGAGCAAGTTTGAGGTGATTGCTTGCGAAAACGCTTCAAGCGCATCTCGTTTTGGGGAATCAGGAACGGGGAATATCTCACGGAAACGTTGATTAGATAAAGTGGAAAATGCGGCGATTCCTTCGTCAAGGGTAGCAGCTGCAAAAACGTTAGCCCTTGTTAACACCGTCATTAATCAATTAGACACATACCGCTCAATTTCTTCTGTGCACTTCGGCTTTCATAAAATACGTCAAACTGGAACTTTCCGTCAAAGAACTTCTGGAACGCGAGAAGGTTGTTTCCTGAGAGTGTTTCGTCGGAGAGCTGAAGGGTGAATGACGGGTCAGGAGCCGAATTCGACCCCTTGACATTTTGCATGGCATTCCCCGCATTTTCGGAAATTTCTTTCATGATGAACTCTGTTCCGTAGTTAGCTACCTTTATTGGAATGAAACGCGTATGTACCTACCTTTTGCCTGCCATATGTTTCCGGGGGGGACACGGAACCCACTGTAATGTGTTCTTCCTATGCGCTTGGCAAAGACATCCGAGAATGGATCATCAGAAAAGGCTTTGTTGTCAGGGCCTACAGATTGCACTCAAGATGTGTGGCTGTGTTGAGCGGTAAAGACGCACCGTCGACGATACGAATGGTAAAGTCATCAAGCTCAGGTGTCGAACCGGTGAGAACGATAGGACCTTCGATGCCCTGATGCATTCATTCAGCTGTCGTTGTCATAGTAGGCGGAAGAAGTTGTTGCGCACATTCTCATCCTCGTCCGTTTCCAACTCAAGACCTCCCAAGCCTTCCAGACCCGCGTAGAAGACAAAAGATGTGCGTGAGGGTATTCCTGACAACGCAACAGTGAGTGCCAACTGGACATGTATAAAATGTTCGAACCTTCATTGATGGGCTCTCCCTTGATGCGCGCTGCCCAGCTTCCGCCGTGCTCGCCACCGTCGACCATTAACAATTCGGTAGTAACTTTAACATTGTTCTCTCTATCTTTCAAGACTTGAATACCGCCTTCCCTGGGATTGAATTGGGTCCATGTATACCCATCCAGCCCGTCTCCCTGGTCACATGCGTGGCGCGCCTCTGTGGAGCGCATCAGAACGACGTGCATACGTGTCACCAAAAAATGACATACTTGTGAATGATTGATAGTCTTGTGTGCCAAACCAAACGAGACCAGTCATTAAAGATTGGGGAATCCGTGGCCTGAGGCCAAAATAGAGGTTGGGGCGGAATGCACCCCATACGAGTGAAGAATTGTCCAGAGACTGTGGAGTGACGGAGGGTAGAAAGGATAGAAGAAGAAACCCAAGTAGTTGCATGGTTGCCGGCTGGCAACTCTTTCGATTTCGTCGTTGACGGTTAACGCGTTAACGGCCACGTGTTGAACTCTTTATACGATTGTCGTGTCGGAAGCGGAGGAAACGAGATGAGATAGTGTAGGATCTTATCACTATCAAACTCTGACTCCCACGACCATGGTCGAAATCATCATTCGCAAACGACAGCGAGAGGATGCTGTGTTTACACAACGAAAGTTTTTCAAGAAAACGGCTAGAGGGAAGGTCGTCAAAGGTGCGCGTAACCCTCTTCAGTTGTAAACAGTCGTTCAAGGCTTTTCTAGTCATCCGAGAGAGATATCTCAGGGATGATGTCTCCTGCGGAATTGAGATGTGTAGAGAATGCATCTCTTCTCCTGGCCCACGTCTCCCTTTCAGTGGTGCCGGCAACCACAAGTTATTTCCTAACGGTCACTTCGTCCTGCCCGATACAAATGTTTTCCTCTCACAGGTCTGTTCTCTGTCATGGAGAGACCTTCTTGCTCTATTTCTTCTCGTAGATGGACCTCATGGAGTCAAACCATTTCATCACGCCCATTATTCTACTGCAGACAGTGCTGGAGGAAGTTCGACACCGGTCGCTTCCGCTTTTTAACAGACTCAAGGCGTTAATGAAGTCAGAGGATAATTGTACTTGGATGTTTTACAATGAATTTCGCTCGTGAGTACCATAACTTGATTGGAGACCACTATTTCATCTATAACAGAGAAACCGCCGTGGTTCGCGAAGCGGGAGAAACTCCAAACGACCGCAACGACCGAGGTATCGTCTAGTCTCGTTCTTCAAAGCATCTTTCTGATTCAACACTCAAGCCATCCGCGTTGGAACCGCCTGGTACAACACGCACATATCCCTCACTCGCCCACCAATTCGCGGGCAGCCGCCGCCAACACTACTGACGATTGTACTTTTGACCGACGACGTCGATAATCGATCGAAAGCTGAGAAAGATGGGATACCCTGTTCTTCAGGTGACAGAGTATTTCGCTCACAGACACGGCTACCGGCTCACCTGTTCGTCCACTCATAGTCCGGCGATATGTCGAAGGCATGCCAGAGTCTACTCAACTTGTGGACCTTTTATCAGTAGGATCCAGTAGCATTGAGCCAACCGCAGCTGCGGGGCGTCCTCCTTTATATCCCGAGGTAGGCAGCTACCAACCCGCTTTCTTAGTTATATCTGAGTATGGTCGTGGACTAGTATTTATCTACCGGTGCGCTCATGGCCGGAGTCAAAACAGGCCAATTGCACCAAGGCCATTTCAACGCGAACCAATTCAACTTTTTGGAGGTTAGTTTTATGACAAGACATACGTAACTGTAATATTGATGTAGGTTTTAGGGTAGCGTCAATGTGGAGGCTTATAGCAAGCCGATCCTTCTGATTGGACGGGGGAACATGAATCGCGCCGTACAGGGAGATATCGTGGTGGTCGAAGTATTCAGCGAACAGGAATGGAAGGCACCTACAGAAGAGGTTATTGACCAGGATTGTAAGTCAGAATTTGTTCTCGCCCGGATCACGCTGACCAAATTGAAAGCTACGCTCAAGAACGATGATGCAGAAGAGTCCGATGAGGAAGGTGAAAGGGTGATTGTGGACGAAAAGGCACTACGGACTGAACCTTCTTCTCGACCGATAACCGAGAAGCAGCCCACGGGACGCATTATTGGTATCATTAAGAGGAATTGGAGAGCGTATGTGATGACCGGTTTGCCGTGCTACCCGTATTGACCTTTTCTTCTTCTCATTTAGATATGTCTGCCACATCGATAGTAGTACACTGAATTCGTCAACGACAACATCACTCTCTCAACAGACCGTATTTGCAACCCCGGTCTCACGTCTCCTTCCACGCATTCGAATGCGCACCCGCCAGGCACCAGCGCTTCTTGGTCAAAAGATTCTTGTCACGATAGACAAATGGGATATAACGTCGCGCTATCCCGAAGGCCACTTCGTCCGAGCTCTCGGAAAAGTCGAAAGCAAGGAGGCTGAGCAAGAAAGCTTGCTGCTAGAGTTTGACGTTCCATATAGGTCTTTCGGGAAGGCCATCCTGGATTGCTTGCCACCTGAAGGCGAGCAGTGGGTGGTGCCACCAAAAAGGGACTCCGACCCTATTTGGAGAGACCGTGAAGACCTGCGACAGCTCAATATTTGTAGCATTGACCCCCCTGGTGCGTATCTCTAGCTGTTAGCGGGAAGGCTTCATCACCAACTACTCGCCAAGGTTGTCAGGACATTGACGATGCGCTACATGCCCGTCGATTGCCAAATGGGAATATTGAAGCAGGCGTCCGTGAGCGTGATGCATTCATCCATTCAATCAAAATATCCTCATGCGATCCCCGCTTCAGATATCGCAGATGTTTCTCATTTTGTTCTCCCGGACAACCCGATGGACGTCGAGGCCGCTGCGCGCGGAACGACAGTATATCTTGTTGACAAACGTATAGACATGCTGCCTGCTCTCCTGGGGACAAATCTTTGCTCTCTCCGGCCCTTTGTCGAGCGATTAGCATTCTCTGTAATATGGGTAGGCAGAACGTTTTTCGTCGTGAGGAGCTTCTGACTTTTTTTTACATGCAGGAGTTGACACCCGATGCGGAAATTGCAGACGTTCGGTTTACGAAGTCTGTCATTGCATCTAAATGCGCATTCACTTACGAGGAAGCACAAATTCGCAAAGATGACCCGTTCGTCAGACTCCTTTCCATCTCTATGATCGATCTAATGGGATAAGCAGACATCAGCAGGACGATCTAACAAATAGCATCCGTCTTCTCAACACCCTCGCGCAGAAGTTGAAAGCAGGTCGCATGGCCGCTGGGGCGCTTAACCTCGCATCGCCAGAGGTCAAGATTCATCTCGATAGCGCAGAGTCCTCAGACCCCATAGATGTTGAGCAGAAGGAGCTGCGCGAAACAAACAGTCTGGTCGAAGAATTCATGCTTCTCGCGAATATAAGTGTTGCCCGAAAGATCCAGGAAGCGTTCCCGCAAACCGCTGTTCTCAGAAGGCACATGCCACCCCCGAAAACGAACTTTGAGAAACTTCAGGATATCCTCCTCAAGCGTCGCGGGATATCATTAGACGTGTCCAGCTCTGGCGCGCTAGCAGCATCCCTGGATAAGTGTATTGTGGGTTTCACTAGATGACTGATAATCAGCACGTGAGCACTGAGATCATGGTTGCAGGATCCCAGGGTGCCTGCATTTAACACACTCGTCAGGATCATGGCGACGCGTTGCATGTTATCCGCAGAATATTTCTGCTCCGGGAGCGTGTCCAGGGAAGCTTTTGGACACTACGGTCTGGCTAGTGCAATTTACACGCACTTTACAAGCCCTATCCGACGATATGCTGGTAAGCACGGCGTTTCCTTCACGTCCTCGCGATTGCTAGAAAGCCTTCTAGATGTTCTAGTGCATCGGCAACTTGCGGCAGCGATTTCCCATAACCCTTTGCACGCGTCTCTTCACTCAAAAACGCATGTTGAGCGTACCCTGGATGTGGTGAACAAAAGACATCGCATGGCACAGATGGCGGGCCGTGCAAGCGTAGAGTTTTACGTCGGTCTCGCACTCAAAGCCCGAGGTGAGAAATCTGGGCCGAGTAGAGTGACCGAGGAAGCATTCGTCATCCGGACTTTCCGAAACGGGCTCAATGTATTCGTCTCAAAGTCAGTGGCACTTTTCGTCTTCCAGAACATCTAACACAGCGACGACATTCATTCTACAGGCTCGGTATTGAAGGCTTGGTTACGTTCAAGCGAGAGACGAGATTTGACGCGGATAACTATACTTTCACGATAGGATCGGCAGGCAAAGGAGGTAAAGACGTCGAGATTGCGGTATTCGACAAGGTGACGGTGAGCGTCGAAGTAGAGAAGGACAAAAACACACAGAGAGGGAAAGCTAAGATGTTCCTCGTAAAGCCGATAGATTCCAGAAATATGTAGCTCATACTAGGAGCCAGACATGCAATATCAAATAGAATGGCACTGGAGAGAGCAGGACGCACACGCAAGCGGCGGATGGAGCAGTGGTGGCGGAGTCACTCCGGGAGAGCGACTAAATAAGCTTGCCATGTTGTTGTGCCTTGTTGACTCGACCGCAACCCGTGCACGCCTTCATGTTATAAGCCACACTCCCTCTCATCCATCGGCCTTCCTCCCGCTCTTGCATTTCTCAACCCTCTACCTCAACGCAAACAGATCTTCGAATCACCCTTTACTTTTCACTTCATTAAATCACAATGCGTTCCAAATTCAAGGATGAGCACCCCTTCGGTGAGTAGCCGCAGTGGGGCGTGGAGTTTCCCGCGTGTTTTGCTGCGGGGATCCTTTATCTGTACTGATCGTGTTTATAATCCTTATCTGCCTAGAGAAGCGCAAGGCTGAAGCTGAGCGCATTCGCCAGAAGTACCCCGATCGCATTCCTGTACGTTATAATACTGAGGTGGTATGGTGCCCCAATGTAATACAACATCTGCGAACAGGTCATCTGCGAAAAGGCGGACAGGACTGACATCCCCACGATAGACAAGAAGAAATATTTGGTGCCCTCTGTACGTGAACCCTACGACCATGTCACGTTTAACGATTTGCTGATATCTCCTCTCCCCTACCCTGCCCCTCTTCTTTCACCCTCACCTCCCTTTCCTTTTTATCTTCTTACACACGCAGGATTTAACCGTCGGTCAATTCGTCTACGTGATTCGCAAGCGTATCAAGCTCGCGCCTGAGAAGGCTATCTTCATCTTCGTGGAGGAAACCCTGCCGCCAACTGCGGCATTGATGAGCGCGATATATGAGGAGCATAAGTGAGTGGTAATCCGCAGCACCCTTGCTTCGTCAGCACTGACTCGTTATGAATATCAGGGATGAAGACAACTTCCTCTACGTAAGCTATTCTGGCGAGAACACGTTTGGTCAGGATGGATGGTTGGAAGTACCATCGGACACTTGATGAAGTTGATTGTTTTCCTCAAGTATAATTATGTTTTTTCCAGTCGTGTTATGACACCAATTCCTTTTGGACGTGGACGTAGACGAGTCGGTCAACTGCTCTTTTTCTGCCCAATTGCATCACCCGTCCTTGGCGGCTCGGGTCCCTCCCTGTGTCTTGCATATTATCGCGTAGTGGGCTAGCCTTGTATTCTACTTTGATTGTGTTTTTGTCGCAATATCGTTAGGCTGATTAGTAGGCCATGTGCATTGCATTCGAGTCATTTGCTGGTCGCTGGGGGTCTTCGGATAACTCCGGTGTGCTTCCCGCCCGTTGCCTGGACAAAATTTCCCTTTTGCAACCTGCCTGGTCCATATTTACTGATGTGGGCTTACTGGGACTCTCAGGCCCTCTCTTCAATTTCTTTCCCTGTCGGCCCGGAATACATATTCCTACTGGTACGCTTTTCGTAGACTACAGCCCCTAAAAGTCTGTTAACTAGTGCCTATGTGTAAGGGGGGCTCAACTCGAGACGAAGGATAAAGTGGTGAGGCTTGTAGCCACAGCCTAAGGCCGCGCCTGTGAGTTCGAGTAGGGAGGAGATGTCGAGGAGATGGGGAAAGGGGCCGGTAAGAAGAGAAGAGGACGGAGGCCTAGGGACGGCTGTCAGCGTGGATCAGTAGGGTGGAACGTACTAGGCCTCGATGACCCGATCGTCGGCGTCTCGGACTCGGATAGGAAAAAAAATAGAAAAAGAGATAAAACTCGCGTCCTGGGACGTCTCGCGCTTAGAGAGAGGAGAAAGAGAAAGGGGGACCAATGTATGATGGCCATTGTGACCTATGCTGGACTCTTTAAATACATGGAAGGACTCCCAACATGTCAGCCCGTTGCACTCTACGTAAAAACGACGGTAAGTAAGGTGAGCAAACGAGAATCAGAGAAGTTCGCGGACAACGCGTGGCTGGTGGCCACCACGACGCGAAGGCACGGAGCCTGTCCGAAACTTGTACCCGGTCGTCCAAAGTCGGGAACGTGGCGGAACTGGGGAGGAAGCATAATGTAAATGAGAAAAGGGATCGCTATAAAGCGTGGGCGAGCGAGAGAAGGGGCGATCAGAGTAATGGCCTTTGGAAAAAGATGCCAACGACAGGGCAGCCCACGAGGCTGTCAGTTAGATAGCAACGAGGCCACGCGCCCTCTGTAATACGTATCGAAGGCGCCTGAAACTGTAGCGCGCGTGGAACGAAAGGGGGAAGACAGACAAACACGAGGAAAAATAAGGAATACTCGGCCGACTTACTCCGAGTCCCGCGATCCGGGAGGAGGTCGACGCGTCAGAAGGGTTGGGGCATAAGGAACTTTCCGGGCGACTCAGACATATGAGAGGGTCACTGGAGTGGTCTGCGCGAGCGCAGCCCGTGCTCCTACCTTACAGGCTCAAAACTTATTTCACAGAAAAATGGGTAAATTGGATGACCTTGAACATTTTCGAACCAAAATCATACTTTTTACCTATTTTTCCGTGAAGGAGGTTTTTGGTCTTTTGGTCTCAATCACCTCGCCCCCTCCCCAAGCCTCCGAGCGGGAAGCTGCTGGACGGGGGTTTTTT